>CAJGYO010000004.1:17253151-17853151 GCA_904845875.1 Miscanthus lutarioriparius
CCTGATTGGACCGGACGAAACGGCCCGTGTAAAACCAGGCGTCTGTCCCGTCGGTGGGCGTTGCTCACGTGCACCCGTTCCATCAAACGGTCTTCCGATTATGTGTGTGTGTGTGTTTGTAGGTCTAGTTCTGTATGGCGTGGTGTGGGTGTGGTATGTGTAGATAGCGTAGGTATGTGTTCGTGCATGTATAAGATACTACAGCTGTACCGAGATGAGAGGCTTTAAAAAAAACCATGTGCCGGTGAGGTTTCGGTTTTTATTTTGTTTTATTAAATAAAATTTAACTGATATTTTGAAAATGACATGTCCAAAAATCATTTGCAGATTATAATCTTTTTTCCTGTGCCAGGCAGAAAGAAGAGGAAAAATCACTATTATATCGCATCACGTGTATGGGTATGGGTGTGGGCGGGTGGCACATGTATATCACGCAAGACCACAAAAGAGGTCTCTACCTGCACGTATGCTATGTGAAAACCGTCATGCCACTCTCGCTAGCGTGGTAGCTCTATTTTGCTATGCCACCCATACTCAAGACGGCGACAAGATTATCATCATACCTTATTAGAAAAAAAATGAATATGATTTTTGTATGAAAATTGTACCTCTTTATGAGATCTATGGCTTTTTAGTTTTGAGTTTTTTTTAATCTTTTGACTCATTAAGATGCTTAGAAATTGTTACAAACTTTCAACACCATAGTAACCACCACTTGCTTGTCACCCTATAAACCATATATGTTTAATTTTATACATAGCAGGAAGGAGGGGATAAAACGGTACAATATCATCTATGTGGAAATAGTTGCCGCCTTGCTGGTTGATTGAAATTTTCCTGATTTCAAAGTGTAACTATCCCGTGGCAACTATAATATAGTTATAAAAGAAATTTAAAACTAAATTCATATATGATAATAATCAGAAACTATATCACCTTTATGGGAACCATATGAAAATGAGCACCTAGAAATGGGATTTTTTGTTACTGTTTCCATCCTATGAAAATTAAATCTCTTGACAAGATTAACAACATTTGTTTTGATTTTTTTTCATTTAAAGTAGTTACAATTCCTTAAATAGTTATAAACTTTCAACAGCATATTAACCATATCGCATATCATCTGCAAGACTATCTTCGTTATATTTAGCTTTTTATTAGTAGAAGAAAAAAAGTTATATACTAGGTGCAACTTGTTTAGATTGACAACAAAATTGTTCTATGTTTAGGGGAGAAAATCTAGCATCATGTGGAAGATGACCCATGTTCATAAAAATATTATACCATCATGAAAAATACGATAAAATATAAAAGAAGTAACAAATAAAACAAAGCAAAATAAAAAAAATATAAATAAAAGGAACTAACAAAAAATAAATTTGGGCTTGACAATAGAACATTTGAAATGGAAATAATAAAGAGAGAGTGAGAGAAAACCATTAGTAAACAACAATTTAAAATGGAAAGAAAGAAAAAATAGATAAAAGAGGCAATGTTATCCCTAGGCCTTTATTGCTTCTATTTTAAACAAAGGAAACAATAGGAACAAAGGGGTGATGAAGGGACATTTTTAAATACAAGTAATGGAGAGAAAGGAAAATATAATTAAAAGGAAAATAAAATCTCGAAACAGTAAAAAAGAATAAAAGGAGCCATCTTGACAGGCAGAGAACAAAAAAAAAAAGAAAAAAAAAATGAAAATGAAAATGAAAATGAAAAGCAACGTCGGGACTCCGGGAGCCCTATCGGCGACTTGGATGTTGGAACTTCACGTCATGACGCGGGCCAGATATGAACATGGGCCGGTAAGCTAGCAGGTAGCGTCGACAGATTGAATGCGGGCCGAGTATGGCAATATTCCTTGCAATTGTGCTTGTTAAGTTATTTCCTGCATTAAGCCAGTTCTGCCTCTCTTTTCAGCGATTTCCTGCACTGTGCCTCTCTTTTTAGAGAGAATCGCACCTGTCTGAATCTATGTACGTACTCTCGAATTCACGATTACCAAGGCTTTTCAAATTCTGCCTGCTGCATATACAGTAACAATCATGAGATTTTGAGGACATGTTTTATAGGGGTCAAATAAGTTTAGGTATTTGTATTTAGAGGACATTCTGCCTGCATCATAGATATATTTACCAGCAGCTCTTAATATCGATATTTATATACTAATAATGATACCTATTTTTTGGGAGTATTAAATAAATATATTATGTAATGTATTGTTTTATAATTCATCTATTTGGTTTGGTACTTGTTAATTCGTTTTTTTTATATAAATTTATTTTAATATTAAAAAATCGCTGCCCGCAGACACACACACACGATCCCTCGCCTTGAGAACAAGCTTCCCTGCCACCGGAGACTGGGACAGCCGGACAGGCCACTAACCGATGGGCCGTACGCCGGCGTACGATATATGCCCGGACCCTGTCTATGGCTACCTCGGCTTCGTGGGCGACTTGTTCTCGTGGGGCTTGGCGGGCGGCTCTGCCGTCCACTTCATCGAGGGCGTCCGGGCCTCGCCTAGCGGCGCCCGACTCGCCGGGGCCGTCAACGCTGTCCGGCAGAACACGCCTCGCGTCGCCGGCAGGTTCGGCGCATACTGCATCTTCTTCTCCGTCATCGAAAATGTCGCGTCGCTCGCGCTCCGGAGAGACGACCAATTGACTGGCGGCACCGTCGCCGCCGCCACAGGTGCCCTACATGGCATGCTGCGTCGGGGTGGCGGCCCCGCCACTGCGCGTTGCGCTCTTCTCGCTGCCACAGGTTTCTTGGGCCTCGATTAGGCCCTCGATTGGGCCCTAAGGGTGATTGCGAATAGATTGTACCCTCAAAAAAGGCAGATGAATCCCGGCCAGGCAGCGCCTGCTGTCCGTCTGCCCCTAATTTTTATAATTTGGTCCTTTTTTTTAAAGAAAATTTACGTTTGACCCTCTGAAACGTAAATTTATCTTTGGACTCTGGGGGTCGGCACCATAACTCATGGCTCCGAGTTAACACGTCTCGGCGCCACAGATCTTAGCTCCGAGGTGCCTGGCCGTGCACAGCAGGGCATCCTAGCTAGCGTTGACGTGGCTGGTAGGCTCCGAGCTCGGAGCTCGACGCCAAGATCTGTGGCTCTGACCCCGGAGCCGTGGATCTCGGCTCCGAGCTCGGAGCCATGGATCTAGAGCCGAGCATGGATTCAAAACCCACGGCCAAGTTTTTCTTGTCGAAGTTGCTTTTATTTCTTCCTCCTCCCTCTCGGGTTCTTTCTCTCCCTAACCCATCCAATCTCTTGAATCGACGAATTTGACATTGGATACTTGGATTTGATCCATACATCTTCACGAGCAAGGTATCCTCTCTCTCTCCTTATCATTTTTACGCATTGATTTGGTATATATTACGTCTATTTTGCAACCCTAGATACGTTATTACCTAATATTTGAAGTGATTTTTTATTTTTTATATTATGTAACGGTAGGATGCCAAAGCGTGGTAAAGCTAGTAAGCCAAGGTAATCTCTTATCATCGTGTTATAATATGTTTTTATTTATGTGCAACAAATGGAAAAACCCTAGGTTTAGGGTTTAATGTTCATTGCTTTCGGTTCTTAGAACAAATTTGGTCCAATTGTAGTTATGGTCGGATGACCGGAAATGCCTTCGACCCATCGTCTCTGCCTAGTGGTGTTCCAGTGTCCATGTGCTAGTGCGGTGATCCTTGCAAGGTAGCCAAGTCCGATGAAGAGGACACGTATAGGCAAAGGTATTGGATGTGTGCTAATTTTGCGTTTGAGCCTACACTTCATCAGTGCCGCATTAACAAAATGGTGAGAAATTGATGTTGTGTAATAATTATTTTGTGTCAAATGAAGTCTTGCATGATTTATTTGTTTTGTAACAATTGCATTTGTTGCAGACCCCTCCACCGCTCTGTGATTTTGAGCAATGGATCGATACTGAGATCAAGCCGGAAGACAAGGAGTGGATGCAGAACTGTTACGGTGGGAGGCAGAGGACAAGGAGATATTGGAAAAGAAACACAGAGAGGAGGCTCTGGAAAAGGAGCACAGGGAAAAGAAGGAAAGAAGGCATGTTGCTGCGTACAAGGAGAGGGAGAGAAAGCTTGAGTGTGCACTCCGAGCGAAGGCAGCGATGGAGGAGAATCCCGATGCCTAGAGGAAGGGAAAGTGGCCTCGTTGCACTCAGTAGTCTTCATGGCTTGCTAGTTCTATGGTTTATTTATGAACAATGTTGTCTAATCTTGGACTTTGCATTGTGTTGTCATATAATGCACTTTAAGTATGGACATACCTAGGGCATGTTCTGCGTTATTTAGTTTGTCGTCATGTACTTCAAATATTGTTATGTTGATTAATGTGCTCTATTATTAGATATTTCAGAGTATTGTTAGTTTCATTATTTGTTGTCATAATATTGAGTTTAATATTGCATAGGTAGTGAAACGAGCTCACGTAGTGCAAATAAAACGTAACGAAGTAGTGGATTACCTAATTCAACACACACAACACATGAAATGGCATGTGATAACATGTACGAAACTAGGGTACAGAGGTCCTGGACTAAACCTAACATGCCTTAAGTAGTTGAAGCAAACAGCAAGCACATGAAATGGCATGTGAGAACATGTGCCAAACAAGGGTACATAGTTTCTTCGACTAACCCTAACATGCCTTAGGTGATTAAACAAAAAAAACACATGGATGTGGCCCGTAAAAAGATTGGTTTGTCCTAATAGTGTGGCCACATGGCAAATTATGTTGCACCATCTCTACAGTATCCTCCCATTGTTGGTGTTGGTGGTGGTGGTGGAGGGGGTGGCAGCAGAGGCCCCTTGTTCCTGTGATTAGAGCAGATGCAATATGGATCATTGCAGAGTGCCTCCTATGAACCAGCATCATTGTTGTTGTCGTCGTCCTGTTCGTCGTCCTTGCAACACGCCTCCTTTCCTCCTCTTCCTTGTGCTCCTTTTCTAGAGCCTCCTCTCTGTGCCTCATCTCCATCATCTCCTTGTCCTCTGTCTCCCACCGTAACAGTTCTGCATCCACTCTTTGTCTTCCGGCTTGATCTCAGTGTCGATCCACTGCTCAAAATCACAGAACAGTGGAGGGGTCTGCAACCAATGCAATTATTACAAAACAAATAAATCATGCAAGACTTCATTTGACACAAAATAATTATTATACAACATCAATTTCTCACCATCTTATTAATGCGGCGCTGACGAAGTGTAGGCTCAAACATAAAATTGGCACACATCCAATACATTTGCCTATACGTGTCCTCCTCATCGGACTTGGCTACCTTATAAGGATCACCGTACCAACACATGGGCACTGGAACATCACTAGGCAGAGGCAATGGGTTAAAGGCATTTTCGGTCATCCGACCATAACTACAATTGAACCAAATTTGTTCTAAGAACCGAAAGCAATGAACATTAAACCCTAAACCTAGGGTTTTTCCATTTGTTGCACATAAATGAAAACATAATATAACACAATGATAAGAGATTACCTTGGCTTACTAGCTTTACCACGCTTTGGCATCCTACCGTTACATAATACAAAAAATAAAAAATCATTTCAAACATTAGGTAATAACATATTTAGGGTTACAAAATAGACGTAATATATATACCAAATCAATGCGTAAAAAATAATAAGGGGAGAGTGGATACCTTGCTCGCGAAGATGTATGGATCAAATCCAAGTATCCAAGGTCAAATTCGTCGATTCAAGAGATCGGGCGGGTTAGGAAGAAGAAGAACCCGAGAGGGAGGAGGAAGAAATGAAAACAGCTTCGGCAAGAGAAACTTGGTCGTGGGTTTTGAATCCATGCTCGGCGTCAGAATCCATGGCTCCGAGCTCGGAGCCAAGATCCACGGCTCCGAAGTTAGAGCCACAGATTTTGGCGCCGAGCTCGGAGCCAAGATCTGTGGCTCTGAGCTCGGAGCCAAGATCTGTGGCTCCGATGTATCGGCTACGTCAACGTCATCTAGGATGTCCTGCAGTGCACGGCCAGGCACCTCGGAGCTAAGATTTGTGGCGCCGAGACGTGTTACCTCGGAGCCATGAGTCATGACGCCGATCCCCAGAGTCAAAGATGAGTTTACGTCTCCTAGAGAGCCAAACGTAAATTTTCTTTAAAAAAGGACTAAATTAAAAAAAATATAGTCCGTCTGCCCAGCCCCTTGGTAGACGCATCACACCGCCGACCCCCCACAGTGGTTGAAGATGTCTCCGTCTGGTGCAAGGGAAAAAGGTGCTGCTTCTCTATTCTGAATTTGCTCCTGATCGACTCCACAAATTGCAATAATCTTCTCTGTTTATTATAAAAATGCATTGAACCATTGATCATGGAGCTGTGTTTGGTGTTGTGGGGATCAGTGCTTTCAAAATAGCTCTGCACATGCATCTTTCCTGGGATTCAGCAATCAAATAAAAGGTGAACAGCACATGCATCTTGCTGCTAGTGTACAGCACAGCAGAGAAAGTTCTAAATGAAGTAAACCGATTTGTATGATAGCCTAACCAAGAACAACTGAACCTCAAACTTTTAGTTCCGGTGACGGAAATTCCCCGGTGTTTAGCTTTCGTGTCTTAAAAATTATAAAATCTGGATGGTCGATATTTCATGATCATAGAAATATTGAATGTTGTATTTGAACTATTAAATTAGAATGTGAAAATCATATTAGAATATAGAATAAAGTATTAGAATAATATGATCCTATAAGTCCATTATGATATTGACATGGATGTCGCTAACAGTACCTACAAAGGTACATTGTTTTAAATAAAAAAGAGTTACATATTATGAAAGTTTGCTTCATAATAAATCTACTAACATCAATATAATGTTTCAACCTATATGATTTTTTAGGTATTGGTGTTAAAAGCTAAAAAGGTTTAAAAACTTAAATGGACTTATATATGGGACCAAAGGTAAATAAAATTTACTGGTAGGTCCTTAATTAGGATGGATTGGCATGCTATTAAATTCTTAAAATTTCTTATGGCCATTTACTCATATCTGTGTGCAGAACCAATGGAAATCTTTGAGAATTAAAAGAAAATATAAGAAATAATAAAAGAGTATTTAAGGGCGTTTGTAAAATAAATAGGATAACCACTTTTGTTGTTTGATGCTTGGTGGGTCTTGATTAGGATAATACCTTGTCATTCGATGGTCTGGTTTCTTATCACTAAGCAGGGTTCTGCGGTCAAAGATATATAGGCCGTGGAGTTATTTTATAATTTTCTTGCTTGTGTTGTTTTGGAATCAGTAGCTTGTTATCTTGATGTCATGTCTAAATTGGTGATGACAACATATCTGTAAGCATTTATAGATACTTAGCGCCGCTGGAATATAGGAGACATGTCAATTTGTTTGAATAAAATCAGGTTTCTGCTCTGTACAACAATGTATTGTTGACCGACCAATTTGAGACTTCCCTCTGCTATAAGCTGCAAATAGTGCTCTTTTTTATTTAACCATTTGCTGCACAAGTCGATACGCTTGTGTTATGGAGATAATTGTTGGCCCAAATAGATCTCAGATTCAGATTTAAAAACTATCAGAGGCCAGCTTGGCCCTTGGCCGCTTGGATTGAAGGAAATGCAATGGCTTGATTTTTACAATGACACTCCCTAGCCTTTTATAGGCAGGGGACTCCCACTTGCTACAGCATATTCTAACCACTAAAGTGGATGCTGAGCATATTTCTACCAGTAGGCTTGAAAGACAAGAAAAGTAAAAGTGCAGGAAAAGTAAGATACAAGTGCTTTAGCATTAGGCTTATCTATCAATTCTCCTAAGCCTTGTGCCGAGCACTGGAGTTGATCTGTTGTAGCCCAATCCTCTCCCTCATCTCTTAGAACCTGGACTTCCCCATCGACTTGGTGAGAATATCAGCTAGCTGATCAGTAGTGGCAATGTGGTTGGCCTTGATGCTCACATACTCCAGGCAATCACTGGTGAAGTGATACTTGATGCGGATGTACTTGCTTCTTTCGTGAAAGACAGGGTTCTTGGCCAGAGCTAGAGCAGACTTGCTGTCCACCTTCAGCTCAACCACATCCACTTTCCTACCAAGGAGCTCTGCCAGCATCCTTGACAGCCATAGTGCTTGAGTTGCTGTAGTGGTGGTGACGATGTACTCCGCTTCACAGCTTGAGAGGGCCACCACCTTCTGTTTGAGGGACTGCCAGCTGACCAAGCAATCACCGAGGAAAAACATCATCCCGATTCTGCTCTTGCTGGTGTCCATATCGCCGGCGAGGTTGCTGTCGCAGTAGCCGACGAACCACGCCGTGTTGGGGGCCCTTCCATAGTGGAGACCGTAGTCGATGGTGCTCGCCACGTAGCGCAGGATTTGTTTGATGGCCTGTAGATGTTCCATCGTAGGCTGCTCCATGAACCGGCTCATGTACCCGACGGCGAACGCGATGTCCTGCCGAGTATGGACTAGGTAGCGCAAGCTCCCGATCAGCCGCCGGTAATGGGTTGGATCGACCTCCGTCGTGCTCTCCCAACTCAGCTTGAGTTTCTCCAACATAGAGGTGTGGGCCGGATTACAGCCTGTCATGCCGCCGAGCTTGAGGATGTGCTTGGCATAGTGAGTTTGGCGTAGGGCAATCCCACTGGCGTCCTGGCATACTTTAGCGCCGAGGTAGAAGCACAAGAGGCCGAGATTTCTCATGTCGAACGCCTTCTTCATCTGCGCCTTGAACACCTCCACCTTCTGTTCTTCAGCGACGATGATGATGAGGTCGTCGACGTAGACGGCGACCAGTAAGACGTTGCGTTCGCTGCCCCGCCGGTACATCGCCACCTCATGCGCGCTCTACTTGAAACCCATCTTCTTGAGCATGGCGTCGAGCTTCGTGTTCCAGGCGCGCGGTGCTTGGCGCAGACCGTAGAGTGCCTTGCGTAGGCAGTACACCTTACCTTCTTCTCCGGCGACAGCGTAGCCAGGTGGCTAGCGCACGTAGACCTCCTCCTTGAGGTCACCGTTGAGAAAGGCAGACTTCACGTCCATGTGATGGACTTGCCACCCCTCTTGAGCCACCAGCGCAAGGAGGACACGAACTGACTCCATACGCGCTACAGGGGCGAAAGTGTCATCGTAGTCGATCCCCTCCTGCTGGATGAAGCCGCGCGCTACCAGTCGCGCCTTATGCTTGATCACCTCGCCTAGCTCGTCCTTCTTGAGCTTGAACACCCACTTTAGGGTGATGGGGCGGTGGCCGTCAGGTATTGGTACTAGCTCCCAAGTTCGGTTCCTGCTCCATTGCTGCCTGCCACGCCGGATCACCCTGCACCTCAGCATAAGTTGTCGGCTCATTGGCATGCGTCAGATGTAGATAGGCAAAGAGCCTCTCGGGCTAGTCTGGTGGAGACTTCTCTCCGAGGATGTTCGCCACTGTGCGGTACCAGAGGGGCTCATCGTCGTAGTAGGCGTCCAGGTGGTCTTCATCATCCTCCAACGGCGTTGCATACTCAATCTTTGGCTGCCCGACGTGCGCTAGTGTCACAGCGGGCCAAGTAGAAGATACCAAAATGGTTGGCTAGTGCGCCGGAGAGGTCAGCTACGGTGCTAGAAATGTTGGCATTGCTGTCGATGGCTTCCTACCACCGCCAATGGGCTACCGACCACCGCCGATGGGTTGCCGACCATTGCTGATGGGTTGTCGACCTCCCCCGGATGTGGTGATGGCGAGCGCGGCAGAGCTGATGAAGAGGTTGACGCTGGTGATGAAGACCCAGACATCGATGAGGATGCACCTGGTGCTCCCTCAGCACCTCCCGCCCACGCATACTCGACGATGAAGTCACGGAGCATGGCCACCGACCCGTCATCCATCGCCTTGTCCCATGCCTAGCCACGTCCTTCATCGAACAAGACGTCACGCACCACTCCACGCGTCGTGTCACTGGGTTGAGCACACGCTAGGCCTTAGCCCCCTCTGCGTAGCCGATGAAGACCCCCAGCGAGCTGGGATCGTCAAGCTTGCCGACGTGGTTCAGCTCCTTGACGAAGACAAGGTAGTCGAAGACGCTTAGGTAGCTAACCACCGACTTGCGCCCATGTGAGGGCTCATAAGGCATCTTGCCAACGAGAGCACTAGTCGACAAGCGGTTGAGTAGGTGTACGGCGGTCATCACGGCCTCCCCTCAGTAGATCGCCAGCATACCGCGCTGCTTGAGGAGGGCGTGTGCCGCCACCACCACCGCTCGATTGTGGCATTCACCACTCGCTCGCTATGGTGAGTAGGTCGCGGAGTAGTGGTGCTTTGAATCCCCGTCGTCACGCGCGCACGCCATGAACTCCCCACCATTGTCTGTGCAGAGCACCCGGAGCTTGCAGTCGCACTCCTCCACGGCTGTCTGATGGCGCTTGATGGCATCTGCAGCTGCCACCTTGGAATTGAGTAGCACGGCCCACATAGAGCGGGTGGCATCGTCGATGAGCAGCAAAAAGTAGCACTAACCTCCAGGACTGGCCAGTGACACTGGACCACAGAGGTCGCTGTGCATCAGCTCGAGCTGCTCGATGGCGCGGTATGAGGCTTGACACAGGAAGGACTGGCGCTTCAGCTTGGTCACCACACAGGTTTCGTAGAACTGCTCGATGTGGTCGATGTAGGACATGCCACGGACCATCTCCTCCTTGCCAAGCTGCTTTAGGGCCTCAAAGTGAAGATGCCCGAAGCGCTGCGTTAACACCACGCCTCATCGTCCTGGCGTGCGACAAGGCAAAGGGGGTACGCCACATGCACATAAAGCATGTAAAGGCGGTTGCTTCCTCGGTTCACCTTGGCGAGAAGGCAGTGGCTTCTATCCTAGATACGCAACACGCCGTCCTTGATCTCCACCTATGAGCCATTCTCATCTAGTTGCTCGACGCTGATGATGGAGTTCCTCAAGGCTGGGATGTAGTACACGCCAGTGAGGAGGCGGTGCTCCCCCATCTTGGCCTTGAAATTGATCGAGCTGACTCCCATGATTTCGATGGCGGATGCGTCACCAAACTTGATGGGGCCCTTCACGCCGAAGTCCAGGTCAGAGAAGAACTCGCACCGACCAGTCATGTGGTGCGAGGAACCGGTGTTGAGGTACTAACCATCGATCTTGTCATCGTCTACGCCTTTGCTGAGGAAGGCATGGGCGCATGATTCATCGAGGTGGAGATGTGTGGAGCCAGTCGACGTTGAAAGGTACTTGTTTGGTTTTGGTAATTGAGTGACAACCTTAGGTGGACTAATATATGTTTGAGTAAGATACATAGGTGATTAGTCCACAAGTATATGTGTGTGAGCAACTCATGCCATGACGGTGAAGATGGCTTGGATTTGTTGCAAGGCTCATACATGTGATGAAGGAGCTCATTGCATATGAGACATGACATGGAGTCATGTGATCAAGGTGGAGAAGATCAAGACAAAACTTGGCTCGACGGACCGGTTGCAAGTGTGAAGGGCAAGTTAAGTGATGACTTGGCGCCGATGGACCGAGGCAATGGTGAAGAGCAAGTGAAGTCAAGATCGATGAATCAATACGGTCACGTGATGATATGAAGTGGATCATATCATTTGGTGATTAGTTGGTGCATGTGTTGCATCAACGATGGAGGAGATGGAATGGAATGCGCAAGGCAATGGTATAACCTAGGGCATTTCATTTCACCGATCATAGGTGTGTAGAGAAGTTTATGACCGGGTTTAGGATAGATGGTCATACTATCAAGAGGAGCAAACTTGTTTGTATATCGATCATCTAGTGTCACTTGAGCGATCTAACTTTGCATACGTGTTAGTATCGAGTGGCGTGGTGAATTGAGTATTTAACTCTGTAAAAATGATTGTGAAAATACTAACACGCTTGCACATGGTGGTGTACACTTGGTGGCGTTGGCACATGTGCTAAGGAGTCAAAGTTGATGAAGAAAAGGAGTTGATCGTGCTAGTCACGAGGTGATCGGACGCGTCCGACACTAAGACCGGACGTGTTCGATGTGCTAGACTCGGGCAGGTAACGCAGATGTGACCAAACATGTTCGGAATTCTGACCGAACGCGTCCGGTAATTAGCCCTGCTGTGATCAACTAAGGCGCATGATCGGACTCAGGTTCGTGGAGGTGACCGAACGCAGGTAGCACACTGTTCATGCGTTAGGTCATGGTGACGTGGCGCGCGTAAGTTAATCCAGAGATGATCAAACATAGGGGCACGTCCGGTTGGGCGTACCGAATGCGTCTGGTCGTCGTTTTTCATCTCTAGATCCTTACTGGAGTCGATCGGACTCTAGCTGGCCGAGCGTCAGGTCACGTAGTGGTGCGTCCGGTCTCGGTGCTGAGCAAGGTGGCACGCAGGCGATCGGACTCCATGTGGGTGTGTCAGATCATGGACCTGCGCGTCTGATCAGGTGGTGTTCGCACATGTTAGAGTTAGCCATTGGACGCCAACTGTAACACCCTCGGTGTTACACCCTAAATTATTTACTAAGACACGTCATGAGCATTATATTTATGTGTTAGTGCATGTGATGGAGTGCATAAATGAAGAATTGCAATTAAAACGATCTATAAAAGTGTTAAACAAAAAGTTACTCCATAACTCATGCAGTTAACAAGTAGGGTTGTAAACCAATTTTTATTGAACAAAAATACTATAGAACATATATGTGGCACTTAAATAAAGTTTGGAGTATGAACTTTGTAGATGATGATGAAATACTTGCTGTAGAAAAATAACATTGCTAGCCAATATTTCTAATAGCTTAGAAATGCAACTTGGAATCAAATTCAACCCATAGACTTAGAAGATTTTTAAGTGTATAGACATCTAGACAATGCCATGTTTGGCAATTTATTTTACGAAATCGGGTTAAGAAAAGGGTTATGTTTTAGCTCGGGTTGGTAGCCTAATATGCTCTCTTGAGCATGGTGAAGGTGGCTTGGTTCTAAGATTATTCTTTAGTTTTTACAGGTGCTTTAAAATTCGTGCACGACCACGACCTCAGGGATGGTTGGCGCCGCTGCTGCCACCCCCCCGCCGCACACATGGTTGCGTCCCGCTTGCTCGGTCACCCCCTGCGGCACCACGCTTAGGTCGATCGAGCCCGCCTAGGCTTGGCCAAGGCCGCCGAGCCGCTGCCAGCCCCATGCCCTCTGTTGTCGTGCCTCCACGCCATATTTGTCGCCGCCACGCCGTCGCATCCGCACCCGCGGGCTCTACATCGCTCTCCGCTTCTCCGCCGGATGGCCCCCGCCATCGCTTTGCACGCTACTGGGCGATCCATGGCATCGGCACATGGCCGTACACTGTCGTCGCCGCCCATAAAGACACGATAGTTGCTCATGCCGCGTCGGCTCATGGATGAGCACATGCCTTGTCCAGTGGCGCTGGCAAGCGTAAGTAAATCTGATCGCGCTGGCTTGTGTCTCGCCAAGGCGAGGGACGAGCCGAGCTCTAACCAACCCTCCCTCTCTTTCGGCTGCTTTGCCATGGTGGACTGAGCCACACCATTAAAATAAGTAGGGAGAAGTCATCATCACCCGATTTGTCGTGTCGCTGGCTCCGTTGCCTAGTTGCCTAGCTACCCGCCCCCACCCCGCCTTGAATGGCGTCCGGTCGAGCTTCGATTTGGAGCTTTTTCCCGCCACCGTGATGATAAGGACGAGTCCGCCCATCACCGAGGGCAGCTTCCATTTGACCACCTCGGGCCAAATTGGTTGCACCGCTAGACTCATCTTGAACCCCTCCTCGCCATGCGCACCTAAGACGTACCCATACCGCTATTCCAACACTGCTGACACGACCAGCCTTGCTCCGGGCGTCTTCATCCGAACCATCGCCTCGGCCGGGTCCTTGGTGAGACCCTGATCCTCACCCGCTACCTCTACTGCTCCCTTAGCACTGTGGCCTAATGGAACGTTGTCGTCGCCACCGTAGGTTGCCGCCGACGTGGAGAAGTTGCCTTACTTCATCTTCGGTCTCTAAATTGCTGCCCATGGTTGCGTGTTGGCCCGTAGGTGAGCATCGTTCCTCTAAATGGGGCGAGGGAGTCCCCAGTTGTCCGGCGTAATGGCCCAGTGCCGGTCAATGCCGCACCGGTGAGCACGGAGGCGTCGGGGACCTCTTCGATGCGAAGACGGGTTAATACAAGGGCCTTCTTACAAAAACGTTGTATGTAGAAATAGTGCGCATAGTCATCGTGTTAATAGAGGATAGCGCGGGGGTGTTTCTGCAAAAGCGCCAGTGCGCGCGGGCTTCTTCTCCATGGGCTGGCCTTGTGTGGGCTACACGGGAGAATTCGTTTTTCTTTTTTATAAGGAAATAGAAATAGTTTTCTAATTTAATTTCGGAGCTGATTTTTGGCAATTAATATAAAATCATGTAGGTGTCCAAAAATTATGAAATAAATTTTGTTAGGTTCATAAAATTGTGCTCTATCTGTGTGTGTATTTAGTTCATATCTATACATGTTGATATCAGGAGCTATTAAATCATTTGAAAGTGCTTCATATTATTAAAATGAATCATTGTTGGAATTTTCATGGTAAATTGGTGATAGCTTTAGTCCTGAAATTTTTATGGTAGCTTCACTGAATTATTATGTGCTCACTATAATTTTTTTAGCTTTAGAATAGACTAAGTATTAGGGTAGTTAAATGCTCTTTGTTTTAATATACATTAAATCATTAGTAGAAATAAAGATATATCCTTCATTTGTAAAGATAGGTGTTTGTTAGTTGAACCCAACACTTTGCTTGGTAAAGATGATAGTTGGCTTAGTACCTTAGTCATTAGAGCTAGCTAGTAGTTTAGTATGCGTATTCTTAGTTTAAGAGTTGTTGTTGCCTAAATGCTAAGTGTTGCATCATCATCGCGTGCATGTAGAGAATGAGTTGGCGGAGATCATGACCACCGGTGATCACGAGTTCGAGGAGATCATCAAGGAATATGAGGAGGAGATTCTCATACAGGAGGAGGTCCCGGTGCCACCACTGACTGACTCAGCTGACACTGTGCCTGCCCAAGGCAAGCACCGGTGCATAACCCCTTATTTTTTATAATCATTGTTTATATATGTTATGTGCATTTATGTTACAGGAATTTTATAGAAACCACATGCATAGATATAACTGTCCTATGAGTCCTACTAATACATGTTCGAGTAGCTGCTATGCTTAGGCTTTCGGTAGCGTGAGTAACCTGCCGTTACTTACAATAGGTTATTATTATTACTCTCATAATAAAATGATGAAAAGAAAATGGAGACCGGGCAGGGATATGGTATGGGTTATGGTGGGTGTGATGAGTTGTGTCCCGTGGCCATGGGGCCTACCTTGGTTACATTATTTTCCCTATCCGTGTCAATTGAGGACCGTCCATTGCTGTGGATGGTAGTCAGGTCACAGACTTATTATCTTGAGCACATACTTACCTATGGGAGCGGAAAGGCTCGTTACGCCCTTGTCGTGGGTTCTAGCTCTTTCCGGACCGACTGATTGGAGGTGGAGAAAGGTGGAGGTCTAAGCACCATATTGAGATCGGGTCTCAAGTGTGGGGGCTTGGAGTCCATGTTTAGACGGGGACCTAGACCCCCGTGATAGGAGTGGAATGGGTTAGTTTTGTTTGTGCCTAGGGTGTGTGTTTCAGGGTACCCAGCTAGGATACATTGGTTCATGAATTGTCATTTTCATGAGACGGTATGACTTGGCTATGGTCTAACACCGTAGTAAGAACTAGAATATGAAAGATGGTAAATTAGTTCTGATTGCTCAACCCTTGCTTGAAAGTAGAACATGTGCTTACCTAGAATAGTTAGCTAATGAAGTAATCATGACTGCTAATAAAACTTGACTTTAAGGATGAACTATTAGTAATGCTTTCTGCAAACAAAAAGAAAACAGTAAATCCATATTGTCTATCATATCCTTGAGAGTCGGAAAACTATTCCCACTAGTCGGGTGAGTCTTGCTAGTACATTGTGTACTCAGGGTTTATTTACCCTTGTTGTAGGTGCATCTTGAGGAGTAGCTCTTGTGTGAAGGATTTTTTTGGTGGGCACAGACGAATCCTTGTATCATTTCTGCTATATGTTTATTTTTATTCCGTTGTTTCATTATCGCACTCTGAACTCTGGTATTGTAATAAATAATTTCCAAGAACTCTTGTTGTATGAAATGGACTAAGTATTGTAAACTCGTATTCATTATCGGATTCTAGATGTAAAACGTGGATTGTTTCAAGTTCTCTCTTAGGGTGTACGCGATAGAATTATCCGATGTAGCTCACTTTCAAGGTACTTAGTATCTAGTGGAAGACGAGCGCCTCCGAAAATGTGTTATTTCGGGTGGTTCTGCCACACAAACGGCTATGCTTGTTTGAATGGGACACATGGCATGAAAGGAGTGATCGGACGCTATGACCGGACACGTCCAGTCACGCTGTCGGACGCGCGTCCCGGCCGGTCGTAATAGTAAGCCTAGTGAAGGAGTAACAACTCTATTTATTCGTAATTATAAATAGGAGCCTTAGCTAGACTTGGGCGATAGTCGAGCACACGGGGTGCTTGGGAGCCCTCTAACTCACTTGTGATTGATAGTGATCATTCGATCGAGTGAGTGATTCTAGTGCGATTGCATCGTGATGTTGCATCGAGTGGCACTAGGTGATCGAGTTACAAGCCGGTGGTGCTTATTACTCTTGGTGGTTGCCAGCTCCTAGATGGCTTGCTGGCTTGTGACTCCGCTGAAGTATGCAAGAAGATTGTGCGGTGCTCTGGAGAAGGATTTGTGAGGGGATTGTGATCATCCCGTGGGGATCGCGAAGAGCAACAATAGTAGAGCATGTCATCGAGTTACCTTACTTGTGGGTAGGTTCTTGCGGCGCCTCTTATGGTGGACTAGCTGTGTGATACCTATTAGCCGTCGAACCATCAAGTGAGCGGTCGACATAATAGGGACTAGCGTGTTGGCAAGCACGTGAACCTCGGGATAAAATCACTGTGTCATCATTGTCTTCCCATTGGTTTGCATCATCGTCACACAAGCTTGCAATTACTTTCATATACATTGTACTTGTGTAGTTGCTCTTGTAATTAGTTTGCTTGTGTAGCTTGCTAGTTACCTTCTTGTTTGTGTAGTATAGAAGTAGCTCCCTTGCGTGGATAATTTGGTTTTAGTAACCTTATTAGTCATATTGTTTAGTTTGTGTAGCTAAGTAAGTTGCGCTCTCTAATTTGGCATTAGTTGCCTTGTTATTGAGCTTTGCTAGTGAGTTTAGGAGTTTTGTGCTTTTGCTTGACAGATTATGTAGGAGCTCCCCCATTACTTGAAGTACTAGTGGCATAGGTTTGTGTGACTTTGCTTCTAGAATTATTTAGGTGAGCGCTCTAGCTACCCTGACACCTTTGTTGCCTAATTAGTATCTTTTAAGGTGCTTGAGAACTTAGATAGATAGGTGTAGTTTTAGCTAGACCGATAATTTTAATTCCGTATTTGTTTCGGTTAGCCGGCGTGATTATTTTTTATAATGGACTATTCACCCCCTTCTAGTTCGCCATCTTGACCCTACAGACGCGGAAAGGGGAAAGCTTCGACCTTTCACCCCCTCCTCTGCTTCACGCTATGGCTCGACGCACCCGTGCACTTGGAACAGAGCAACATCCATCTCCCCTGCTTGCGCGACGAGAGCCTACCCACCGTGGTGTGGAGGAAGGCGGTAGTCCTTGGCCTAGTGGCCGGTCTTGCCGCAGTTGCTGCAGGTGTCATCCCGGGTCTCCTTGCTCTCACCGGTGGCGCTGCCATCAGCGCCTACCTGACCTCGGGGCCCTTCTCCACCTTCTTCTTGCCGCCACGAGGACACCGACGACATTACTTGGAGGAGCCGTATGGTCCGGATCCTTCCTCCTCCTTCTTCTTCTCGAAGGCGCGCCACTGCTCCATCGTGTACAGCAGCTTGCCTCCGGTGGCGCTCGGCTCGGTGTGAGGCCCCTCCTCGCGGTCCTGCACCGCCTTGAACCTCTCGGTCACATCCTCGATGGTGAGCTGCTCGAAGTTGAGGAGCGTCTCGATCGACATGACGATCTACGCGTACTTCCTCAGCATGCAGCGGAGGAATTTCTCCACCGCGCGCTCCTCCGTGAGGTCGGTGTCGCCGTTGCGCGCCATCTTCTCCATCAGGTTGGTTAGCCGCACAGCAAAGTCCTGGACTTGCTCACCAGACTGAAAGGCGAGGCCTTCCCACTCCCCTCAGAGGCACTGCAGCGTTGCCCGGTGTACGCGACCTCCGCCGACGCGTGCTGCAGCGATTGACTCCCACGCCAGCTTCGTCGTGTCCTTATTGGCGATGGAAGCACCAAGCTCGGTGGGGACGGCGGCGCATAGTGCCTCCAACGCCCGGCGATCGTCGTCGTAGTTGACATCACCGACGTGGACCGCCTCCCATAGCCGTCGAGCCTGCAGCTTGACCTTTATCAGCAGGCTCCACTCGTGGTAGTTCGACTTGGTGAGCATCAGCCATGGCGTTCCCGCTCCAGAGTCGCAGTAGACCGTCTACAGCACCGGGGAGCGTCCACGGCGACCATGACGCCGCTCTAGTGACGGCGACTGGCGACAGCGCCCATCCGGGCTGCGGGACCATCCTCCCTCTTGCTCCGGCTCCTCCCGCTCTATCTCAGCACGCAGCGCCGTGGCTGCAGCCACCGTGGCCTAGGCCGCAGCCGCTGCCTCTACGGCAGCAAGGCGCGTCGCGCGGTCATCGGCTCCTGCTCCGGCCCTGATGCCGGCAGCAACACGGGCTCTGACAATTTGGCTGGCGGTGGACATGGCTCTCTGCTCACTCAAGAATGGAAGGCTCCAATACCAATTGTTAGCCCAAATAGATCTCAGATTCAGATTTGGGAACTACAAGAGAGCAGCTTGGCCCTTGGCCGCTTGGATTGAAGGAAATGCAATGGCTTGATTTTTACAATGACACTCCCTTGCCTTTTATAGGCAGGGGGACTCCCACTTGCTATAGCATATTCTAACCACTAAAGTGTATGCTGAGCATATTCCTGCCACTAGCTTTGGAAGCAAAGGAAGGTAAAAGTACAGAAAAAGTAAGATACATATGCTTTAGCACTAGGCTTATCTATCAATAATAATATTCACACATTCTATTAGGCTATTTGATTTCTTAGACATTTTAAAGCTTATTGGCCATGTAACCTTTGGTCATTGCATTGGCTATACTAAACATGCATTCTAGATAAGGTTGTTGACTTGCTGTCCATATGAACTGAACTATATTTTCAGTTCTAGTGTCTGAACCCTTAAGATTACTCGTATATTCTGCAAGTTTCCACTGTGCTATAAGATGAAGTATGGTATGCCACTGATATTTTGACTTCCTTGCACTCGCAGCTATCTGTCTGAGAAAGATAGACAGGTTGAAATATGCAAGCACAAGTATGTTTCATTTGTGTTTTCTGTCTGAAACCAATGTTGTTTCCTTTCGTGTGCATATGACGTGCCTGTTTGTTCATTCTACCCTACAGTCTACAGAATGAATGTGATTGATGTTAATATTTTCAATGTTTCGACAAGGGATGTTTAAAGTTGTGTGGTTTCTACATTAGAAGTATATTCCATTGTGTACATTCTGCTCATTTTTTTTGTTGCTGACGGCTATCCTTAAAGCTTATCAATTGCGTTCTTTTCAGAGTTCAGATCGTCATGGGTCACCAAAGATTTTGACATGGAACAGAGATAGAAATTTCAAGCGAGTCATAGGGACGGTGGGACAAATTCTTTTCTTTCTGGGATGAGATGGACAATAGATTGTTGGATACAGTAGAAGACCCAACGCTCGAATGGAGCCCAGACGAAACTCTAGCCGCCAGTGAGATTACGTGTTTTTAAGCTTTCAGCAGATGCAATGCGACGAATATCCGGGCCCTGGGTCTGCCACTGGTTGGATAATAACTAGCTTTCTGGGATTGTTTGGTTGGAGGCTTGGAGCTAGGATTGTTTAATTGGAGGCTCTAGGAAAATCTAACGCCTAGAGATGTTGTCTAGGACAGTCTTTTTCAACTCTCCGAACTAAACAACTCATCACTTTATGTGTCAGTGTTATGCTTGAGCCGTCAAATTTCAAAATAATTGACATTAGTCATAAGTCAAATTATCACGTGAGTTCTCAACTAAGTTGTGAAGAAATTGACCAACCGAGTCCTCCAACAAGACGTCAAAAAGAAGGAAAAGAAAACGATAATGCTCTCCTCAGGTCGTCTAGAAGGACAGACGCGGATTCCCCACTCCCGTCGACGTGCCTTCCGCCCAATCTGCCTTATCCCCTCGTGGCTTCTCCATCTAACAAAAATAGGATGCCGATTCCCCATTCCGGTGTTGTTGCTCGTGCTCTCCCTAGCCTCGCTCTCCTCCTTGCTCCTGCTCCTCTCCCTCCTCCGCGCTTGGCTCCGCGCTGCCGCCACCGCCTCCCACTCTCACCATCCCTTCTCCTTTCCTGCCACCGACGGAGAAGCGGCATCAATAGCAGGCTCCCGAGGTCGCACACCCGCCGCCTCCCCTCCATCACACCGTAGGGGCGCCTCGCTGAGGGGACCGCGCCCGCCCACCGTATTGTCGGGAGCGGCGCAGCCACTCGTCGGGCTACGCCCAACCACCCGTTTACTAGCATCCCCTGCGTCACTCTGCAGCATTGAGCTCCGAGCTAGCGTCGAGCTCCATGTCGACGAGCATCTATTCGTCCAAGCAGCAAGTAAATGTTGCGCTTGAAAGTGCATGTTGCAAGCGTATATTTCAAGTGTTTCAGAAGTATGTTGCAAGTGTTTCATATGGATGTTGCAAAACTAGATTGAGATGTTGCATATGTTGCAATGGTTGTACACGTATGTTGCAAGCGTCCCCGTCTAAATGTTTCATCTGCTTTTTCTAGGCGTATGTTGCAAGTGTGTTTATCTGGATGTTATATGTGTTTCACACACATGTTGCATGTGTGTTTATCTGGATGTTGCATATATTTTGCAAGGGCTTTTCAAGCGTTTTTTAGGTGTTTTTACAAGTGTTTCGACATACGCTGCAAGAGTCTCAACTGTTTCAAACGTATGTCGTAAATGTTTTATTTGGATATTTCAAAAGTAGATAGGGTGTTGCATCTCTCTCCTCGTCTTCTGCTGTCTCACCTCGGTGTCCTCTTCTTTTCTCGATGCTGGTGATGTTCGGACGGCGTGGGCCCGCGTGGGAGTGGGCGACGGGCGGCATGGGTGGGGCGAGTAGTCGTCGGAGCGGCGTGGAATCCAAGCGGACGGGCGTGTGGCACAGAGCAGGTGACAACGGACCGGACCGTCCAGTCCAAGCCGGCTGAATTGGACCAACGGACTGATGTTACAGAGCTGTGTGTTATCAGAGGCCCAGGTTGCCGCCGTCTAAAATCCAAACGAAAGGCACACGACAATCTGGGCCAGAATTTGGTCCACGAAATCCTTTATTATTACTGGGCTGGGCGGTGGTCACGATAAACCGTGCGGCCCAATTGGGTTGCTTAATCCGCCAAATCGCGGATGGATGACTGGATTATATAAGTAGCAAAAGCTCGTCCCATTTTCCAAGGGGACCTCCACCGTCCTCCCCTTCTCCTCTTCCATTCTTCCTCCCCCCCGTTTCGGGAGAGACGCCACGAGAAAAGAGGGAGCAGGCAGCGAAAGAAATCGCCTCCACGTCCCCGGTGGCGCCGGATCGCGCGCCAAATTCCTTGTTTTGCCACGGATTTGGTGCTGCAACTTTTCTAGAATTTTTTTTTTTTTGGTTAGGGGACGTTGGCGCGGTCTCCTGGGCTTGGATTATCTGCATTTTTGTTTCCCCCAATTTGTTCAGCTCAATTTCTTAACGGATTTGGGAATCGAGGCTAGGGGCTCTGCATTGCAGCTAAGGGGCTCTGCATTGCCGGCTTCGCTCTATTTCGCGGGCGCATTGCGGCTTTGCATGCCGATCTTTGCCTTGGTCGCCCCCGAAACTCCCCCACGATTGTGATTCCTTCTGAGCTTCCTCGCCTGAGCTCGCGCATTTCTCCGAGCATCTCTAGGTGTCCGTTGCACAAGCTCTCTCTTGTTGCTCCAATTTCACGCGTTCTGCATGCATGCATTCCCCAAAGGAGGTGGCATTCTGGGGCTGCTGCAAAACTCTGGATTGTGGTCCCATCCCATCCCGAGAAATTTCTGAGGGGGGAGAAGAATTGTTGTTGCATTTCCCAGGGCAGCTGCATTGACATGGTCACGGTAGTGTAGGAGGCAGAAAAGATGAGGCACTGTTGGAGCGCATGGCTCCTGGCCCTGTGCCTCGTCTCCGTTCAGCTCCTCGTTGCAGCACAGAACTTGTCACCGCCAGCCTTGACACCGCCCCTTGTCAAAGAAGTAGACGATTTGGTAAGGTTATTTCTTTCTATTTTATTGAACTTTTATAGGTTCCTATATTTTAGTTATACTCACTACAGTGGCGTATTTTTGGTGGAGGTGTTGGCACGGTAGTGGTGACACGTGTTAGTGATGTGCACAAAGTAGTTCTTTAATTCTGTTACAAAATGAAAATTCAGAGCAAGGCATGCATCAGATACCCTGTTGGTAGGAATGCAGAGGGTGTCAAGGCTGCTCAATGGAACCTATGTTTTATGGAGTATATAGATGAGCCTAGGATTAATTCGTCACAGAGTATATATATGTGCAGTTTCCTTATCTAGGGCACGCATGGTGCCTGAAAGAGGAGCTATCAGATCGCTGAAGTTTGATGGGTATTTTCAAACCTGTCCATGATTTCGCTGATTCTTGTTTCATATTGCCGTTGGACACCTGCAGCACCTTGATTTTAACTGTTGATAAGATGAAGTTTCAATAAAAAGAACATTACCATTTATTTTTTGCGCTACTGTGCTAATATTGTGCATCACTGCATTGGTTCAGCAGAATGCTGCTTCAGTATTTTTGTTTCATAATGCTAGATATATTTTGTGTCTGTTGTTTCTTAGCAAAATTGTGATTATTATAAGTAATTATTGTACTAATGTTTGATTAACTTATAAATGTTCCCTCCATTTCATAATGTAGGGCATATTAGGTTTTCTTTTTTAAAATAAATTTTATAAACTTTGACCATCAATTAGTAAAAATACATGTATGTTTAGTGCACGAAAGATACATCCTTAGATTCATATTTCACATGGTTTTGTAGTAATTGAGAATGATTCCAAGATAAATTAATGGTGAAAGCATTCCTTGAAAGACTTCCCCAAATCCTAATACGCCTTGTAAAATGAAAATGGACGGAATAGTTTACAACGGGACAAACTGTCCACCTGAAATTTAAAGGTATAAATATTGTTAGTTTCTAAAGGGTCGTGTTTTATGGTAATTTGTGCTACTTCTTGATAGAGGAATGCCAATAGGCTTGGGATTACTTGATCGAGAGTTTACAAGAGGGTTACATATTTATAGAGATAGACTAACTAGAGAATTAAGAGGGGGAAGTCCCAGGCGACCAATCGGAGTTCCTAGGCGGCACAGTGGGTGGAAACCCAAGGGGCAGCCGGTACAACAATAAATGATGGGAAATAAATACTCTAACCCCCTTAGCAGTGGAACGTCGTTAGGACGAACGTTCGACCGGAGCGAAACTCCATAAAAACCGAAGAAGGGAGGCCCTTGGTGAAGACATCGGCGAATCGCGACGTGGTGGGAAACGTGAAGCACACGGATAGCCCTGCGTGCGACCTGTTCCTTAGACGAAGTGAAGGTCGATTTCCACGTGCTTGGTACGCTGGTGTTGAACGGGGTTGGTGGAGAGGTAGACGCGCCGACGTTGTCGCAGAGAGACGAGGCGGCGAGAATCCGAGAGGATGATGCAGCTCTCTGCGAAGTTGCCGCAGCCGGAGAGGTTTCGGCGACGCCGCTGGCAATCGCATCTGATTCGCCCTCTACCGGAGCGTGAAACAAGAGGGTCGACGCTTGGATGACTAGGAGATGAGGCCGCCACCGAGGAAGACAAAGATATCCGGAGGTGGAACGACGGGTGTCGGCGACCAGCCCGGTCGGCGTCGGTGTAGACGATGAGTCGAAGTCGAGGCGAGAGCGGGGAATGATAAGACCAAAACCAATAGTGCCCTGAAGGTAGCGAAGAATCCGCTTAGCAGCAACAAGATGAACTTCCCGGGGGTCATGCATGTGCAGGCAAACTTGTTGAACGGCGTATGTGATGTCGGGCCGGGTGAAAGTGAGGTACTGGAGAGCGCCCACAAGGCTGCGATATGTTGTAGGATCATCAACAGAAGGTCCGGCATCAGCAAAAACTTTGGCACAAGTGTCAACAGAGGTGGAACAAGGCTTGCAGTCGCTCATGCCATGACGAACAAGAATGTCCAGAGTGTACTAACGCTAGGAGAGAAATAGAGTGTCCTTCTGTCGCTGAACTGCCACGCCAAGAAAATGGTGCAGGGAGCCAAGATCTTTCATGGCAAATTCTTTCTTCAGTGCATCGATCACCCGGTGTAAGAGCGGCTGAGAGGAGGCTGTAACAACAATGTCATCCACATAGAGGAGCAAGTAGATTGTCTCGGTGCCGCGGTGATAGATGAAAAGAGAGGTGTCGGACTTAGCTTCAATGAATCACAAAGTGAGCAGATAGGCAGCAAACCGGCTGTACCACGCTTGCGGTGCTTGCTTCAAGCCGTAGAGGGACTTGTTGAGCTTGCAGACATGTTCAGGAAGAGCAAGATCGGCAAAACCAGTGGGCTGAGAGCAGTACACCGTTTCTGACAAGGTCCCGTGAAGAAAGGCGTTCTTCACATCAAGTTGATGGATCGGCCAGTCCCGAGAATGAGCCAGAGTGAGGACGGTGCGAACAATGGCTGGTTTGACGACGGGGCTGAAGGTTTCGTCGTAATCGATACCGGGACGCTGTGTAAACCCGCGAAATACCCATCGAGCCTTGTATCTGTCCAGGGAGCCATCAGCATGGAACTTATGTTTGAAAATCCATTTGCCGGTGACCACATTCGCCTTGGCTGGGCGAGGGACGAGATCCCAAGTGTGGTTGTCCAAGAGAGCAGCATATTCTTCTTCCATAGCCCGACGCCAATGATGATTGGTAAGAGCGTCGCGACAGGACCGTGGTAGCGGGGACAGAGCTTCGGTGTGCAGGGCAAGACGGGGTTGCTGGAACCCAGACTTCCCACGAGTCGCCATGCCATGAGAATTGGCAACAGGCGGGATGGGAACAGCGCCGGCTGGAAGTGAAGGACCACTCTTGACAAAGCATGGTGGAGATGGAATGATGCCGGAGCGTCGAGGAGGAGCCCCAGCAAGAGGCTCTGGTGGCAAGCTGGGTGTTGGGGCACGCCTGGTGTAAACATGGACGATGGGTGGTTTGTGGAGGGAGGATGCCGGGGGCACCTGCACAGGGGGCGTCATGGACACCGGTGCAGAGGCGGATGGTGGGGGGGACGCCTGCACAGGAGGCGCCGTGGATGGCAGCAGGGGGGGTGCCGTGGGCTGGGACGTCGATGTTCCTGGGGCAGGCACCGAGATGACCGACGGCCGGGGCACGGGGAAACCCGGTGGAGGTGGCCTGGACCCCTGCGTGCCCAGTCCTGGCATTGGCGTGACCGATGGCACAGGCTGGGAGGGGGTGCGCAGAGGTGCAGGTGCTGGCAGTGGGCCTGTGCCTCCAGGGATACATGCAGGAAGAAGGGAAACTGACGAGGGGTCATCATCGGTTAGAAAATCAAGCTCGTGGGTAGGTGGTGAGGGCCGACGAAGGGAGAAAGGAAACGTTGTTTCGTCGAAAACGACGTGGCGAGAGATGATGACACGATTGGTGGTGAGATCGAGGCACCTATAGCCCTTGTGATCGGGAGAATAGCCAATGAAAACACATAGAGAAGAACGCGGGGCGAGCTTGTGAGGAGTCGTGGCAGTGAGGTTGGGGTAACAGGTGCACCCAAAAATCCGGAGATCATGGTAGGAAGGATGAGTGCCATAGAGTGCGAAGAAAGGGGTGCTCATTTGTAGAGTTTTAGTGGGGAGGCGATTGATGATGTGAGTGGCAGTGGCAAGGGCATCAGCCCAATAGGAGGGGGGCATGGAAGCTTGGAAGAGTAAGGTGTGGGTGACATTGTTGGTGGTTCGAAGCATGCGCTCGGCTTTGCCATTTTGCTGCGAGGTATAGGGGCAAGACATGCGGAGAGAAACACCTTTAGCAAGAAAGAAAGCACGAGACACAGAGTTGTCAAACTCACGGCCGTTGTCACATTGCACGGATTTGATGGTGCAACCAAACTGAGTGAGCACATAGGCGAAAAAATTAGAGAGGACAGAAAAGGTGTCAGACTTTAAACGAAGAGGAAAAGTCCAAAGAAAATGAGAGCAATCATCAATAATAATGAGATAATATTTAAATCCGGATACACTGATAATTGGAGAAGTCCACAGATCACAATGGATTAACTCGAAATTATGAGATGCTCTTGACAAGGAACTAGTAAAGGGTAAGCGGACATGGCGCCCAAGCTGACAAGCATGGCAGAGGGAGTCATCATCGGGTTTGCTGTAGATGATCGAAGAAGACTGGGCGAGGCTCTGAAGAGTGGCCTTGCCGGGATGGCCGAGGCGACGATGCCAAGTAGCCGAGGAGGGAGTGGCCACAAGGGCGCAGGAACCGGAGGAGGATACGACGACAGGAGCCGCAAAGGTGTAGAGGGGCCTGAGTCATTACATCGAAGGAGGACGTTAAAGATGCGGAGATCCTTCACATAAACACCAAGTGGGTCAAACTCAATGAAACAAGATTATCGGAGGTGAATTGTTTAATGAGAGAGGAGGTTTTAATAATATCGGGGAGCTATAAGAACGTTGTTGAGATGAAAAGGACCAGAAGAGTAGAGTAGCCAAAGCCAATGATCGGTAAAGTGGCACCATTGCCGACCACAATGGAGGAAGGAAAAAAAAGAGGATGGCGATCGGTGACCATACCAGATTGGAAGCAATGTGAGATGTGGCGCCGAGTCGACAACCCATCGAGGAACTTGGTGGCGGGGTGAAATAATTGATCTTTGAAGGCGTTGGCAAGGGACGAGGATCCCATGGTGACCATGCAGGAGGGGACGGTGAGGTGGGCGCCTGGTAGTACACTGCAGAAGCTGGAGGACAGTATGCTCCAGGAAGAGGCATGCCCGTCATCAGAGCTTGCTGCGGAGACGAAGACGGGCCGACGCGAGGTGGTGGACCGCGAGGACCACTGTGGGCGGATCCTGGCCACATGTGGATGGACCCGGTCCATGGGTTGAGGATGGAGGGCCACTGTGATCCGCCTTGGCCACGGCCCAGCGATCCGCTTTACGCGCCGCGACACGGTCTTTTCTTGCAGTGACACCGCCCCGGCAGCCTGTGGAGGGCGCGGGAATGTCGGCCCAGCTGGTGACGAGGAGGCAGGAGGCTTGCTGGACGAAGAGGCGAGGAGAGCTGAGGGAGGCGCCGACGGAGGCGCCATGTTGAGCTCGGCCAGGCGGAGGTCGGCACGGACGTCAGCAAACGAAGGGAACGGCCGCTGTCGGGTGACGAGCTGCGACATGAATTGGAAGCGCTCGTTGAGGCCACGCAAAACATTCAGCACAAGAGTGCGGTCGTTGATGGGCTCGCCGAGGTCGGCAAGTGCGTCGGCCATACTCTTCATCTTGCGGCAATAATCATCGATGGAGAGGATGCCCTGGGAAAGGGTGCGAAATTCGGCGTCGAGGAGCATGGCGCGGGACTCGCGATTGTTCAGGAACTGCTGCTCAATCCCGAGCCAGGCCGCCCGAGCAGTGATGCCGTCACGCTCGTGGATGACGTCCAGGAGGTCGGAGGAGATGGTGTTGAAGAGCCAGGAGACGACCACACAGTCCATGCGTGACCATGTCGGGTCGGCGAAGCGGGAATCCTCACTGAGGACGTGGTCCTTCAGAGCGAAGCGGCCGAGAGTGAGAAGGATGTAGCCGCGCCACTTGGAGTAGTTGGAAGACTGCAGATCAAGGACGATGGGGATCAAGTTCTTGATGTTCTGGACAGCGGCGGCCTGGCTGTGCAGATGAGCGATGGCCGCAGCTTCGGAGCGATCGTCGTTGCCGTCCACGGTGTTGTCGTCCCGGAGGGGTTCCGGGCGAAGACGCTCACGGAGGGCAGCGGCCTGCTGTTCCAGGAGATCAGCCTGTGCGCGCTCTTGTTCAAGAGCGGCGGCTGACTTGAGAAGATCAGCCTCCTCATGGAGTTGCTGACTGCGCTCGGAGTTGGTGATGCGCAAGGAGACGGCCTCGTCTTCCAGTGTCTTGGCGGCGGCGAGGGCTTCGTCGTGAAGCTGAGTCGCGATGGACACTGCCGAAGCGCCGGAGGTGGAGCCGCCGGAGGCCATTGGCGCAGCAGCCGTCAAGGTGAGGCGCGGCAGCCGAAACAGAGGCGCTACAGCCGTCAAGATGAGGCGCGGCAGCCGAAACAGAGAGGTGGGCGGAAGCAGAGGGGTGGGCGGGAAGTGGAAAGGCCCAAGACTGTGATTAGTCTGATACCATGATAGAGGAATGCCAATAGGCTTGGGATTACTTGATCGAGAGTTTACAACGGGGTTACATATTTATAGAGATAGACTAACTAGAGAACTAAGAGGGGGGGAAGTCCCAGGCGACCAGCCGGGAGTTCCTAGGCGGCACAGTGGGTGGAAACCCAAGGGGCAGCCAGTACAGCAGTAAATGATGGGAAATAAATACTCTAACACTTCTGTCACTCTGTGGACTGCTTGCCTGTTATATCAATAGATCTAGTACTGCATAGTTTGCATATACTGACATAGTGACATTTTACTTTACATACAGGTGGAGCATATATGGACCTCATGCGGGCTAGACAGGGGATCTCTTGAAGACGTTAGAAAACATTTCAATTACAACCACGTATTTGACATTCTCCGTACGCTCTCTGGGAAAGATACTAAGGACAGCTCTCCTGAAACTGTAGATGTCAGCAAAGCACTGTCTCCAGAAATTAAGAACACTTTGCTGAACTGCTTAAGCAAGCATCCACTTGTCGTTGCTGCTCAGGAGAGTGCAAAAAACTTGCCTATTGATTATATCAAAATGCTTTTTGCCATGTTAAGAAGAGATGTGGCTCAAGGATCTCCAGGTGCAGCGGCAACTCCTGCACCACCGGCAGCTGTGAAATCAAATCCATCACATTCTTTAGGGGAACCTTCCTCAACAAAACCTGACAAAAATCCAGATCCTCCGTCAGAAACAACACCCAAAGAAAAGACGGTGCCCCAAACTGAAAAAACAGTGGCCAAAAGGAAGATAACAGTGGCATGCCAACCATTGCTGTCATTGGTTTGGCTGTGTCTGCTATAGCGTTGTTAGCTCTTCTCTGCTTATGCTGCTGTGTTTGCCGTGCAAACCAGGCCTCTTCATCTGATGTAAGGGATAATAAACCGCCTCTGATTCTGAACCTGAGTAATTTGTCTGGTATGAAATACACCCACCCACCTTTCTCCAGTGTACTGTTTGCAATTATGATGCTCATTTCGTTTCATTAGGACAATCCTTTGGCCAACCACAAAATTGATGCTGTTAGTTTTGTACTAAATATTTACGATTATAATTTTGTATCACATAATTGAAATATTGATGGTGTAACTGTTGGTCAAAGCCTTGTAAAAAATGTAGGGAGTAATGTGCCATTGTCTTCTAGTATTGATTTACATGCTTTATTTTGTAGCTGCTTCTCTTAAGTTTTCCCAAGGAAACCCAATTGATATCAACAAGCTGGGAGCACTGCCGCTGAAGTCAGAGGCTGGCCAAAATGGCAATGTCAAACTAAGCTCATCTGAAATCTCTAAAACTGAGGTTACCCCAGCAGTCTACAACAGTTTGGCTGGACCAATGGCTGCTTCTACTGGTTCTGTCCCAGGATCAAGACCAACAGCTCCACCAGCTATGCCACCTCCAGCCCCTGCACCTCCGAAGGCTCCTCCCTCATCAACTCCACAAGCACCTGCACCTCTGAAGGCTCCTCCCTCATCAACTCCTCAAGCACCTGCACCTCTGAAGGCTCCTCTCTCATCAACTCCTCAAGCACCTGCACCACATTCAAAACCTACTCCAGTTCTTCACCCAGAACCCTCGTCACCATCTGCTCCAAAAGCTGCACCTCCACCAAAAGACGCACCGCAGCCAAAAGCTGCACCTCCACCGCCACCAAAATCTACCGGCCCACCACCACCAGCAATGCCTGGTTCATCGAAAACACATCCACCACCGCTTATGAAGAAATCAGGCAATAAGGTGGACGATGGCGCAAATTCTCATGAAGCTAAAACAAAGCTAAAGCCCTTCTTTTGGGATAAAGTAACAGCAAATGCTAATCAGTCTATGGTGTGGGACCACCTCAAGTCTGGATCGTTCCAGTAAGTTTATCGATGCCTTTACAGTTATTTACCTCAGCTAGCTCAATGTTGCAAGATCACACCAGTTACCTATAATGGTTCGCAGGTTTAATGAGGGTAAGATGGAAAGCCTTTTTGGTTATAACTCTGTGGACAAAACAGGCGGTGATGGCAAGAAAGATTTATTATCTAAGGATGTTCCTCAATTTGTGAGGATACTTGACCCTAAGAAGGCACAGAACCTTGCGATATCATTAAGGGCTCTGAGTGTTTCACCAGAGGAAGTATGTAGTGCAGTTAAGGAAGGTAAAATCGGTTTTCTGCCATTACTGATCATTTACATGCATAGGTCTCTTAATGCATAGTCTTGTAACTCTACAGTTTTTTTTTAAGTAATAGTATTCACTTATGCTGCAATGATGTTTAATTTCTCCATCTTCTGGTTTAGAACTTCTCTTGTAATATTGGATATAGTGACGTTGCTACATGACTATATTAATTTGACCTCACCTCCATAACCTAAATATAAATATTAGAGACTACTCTTTTTTTTCTGAGCTAAGGTGTTAACGCATTTTTCCAAATATCGAACATTGATCTTTTCATATGCAACCAACCAAAATGGTTCCTCTGAGATATACTGTTCCCGTCGCTGTATTTTATTTCACCCACTGCCCTTGCTAATTTGTAGGAAATGAACTTCCACCGGACTTGATAGACACCCTACTAAAGTGGACCCCAAGCAATGATGAGGAGCTTAGGCTCCGACTGTACACTGGGGAACTGTCTCAGCTTGGTCCTGCAGAGCAATTCCTAAAAGCAATTATTGATATTCCATATATTTTCCAACGCCTGGATGCATTACTTTTCATGTCCAATCTACCAGAGGAAGCTTCAAATGTGAAACATTCTTTTGCTACTTTAGAGGTAATAACACATTCATTGTAACCTCTCAATTTATACATTATATATGACACTGATGTATTAATTTTATTTTTGTTTTTCTTAGACTGATTCTTTTGCTTACTATTTGTGCACACCTGTAGGAGTGGATATTGAATTTTTTTCCTGTAGCTAATATGTAGTTGAGACAACTTGCATAAGCTCCTTCCAAACTCTACTGTTTGTATTGATCAATGTTCTTATCGGTGCTTTCTTGGCATTTCCTGATCAGGTGGCTTGCCAAGAGCTTAAAAACAGCCGACTTTTCTTGAAGCTGCTTGAAGCGGTCCTTAAAACAGGAAACCGGATGAATGTCGGCACATTCCGTGGAGGAGCTCAGGCTTTTAAACTTGAGACACTCCTTAAGCTATCTGATGTCAAAGGAACTGATGGGAAGACAACACTTTTACATTTTGTAGTTCAAGAAATCATTCGTTCTGAAGGTATCCGTGCTACAAGGGCTGCAAAAAAGCAGGATTGCAGTGTATCCAGTGTGGATGCCAATGATACTGACTGTAATAATATGCAAACTGAAGATGATTACAAACAACTTGGGCTGAAAGTTGTATCCAATTTAGGTGATGAGCTACAAAATGTCAGGAAGGCAGCAATCCTGGATGCAGATCAATTGACAATGTCAGTAGCAAGCCTTGGCCACAAGCTTGTCAAAACCAAAGAATTCCTTAACACGAGCATGAAAAGTCTGGATGAAGACAGTGGGTTTCACCACAAGTTGAAGCATTTCGCAGAGCAGTCTCAGACGGATGTTGCTTTGTTGCTAGAGGAAGAGAAAAAAATACGGTCCTTGGTCCGGGGCACTGTTGATTATTTCCATGGGAGTACAGGGAAGGACGAGGGCCTGCGGTTATTTGTGGTAGTTCGAGATTTCCTTGCAATGCTGGACAAGGTTTGCAAAGAGGTGAAAGAAGCATCAAAAGTGGCTCCAAAGAAAACAAAGACCCCTCAGCCATCCCAAGCATCTTTCAATGATCCCAGGCGCCACCTATTCCCAGCAATTCAAGACCAAAGGGCATATAGTTCAAGCTCAAGCCCTGATGAAGATGATTAACTGTATATCAAATCAAGGGACCCGTTGTCTTCCCCTTCGAAGTGCACTGAATTGACCCTTTCCAAACAATAGTGCGGTGATACAAAATAAATGAAAAATGATGGGGGAATGATAAATCAACGCTATTTTGGCCATTCACTAATCGACAACCAAATTGAGAAACCTGGGCACCTGGCTTGACTTTACACTGTTGTGTTGGTAGCGGCAAATCATCAGACCTGATCTGGCATTCTTGGCCAAGGGGGTTGTTTGGCACTCTATCCCATCGAGCAAGAAGGATGCTCATGGTCGAGACAGCATATATCTGAAAGGTGTGACTGGAGGAAAATGGGCAATTCAGAGGAAACGGAAGAAAACTGACTCTAGTTTAGAGCCGGTGTAAATGCAGGAGGTAGTCTGACTAATACTGTTCTTCTGTTCACTGTACACATGTACCAAACACAGAGAAATGCAGCGCAGACTTGTGAATCCGATGGCTTTGTTTGTGATTTCACAATACCCTTCCAAACAGACCGACACGAAGTGTAACAAGAAGTTTGGTCCATCATTTATGCTGTTGCTGCAGCTGAATGGTCCTCGGCTAACTCAAGCCAAGAACTGTGATAATCCTCTGATTAGCCTTGTTCTCAGCAGAAATAGGGAACTTGAGAGCCTTCTCTTGGTGAAAAACGAACTGTGATAATCCTCTGATTAGCCTTGTTCTCATGGGAAATACGGAACTTGAGAGCCTTCTCTTGGTGAAAAACTTCAGAGTAGTTTGTTGTTGGCTTTATCCATCTACGAGACTAGAGGAGTGCAAATATGCCCATGTTAGCTCAGGCCATAACCATAACCAAGTGTTCTTCGCAAATTGGATGTCAATTATCAAAATGTCTCCCGGCATAGCACTGTTTCAAATTCTCGAGGTAATTGAAATCTCGGGCAAAAATTCAGAACTGCCCGTATAAAACTATTGCGCATCATGAAACCTGCACTAGATCCACTGAAACTTTAGAACTTAAAGAATGCAACCAACAATCTAACAGCTTCCTTTCAAATCAGTCTTCATTTTCATGTCAAAGCACTATACTCAGATTACTGAAATCTTTGCTGCAGTCCTGAAATTCACGTCTGAGATAGGCAATGTTTCACGTCTGATATTGGCAATGACTGAATGCTCGCACATTCATATGCACAGCAATCACCACTTGTTGAGACCTCAAATCCCCATAACAGAGGACACCATATTCTTCGATTGATTCTATGCCAATCTCAGAAATAAATTCAAAACTGCACAGCATAACATTTCAGAATTTCAGCTGGACAGACTAAAATTTTGAATCGATCCAAACACGAAATGTAAATTGGAATACCAGGTTTGATCAACCAGCCATCCAAAGGATGCACCGTTTATAGCAACAAATACAGAACTAATCCTTAGGAAGCACAAGAGTAACCTAGTTTAGCAGTGGTACACTGGAACACACATCCCCCAACTACAACGCAACACCTAAGGCGAGTCTAGAACGTACTACTTCACAAGCAGAAGTTGATACGGCAGCATCCACAGGAGGTGCCACCACCGGAAGAAAGGCGTGGTCAGGGATCTAGTCCTCATCCCCAGCCGCGGCCTTGGCGCTGCCGCCGCCGGACTTCTTGGGGGAGCAGCAAGTTATGGATGTTAGGCATGACACCACCGCTAGCGATGGTCACCGTGCCCAGCAGGCGGGAGAGCTCTTCGTCGTTGCGGACGGCGAGCTGGATGTGGCGCGGCACGATGCGGGTCTTCTTGTTGTCACGAGCCGCATTCCCGGCAAGCTCGAGAACCTGCACGAACAGAGAGAGAACCCCAACGATTACTAAAATTGTCACTGGTTCGACTGATACTAGCAAATAGACCGCCCAAATTTGAATCGTCAGCCGAAATCCCCCAATTATTGTACTTCAAATCCAGGTAATTTGGGCAATTAACCCCCAATTTATTTATATATATTAAAAAGAGGGAAACCCCGGGACCCAAATTTTCCAGTGCTCAAAACCAAATCGAAGACTATAGCCGCAAAATTGGAACTCTTCTTTACCTCAGCAGCGAGATACTCGAGCACGGCAGCGAGGTAGACGGGGGCGCCGGCGCCGACCCTCTCGGCGTACTTGCCGGCCTTGAGGAACCTGGCGATCCTTCCCACGGGGAACTGGAGCCCGGCCTTGGAGCTCCTGGACATGGCCTTCTTAGCGGCGCCCGAGCCGATCGCTTTACCTCTCCCGGCCATGGCCTCCCTCGTTAGTGGATCGACGAGGAAGGAGCAGAGGGAATCCGCCCACAGCGAAGGCTTGGGTGGGAGGACGGGAGAAGGCGAAAGCGCGGAGGGAGCGGTAGTGGTAGCAAGGACGGCAAGCGGTGGGTGGTTGTCTTATATAGGTGTGGGTAGCCAATGGGGCGGGAGGGCGCGGATCGGTGACGTGGCTGGGTGGGGGTTGCGTTGGGGGATCGATCCTGACCGTCCGATGGGAGTTGGAGATAGACTGCCGTGCGCGGAAGGGTTGGTTTTGGTTTTGCCGCCACAGCGTTTCGTCGGATCGTGGGCCCCACGGGAACCAACGGGTTGTGGGCCTGGGAGTTCTTTTTTTCTATTGCTCGTCAATTTCGGCCCGCTTGGTGCTAGTTGCATGAGCACAAGTTTTCGGCCTTGGCATCGGCATGGGTAGCCAGGTAGGTGTGGTATTTTCCACTTAAAAAAAGGTAGGTGTGGTATTTGTTTTCTGGTTTACAAATTTTGGAAAACAAATTACAACTTCTGCGGTAACAATTAGCAGTTCCCTTCTACATATTATCGATGCAATAAGATCTTTTCCCATAATGTATAGATCTTAATGTTTGCTTGTCATGCATAGACAAACCAAGTCTAATAAAATTATGTTTGTTTGTCTACATATTATTGCATATATAATCACCTTATATGTTCTATCAAAGGTCTTGTGTTTTTAGTAAAGGTAGAGAATGTGAATATATCTTTTTTGTCAATTGGCTTATATAAATCTGCATTGTCTAGCATGGAAAAAAACGTACTATCTAATGTTGCATAGGCCTGTTTGAGCAGTATGCAATCCTACATAAGAGCTTCTGCAAGCAACTAAACATGATCAAATTGCACCACGCAAGTCTGGAGGCCGACCAATCATTACACATAGTTATTTGATCCTTGAATTCATAAATATTCCATCCATTCCAAATTGCATATAAGATATTTTGGATTTTTCTAGATATATAGTTTTTCGTTATGTATTTAAACATGCAATATGTCTTTATACATATAGAAAAAACAATATATCAAGAAAAGCTAAAATGGGGGAGTGCACGATATGCTGCATATTGATATGCTGCCCGGTGCGAAAAGTTGAGGGTATGTTTGAAACGAAGAAATATAAAACAAAGGAATGGTTGGAAACACGGGAATAGAGTAGGAATAAAATGGGAAAACATTGGAATGGGAAACATAGGAAAGTTAGGAATAGAAAACCAATGAATAAATTAAAGAACACCAATATCAAATAGTAAAAAACTAATTTAGTTCATTTACTGCTCACCCGTTTGACCGTCTGTGCGTTATCTCAGCAGTGGGCCAGCAGCCTGAGAGCATGCTTTGGTGCCGACAGGTTGAATCCAATCATGGCTCTGTTCGTTTCTTTAAAATTTGGCTTATCTTGATGCTGATTTGTCGTGAGATCTTCTTTGCGGCGTCTACAACGCTCACAATTGGAGATGGAAAAAGGGCGTCGTTATGAAAGAGTGCATGGCTAAATGACCAACGACCTTGTGATGTAATACCACACCTCTTCTCTATCTCCAAGAGAAAAAACAAAACGTTGAGCCAAGCTCTACTTGCCAACAAATGGATACGCGACATCAACCTTCGGCATCAAGCTTCTCTGCCCAACATTTTATCGAGCACATATGTCTATGGCGAGAGACCAGGCGCATCCTGCTGAGAACGGGTACACCAGATGGCCTTACATGGAGATTCGAGGAAAATGGAGAATATTCCGCTTCATCGGCTTACCACGCCCAATTCATAGGCGCAACACGCAACAACTTTGAAACCATTATATGAAAACCGTGGGCACTTTCTGTTTAAAAAAACATAGAAAAAGGCAACAAGTGCTAAAAAACCCGCACCAAAGAAAAAAAAGAAACACTAAAGGCTAAGAGGTGCTAAAAAGGAGCCGCACCAAAAAAAAGAAAGTGAAAAAAATCAGAAGTGCTTGCATCCTTTTGAGTAGTTGTACTGAGTTGTATTGTTGCTTGCGTCAATTGGGTCTAAGATGTGTTTAGGCCGGTGACATAGACTAGCTTGGGACTACTTTTTAATCTTGCAATTCTGAATTAAATTATTGTTATTCCTTATTACCATATTTTAAGCCTCACAAGCTCCACATATATATTTCAGATCAGTATAGAAAAATACCCTTGCAATCTTGGTGCTACGCCCTCATAAGTATCATGAACCAGTCGCCGGTTGTACCGTCCATTATCTTGCTTTGGTAAGAACACTTGTAAGAGCTTGGTAGGACGCGTGAGAGTGTGATTCCACTTACCCATAAATAGTCGATAGGGCTTTTATTTTGATTTCTAACAATATCGAACAACGAGTTTCTGTTTAAGTGTGGATTGCAGGAAATCATGGACCGCATGAAGAACAATCGGTCATCACATATTGACTATAATCATCAAGGTATAAGAGGTAAATTTAGCATACCATCTTTTGTTGGATCTTATGATGGAGAAAAATATTTTGATTGGGAGATAACTGTTGAACAAGAATTCAATTCCCACCTAGTTCCTGAGGTACACAGAGTTAAACACGCCACTAGTAAATTTAAATATTTTGCTCAATTCTGGTGGCAAGAACTAGGCAATTTGCATCAACAACCTCAATCATGGGATAGACTTAAAAAAGCAATGCGTAATCGTTTTATTCCTCCTTATAAACGTGATTTATGTAAAAAAAATACAACGCTTATAGCAAGGTAATATGTCTGTCTAGGATTATTATGAAGAGTTTCAAAAGTGTGCAATATGTTGTGGGATAGTAGAGGACATGGAAGATAAAATTGTTCGTTTTTATGGTGGTTTGAGATGTGAAATTTAGGATATTGTTTATTATAAAGATTTTAACACTACCAACCAATTGTTTTAGCTTGCTATGCTTGCAGAAAAAAATTGCAGGGATGTCAGCAAAATAACCAGAGCAACATTGGCGACAACCTCACAACCTAGGTATTAGCAAGAGTGGAGCAAGCATTTGCGAAGGTCAAGACTGCAATAGAGCAAGCATTTGCGAATGTTGAGACCGCTATAAGCAAGCGAGTGGCTGCTTCCGCCATTGCAGCAGCATTTGCAAATGTTGAGACCGCTACAAGTTGCCGTTGTTTCTGCCGAGCGCTATGCCATCGTCGTGGGCCTCATATTCACCCTTAGGACCCTTGCCAGAGCTAGACCACGCCCCAAGGAGATAGAAAACACCTCAGAGATGCCCAAGGATGTCCTCCTCCTTGGCCACCACCTTAGAAGGCAAGCAAGGGCATTCAAGCCAAGTTAGAGGCGCAATCCATGTGAAGTTCGAGTCAATCTCGGTCTACAGGAGCAGTCTGTAGTAAAACGGATGCCCAGGTCACAAATAGATTCTGTTTTCGACGATCCACATATGGATGGAAAGCTATTTTGATAAACTAACCAATGGAAGTGGTCTCATGTCAAAATCCCTTTAGAATCAATGGAAATCATTGAAACAAGTTGACGTCCAGAATCTGTCAGGGCGCTGCATCACCATGTTTTGGGCCGTTTGGGCCTTGTAACGTGTCGGACTCCTTAGAGACGCGAATAAAGGTTCTTGGACGCCCCTTAGGCTATATAATCAGCAGCAGCCGCCTACATTAGGGTTTGAGTTTTGCTTTAAATTAATCTATCTTTAAATAGTCATCGTTATCGGTTTGTGAAACCCCACATTGAGATCTTAATCATATATCTGCAAATTGTCACTTTACTTGAGTTGCATTTTATCTTGTTCTTGCTTGTGTCATTCGATTCGCAGCAGGGATTAGCCTTCTTGGCAAGGTCAATCGGATTGTGACATGGTTGATAACCAGAGGAGATGTGGTGCTAAGGTTGCAGGGTTCGAGTCTTTGTAATCTGAAGCGGGATCAGTGTGTCAATCTCTAACCAAATCGATAGTTATCTTAAACCTGACGGAAGATCGGGAACCCCATCCCCATCACTATACCACATACGTGCATCTAAATGCCTCAACTTAACTACCTTCAAGGTACTAGTTTTGACCCATTCCCTGCTAATAGTATAAATACAAAACAAAGACCTATACACATTATGTCAGGTGGTTCTGAACACCAAATTTGCACTTGAACCCTATAGTGTCCTTAATCTTTGTGAATTTCCTTATGTTCATAGTTTAAATCAACTTTGGGGCCAAGAACAACCACATGGCCGCAAGGTGACTAACTCAACGGGATATAACCCATGCAAAACACGTGTTAGTTACAATTGGCCGACCGATAAAAACCCAATTATGAAGTTTGTTGGGGGTGTCAATGTAGGCAATGTTGGCGGAGGTGAATGGATTGGGTTTCGGTTGGACCAGAGGGTTGAGGTCTCTAGACTTAATGCATGATTAGGGTAGAGTATTTAAGTTCCCATGTCAAGTACATCCTAGAGCTCCTAGTTGGCGTGCCATGTCAGTGAAAAAGGCAATAAGCTATTGTTGTTTCTTCTATTTCCTCTGGCAAAAATGTAGGAACACTAAACTTATGACAAACAAATATTAGCCATTTGTAAAGATAACAAATCGCAAACCCCACTAACTTTTAAAACGTCTACACGCAAGCTATCTATGTCGTCGTCCCCCGGTAAGGGTTGTGTCATTCTTCATTAAGTACAATTACTATTTTCAACCCACAATACGTTCACATCATACTATTTGTATAGCCACCATATCCTTACAATATTTGATCCAATATGAGATTAGCTTTTACTAGATTCTTGCATTGGTTTGCCTAGCTTTGGCCATTCTTAATGTACTAACACGGAGTCATATCTCATACATGTAATGATGCAACAAGTTTATTTTGAAAATCTCATTGCAATGCGCGATGTATTCTTCTCATAGTGTAATACCGAAGTGGTGCTGCATTCAAAAGCATTTCAATCCAACTTTTTTTTAAATACCAATATTTTGAGAATCCTAGTTTTTAAACAAAGGAGGCCTCATTGGTTTTTCTTTTTACTCCATAACCTGCCTCCATGTTAAATGGTGTGATGATCGAGAAGTCAGTCTTTATAAGGTTAGCACTAAAAGAGTGAGTTTGATATACATGTGTGAGCATGAAACGACAATCCAAAACAAAGCCTGACAACGACATCTATTCAGCCAAGGAGATTGTTATTGCCCCAACACTTCAGTGGTGCTGCCAAATGGATATTACACTGACTCATTAGAAGATAAAGATTGACCAGCTAGCTAATATCTCTTCCCCATATCAAGCTCAATCGAGAAAGCTGCCACGACTCATGAATAATCATACTTTGTTTTGGCCTAACGGGTGGCACAACCCAAGCATGACACAACTCGATGCAAATTGTGCATATGCCAATACGGCTCAATGGCCAGTGTCGTGCTTGGAACGTCACCTCAGCCCACAATGTTGGCACAATGACACGAGCACAAACCATCTATAGGCTGGCTTATTAATGGTCCTATGGAAACCCTAAATATAAAACCTCTGGTTTCCCTCTCCTAACATCGCCTAAGCTGCCCTAGGGTGCAGCTAGCCTCTCCCGGCCACATCACCTAGCCTCCTGATTTGCTCGTCCGCTCTTTCTTCCTGTACGTCTCCCTCACCCGTCCTTAGGGATGACAACAAGGTGGGTCAAGGCTGGGCGAAGCATCCATGCACCTACCCAAAACCCAACACTCAAACATGCCAACCCCAAACTCCCTTTCGGGTGACAATGTACACCCGCCCTTGAACCAAATGGGGCCCCAATGCCCGTTAGGTTCCCTGAAACCCGAGCACAAGTGAGGAACAGGGGACTCACCTTCATCTTTAGAGATCTGGATGCCTGAAACGAAGAGTCGGCACTGCAGGGCAAGGTCTCCCTTCTTCCGAGCTTGAACTCACTGTCGCCTTAGGAGCATGAGGAGATCTGCCTCCGCGAGTGACGACAGAAGAGGAGCACCTGAGAGAAGAGGGGGGCGAGCGAGCAGATTATAATAGAGTGAGAGAGGGTTGTTCCTCCACCTCACATTCCTGCATGTAGATGGGCGAACAGGGGCGAGTGCTTGAGCGAGAGACAGGGTCATAGGGAGAGTGACGACGTGCAACGAGGCTGATGGGAACATGGATGTGTGGTTCGGGACTTGAGGTTACTAGGAGGGAGTGGCTGGATGTTCGTTGAGATTTGTCTCGATGTTTTTGTGGGCTGAACTCAATTATATTATAATTTTGGGGGCTGTGGGGGTCCATGGGGGAATAATAAAACACGACCCTGCCCTCGACTCGATCGAGCCCCTGAATTCGAGACCTGCCAGAAAAAATAGTTCCGCCTCACCCCGCCCCCGCGGGGTCAAAACCCAATGGTTCTTGGTTTCAAACCCACTCGTTCGATTGCCATGTCTACCAATCTTCACAAGTGCTCCCCTCTCGGTGTCCCCTAGCTCCCTCTTCTCCTGCCCCTTCACCAGTGGTAATTATCATGCCAGCGGGTGCTTGTCTCCTACACCACCATCAAGGCATCAACACCTACCTCCTTTCTCCTCCACATACAGTTAGACAGTGGTGCATCCCTCTTCTTTATGCACAATGGATGCGTATCCCTTAGGGATGAATGCCACATGAGCCTAAAAATACTAGTTTCTCTTAGCTGCCTCTGTAAGTTATTGTACCACACTTTTTTTTAAAACAACTTCAACTCCACCAATAAAGCAGAGCTATACCAAACGAGATCCTAAACGCCATCCTGGCTATGCCGTCCCACCCGTTTGGCCACCTCCATCCTATACCTATGGTGATCCCGGACGGAAAAGTCACACGGAGCTACCCAAACTTTTCGTGAATGTTGTGTCAGCTCGACCCACTCTTTGATCGTGCTGGTCCAGACCATTGTGGAACAGTGGAAGCATCATGCTATCGAGTTCCTGAAAGATTTCACTGACATGTACGGCGAGCATACCAGTTCGCGAACACGATGGCGAGATGTTATACATACTGCACACTGCATGCCTGCAAGACGAGCGACCAAGTACCAACCATGCATGATCGTTCGAGAAACGAGCAAAATTACATCCCATGCCCATCTCTTCGGCGAGGGGTCTTGCATGGCGGTGGCCTCTTCGGTGTGGTGCGGTGGGCTTCTCTTCTGACTTCTGCCAACGCATGGCCGTGGTTGGGAGATCGACGATCGTGTGTGCGTGACCTGAAGACGATGATGGCATGGTGGGGGAGTCATGGTAGCTACACGGCTTGCAGCGGACTGCGGCGGCTAGTTCTGCATGGCAGCGACTGGTTGGCGTGGGACATTGTCAGTAACGATGGCGCTTGCGGTGAGGGCTACGTGTCGGCTCTACTCTTGGTTTGTGGGGGTGCGGCGTGGGGAACTGATTGGAGTTGAGTGGAGTTGGTGTGCCCGTGTTGATGTCTCAATCCAACTGGCAGTTGTTGAGTGTGGCACGTGTCGATGTCCCAATCCGACCGGCTAGAGTTATTTTTCTTTTCCTTTTGTTGAGTTTGTTTTGCGACGTGGTTGTTTAGCCATTGTTATTTCGTTATGCCCATTTTGAGTTTATCTTCTTTTTAATATAATCGACAGCTCTCCTGCCTGATTCGTTTAAAAAAACATCCCATGCCCATCTGATCCCACGGTGGGGAAGATATGGGGATTAGTTGCGCAATACAGGCGTATATGTCTCGTGTGCAAGCATCATCAAGAGCACGCACGATACACTCATGGAGGGGTAAGAAACGAACTACGCGTGCGTAGCGGAGGCGTAATAGACGGCGCAGAAGAGCGCGTGCACGAAGCAGAGGACGCCGCTGATGGAGAGGAACCGGTGCCGCGGACCAGCAGCGCGAGCGCGACGACGAGGACCATCCTGCTCAACACAAGAGGCACGACAGGAATCGCTTGTCAGTAAAGCAAAAAATCGAGCGTTATTTGTTTGAAGAGCAAGGTTCCCCTTTATTTCCTTTCCGCGTGTTGGAGTGGAGGATGCATGCAAGAATCTGTGGCGCTCATCGCAAGCATGGACTCCGAGCACGCCGGCGGCGACGTCCATGGCGAGGACCAGGAGGCAGATGACCACCGCTTCTACTCTCGCCATGGTTCAGCTTCTCCGGCCCTGTGCTGTGCCTTGGGATGCTGAGAAGTGATAACAGAGGCGCAGTGTGACAGTGCTGAGACTGAAACGGACTGTTGTGACTTGTGAGAGAGATGCCTCCCGTGTCCGGTCTCTGCTTTAATGCTTTTGATGTTCTTTATTTATCCCTCCGCTCCGCTGTGTGTTCTGGCTTTGGTTTTTTCTTTACACATTCCGTGTCACGAGCAGTGCAGAAAGCTACCACCGGGTGTCTGCGCGCGCTTAACGAAGAGAGAGACGTTGAGGTTAAGGGTGAGCCGACATGCTCCACTGGTATCATTAGGAGCAACAAGCCACAAAAGGCAGTGTACTGCTCTTCGGCTGTTTTTTTAATATAAACAATATAAATTTGATCTCGGATTTTCTTTTGCCATAAGCAGTACTCTCAAACTTTTGCCGATCACAGGTGCTTAATTCATATTCCACCTGATTTTCATACAATCCTCATACAAACAGTGTAAAACCACTTGGTGTTGTACACAGGTGGAGACAGCTGCACACGTGCCGCATGCTACACATATTGCTAACACCTGGGGTCACAATTCACCACGCATTGACACATTGACGCGATGCACTTTCTCGTGCTCCATCCCATCCTACCAATTTTAGGACAGGCTATAGGATAAAACAAATGACATATGTCCCTCCTTTCACTGAAGATAGATCTTGTTCTCACCGTATTTTGAGTCGGATGATAGACACAAATGGTAGGTACACATATGATGGATGGCTTGAGAGAGTTAATTCATTTAGAATACCTTATAATCTAAACAAATTTTGAATGCTTCAATATCTTATATTTCAAGACAGAGAGAGAGTATAATCGAACTTACATGCTCTTTGGGGTCACAAGGATTATGTTTGGACCTATATAAGCCTTCTTTGTTTTGTCCCAAACTTGAACATATATGAAATTCTTTTTATGTAAAAAACACATTGATATTTACAGTAACAAATGAATACCATGTTTTATGTGGATTTAGTGAAACCAATTTGATTTTGTAAGTGCTTGCGTTTTTTCTTTAAATAAAGTAGGTCAAAATTAAAATGGTTTAGTCCGGGACAAAACAAAAACAACTTCCATTTTGAAACCAAGGTTAGTGCATTTACCGACACTTGTCTAAAGTGGATCGACTGACGGCTAAGTTGGTTGGAGGGAAATTTATTTTGTTATTACCATTGCTTCAATTTACCCTTTTATCGGAAGTGGTCCAACCTTTGCATTTGCCGACACATTGTGGACTTAAGCCCTGTTTGATACCATGTGATTATAATCAGATTATATAATTAAATTTTGATGAAAAAGATTGATTATATAAAGGATTTTAGAATCAAAACCCTTGATTACCATAATCCCATGATCCAAGAGAGACCATGTTATAGGGGAATATAAAGCGCCAAAAGTTTAACTTGCTTCCAACCAATTCTCCAACTTGCCAAACTAAAGGATAAGATGTAAATTTCTCATTTCAACCAACCATAATCAATCACCATAATCCAGAGGGACCCAAATACACTGATTACTATAATCCATGATCTTGATTATGGTAATCCTATGCATAAGCCAGAGTATAATAATCTAATCATGATCCAAATAGGTCCATAGTGTTTATTAGGATCACCCCACTTATTTGTTAAAATAGCTAAATTTGGCAACAGATATGGAACGTAATCCTCTTTTGAATTCATATAATCAGTTCGTAACCATAAAACATTACATGCCCTCTCCCTCATGATGGACAAAAAAGGCACCATATCGATTTCTCTTTGTAAGGCATATCATGATCCTTTCTGATTTTCCTTCAGTTACTTGAATACTACTATCTCTTTTTTTTTTATCGAACCTGATAAAGTAATGATCGTTTTATGGATATTCGAGGGAAAATATTATTCTGTGTAGGTTGGAAATAATTGGTTTATGTCTTTTTATATCACCAAATTCCCCTGGGCATTATCTCAGTTTGTTTCTCTTGGACATTTTTAAAAACAATTTTCATATAGCCGGGAACTTATTAGGCCCCATTCACCATTTTTCTTTACATCCGTGGCCCAGCCAACACTGATACAAACGGCCCAAAGCCCAATACTGCAGCCCTAGCGGCCAGCCGAGTGGAATCTTCTCTCTCCGTCCCTCGTCCAGCACTCCATCGCCCCCTGCCGCCCTAGGCACCAAAACCTCGCGAGGCAACCGCCCGCCGGCGCCGCCGTCGTAGCAAGAGGGTGAGCTGAGGACTAGAGAAGGAGGAAGATGTCGTTCCGGGCGCGGGAGATGTACAAGAAGGTGGTGCGGCGCGTCGGCGGCGAGGGGAAGCTGCCGGCGGAGCTGATGAAGTCGGTGAAGGACATGCTGCCCGACAGCAATGTCGTCATGGGGCGGGCCAAGCGCGGCATCTTCGCCGGGAGACACATCCGGTTCGGGAACAAGGTCTCCGAGGACGGCGGCAATAAGTGAGCCATCTCTCCTCGTCACTTCCGTAATCCATTGCCCCCTTGTCCTGATCCAGACGCTGTCTGGAGAAATTAAGATGCTCGGTTTCCGAAACAATGGTTCAGATTTTGTGATTTGCGTTTAGAGTTAGCGGGTTGGATGGTGAAGACTCCGGTTTCAGTGTTTTGGGAAACTTAGGATGCATCGATCTGGATGCGACGCTGGAGCAAATAACCGAAAGAATTGGTCCTTCAAGAAAAATGCTCAAATCTCATAGAACTAGAGAAGGAATTGTGCATGATCAAGGGTGACCACTATCTGGGAGAGCAGGGATGCATTGTCCAGTTTCCCCCTCCCATCTGGCCTACCATTTTTGGAAGTTTTACTTGTCTGGCCAAAACAATTTCCTTATTACTTCCTGGAGAAATGGAAGAATTGATAGCGATTCAGGCACTTTTGGGAACATTTGTCATTGGTAGTTTGGATCATATATTCTTGATGATTCGAATGTCCAAACCAACATAATTTCTGGTCTGTCCAATGCAACAAAATTGCTAGTCGTTGCCATTGATGTTAACATAGGGAGCTACAATTCCAAGCTTGTTTCACAAGAGAAAATGGGCCTACTTTGTACTCCCTTCTGTTAGTGTAAATTCTTGAAAGGGTGAATGAGGTGCCACTGTGCCAGCATGTTTTTTCCTGCCATTTAGGGCGTGTTTGGATCTTTTGCTAGTGTAGGCTAGGCAGGCTCTAAGCAACCTTTGCCCAACCTAGCTGAGCAAGGTGTGGCAAAAAACGTTGTCATGTTTGGTTCCTAACCTTGTTCACCCCCCTTTCTCCCCTTTCCCGTTTCTTCAACCTCCCACCAAATCAAATCCCAAATGAAATGCAGCACCAAAACCTGACCATGGTTATGTGAGCACGGGAATGACAACAAGCATGGCCAGCAGCATGACACCGGCGTGCCTCCGTTATCCACGCCGCCTCAACTTTCCCATGTGCTTCACTGGCTCTCGCGCATCCCTCTGAAGACTCTGACTCCTGATAATGGTAGCAGGGCAGCGATCTTCTCCAATCTCTACGATTTGTCCACCTGATCATTGATTTGTGTTTCAATCTAGGCCACATGGCATCGCTTTTTGCTTCTTTTTGTGTAACAGTTCAATTTTGTTGTTTCGGTATTTCAAGCTCAGGCTGAGCTCCACCGCTGCGAGAGAGCATATGATGCGTGGCACAACCTTGCTTATGCAGGAGAGCGGATTTGGCTCTTCTGCACGGGCAAGGATTTCCTTGCCCGGCTGGGTGAGGTTGCCAGGCAAAGTGAGTCTCACGCTTGGTACCAAACAGTGATCCTTGCTTAGTGAGGCGTGGCAAGGGGATTGCCCAGGGACCAAACATGGCCTAATGCCACACCACACGACTTGATTATATTTCATAGATTCCCCCAATTAAGTTAAAACCATCAGCCATCTAGAGAATAATAATCCCATAACCTTGCAACTCATTATCTCATGATGACATGATCTTACCATCAGTCTTAACACATCCGGTGCAACATTCATTGCATTAAAGAAGAGAGTTACAACACACCTAAACATCCAGTGCAACATTATTTTTCATCTGCTTTTCATCACGTATAAATAAATAAATAATATGTCCCATTTGTATCTGTTGCCTTTTGTCTCCACTTGTAATTCAATAGTTTTTCGGAGGAATATGTCTTGATAGGATATATTAAATCAGTATCCATACTCAGCTGGTTGATTGACCCAATCACTGAAGCACATAGGTTTGGGTCTGTGGGCCCATTCTACACTAGATATATCTGGGGATTATTCTGGCCTCTACACTTCCATCTCTTAATAGAGATAATGTTAAGACCTGCATTGTTGCCTTGTCTATTTAAAGTGGCAGATTCTTAAATCTTAGGCGGAATATGAACTTCTGCAACAACAACAACAAAGCCTTTAAGTCCCAAACAAGTTGGGGTAGGCGGAATATGAACTTCTGCAGTATGACATTAAAATGATTCCTTTTTAGTTGAATTTCCACGACAATAACATTCACTAAGAATTTCTTGGTAGTGACGGAATTTATTTATAGCTTGCAAATCTGAGGCTATGGTATTGTTTTTATAATCATCTTATTGGATTATCTTTTGCTTATTTAGATCAAGGCGATCATGGAAGCCAAATGTTCAGGAGAAGCGTCTTTTCAGCTATATTCATGACCGGCACATTAGAGTCCAGGTTACCACACATGCACTTCGGTGCATTGACAAAGCTGGTGGGATAGATGAATACCTCCTGAAGACACCTTACAATAAAATGGATACTGAGATGGGGATAGTGTGGAAAGCAAAGATTGAAAAGATGTATTCAGATTTGACCGAAATGGAAGTAGGCTTCTTCCCTCCTGAGGAAGAGGCTAAGATTAAAGAGGGCTTTGACGAGGTTCGTGCTGCCAAGAGAGACTTTCGTAGGGAAGCAAGACGAGCTTTGGCAAAGCAAAGGCAGCTAGAAGCAATTAGTGCTGGTGATGACCAAACAGAGTGAAGCCACAGATACAAAGGAAGAGGTATCTGATGCTGCTGCTAAAGTCTGAGCCTAAACCTATGTGCCTTTCTTGAAAGGTAAATATGATTCTGGACCTTTTTTCTCTGAAATTATCATCACTTGTTCAGTACCTAAGATATGGATTGAGTAAAGTGCAGCAATGATTGTCAAACTTGTTTGGGGGTGTAACATAGGTCCATGTTACCAGATATGGTTCCCTAAACTTGTTATTTATGTCACTCAATGTCCAAATATCATTAATCAGCATATACTTGCTCGTGTAGCATGCTAACATGGAGAGGGAGATGTTTGGATGCCAAGTAGGCTGATCAACACTAACTAGAGATGTGATCTCGAATGAAGCCCTTAGCAAGTTTAGGTGCTCAGATATGCAAATTAATACTTTAGTGACCTAGTTGACACCCCTAAACAGGTTTAGGGACTCCTGGTGCATTTTAATCATATGTATTTTCTTGGAAGACTAATCATAATTACGAAGTTAGTCCATTTGGTTTATACCGTGTTCACTTTCCTTGTTGATCCAGATAGGATGTTCCTTCACTACTGCAGCTGTTTTGCCCCTTGATATTTGAAGCCTTTCTTCTGTGATAGTAAATAATGTGTCTTCACAATGACTATTTCTGCTGATTACTATTCACTCTGATTTTAGTTTTGCTCTTTTTCTGCAGGCCTGGTTGTAGTTATCTATATATATAAAAAAGAGTTCAGGCATCCTATATGCTTGTGGTAACCCTTTTTTAGCGCGAAGTTGAATGTAGGTGACTTGGTTTTCTTGCAGATCAAAGGAGGCAGCAAATCATTGGATGTCCCTGGGCAAATAACGGAAGGCTTAGTACTTGATATAAACTGGGGAAAGTTTCTTGTGCACTAACTATACCCCCATTTTCGGGAGCAGCAGTGTATGTTAAGCCAGCGTATGTTCTATTTCTATATCAATACGTCTTGCTGTTGTAAGCACTTGTTATGTGGTGGAAATTTTGTACAATTATTGAAAACCCAAGAGATAGTTTATCTTGCAGAATCTATCTATTTTCTGCAGCTTAACTGAATTGTCGGAAATAATAATGCTTGACATGAATGCACCATCAATGCTAAATTGGCTAGAGGCCTGACATCCTAGCTCATTTCTGTTCCATTCCTATTTTGCTTGAAGATTAGCAAAATACCAAAATGAATTCATCGATAGTTTAGTTTGTAGGGTCGAGTGATCTGGTGTTCTTTTTGGGATAACTATGACACGCTTGTTGTTATGCTGAGACTCATCTCATGACCAATTTGTACTTCAGATGCCGAACTTTCAATGAACGGGATCACGAATTAAGGCTGTTGGTATCTGTTTCTGATTAAGGCTGTTGGTATCTGTTTCTGGTTGTTGCATTAGCTCGCAACGGTACTTGTCAAGAACTCAGGATAGCATCATAGTTAAGTGCTTGCTGAATGCTGATATAATATCAACAGAAAATGGTACATTACCGGCTCCATGTGAACAAACACAAGTCCGAAATTACATGACCATTATTAGCCCATTTGTTGTCTTCCATCTAGCCTATCTTGGCGAGAACATCGCCGAGCACATCTTTGGTTGCTGCGTAGTATTTCTCGGCCTCTAGGGTGCTCTTGATCTTCGCGGCATGGTCAAGCTGCCAAAACGGGAAGAGAAGCTGCCGTGTTATTTCCACAGTTCTTGTCAAAAATTGAATTGCTCCCAGATAGATCAGTGATCAATGGGGTTTAGCTTACACCGTCGATGGTGCTGAAGAGCTTGCCGGTGAGCTCCTTGAGGATCTTCTTCTCCTCCTTGGGCTTGGATGCGATGACGGTCTTGAGGTCATAGCGCAGGTAGGAGGCCCGGAGGCGGAGGTCGTTCTGGACGTACGGCCACGCCTTCTTGTCGATGAGCGGCTTGAGGTTGATGATGTCCTGCGCCGACGTCTTCACCCTCTCCGCCGCCAAAGCCGGTGGCTGCGGCTGCAGGTAGAACCGCTCCGACAAGGGAGGCCGAAGTCCCTCGCCTGGTCAGAGTTTTCAGTCCCGGCTGTGCGCCATAGCAGTGGACACGTCAGATGAAATCTTTTGGGGCAAACATGTGGTTGTCGATCGTGGAGGAAATTTAAATGTTTTTATGCTGAAAATTAAACCCTAAGCCTTACAGAACAGCTCCAAACGATTCTGAACTCGCGATCAAGATTCGAGAGATGTATATATATATAAATAAAAGGGTTTGGTGGAAAGCATCTACGTATATAATAGTATCAAAGAAAGAAGAAAGCTATATGAGGCGCGGGCAGGCAGGCACTCACGGAGTCCACCGGAGGGCGGCGGCGGGGCTCCGATCTTGATGGGATTGACAGGCGCGGCGTGCACCGCCTGCGACAAGGCGCCGCCGACGATGCCGGCGGCCACCAGCCCGAGCACGGCGCGGCGGCCCGCCTGCGCTGCGGCCTCGCCCTCGGCGGACGCCCTGGCGACTACGGCCGCCCTGGCCCTGCTGACAGCGCGCCTGCTGGGCAGAACGCCCTGCGAGAGGCCCGTCATCGACGCCATGCAGGCTTGTGCCATCTCAGCTCTCCGAGCTTTTTCTCTGCGTGAGTGCGCTTCGTCGGTCGAGCAGTCATGCGTGGCAAAGATATATGTCGCTCGCAGTTGCAGGCGCCACCTTATCTGACTGGATAAGTTGATGGCCACTGTGTGACCGCCATGTGGCCGCGTGAATCACTTGCGGCCTCCATTCAGGATTGCGCCACTGCCAATGGGGCGCCGACACGTGTCAGCCAGTGCTCGCGATCATTCTCTGCATGCCCTTGGGTTGGTCGGTACTCGGTCGCAGCAGTCAATAACACAAGGAATGACTTAAAAAAAATAACACAAGGAACGTTTTCGCATATTTGGACAAAAAAGTTGCAACTCAAGTGCCTTAGTACTAAACCTAGTTTAGAGCATGTTTGTAGAACTGAAACATACAAATTTCATATGAAGCGCTCTCCGTTTCCTTGTTTTTACGGGTCAGTAGGAGATGCCCCTACTTATATTTTTGCATATATACAAAAGAAAGTATGTACAGAAAGAATGTACAAAAAACACAGGTTACAGGGCTCAAAGAGCCAAAAGGAAAAAAGAAAGACCAAAGCTATGTAAAATTATCTCTCCACAGATTTAGAGCTCCTCTCAACTTTTGCTTGGCCTTGATATAAACCAGGCCAAGTTCTTTGAAGTTTGCCTTTCAAGAATGCATGTTGGGGGTCCTATTGTCGAATAAAGCTCTATTTTCTGATGGTCCATATCACCCAACAGGCAGTGATCATTATTTTGATGAAGATGCAACTACCAAAAACTGTTCTTGCTTCTATCAACGTATCCAGTGATTGGAGAGTAAGGTCCCAATGTATTGATAGAGAACTCCAACAATCACTACTGAAGGGACATTCAAAAAACAAATAGAGACATGTTTCCTCAGTCCCTCTGTTGCATAGCACACAACTGTAGGAGGACCAGGGCCAGTTGAAAAGGGGAAGGCTTCTAAAGATCCCTGAAGCTGAGAGTATGTTTTCTTTGTGTTATAAGTGTTTGATCCCCAGATGTAGGACCCCTCATCTCCAATCTCCACATCCCATTGTCTTTCTTGCAACAAGGACGGGAGTTCAACTAGTTTCCTCCGCGAGAAAAAGGAAATCCCCATGCTTCCAATTCCCAAAGGATATACTCCCTTCTGTTTTTTACTCCCCCCAAAAAATACAGTTCTCACTATTTTCATGAGTTAAACGACTTTTTTTTGCGAAACGATGAGTTAAACGACTTGAAGTTTGACAAAATTATATTTAAAAGTACTAACATTTATGATACAAGATAAGTGCCATTAAATCAATTATGAAATAAACTTTCGTAGTAAAATAGAGACATAAATATTAATACTATTCATAACTTTGATAAAAGTTAAACATGTTTAACTTGCACAAATCCCATAGTTATATCTATTTATATGGAGAGAGGGAGTAGTATGTAACGTTTAGAGAAAAATGAATTAGTTCAAAAATAAAGCAAATGTTATATTAAAATGAATGGAGTATATTATGTTTTTATATTGGAGCTGAATGTCAAGCCACGACCAAAGTTAGATCACTAGTTGCTACTCCCTCAGTTTCAAATTATAAATTATTTTGACGTTTTTAGATACATAAAAAATACGTATATAGATATAATGTACAACATCTGTCTCAAAAAGAATACAACTACGTGTTACGTGCTAGTTAAAGTGATTCACGTTTGACCAAGTTTCTAGTAAATGATATTCACATTTATTACTCCAAATCAATTTACGATGAAAATACATTTCATAACTAATCTAATAATATTTATTTGATATCATAAATATTGATATTTTTTTATCTATAATTGATCAAACTTAAGATACTAAAACATGACAATGTGCTAGAATTACATTCTTTCTGGGACGGAGGGGGTATATCTAGGTGCAAAATAAAATTATATATAAAAAACAAAATAACTTACAATTTGGGATGAATGATGTACATTACAAATTGGCTTCGGGCTTAGTCTTGCCAAAGCCCTAAGCATATGATTGAGCATCTCAAGCCTATGCCATGGGCGACTGTGTAGTTTGCTACAGCTTTAGAAGCGTCCCCACTTGATATGAGTCGGCAGCAAGGTCTGACATTTCAGCCAAATTTCATGATTTTCGGTCATACCGGTGACCTCTAATAAATGTATACTCCCTCCATTCTCTTTTCTTAGGCGTGGAAGCCAGTTTTGCATATACCAAGGAATCTTCGAGAGCGAGGTAGAGGGGCAATGAAGCATTGAGCAGCGAGCATTGTGCGCCGTATCCATGTATGCAGCGTCATTTCAGTAGCCCGGTGAAACAAACCAACCAAACGCACGAGTTATAAAAAAAGTGGGCACCCAAATGGCCCGCCCGCTCCGTCGCCAGAAAATGGTTTCACACTTCTTCATTGCCAAAAAAAACGCACCAATTTTGAACTTGAAATCGGTTTAGGGTCACTAAATCTTGATGGCCTCCCCGAGCTTCATGACCGCGCCTCATCCCCCGAGTCCTCGCCTTTTCAAGCCGTGCTGAACTCCATGGGATTGCCGAGCAAGGCCGGCGCCATGCCTCCGTCATCGCCCAAGTCATTATGATTTGTTTTTAATCCATCGTATTCAACTTAGTTCATATGTATCGGGATGTAAGTTAGTTTAATTTTCGCCTCAATCTACCCCGACACATATGGTCATGTGGATTAAACTAATTACAAGCACAAGCCCTACTGATTTTGTTACTTTAAGTCTGCATGCTGAGTTTTCATATACCACGCAGATTGATGGATGGGGGTATATATGGCGTCAATGAAACACGTTCCAGCGAGGAAAACCTTTTGTGCAGCACATGTGCCAAAATAGTTTTAGCAAAAGAATATTACGAGTACTTGAGAAACGACACACGGCTGGAGCCGTCGGATGATTTGCCGATGCTCCCCTTTGGTGCCCGGACCGTTCGATCGGAATATAAGATACACTGGGCCCGGCGAGTGGCGAGGCAGACGGCAGACGGCAGACCGCAGGCCCCGGCCGCCTGAGCGGCTGAGCCTGACGAACAATCCTCTATTCCTCTGCCTTCTCGCAGTGGCGGGTTGCGGCGGCAGCGCCGCCTCCGATGCTCGGCTCGAGCGCTGAGCGCCGCGTACAGTGGTGGGCGCGGAGCTGGAAGGGCGAAGGCGCAGGCGGGCTCGCGAGTCGCTACCGAGCCCACGCCGTCACGCAGGTTAGTCGGCCGCGCTGGTCCCAGGCTCAATCTGCTAGCGCTTAACTGAATCATGAGTTGCGAGTAGTTCCATCCATCCATCCATCAATCAATTAAATCCAAGTCAAGGCCCGTGCGTGGCCGCACTGACCACTGTGGCCTGCTGGCGCTTAACTGAAGCAGTAGCGTTAACCTTCAGTCACAGCATACCACACACCGTATTGCGTATTGTTTGTGACGCTCAAGCTGCTATATGAGATTTTCAGTATCAAAAGCAATCGGATATCTGGCACGGATATGTGTGAGCCACAATATGTAGGGATTTTTATTTTCTCCATGTTGTACTTCTGTGATTTGCTGAACTTGGGTGGGATCAGCCATATAACATGTTCTGATAGACCCATTTTCTGGTCTAGCTACAGGTGTTCCTCCCTGACACTCTTCCTTCCATTTGGTTAAATACCTACAAGGATGATTCATGTAGCCTAAATTTGGTTGCCCTATCAGTAATCAAATAGCATGTAACATGTATGCCCTAGCGAGCTCACCGATCTGGATGAAAACAGGTTGTTATTGTTGCTCTGCTACTTTGTTTCTCTCCTCACTCCAAAGACAACTCCTGTACGTACTTCTCTTGACGAATCTGCTGACAAATCTTGTAGCATTTTCTAGGAGAGCGGGCCTGGTAGTATTTTTTCCAACAAATAATGTCAGGTCATCTGGCTTTTATTTAAGGCTTTGTGTGTCTAAGTTTGAGCACTGGATTGGCAGGGTGTTCAATGCCGCCCCCTACTAACCAAGCGGTCGATCCGTCAATCCTCTAGTTCGATCCTTTTTTTTTTTACTTCAAGTTCGAGCACCGGTTGCATGATTCCACAATACATAGTACACGTTTTCTGCAAATTTGAGACATCTTTGGCTTTGGTGTTGAGGTGAAGCAAACTAATCTTTTCAGTTACATGAAAGGTTTGTATTCTTTCCAATGTAGATATTGCATTCCGGATTGTTGTCTCTTTGTGTACATAAAACTGACACATAGGAAATAGATGGTCCAAATAATCTACAACCATGGTGCTCTCTTAGTTTCGCAGCACATTTTATTTATTCTTTCATGATAACATCATTTCGGTTACACATCACTTTGTACAGCCAACTACTTGTTTTGATTATTTTTTGTGAACCATTGTTATTCTCTTGATGCTGTGCAATGATTTATTTTTATGGTGAGCAGATTGTGCATGTAGAACTATTTGAAACACTTGTAAACCACACATACTCTCCAATGACACGGTAAATAACCCACAAAGCCACATTTTTTATTCATTGGCCCAAATACATACAACAACAGGAAGGCCAAGGGTATTACACTTCATCAGAAAATCATCAAGCCTCATGTTTAACAACACAAGATTATTGGTGCAATACGTGACCATAATATGCTCCGCACAGCATTTTATTTAGTTACTAGCCTACTGCTCGACAATAGGCTTACTTCATGTTTATCTTGATTTTTAAAGTGCCTCGTGATCCTTCCTGTAGCTCGCATCGTTGGAGTGTTTATACTGGTAGGTCTGTGTTCTTCTGGAAGGGAAATGGCTCCAATCTTGGCTGTGCTACTTCTAGGATTTCTTCAATTGGTATCTCTGGCTTTGATCTTTTCAATGGTGCAACAGGATCGACATTTGGATTATAACCCTGAAATAATTTTTATATACTCTGTCAGTGTGTAGCTCAAACCAATTATGAACGTCTAGATTTTCAAGGGTGTTACTCACCAGGTTAGCATGCATTCTCCTGACAAAAGTTTTGAAAGTGGTGTAGTTGTCTCCCTCGAACAGTTCATCAGATACTCGGAGGTAGGTGAATCCATGCAACTTGTGTTCTGGAGAGCCATTCTTGTTGATGCCTTGGGGTCTTGCATTCCTGAGGATGGTGTTGTAACCTGTTGCATCGTATCGACTGAGTGCATTTTCACATGCCAGATTTAGGCCCTCTCTCCATCCGCACTCAGCACCTGCCATTTTTATAGTTTGCACCAGAATTTTTGTTAATAATTGAGAAGTGCCTTTTGTGATCCGTTAAAGGAGAATACAGACAAGTGACCGATGGCTTAAACCTGTTGAACCAGTTCCTCTGGTGCACTTTTCGCCTCTGAACTCTGCTCACTGTCCCTCATCTCAGCACAAGTGAAGTTCATGTTAGCAGGATGCCTTGTTAGCATGTGTGCTATGGTTCTGTAGCCATCTCTGTCATCTAAGTTGTAGTATCCGGCAGTGAGCTCAGCTGCATGGTTTGGAACCGTGTACCACCAGTGTATGCCAGAGACCTGCAAACAAATATTAGCACATGTGATGTCTATGTTTCAATCACCCATAGGTTAGTTCTTAGTTTGTGTTGTAGCCTCTAGTAAACCTTGTACCTTTATTATTGTTATATGCAAAGACTTGTTCATTAAAATCATGGGAAAAATTAAAGCCAGGTGTTATTCATCATGGTACTTACTTTGATTGCCAGCTGCACCGTGCATCCCAGGAAGACCTTGTTTGCTTCATCCAAGATCTTATCACCGTGCTTGATCAGTTTGTTGGAGTACCATGTGAGGAAGAACTTCCCCTTGTCGGTCTGGTATGTTCCGTTATCCGCAAAGAACTGGGTCTTCTCAGGAGTGTCATTGTACTCCCCAGCATCATCAGGCAAACCCCACTCAGGATGCCCAGCCTCTGCTGCTGCTGCTTTGAAGTCTGCTTGCAGGTACTTATCATAGCACTGCAGTTTTATTTTATTGCTTTATTAACAATTGTAGCCTTTAAAGTGTAGTCCTCTGCTGGTAATGACATATTTATATTAGTTGGCACGTGTTTTATTTCATTTTCTTCAAAGGAAGCCCGTTTTATTTATTCCTTGTCATCAGTTTATCAAGCATTTGATTTCATCCGGTTTTGTTCTTAATTGTCGTCTTGGCTTTGCTTCAAGCACAGTACGACTTTTAAGGCATCCCTGGCCTGATCAGTCAGATTGTTAATTTATTCAAGTGTCTCTTTGATTTAATCACTTTTATACCCTTTTTTCTTCATTTTTTTTTGTAAATCAACGCATGGACCAAGATTAAGAGTGTCTTTGTTCATCACATGGAGACGAATCCCCTTTTGTTTTGTAACAAAAAAAAAACTGAAGAATATGTGTTTTTGGAAAGAGAACTCACTATGAATTCTCCAATGCCTGGGAACACCCATCCCTGACTTTGGGGATATGAGGGGTACCTCATCTCACCAGCAGGGCCAAGTCCCACCTCAATGTCCACAATGACACCAGCATCCAAGAAATCTACCATGTTCTCCCTGAAGCTCTTCATGTAATCAGCATACAGCTGCCACAGACAGAGAAGAGACCGACCCCAGGTCACACTCACACGTCAAGATCAGAGAAGTTGGCCTGATTTACCATGTTTCTTCCCTTCCGCATGTGCTAGCTACACCAAGAGGTGAGAAGAGTTTCAAGTGAGCTGACCTGAATGGCAGTTCTCCCATGGAAGAGAGGCTGGTCGTCCACCCCAAGCGTGAGATACTCGATGTTCCTCAGCCCTTCCCTGTTGGTGTAGAAGATGTCGGGGTTGTCCTTGCCGACGTCCCGCACCCACTGTGGGATCGGGATGTTGACGACGTCGCCGATGTTGCCGCCGCACTGGTGGCACGACATGATGGCCTGCAGCTTGAGCCCGGCCTCCTGCACCAGCTTGAAGACCTGCTTGTAGGCGCTCCAGTCGTAGACCCCCGGCTCCTTCCCCTCCACCAGCCCCCACCAGACGTCGATCATGACCCCGTCGACGCCGGCCTTCGTCAGCTTCTTCAGCTGCGCCCTCGTCTCGTCCTCCTTCTCGAACGTGTTGTCCACAGTGATGACATCCAGCTGCATGTCCGGAAGCCAAGAGTTGGAAAAAAAAGGTAAATCATTCAGCTTAATCTTTCCTTTTTCGGATTGTCATGATTCGTTTAGGTCGATCTCTTCGTTTGTTCGTTATATATACTGGTAGCGGTATGCTAACAATGCTGCAGTTGCATCGCATGATTCTTAAGCAGCTTACCGGGAGCATGACGTAGACCTGGACATAGTTGGCTAGCGCGTTCCCGGCCATTGTGGCTGGCTGGCTACGCTCTCACTCTCAGGGACCTCACTGGCTTGCTCTCTAGTGAGTGGTCACTGAGCTTGGGCTTGATGAATGTTGCGGTGAGCTTGGGGGGTCTATTTATACAGTGGAGGCAGGGGAGATCGATCTGGACGGCGACGTGCAGCGCTTCTCCAGCGATGCAAACCGATCCTTTCCGTTGAGCCGCCCAGGGAAAAGCGCATGTGCAGGGTGAGCTGATGATTTTTCGGATACCATCCCGAGCTGGCAAGCTATGTACAGTACATGAATTTACAGCCTGTTTGGTTTGGAGATCGGATCCGTTCCGCACATTTTTTCTGTCCTCGTTTGCCACATGTGAATGAATGCTGTCTGATGTAACAGCAGGTCAGCAGCGAGTAAAAAAATTCAGAGTAGTAAAAGTGGCACCTGTAAAGTAAAGTAGGGTTGCAAATATATTGCATGGCTTATAATAACATTACAAGGGCTGCTGTATATACCATGTGCATGGCATGTTTATACGTATATAATACTGATTTCATGCTTTTTTAATGTCCCGTGTATTGTAGTTTATATATAGGCTAAGCTTATATGTCTGTTTATTTAATTATTACTTTTCTATCTCGAGCTTTGGCATGCTAGCTAACCACAAAATAACCATGCGTGCACGTACTCTTCTCTCTGTGTTTCGTATCTCCATGTCATGCGGTTCGCAGCCGACGGTTTGACGATCATGCGGTTTCTCTTGCGGCTAGCCATGGAACGGAATCTGTTACGTTTACGTACCTGCCGCGTGAGGGGGCGCAACAGAAGTTTGTTCGGGCGCACCAGAAGCTCTATATCCGTTCTGAAAATTGGCGTCAATTTCTTGTTAGGCCTTTTGGGCTTCAACCTCAGCCTCGGGCTTCTTCTCTCTCTCTCTCTCTCTCTCTCTCTCTCCTTTCTTTTCTTCCTTTCTCTCTCTCTCTCTCTCTCCGTTCTTCTTTTTTTCCCCTCGGGTCGACCTACCTACCCCTCCAGTCTCCACAAGGGTCGTCGGGTCCAGGTGGTTTCCCGTTACCGACCTCGGGATCGTTTTTCCACATGCGCGTATTTAAATCTGTCGCATCTTCTAATCGGCGGGGTCATTAACGTGCGAAAGCGAGGCTGCCGGTGTGGACGGACGGAGAGCGCCCACGCCACGCCGCGGCCGAGGTGTACGACGGCGAAATCGTAACGGGCGCGTGATCCTCGACCTCGACCGCCGGGGCTTCATCAGTGTCCAGTGGCGCGGCATTGCTGTCCGCGCATTGAGTGCGGCTGGTGTGGGACTGGGATCGCCAGCAAATCGCGTACCCGGACACCGACCATGTCGGAGGTAGGGCCTAGGATGATGCCAATGCATATACCTTCAGCTTGAAGCGACTTGAAATCCTATGAGCTTTTACTCTATTACTAGAGTATACGGGAGTTTTCACTCTATTACTAGCGCATATGGGTGTGGACTAATTTACATACCCATGAGTATATTAATGGATAAAAGTTCATGGTATTGAGTATGGTTATGCTCTACTTGAACTTATGGAGTTGTTCGGCTGATGGTTTTTGCAGCTAATAAACTGACTGATGCTGTTTATTGTGAGAGAAAAACATTGTACCATAACCAGGCTGATAAGTTGAAACGAAAAGGGCGATAAACCCGTGGTTATATATGTACCCGATATGCAACTATAATTTAAAGCCATATTTCAACATAATGGCCCTGTTAGAAACTTTTATCCTATATTCGAACATTAGAAATATATATATATATATATATATATATATATATATATATATATATATATATATATATATATATATATATATATATATATATATATGTGTGTGTGTGTGTGTGTGTGGAGTGTAGCTACAAAATAAGTTATTCTGTAGCCACCTGTATTTACGATAATTTTATATACTAATTTACGATAATGTCAATACGTATTTACGATAGTTAGGTTCCTATAACACATGGGGATATTTACCATAACGTTATAGTAAACCACTTAGTAAGGAGTTACTATAATCTCGTAAATTAATATAGTAATTATCGTGTAGCCAGAGTATATTCAGGAGCCAGTTACAAAATAAGTTATTCCGTAGCCACCTCCATTTACGATAATTTTATATACTAATTTACGATAATATCAATACATATTTACGATAGTTGGGTTACTATAACACATAGAGATATTTATCATAACGTTATAGTAAACCACTTAGTATGGAGTTACTAAAATTTCGTAAATTAACATAGTAATTATCGTAACTCAAAGTGACTACAGAATAAGTTATTTTATAGTCGGCTACAAGGTATATATATATATATATATATATATATATATATATATATATATATATATATATATATATATATATATATATATATATATATATATATATATATATATATATACTCCCATAATCAATAAATCATGTTGCGTATGTGTACATACTCATTTATCAGTTTGAGTATATTGACATACTAATATTAATACTCCAGATCTTTACTATATGATTTTTTTTAAAAGAGCACATATTTTTTAATATATTATATAATACTATGATAATAGCATATAAAATAAGTATAACCATATACTCTAAGTATACATATATACTTGTCATACATAGTACTCTAGATGGTCTAGTATGATGATATACTCCATCTACATACACTTTGTCGGGTCATATACACCATAAATTTAGAGATATACACATGGGAGTAACTACTCCCTAGGAGTAGGAAATAATTTTCCTATATATATATTGGAAAAAAGGTAAATCATTCAGCTTAATCTTTCCTTTTTCGGATTGTCATGATTCGTTTAGGTCGATCTCTTCGTTTGTTCGTTATATATACTGGTAGCGGTATGCTAACAATGCTGCAGTTGCATCGCATGATTCTTAAGCAGCTTACCGGGAGCATGACGTAGACCTGGACATAGTTGGCTAGCGCGTTCCCCGCCATTGTGGCTGGCTGGCTACGCTCTCACTCTCAGGGACCTCACTGGCTTGCTCTCTGCTTAGTGTGTGGTCACTGAGCTTGGGCTTGATGAATGTTGCGGTGAGCTTGGGGGGTCTATTTATAGAGTGGAGGCAGGGGAGATCGATCTGGACGGCGACGTGCAGCGCTTCTCCAGCGATGCAAACCGATCCTTTCCGCTGGCAAGCTATGTACAGTACATGAATTTACAGCCTGTTTGGTTTGGAGATCGGATCCGTTCCGCACATTTTTTTCTGTCCTCGTTTGCCACTGTGAATGAATGCTGTCTGATGTAACAGCAGGTCAGCAGCGAGTAAAAAAATTCAGAGTAGTAAAAGTGGCACCTGTAAAGTAAAGTGGGGTTGCAAATATATTGCATGCATTACAAGGGCTGCTGTATATACCATGTGCATGGCATGTTTATACATATATAATACTGATTTCATGCCTTTTTAATGTCCCTTGTATTGTAGTTTATATATAGGATAAGCTTATATGTCTGTTTATTTAATTATTACTTTTCTATCTCGAGTTTTGGCATGCTAGCTAACCACAAAATAACCATGCGTGCACGTAGTCTTCTCTTTGTGTTTCGTATCTCCGTGTCATGCGGTTCGCAGCCGACGGTTTGACGATCATGCGGTTTCTCTTGCGGCTAGCCATGGAACGGAGTCTGTTACGTTTACGTACCTGCCGCGTGAGGGGGCGCAACAGAAGTTTGTTCGGGCGCACCAGAAGCTCTATATCCGTTCTGAAAATTGGCGTCAATTTCTTGTTAGGCCTTCTGGGCTTCAGCCTCAGCCTCGGGCTGCTGCTTCTTCTTCTCTCTCTCTCCTTTCTTTTTCTTTTTCTTTTTTTTTCTTTTTTTTTTTTGCCTCGGGTCGACCTACCTACCCCTCCAGTCTCCACAAGCATGCACGAAGCCAGCGGTGGGGCTAGGGGGGCTCTAGCCCCCCCTACCCATCCTGCGCACGTGGAGCCCCCTTAAGCCCTCCCTTAAAATTTTATGCATATATGTATTAGGTAGGAGGGGCTAAGGTTAAGAGAAGATAAAAAAGCCTCTATTCTTTTGTTTCAGCCCCTCCTAATTTTTTTTCTGGCTTCGTCACTGTCCACAAGGGTCGGGTCCAGGTGGTTTCCCGTCACCGACCTCGGGATCGTTTTTCCACATGCGCGTATTTAAATCTGTCGCATCTTCTAATCCCGTCGAGGTCGAGGATCACGCGCCCGTTACGATTTTGCCTCGTACATCTCGGCCGCGGCGTGGCGTGGGCGCTCTCCGTCCGTCCCACGTCCAGCAAGGGCGGCGAGGCTGCCGGAGCAAGGGCGCGAGCTGCTGCCGTGGGACGGACGGAGAGCGCCCACGCCCGCCGCGGCCGAGGTGTACGATGGCCAAATCCTAACCGGCGCATGATCATCGACCTCGACCGCCGGGGCTTCATCAGTGTCCAGTGGCGCGGGCATTGCTGTCCGCGCATTGAGTTGCGGCTGGTGTGGAATATAACTTTGGGTCCCGCCGCGGAGAACGTGCTAGTGAGGCCGTGACTACTGCGGTGGTTGTCTGTTCTTCAATTTTCTTTTGGCTCCGTGCGATGATAGCGCCAGCAACGGTGTGGATTCAACGGGAAACCAAAATGTGTATGTTTCAAGTCGTATTGTTGACGCTAAACCTTTTTTTTTAAATGCTGGCACTAAAAGAACATAGTAACTTTTTACACTAGGTGAGCAAGGAAACGCAGGACCCAGAGGATAAGGACGGGCTCAAGCTCAATGACTGAAAATTTGTTACATCGGACTCACCTTTTGAACTACTCCTTTGGTCCAAAAAGAATACACATCTCATTTTTCAATAAATCAAATCAATGCCAAAGTTAACTAAATATATAGAAAAATATTGCTATTTATGGTACCAAACAGGTATCATTAAATCAATCATGCAATATACCCACTTCGCCCTTGATTAAACTAATTTATAGGCTGAGGATTTATCTCAGATTAAATCCATTTCCAGAGTATGGCCTTTTTATATTTTCCCTTGAAGTCGCCAGAGGTTGATCAACATACTCCTCGAAACAACACCTAACTCATGAAGCAAATTGGTGGCGGTCAGTTGAGTAGAGTAGTAATTTTTTAAATTAAAAACTAGTGCCACACTTAAGAGGCATCACCGATTAACGTGCAATTAAAAGATGGAACTTGGAGTAATGAAGGGCATTGTGGCCTTCTCTTTTATAGCACTTATCTGTCCTAAACTTTCTAGAAGTTGATTTAAACAGGGACGGAGGGAATATTTTCTTACTAAGCCAATTTGGAGATACAAAAGTTGATACTCCATCCATTTTAAATTATAAGACGTTTTGACTTTTTAGATGCCTAACTTTTGCTGTGCACTTAGATATGCTATGCCTAGATACATAGTTAAAATAATGTATCTAAAAAAGTCAAAATGTCTTTTACTTTAGAACGGAGGGAGTACTCTTTTATATAAAAAGTAAAAATTAAAATTATTTGACTTATCAGTAAGTGAGATGTGTATTAATTTTTGGGATGGAGAGAATATTTAGTTAATATCCAACTAAAACCAAGCATTGCTTAGATATTTAGTGGAGAAGGTTATACCTCTTGCATGTCTCATTAAACTTTTTTTGGAAAAAGAAGATTTTACTACATCCTGAAAGCAATATATCGAGTTGATACACACCCTTGAACAAACTCCCAGCCCCTGCCTAAGTGATAGGCACATAGCTTAAGAAACAAAAATTCTAAGCATACTCTAGTGATATTCAACCCTAAGACTAAATCGCCACCCATATATGCCTATATTGCTCATTTTAATGTATGAGACATGCTAGGCACATCGCTGATACCAATATCTCTCAACCTAGCTGTGGCAGAACCACCCGAAATAGTGTACTTATGAAGGCGCTTGTCTTCCATCAGACACTAAGCACCTCGAAAGTAACTACAGCGAGCGGTGTCCGTCGAGCACACCCCAAGGGAGAACCCGAAAGATCCACATTTTTCCCAAGGATCCAATAATGAAAACGAGTTACAACACAAGTCTATCTCATACATTAGAGTTTCTTGAAAAGTACATTATTACAATACCAAATATAGAGTGCGGAATGATAAACAGCGGAATATTAAAAGATAACATCTAGCGATAAGATAACGAGGATTCCGTCTGAGCCCACCAGATGGATCCTCCACACAAGGAACTCCTCAAGCGTCACCTGCAACAGGGGTAAATAAACCCTGAGTACACAATGTACTCGCAAGACTTATCCGACAGTGGGAATACTTTCCCGACTCCAAGGAATATGCTAGGCTTTATGGTTTGCTGGTTCTCTTTTAGCAAAAAGCAATACTAATAGTGAGTCCTTATTGATACATTATTATCATCAGCCGTATTAAGTTTTCATCTAGTCAATCTATATAAGCCTGTTCTACTTTCAAGCAAGAGTTGAGCAATCAGTTCCATTTCTTCTCCTTTCAACTTTCAGTTCTTACTACGGTGCTAAACCGCAGACAAGCCGTACCGGATAACCCGGCGATTCGCGAATCAATGTGCCCAGCTGGGTGCCCCGAAGACACACGCCCCGCTTGTACCCCAGGCACAAGCAGGACTAACCCACCACTCTCCTGTCCCGGGTGTCTAGGTCCCCGTCCAAACTTGGACTCCAAGCCCCCACATCCTGAGTCCCGGACTCAGTGCGGTGCAAGGACCTCCACCACCTCCTCTTCCCATCAGTCGGTCCGGAAAGAGCCGGATCCGCGACAAGAGAGCAGCAAGCCTTCCCTGCGCCCATACCCAAGTATGTGCTCGGGACAATAATCTGTGACTTGCCTAGAGTCATATGCAACGACCGGTCCTTAATCGACACAGGCAGGGAAAAAGTGTAACCGGGCTATGCCCTGTTGGCCGCAGGACACAACCCCTCACACCCACCAGTACCAAATCCACATCCCTGTCCGGTCACCATTTTCCTTTCCATTATTTCATCATGATATCACAGTTTAAACACCTATTTGCGAGTAACGACAGGTTACTCACGCTACCGACATCCTGAGCATAGCAGCTACTCGACCTATACTAGTAGGACTCATGGTGGATATATTTATGCATGTAGCTTCCATAAAATGCCTGTAACGTAAATGCATATCATATAAATATATTCAGATCATTTAAAAATAGGGGTTATGCACCGGGGCTTGCCTTGGGCAGGCGCGGTGTCAGCAAAGTCAGTGACGGGTGGCTCCGGAACGTCCTCCTGCACGAGGATCTCCTCGTACTCTTCGATGACTTCGTCGTACTCTCGCTGAATGTCACGATCTCCAGTGGCTCGTCCTCTATATGCATGCAGTGATGATGATGCAATAATTAATATATAGGCAACCGCAACTCTTAAAATAAGAATACATCTACCAAGCTACTAAGCTAACTCTAATGACTAATACGTAAAGTTACCTATTATTCCCACTAAACAAGTATGAAACATTTCATGTATTATCTTAGCAACTAAAGGCATCCTTATTGTTAATATCAATTTACTATATATATAATAAAACAGGGTGCACTAGCTACCATGCATCATAAAAAATTCATTCTCTAAATAACCATAATAAGCATTTCAAAATAATAAAGTAACCCTAAAGGTATCACTGAACTATACGAACTAATTACACTAACAGATAGATCATGAATTTAGGAATCTAACAAAATTTATTTCACAATCAATAAATAAATTCAAATGAGCTCTAGAGATGAAGAAAATGATATTATTGGAGAAGGATAATCATGCTATTGGACTTGATGACTTGCACATGACTGTGGGTCTAGAAATACTAGATGAGACCAGCGGGTCCGTAAAAAATAATAGAGGAGGATGAAGGAATTCTTGTAGGCTAACTACCTCGGAATTGAATGAAGTGCCTCCTACGGTGATCGATGTGCGGAGGCAATGCAAGATGAGAGACACCAGGGAGCTTAGCAATTGCTTGCCTCAAGGCGTGGGCGAGCGAGAACCATATATAGCACCTTGGTTGTGGGTGGTCATGACAAGCTAGGTAGTCTGGAAGCACGAAACGAGTTGGCGGGGTTGTCCTCTGCTCCATGCCGTGTCTTGGTGGTGTGGTCTTTGGTCATGATGTAATTAATTCAAGAATGAACTTTGAGTGGTCTTGGACTTACGAGCACGTCAGACTAGAGTGGGCTTTAAATGAACGTGCTTGGCGGTGGGGTGTCTTTGGTTCATTCATGCGTGTCAAGGAATTAATGGAGGAGGAGACCACAGTCAAGGAAACATTAGAGAATAAGAAGATCAATTGTAAACTAGCTACCTCAAATGATTATAGCTCGGGAGAAATCGATAGACGCAGCTCTCTCTCGGGCAAAAACAAAGAACTTGATTTGAGAGGATTTAAACAAGTGAGCAGCGGAGCGAGATGGCTCGGCGGCTCGGCGTGTCCCTTTTAAAGACAGGAGACACAGGAAATGGAGAAGCAAAGGCGCGACAGCAACGCGTCGTAAGATTAGTGGCTAACTAGCTTGCTTAAAAGGCAATAAAGCGCCGCTGAACGCAGCGTGTTTGCTTGGGTGAACAGTGTTTTCCACGGTGCTACGATGTTTTCTTGAAGCTACAATGTTTTCCACGCATGAAGAGTACCTTCTGCGCTGATGCAGTTCTGTCGTGTTGAAAATCTGCTCTGGTACCGTTCTGACATGTTGAAACTCCTGCTGCTACAGTGCGCGTGAGGAAAGGGTGCGTGCACCGTGTTTGCAGAGTAGTGAGCGAGCGGCATGCTCGCCGGTCGAACTTGTGAGTGAGATTAATGCGTAGCGTGTGCGACACACTATGGCAGTGATAGCGCGTCGTGCACTGGTAATTTTGCAAGGTGATTAGCAAGCGAAGTAAAGGCGGGATAATTAGAACAACGAGAGATGACAGAGGCGCGTCGCGAGATTGATGGAGATATAAATCTTGCCAAGTGGTATGCTAATAATTAGTGAATGACAATAATTTATCATTTGACTTTGTGGCTAAGGAGCTCTCACGTGGAGAGAGATGACGTGCTGGAAGGACAACTTGGACAAGGAATAAATTAGAGCTCAATTTGAGAATTAGTGCAATAAAATTTAATTTCTCATTTACCACATGCAATAATACATAAACATGATGCTCATGACATGGTTTAATATTTTGATTAAGGCGTAACACCGAGGGTGTTACAAATCTACCCCCCTAAAACAAAATCTCGACCCGAGATTTCATGTGCCTAGTGTGAACAAGGTAGGAAATACATTTCGACGTAGCAACTGACTATCAGAACCATTGAGGAGATGGGGGTAATGCTTCAATAGGTAACTCTCTTGTTCCCACGTGGCTTCAGCCTCAGAATGATTTTGCCATTGTACCTTGTAAAACTTTATCACCCTGTTCCTGGTCACTCTCTCCTTCTCATCCAAAATTTTTATAGGATGCTCCACATAAGATGATCAGGTTGGAGCGAAAGTCCTTCTATTTCTCTGATTCTTCAGAACTCGTAGGCATTTCTTCGATTCTTGAGACGTGAAATACATTGTGAATCAAGAGAGAATTTCAGGGAGTTGGAGACGATAAGAAACGGGACCACACTGCTTTGCAACACCTTGTATGGACCCACATACCGAGGGGCTAACTTGCCATGGACACCAAACCGATGTACCCCTCTCAAAGGAGATACCTTGAGATACACATAATCTCCAGCTGCAAATTCCAAAGGTCTTCTTCGTTGGTCTGCGTAAGCCTTCTGTCGACTCTGAGCTGACTTCAAGTGTTCACGAATTATATTTACTTTCTCTCGAGCCTCCTTTATGAAATCCGGCCTAAAGTACCCACGGTCTCCTACTTCAACCCAGTTTAGTGGCGTCCTACACTTCTGTCCATATAAATCTTCAAATGGTGCCATATGGATACTCTCATGATAGCTGTTATTATAAGAAAATTCGGCTAGCTTCAAACACTGATCCCACTTCTCGGGAAAAGAGATGGTACAAGCCCGCAACATATCCTCGAGCACCTGGTTCACCCTTTCAGTTTGACCATCAGTCTGGGGATGGTATGCCGAGCTTCTGAGAAGACGAGTACCCAAACACTCCTGGAGTTTCTCCCAGAAACGAGAGACAAAAACTGACCCTCTATCAGAGATGATGGTGTGAGGAACTCCATGTAGGGTCACAATCCGATCAAAGTATAACTCCGCATACTTCTTGGCATTATATCTAGTGTCCACCGGAAGGAAGTGGGCAGACTTGGTGAGACGGTCCACAATGACCCAAATAGAATCAAAGCCGAGGAGGTGCGGGTAAACCCACAATGAAATCGAGGAAATATCCTCCCATTTCCAAACAGAATGGGCAAGGGTCACAGAGATATCCAGGAGTACACATATGATCTGCCTTGACTCTACCACAAGTGTCACACTCCGCAACGAACTGGGTGATATCTTGCTTCATGTAAGACCACCAGTACAGTTGGCGTAGATCATGGTACATCTTGTTGCTACTAGGGTGGATAGACAGCTTGGAATGATGGGCTTCTTTTAAAATCTTTCTTTTCAGCTCTTCATTGGATGGAACCACCAGCCTATCCTTGTATCTCACGACTCCCAGCTCATCAATGCTAAAATGAGGTCCACGTCCTTCAGCTAGCAACTTCTTGATGTGAGGAATCTCTTCGAGGTCTTCCTTTTGTTCCCGAATAATTTGCTCCAGCAGCTCTGAGGTCAAAGCAATCTGAGCTAGCACCTCTGTGTGGTGAAGTGACAAGGGTATATCCTCAACCTGATGCGACTTACGACTTAAGGCATCAGCTACCACATTGGCTTTTCCCCGGATGATAGTGGACTTCCAAATTATAATCCTTGATCAACTCTAACCATCTCCTTTGCCTCATGTTCAACTCGGTGGTGAAAAATATACTTAAGGCTCTTGTGGTCAAGTGAAGATATGCACTTTGTTGCCCAACAAATAATGCCTCCAAATCTTGAGAGTGAACTACAGCAGACTAGCTCTAAATCATGGGTAGGGTAGTTCACCTCGTGCTTCTTCGATTGGCCATGCCAAGCATAAGCTATCACACGCCCTCTTGCATAAGCACACACCCCAAACCCATCTTTGAGGCATCGCAGATAAACATCAAAGGGCCTCTCAATATCGAGTTGAGCCAATACAGAGCAAAGGGTCGAAAAGTCTTCGTGGACCTAAAGCTTCTTCACAAGTTGGACCCCAAACAAACTTAGCTTCTTTCTGGAGCAGCTTAGTCATGGGCTGGGCTATCTTGGAGAAATCGGGGATGAAACGTCGATAGTATCCAGCTAGCCCAAGGAACTGACGGATCTGGTGCATGCACGTCTAGGAGACTTCAATCTAACACATCTTGCACCTTGCTGGGATCTACTGAACGCCTCGGTGTCAACACATGTCCCAAAAACTGCACTCGATCTAACCAAAACTCGCACTTGCTGAATTTAGCATACAAATTGGTGCTCTCTCGAAGTCGAGTCGACTATCCGGAGGTGACAGTATGCTCTTCATCATTCTTGGAGTAGATCAAAATGTCATCAATGAACACTACCACAAACTTATCCAACTCCGCATGAAGACCGAGTTCATTAGGTACATGAAGAAAGCCGGGCATTGGTGAGACCGAAAGACATCACTAGGTACTCATACAACCCATACCTAGTAGAGAAAGCTGTCCTTGGTATATCCTGTGGCCCCGATCTTGATCTCGATGGTAGCCCGATCGGAGATCTATCTTTGAGAACACCTTGGCACCAGCTAATCGATCAAACAAAGTATCTATGGGGCAAATGATACTTGTTCTTAATCATTACCGCATTGAGGGGCGATAATCCACACACATCCGCAGAGTACCATCCTTCTTCTTCACGAAAATCATTGGACAACCCCATGGTGAAGAACTTGGGCGGATGAAACCCTTGTCCATCAACTCCTCCAGCTGCTTCTTCATTTCGCCAGCCTCTCGGAGCCATGCGGTATGGACGCCTGGAGATAGGAGCAGCGATGCAGAGCTCAAGCTCAATGGAGAATTCTACCTCACGGTCCAAAGGCAATCCAGAAGATCTTCGTGGAAAACATCCGGAAACTCACGTACTCTTTCGGAATGGAGGTAAGATCGAGAACGGCTTCAAAGATGGGCAAGCAACAACAAGTAAGACCGGTTCGAGGGTATGATGAGAGACATCCTATCCTCGTAAAATGGAAGCCGTAACTCTACACTTCTTCTTCTTCATATCCAATACTACCCCATACAACCGCAACCAGTTCATTCCAAGAATAGCATCAATGCCTTGCCCAGGCATTATCATGAACTGTAGACGGTAAGTGTGGGTGGCTAATACCAAACTTACTGTATCCGTGCGGGTATTGATGAACATCTGAGAACCCGCAGTATGGATCTTATAGGCATACGGTATAGCCAATAGTGATAAGTTGTGTCGCTCTACAAACCCCATGCTCATAAAGGAATGCGATACACCAGAATCAAACAACACCAAAGCTGGATGGGATTCGATGGTAAACATACCAGCCATAACTGTCTCCTGCTGCATAGCTTGCTGAGCATCCGTGAAGTGCACCTGACCAGATCTGCTGGGCACCTTCCTCTTGATGAAAGTCCTCTTAATTAGCCTGGAATTTGCAGACGGCTGAGACGGCTGAGCTGTCTGCTGCTGAGGACACTCCCTGGCATAGTGGCCATCCTTGCCACACTTGAAACAAGCACCAGGCTTGTTCCCGAATCCCTGACGAGGTGGAACCAGCTGTCCCTGAGTCTGCTGGGGCTGCACCTGCTGCTGAGGTGCCTTGTACTGAGTAGCAGAAGTCTGTGATGTCTGCTGAGGTGACCGGTATGGAGGCCCACCGGATGGTTGATAGGGCCCCTGCCTAACAATCTGCACCTTCTGAGTATGGGGATGGCTGGAGGATCCAGCTGCCACCCGCTTCCGCTTCCAATCCGCCTGGGATGCCCGCTGGAAACCCTCAAGAGCAATGGCGGCGTTCATCAGAGCCCCAAAGGTCTGATAGTTCCCCAGGTACAGTTTCTCCTGAAGAGCAGGAGTGAGACCGCGAAAGAAGCGATCCCTCTTCTTGTCATCCGTGTCCACCTGACTACCAGCATACTGAGCCAAGTGGTTAAACTGGGTCACATACTCCATTACTGTCCTGCTCCCCTGACGTAGCTCCATGAACTCGGTCACCTTCTGATGGATAACACCAGCAGGTATGAAGAACTCACGGAAGGCGGTGGAAAACTCCTGCCACGTCACCGGGTGATCCGGCAGCTCCGCGGCCTGGAAAGTCTCCCACCAGGCACCTGCGGACCCCAAAAGCAGTTGGGACGCAAAGTGCATCTTCTGCTCGTTGGCCACTCTGAGCAGCCGAAACTTCTGCTCCAATGTGCGAAGCCAGTGCTCCGCCTCCAACGGATCGTCCGACGGTGTGAATGTGGGCGGGTGGGTTTTGAGGAAGTCCTGGTAAGAGGATTGTCCCTCAGGACGACGAGCACCACCCCCATTCCCACCGTTGCCTCTGGGGCCTCCACGGGCGAGACCCGTGAGGGCCTGTGCCATAATCTCCATGGCACGAGCTGTCTCCTGACGAGCAGCGGCTGACTCCTGGCGAGCAGCCAACAACTCCACCATGACCTTCGCGGCGGACAGCGGCGGAGGCGGTGGCGAAAAAGGCTGAGGAACCAAGGGTGGAACCTCCCGAGCTCCCTCGTTGCCATGCTCAAAGGCTGAGCACTGTCACCATGGCCCTCGTTGGCCGCTCCCGAACTGGTGCTCCCACGTCCGGACCTCAGATTCATCTATAAGAGAGACGAACCATCCATTAGAACACCTAACCGATCAGGATCCAGGGATTAAAGAAATGGAAGCACATTTTTTAAGGCATTCATTAAGTTAATCCTACCAATTTACTACTTTCATTATACGTGAAGGGGGATTCCTAGTTCAAGTAAGATGCTATTATATGATGCATGCTTCGACCTATACGTTCACTCAAGCCGGAATATAGCGGCGTTCGTAAAATTTTTGGCACATCGCACACTCACTTTCCGTATACTAAACGATTTCTTACGTCATGTAAGTCAGTGTACCTGTAGAAACTAATTAGATAAAACCAGTGCCGCTATCCTAGATATACCATATAGCTAGGGCTTATACTTAACTTAATCGCATCCTACTTTTCGTAAAACTTTTGTTGGTCCACTTTTAGTTTTGTAAAAGAGTGAGGAATTCGTGACCATTATTGGCTCTGGTACCAACTGTGACAGAACCACCCGAAATAGCGTACTTACGAAGGCGCTTGTCTTCCATCAGACACTAAGCACCTCGAAAGTAACTACAACGAGCGGTGTTCGTCGAGCACACCCTAAGGGAGAACCCGAAAGATCCACATTTTTCCTAAGGATCCAATAATGAAAACGAGTTACAACACAAGTCTATCTCATACATTAGAGTTTCTTGAAAAGTACATTATTACAATACCAAATATAGAGTGCGGAATGATAAACAGCGGAATATTAAAAGATAACATCTAGTGATAAGATAACGAGGATTCCGTCTGAGCCCACCAGATGGATCCTCCACACAAGGAACTCCTCAAGCGTCACCTGCAACAGGGGTAAATAAACCCTGAGTACACAATGTACTCGCAAGACTTATCCGACAGTGGGAATACTTTCCCGACTCCAAGGAATATGCTAGGCTTTATGGTTTGCTGGTTCTCTTTTAGCAAAAAGCAATACTAATAGTGAGTCCTTATTGATACATTATTATCATCAGCCGTATTAAGTTTTCATCTAGTCAATCTATATAAGCCTGTTCTACTTTCAAGCAAGAGTTGAGCAATCAGTTCCATTTCTTCTCCTTTCAACTTTCAGTTCTTACTACGGTGCTAAACCGCAGACAAAGCCGTCTTAGGATAACCCGGCGATTCATGAATCAATGTGCCCACTGGGTGCCCGAAGACACTGCGCCCGCTTGTACCCCGAGGCACAAGCAGGACTAACCCACCACTCTCTCCGTCCCCGGTGTCCGTGTCCCCGTCCAAACTTGGACTCAAGCCCCTACATCCTGAGTCCCGGACTCATTGCGGTGCAAGGACCTCCACCACCTCCTCTTCCCATCACCGGTCCAGAAAGAGCCGGATCCGCGACAAGAGAGCAAGAAGCCTTCCTCGCCCATACCCAAGTATGTGCTCGGGACAATAATCTGTGACTTGCCTAGAGTCATATGCAACGACCGGTCCTTAATCGACACGTGCGGGGAAAAAGTGTAACCGGCTATGCCCTATTGGCCGCAGGACACAACCCCTCACACCTACCAAAGACCAAATCCACATCCCCGTCCGGTCACCATTTTCCTTTCCATTATTTCATCATGATATCACAGTTTAAACACCTATTTGCGAGTAACGACAGGTTACTCACGCTCACCGACATCCCCGAGCATAGCACTACTCGACCTATACTAGTAGGACTCATGGTGGATATATTTATGCATGTAGCTTCCATAAAATGCCCGTAACGTAAATGCATATCATATAAATATATTCAGATCATTTAAAAATAGGGGTTATGCACCGGGCTTGCCTTTGGGCAAAGCGCGGTCGTCAAAAAAGTCGATGACGGTGGCTCGGGCGTCCTCCTGCACGAGGATCTCCTCGTACTCTTCGATGACTTCGTCGTACTCACCTTTCATTAATGTCACGATCTCCGATGGCTCGTCCTCTATATGCATGCAAAGTGATGATGATGCAATAATTAATATATAGGCAACCGCAACTCTTAAAATAAGAATACATCTACCAAGCTACTAAGCTAACTCTAATGACTAATAATGTAAAGTTACCTATTATTCCCACTAAACAAGTATGAAACATTTCATGTATTATCTTAGCAACTAAAGGCATCCTTATTGTTAATATCAATTTACTATATATATAATAAAAACAGGTGCACTAGCTACCATGCATCATAAAAATTCATTCTCTAAATAACCATAATAAGCATTTCAAAATAATAAAGTAACCCTAAAGGTATCAACTTTGAACTATACTGAACTAATTACACTAACAGATAGATCATGAATTTAGAAATCTAACAAAATTTATTTCACAATCAATAAATAAATTCAAATGAGCTCTAGAGATGAAGAAAATGATATTATTGGAGAAGGATAATCATGCTATTGGACTTGATGACTTGCACATGACCTGTGGGTCTAGAAATACTAGATGAGACCGCGGGTCCGTAAAAATAATAGAGGAGGATGAAGGAATTCTTGTAGGCTAACTACCTCGAAATTGAATGAAGTGCCTCCTCACGGTGATCGATGTCTTGGAGGCAATGCAAGATGAGAGACACCAGGGAGCTTAGCAATTGCTTGCCTGCGTGGAGCGGAGCGGAGCGTAACCATATATAGCACTGGTTGTGGGTGGTCATGACAAGCTAGGTAGTCTGGAAGCACGAAACGAGTTGGCAGGGTTGTCCTCTGGCTCCATGCCGTGTGCGGTGGTGTGGTCTTTGGTCATGACAGAATTAATTCAAGAATGAACTTTGAGTGGTCTTGGACTTACGAGCACGTCAGGACTAGAGTGGGCTTTGGGCTGAACGTGCTTGGCGGTGGGGTGCTGGTTCATTCATGCAGTCAAGGAATTAATGGAGGAGGAGACCACAGTCAAGGAAACATTAGAGAATAAGAAGATCAATTGTAAACTAGCTACCTCAAATGATTATAGCTCGGGAGAAATCGATAGACGCAGCTCTCTCTCGGCAAGAAACGGAAGAACTTGATTTGAGAGGACGAAACAAGTGAGCAATGGAGCGAGATGGCTCGGTGGCTCGGCGTGTCCCTTTTAAAGACAGAGACACGAAATGGAGAAGCAAAGGCGCGGACAACAGCGCGCGTCGAAGATTAGTGGCTAACTAGCTTGCTTAAAAGGCAATAAAACGCCGCGGGAACGACGTGTTTGCTTGGGTGAACAGTGTTTTTCACGGTGCTACAGTGTTTTCTTCGGAGCTACAATGTTTTCCACGCATGAACAGTACCTTCTGCGCTGATGCAGTTCTGTCGTGTTGAAAATCTGCTCTGGTACCGTTCTGACATGTTGAAACTCCTGCTGCTACAAAGGTCTGCGTGTGAGAAAGGGTGCGTGCACCGTGTTTGCAGAGTAGTGAGCGGCGGCATGCTCGCGGTCGAACTTGTGAGTGAGATTAATGCGTGGCGTGTCGACACACTATGGCGAAGATAGCGCGTCATGCACTGGTAATTTTGCAAGGTGATTAGCAAGCGAAGTAAAGGCGGGATAATTAGAACAACGAGAGATGACAGAGGCGCGTCGCGAGATTGATGGAGATATAAATCTTGCCAAGTGGTATGCTAATAATTAGTGAATGACAATAATTTATCATTTGACTTTGTGGCTAAGGAGCTCTCACGTGGAGAGAGATGACGTGCTGGAAGGACAACTTGGACAAAGAATAAATTAGAGCTCAATTTGAGAATTAGTGCAATAAAATTTAATTTCTCATTTACCACATGCAATAATACATAAACATGATGCTCATGATATAGTTTAATATTTTGATTAAGGCGTAACACCGAGGGTGTTACACTAGCCCCCCATAATCATTGATAGGTGTGATTATGACCGCATGCTTTACTATGTTTTAACAAAAATGACTAAGTACCTATGTAGTTGCAAATGTTTATGCCCCCAATATATGTAAAGGTTTTAGATGATTTCTAATCAGAAATACTTTTTCTCGTCCCCCATTGTGTACAATGAAGAACCGACCCTGATGCATTTCATTCTCTATAAGGTTCAACAATCACGGTCGTTATGGGGCTAACGTTTTACATATGAGATTACAAAGAAAGTCTAGGCGTAGCACATTAGGCCCATAAAAGAGGAAAAACCTCTTCTTACCTCCCTGAGTTATCTGTCAGATCTGATTTTTCTTAAACTCTAAAACTAGACATCTTATCATCTTAATTCTTAGAACTATTTAAATTAACTTCCTCCCTAAGTTAGAAGCGGTTTCATCATTCTTTTGTTCATTTTTCCGTATAGCTAGTTAGTATTTTGAACCATGTAAAATGTCTCTAGCTTCTAAAACTTCCAAGAAAATCCTAGAGGTAGATTATGACATTAAAAAAACATATTTTATTTTCAAAATATTCTAATAGACGTATAAAAATGATTTGAAAACCTCATAACAAAAACACAAGATTGAACCCACATGAATGTATTAAGCATTAAGTCTATATTGCATTCTTGTTTGTTGTACCTCATTTTTTTGTCATAAAATTTTTTAAAACATATTTAGACATCAACTAGAAATGTTTTCGGAAATTTTCAGTTTTTACCAGAGCTAAATAATTTTTTTGGAAGATTTACTTTCATGAGATTTAAATATTTTATTTGAGTTTTAAATATCCCAATATATCTTTAGAATTTGATCAACATATTTGTAAGTTTAGAGATTTTTATGCAGTTTAAATATATTATTAGATATTTACCATTTTTAACTAAAAGAATAAAACATTCTTGAAAACCACCTTTATCCTAGATATGGAGATAATTTAAACGGTTTTGTAACTTGACATCGTAAAATGTTCGATTTTAAAGTTATAGACTAAAAATAAAACCACACATATACTCTCTCCATCCAAAAATAATAATTCTAGGTTTTAGACAGGTTAAACCTTTTAAAATTTGATCAAATTTATAGGAAAAATATCAACAGTTATGTCTCTAATTAGATTTACTATTAACATATATTCTATAATTATTCTAACAATACTTATCTGTTATCATAGATGTTAATAATTTTTTTTATATTGATCTGATTCAATTTAAAATTGTGTGACTTGTTATGATGTGAGAATTGTATATTCTTTTGGTCGGAAGGAGTAATTCTGAGGAGATAAAGGGGGTGTTTGGATAGGAGGCTAATAATTAGCCATTGTTTAGCATAGCAATTAGAAAAGATATATATTGGCTAATTCTGGACTAATAAGAACTAATGTAATTAGCCCTTATTAGTCTAAAATTAGTCCATGTTTAATCCATTTTTACAAGATGAGCTATTTTTTTAGCCCTAGGACCCAAACAGACCTAAAGAAGGGAACCTTTCCCATAAAATATCCTTCCAACCATTCAGCCCACCAGCCCACGGCCCATAATTCGTACTCGTGAACCTCGTGCTCACACACAATCACTTGAAACTCCGCTGAGCTCAATCATTATCTCGGCGTCGGAGCCCACGACCGCTTCCACCCCAGTCCCCACCGCCCTCTACCCCGAATCCCCCAATCCCTGACGGCTGACGCGACTGCTGAACCCTAGCCTACGCCGACCATCTGCCGCTGGCCCCAGCGATCCCCCGCCATGGCCTCCCCCAAGGGAACCACGTGGGTCTTCGACTGTCCCCTCATGGACGACCTCGCGGTGGCCGCTGACTTCGCGGCAGCCCCCGTGGGGGGGTTCTTCTAGGCGGGTGCGGCGGCGCTATAGCCGCAGGTGGTGCAGGCACCGGTGCAGCCTGTCATTGCCGCGTTGGCTCCCAACCCATGGTAATTGCTGGAGTACGGTCCCGATTTGGGCTCGGCCTCGGCCGTGATGTATTTCGTGGGTTTGGGTTACATTTGGTCGGGTTCGTTGCCAAGAAATATGTAGATTCTTTATGTATATATAGTAGTTTGTTGTATGGACCATGGCTTAATTGGAGTTCGATGAAGCGACTGAACGGTGGGATTTTGGACCGTGTATTAGAAATCGTGTATGTGCAACAGAACAAGTAGAACTAGATACACGGGCCCTCTCTGTTTCCAATTTACTATATCAGCGTGGCCCTGTGGAAGTGTGGAAGGTGTGGACTCTGTGTTGGTTCTGCTAGTGGTGCCATGTGGGAGGACTGAGGAATTGGTTCACACTGGATGGGTTAGTGGACCTTTACTGTAAGGTGGAGTTTGGATTGTGGGAAAATAATAGTGGGTATGGGAAATGATGGAAGATGGATACCTTAACCCTTGTTTGGATATAAGAAAATGGATACGAACTGGGTATGGGTTAGGGATAGGATGAGTTCATATCCCACCGATCCATACCCAGCCGGAGGGGTGGGTTATAACTCGGAAAAGAGAAGGAGAAGAATCGATGCGCTGCGCACTTGCTGTTGCTGTCGATGGGGAGGAGGGCGTGGTCGTCACCGAACGTACATCCCCCACCACCGATGACGCATGAAGCCCAGCCGCAGTGCCTCGCCACTGGAGGAGCGAGAGCCCCAACTGCCCTCAACGCAGGAGGCCAACCGCCCTCACTGCCAGCACCGCGGGAGCCCCGGCCGCCAGCGCTATGGGAGCCCTAGCCAGAGCAGCCGCACGGTCCACTAGGTAGGAGGCCAGAGTTGACGGCGATGCCCGCTCCACCGGTGGAAGGGATGACAAGAAGATAAGGGTCCACGAGCGAGGAGGTGTCAGTTTTGTTTTTCTTTCTTTCTTTCTTTTTTCTTTCTTTCGAGCCAACTAGGATCTGTTTAGGTAGCTGGAATGTAGGGTCCCTTACGGGTAAGTTAAGAGAGTTAGTGGACACAACCGTTAGGAAGTGTGTAAATATCTTATGCGTCCAAGAGACTAAATAGAAGGGGTAGAAGGCGAAGGAGGTGGACAATACCGGCTTCAAGCTCTGGTACACAGGGATAACTTTAAATAAAAATGGAGTAGGAGTTTTGATTGATAAGAGCCTCAAGGATGGTGTGGTGGAGGTGAGAAGGCAAGGGATAAGATCATCTTAGTTAAACTTGTCATTAGTGATATGGTCTTAAACATAATTAGTGCGTATGCCCCCCAAGTAGGCCATGATGAGAGTGCTAAACAACTTTTCTGGGAAGACTTAGATCGCTTGGTTAGAGCTGTCCCTAGTAGCGAGAAGCTCTTTATAGGAGGTGATTTTAATGGCCATGTAGGTACATCATGTGCAGGTTTCGAGGCGGTTCATGGGGGTTTCGGATATGATAGTAGGAACCAGGAGGGAGACGAAGTCTTAGACTTCGCCATAGCTAGCTTTTGATCTGATGATAGCTAACACTTTCTTTCGTAAGAGACAGTCTCATTTAGTGACCTTTAGTAGTGGCCAGTACTCTAGTCAAATTGACTTTGTCCTTACAAGAAAGAGGGATAAACAAACATGCGTGGACTGTAAGGTGATACCTGAAGAATGTGTGGTCGCTCAACACAAGCTGGTGGCGGCTGACTTCCGCTTTCTGGTGCAAGCTCGTAGGAACAAACAAGCTAGGGTTGCTAGAATGAAGTGGTGGAAATTAGAAGGAGATGCATCAAAGGTCTTTAAGGAAAAGGTCATTGAATAGGGCCCTTGGAAGGATGAAGGCGATACAAACAGCATGTGGGAGAAGATGGCAACATGTGTTTGGAAGGTTGCTTCAGAGGTGCTTGGAGTGACCAAAGGGAGTGGATGCGACTCGAAAGACACTTGGTGGTGGAATGAAGATGTGCAAAAGGCTATTAAGAAAAAGGAGTGCTATAAGTGCTTGTATCATGATAGGTATGCGGACAACATAGAGAAGTACAAGATGACAAAGAAGACTGCAAAACGAGCGGTGAGTGAGGCAAAGGGACGGGCCTATGAGGACTTTTACCAATATTTGAGTACGAAGGAAGGAGAGAAGGATATTTATAGGATGGCTAAGGCTCGTGATAGGAAGACAAGGGACTTCAACCAAGTCAAGTGCATAAAGGATGAGAGGGAGCAGCTCTTGGTGAAGGAGGATGAGATCAGATATAGATGACAAGAGTATTTTGATAAATTATTCAATGGTGAGAACGAGAACACCACCGTTCAGCTGGATGACTCATTTGATGACACTAACAGGCGCTTTGTGCAGAGGATTCAAGAATCGGAGGTCAGAGAAGCCTTAAAATGATGAAAGAGGGCAAAGCGATGGGCCCTGATGGTATCCCAATCAAGGTGTGGAGATGTCTCGGGGATATAGCTATAGTATGTCTAACCAAGATTTTCAACAATATCTTTCGATCGAACAAGATGTCTGAGGAGTGAAGAAGAAGCATATTGGTACCAATCTACAAGAACAAGGGAGATATCCAAAGTTGTACTAATTATCGGGAAATTAAGTTGATGAGCCACACTATGAAGTTATGGAAGAGAGTCATTGAGCAGCGCCTGTGAGGAACGACGCAGATATCAACAAACCAATTTGGTTTCGTGCCCGAAAAGTCAACCACAGAAGCAATCTTCTTAATAAGATAAGTTATGGAGCGGTTTAGAGAGCAGAAGAAGGACCTCCACATGGTTTTCATTGACTTGGAGAAGGCTTATGACAAGATACCAAGAAATGTTATCTGGTGGGCTTTGGACAAACATAAATTCCCATCAAAGTACGTGGCCCTCATCAAGGACATAGACAACAATGTTGTGACTAGTGTTCGAACAAATGATGGTAACACAGATTACTTCTCGATTAAAATTGGACTTCATCAAGGGTCATCCTTAAGCCCATATCGCTTTGCCTTGGTAATGGATGAGGTTACCAGGAACATACAAGAGGATATCCCTTGGTGTATGTTGTTCGCTGATGATGTAGTGTTAGTGGACGAAAGCCAGGCGGGAGTAAATAGGAAACTAGAGTTATGACGGCAGATCTTTGAGTCTAAAGGTTTTAGATTGAGCAGAACTAAAACCGAATACATGAGATACGACTTTGGTGGAGCTGCATATGAGGAGGGAGATGTGAGTTTGAAAGGTCAAGTAGTGCCTAAGAAGGATACATTTCGGTATCTGGGATCGATGCTATAGAGGGATGGAGATATTGATGCGGACGTTAGTCATATAATCAAAGCAGGGTGGATCAAGTGGCGACAAGCTTCTGACATTCTCTGTGACAAGAGGTTACCACAAAAGCTAAAAGGCAAGTTTTATAGAACAACAATTAGACCGGCTATGTTGTATGGAGCAGAATGTTGGCCTACAAAGATTCAACATGTTCAATAACTGAGTGTTGCAGAAATGCATATATTGCGATGGATTTGTGGTCACAAAAGAATGGACCGAATTCGGAACGATGATATACGTGATTGCCTAGAGGTAGCACCAATTGAAAAAAGGCCTGTCCAACATCGGTTGAGGTGGTTTGGCCATGTCCAAAGAAGACCTCCAGTGGCACCAGTGCACTGTGGAGTCCTAAGCCAAGCTAATAATATGACGAGAGATAGAGGAAGACTGAAATTCTCATGGGGGGAGGCAATAAAAAGAGATTTGAAAGTTTAGGATATACCTAGAGATCTATGTTTGAATAGGAGTGCTTGGAAAGCAGCTATTGAAGTGCCTGAACCGTGACTAGGGGCTCTTGGTGGGTTTCAACTCTAGCCTACCCCAACTTGCTTGGGACTGAAAGACTATGTTGTTGTTGTTGTTATTCTTTTTGCCCCACAGCATTTCCTTAACCCAAACCTAGACAAACCAAACATGGGTATGGGTATAAAACATCACAACCCTATCCCATAACCCCTCTTTCTTACCCAGCTATATTTCCCTATCCCTATCCTAACACCTATCCAAACGCCACCTAAGTTCTAAGTAGCATGGTGGAAAGTACTGTTCACATCTTATTGTGTTCAGCTGCTGGGTAGGTGCATATAGGTAGTGTTATAAGGCTCCTCATCTAGCCTAGATGGTTGCCTTTGTGCACACTTTTGTGTCATCTATACTCCCTCTCCGGTCAAAAAAAACATGTCGCTAGTGAAAATATTTAGTCAAACCTTAGAAACTACAAACATTGATAACTATTACATTATTTATTTGGAAATACTTGCAAAATCTCTTAAATTTGAAGAATTTATTTTGTAAAAAAAATAGTGGTCAAGGATACGTATCGAAGACCACTCTAAGTCAAATGTGTCAAATATTATTGACCAGAGATAGTAGTTTGCAGAATCTGTTAGAAACATACAGTCCCCATTCTGCAATCAACTCTTGGCTGCTCTATTGTTGGATCTTTATATGGCTAGTTACTACCCTTGTTCACAGGGAAGAATAGATTTTTTGTCTTCTTTTTGGTCAATATAATCTGGATTGAAAAGGATTGCAGAAAAGGATTGCAGACATGGAATCTGCACTCAAGTTGTTGTAATTGAATCCTTCATGATTTGTGTGAAGAGGATTACCATATTGTGCTGGAGTTTTGACAACTCTGTTTCTTTTGTGAACTGACATTCTGTCTGATTGAGCTTGCTCTTTAGTACATACAAGCTCATCTTTGATGTTAAGTTGGAGAAATTTGGAGGTATTAGGTTGGCTGCTTTAAACAGTTGTATTGTGTGCTATCTATGGTAAATTCTTCTTCTATTTCTAGCCACGAATATTTCGTTTGATGTAGTTTGTAGGGTTATGACTTGCTATTATCTAAGTTGAAACGCGTCAAGCAGTGATTTTTTATTTACTCATTATTATCTTAGATTTTCTTGCATAAATATTTTGTTTACCATGCCATGTTATTTGTTTTCTTGCTGCTTATTATGGTGCATTATCTTGATATTTGGCATCCTAACATTGGCTTCTATTTTAGCAGTGTGGAAATCAGTAGCTCTGTGGATTGTGGTCAGGGAAAAGAACAACCAACAAATAAACGGGTTGTATCTTTATTCTTTGTAGTTTGTATCGCGTATTGCAGCCATACATTTTTAAGTTTGTGTTCCTATTATCATTGAATGTTTAATATTCCAGTCCTAGGTCAGAAAGTACTGCAGAACCAAGCACAAAAGCATCCAGGGAGAAAATTAGAAGGGACAAGCTGAACGAGAGGTATGTTCCCTGGCTAGACAATGATTGCATTTCAGTTCATAGTTTAATCTTTTTTTCTTGTCACATTATTGTATTAGTTACTATAACTGTACTTATGATATTCTTTTTGTTAGATTCCTGGAATTGGGTGCCATTTTGGAGCCAGGGAAAACTCCTAAAATGGACAAATCAGCTATATTGAATGATGCTATTCGTGTAGTAGATGAATTGCGTAGCGAAGCAAAAAAGCTGAAGGACTCAAATGAGAGTTTGCAGGAGAAGATTAAAGAGCTGAAGGTCTATACTATTTCATATGGCCAAGTTATTAATGGTGCTGTTCAGATGGGAGATGGCACGCGATGTTGTTTACACACTTCATACTGTTTCATTTTCTTGATTTATGATCCCCTTTTCCCATTTGGTCATTTTTTCTTATCTATATTTAATTCATCCAGTCAAATAAAAAGGGAATAGTTATTTGTACACCTCTTATTCTCCCTGCAGTTTGTGGTTTAACTTATTTTGGGTTGCTTGCAGTATCAAGTTTATATCCACATAATGCATTTTTCTTAAATGGCTAAACCCTGCGGCTGTATATACAATATGGACAACACGTCAATTTGCTAAGTCTTTGCTCTACTGTATACACTTCTTTGCTTGGATATGTGTTCCATAAAATATATAGAGGTTTATGATTCAGCATATCGTTTACTGCACAAGGTTTTGGCATTTGATTTTGCTGGTTGTTCATCAGGAAAACAATCTCACCCTGAAGTACTTTGCTTTTGCAGGCTGAGAAGAATGAGCTGCGAGACGAGAAGCAAAGGCTGAAGGCCGAGAAGGAGAGCCTGGAGCAGCAGATCAAGTTCCTGAATGCCCGCCCAAGCCTGGTACCACACCACCCGGTGATCCCAGCCTCTGCCTTCGCTGCTCCCCAGGGGCCGGCAGCGGCCGGGCACAAGCTGATATGATGATGCCTGTGCTTGGCTACCCTGGATTCCCGATGTGGCAGTTTATGCCGCCTTCTGATGTTGACACCTCTGACGACACCAAGTCTTGCCCTCCTGTGGCGTAAGCAAGCAAAATCCTGGTGGAAAGAGGCGATGCTGCCCTCCATTGATTCAAACCTAGATCGGTACGCAGTGTTGGTGTAGTTGACTCCAGAACTGAAGGCGAAGGTTATATGTGTCGGATGGCCCCTTTGTATATTATATTATATTATATGGTATAATAAATGAATAAATTCCGTGACCAGAAGCAAATGAGGATTAGTCGATTAGCTTATGTCTATTCTTGCCTGTTTGTCGTATAACCCACGATGTGGCTCTAACTAGGTTATGGCTATATGTTTCTTGGACCTGAGCTGGTATCGTGTTCCTCACATGTGAAAACTAATGGCGGGTGTTGGTAGAAAGTGGAAGCATCGTGGATGCGCATTACATGCTAGCTGTGTGTTTGGTATAACGTGATCGCCTGTTAGCAAGCTAGACGTGCCCGCCATTAACCATGTTCCTCTGCCTGAAATGATATGGGGTATCAGTCTTCTTTCTGCTTAAGGCCCGTTCGTTTCAAGGGGAACTGTGGCATAGAATCATTCCTATCCGGTTTGCTCGCATAATTTGTATAAGTTTTGATCACCTAGATTGATTCCAGGGAGGAATACTGAGTAACCGAACAAGGCCTAAGAAAGATCATTGGATTTTGTAAAGCCAAATTCATATTGCTGAACTGTTTGGAAAACATTAGATCGTTTTCTTGTACATAGCAAGAAGATATTATATCTGACTCAAACTCGGAAATACTGTTCTGCCTTGCAACATATTTCTGAAATGGATTCACTGACGACATAACCAATGCGGGCCTCAAAATGGAATTATAAGAAGTAAATGTCACAATGTACACCCATATACCAAATGTAAATACACGACAAAAGTAAAAAGAGGAAGCAGAAATGAATATTAAAGGTAAATACAACTTAGATACCGCGTGTACGTACGCAGTAGCAAATGTCCAGTTTCAGGCACAGTAGTAACTCAAAACTACAACGTGCGTGCCGGTACGCGCACGTTGCTAGCTTAGGCGACCAAGGCCACCAGAGCAGCCAACGCCAGCCCGACCACCGCGGCCACGGGCTGCCCATACCGCGGCGCGTTGCTGGGCGCGCCCGCCGGCGACTTCCCGGCAGCGCCGCCGCCCAGGAACACCCCCTGCTTGTGTCCCGCCGGCCCTGGCGCGTAGGCGTCGGCTGGAGGCGACTGGAGCGGAGCCTGCGCGGGGCCGCTTGCGGGGGCGTCGTCAGCTGCCGCCGCCGCGGCGGCGGCGTCGTAGGGGACGGTGGTGATCGTGACGTGCATGGTGCCGTTGAGGCAGTGGCGCGGGATGCCGCAGATGAAGTAGCGGGTGCCCGTGGCGGTGAGCTTGAAGACGGTGTTGCCGCCGGAGTGGGTGGAGATGGGGCTGTCCGCGTTGCAGCTGGCGTAGTCCGCCGCCGTCACCTCCAGCACGTTGTGGTACGGCATGTACTTGAACGCTGCAAATGTACGTACGTATTACACTCCAGCACATCAGCCACAAGATGGGAAGGATCGGAATGTACAGATAAGCGAATGAAGAGAGCATCGATCGGAGTAGTCTACGCACTTATGGTGTCGTCGACCATGAACTTCTTGCCGGCGGTCCACTTGTCGTAGTCGATGTAGGTGTCCCACTGGTCGGAGCCGCCCACCGTGTAGTCCTTGGCCGACGCCGTCGCGGCCAACGCCGCAACCGCCACTGCGGCGAGCAGTACTGTTCCGGAGATGATCTTCATGTTCCCCGTGTCCTCGAGTGGTCGACCGAATTGCTTCGGCGTCGGGTCGGTATATATGCCTTTGGATATATAGCGTGTGCTGCGATATATTGCCACAGCAAAGCTGATAGGACCATATATAAGAGAACATGCAAAGAAATTCCCTTTTTTTTTTTTTGAGGAAACAGGAGGGGCTCGGGAGCCCCTACTAAAAGAAATTCCCTTTCTTTGCCAAGCGGAGTAGCGTTTGTGGCCGACCATGAAACACATGCCTGTAGCAGGGAGAAGACACACTACCAGTTGGAGAATCTGGTGGGTATTCACGCTCTGTTCAATTTTCAAATGAATTTCGGAATCGAAATGATTAACTGTACACTGCACCTGAGACGTTTAGTGCCAGGCGTGAACCATCCTTGCATTGAGGCTGCAAGGTCAATGGAAGATGGTATGCTTATGGTTTGACCTTGGAGAGCCACAAGTGTGATTTCGGTTCCCCGCCTCGCCTTTGATTCGGTGCTGCACTACGTGAGCACGACTACACAGGTCCACTGATTGTGATTGGTTCCTCCCGGACCAGCAGATCGCGTGGAACTCTCGATCGAGGTTGTGCTTCGCATGATCATCGAAAAGTTTCTTACTATGGCCTTGTTTAGATTGTAAATTTTTGCAATCTGGACACTGTAGTACGTTTCGTTTGTATTTGACAAACTTTGTCCGATCATGAACTAACTAGGCTCAAAAGATTCGTCTCGTGATTTACAACCAAACTATGTAATTAGTTATTTTTTTTACCTACATTTAATGCTCCATACATACATCCAAAAATTAATGTGATGAAGAGAGAGTGAAAAAACTTGGAATTTTGAGGCAATCTAAACCAGGCCTATATGTCTATATCTATTTTCAATCTGTTCAGCGCCCGCAGATGCATGGAATGCCCTGCAGGCCGACTTCAGTATCATCACTCGTAGTACTCTTCTTTTCGAGGAAATCGCTCGCGCTCATAATCTCCCGTGGTAAGCTGGTAGCGTCAGTGGGTAGCCTCAAACTGACAGTCTGACACTCCGAGTGGTTTTGCTGCACTGGTGCTCCCGGTGTTTGTTCATCTTCGCTCTTCTAGAAGACTGGACCATTGAATTGCGAGTACATTTTCGAGCAATCGAGCTGACTGATTGCCACTTGCAAATTAAACTTGTTGTGGTTCGATGATCATGCATGCGATGCGAAGCTACCGTGCAGATAAAGCCGTCGTCCTGCCTCTGCTGCAGCCTGCAACTCCCTTTAATTTCTCCGAATTTTTTTTTGTTTTTGAGCAACACCGAAATGGTTTTGCTGCACTGATGAGTGGCAGTCAACAAGTGGGCATCTGTTGTCAAAAAAAAAAAAAAACAAGTGGGCCTCGAGTCGCCCGAGCCACTGCGCGGACACCTCCGCAAGCAGCAACCCATAGCTCGTGGGCCGAAGTGGGGAGTAGTAACCGAGGCGGGTCGGCAGCGTGACAGCACTGGGCTGGAGTGGGCCAAAAGGTCGAAAATATGCGGTGTGCGCAAGCGCAACGCGAAAGGCTCCACGAAAGACAGACAGCAGAGAGAGCAGTGTGGCCAGTGGCGAGTGGCCGTGCCTGCTTGCCTGCCTCACCACCCTCGCCATGGCAAGTTGGCAACAGGGCGGCCTACCGGCCATGGTGACAGTGACAGGTTCACCTCCCCGATGCTCTTGGCTGCTACTCCTACAGTGGAAGATCGCTCCCGGGGCCCAAGTGGCGGGAGAAGACGACAACGCTACTGTGTGCTGCCAGGCAACCAAGGGCGAAGAGAAAGACGACGGCGTGTCATTCTTGGCATGGTTCCGAAACGATGTAGCGCCTGTTTGTTTCAGCTTTCCTGAGTCTTGCTTATAAGTTGAGCGGACTTATCTGATAAGCCACGATCTGGAGAATCTGCTGTCTGAATAAGTTGGGCATTTGGCTGTCCTGATTATTTCTGGTAGATTATCTGTCCTGGATGTAAATTGACCTATATACCCCTGCGGCTGATTATACCTCTTTTGACTCGTCACAATGATCTGAAGACAATGGTGGGAATATTTTTAAAGTTTCAGATAACAATATGACTCCATTAAGTTGCAATGTACAATAATAGTCAAAAATAACATCCATTTGGGTAATGTAATTGCTACAAAATACTCAAGTTTCTAACAATGAATCACCCAACCAACGCATTAGCAATAGCATCACGGAAAGCACACATGTTCATATCATCCGCCGAACCACCACCATCAGCTGAAGGAACTTGGGACCCAACACCACTACTGTCTTCCACATATGTTTCAAAATGTTCATCATATATGGCATTGTCTCTAATGAAATTATGAAGAGCCATGCAAGCAACGATAATCTTTGATTGCTTCTCAATTGGATAGCTAGGTAACTGCAAGAGAGTGCGCCACTTCATCTTGAGAACTCCAAATGACCGCTCAATCACATTTCGGAGGGATGCATGAGCATAGTTGAACACCTCCTTTGATCCCACTACATGACGACCATGTTGCCATTCAGGCACATGATACCTTTGTCCCTTGTAAGGTGCTAGATATCCTTTTCTATTAGGATACCCAGAATCAACAAGGTAATACTTGCCTTCAGGTGGATGTGGAAATTTATCCTTGTAGGTGACTAAAGTATCAAAAAATACCCGAGTGTCATGAGCAGATCCAGCCTAACCCGTGACAACAAATGTGAACCACATATCGAAGTCACAAACCGCCATGACATTTTGTGGAGCATAACCATGTCGTCCAATGTATTTTTCCTGTTCACTTTTTGGTACAGTTACATGTATGTGTGTACCATCAATGGCGCCTATGCAATCGTTGAAATGAGGCCAGAACCTAGCTTGCTGCAGTTTTGGATGAACTGTACCAAAATGTGGATCCTTAGGTCTTATGATGTCAATAGACAGTCTACAAATTGAGTCAAGTACCTCACTAAACTTTCTACTGATAGTTTCTAAAGAATGACCAAACCTATTTGCAACTTGTCTAAACGATTGAGGTGCACCACATGTCCACAAAAACAAGCCTAAGGCTTCCTTGGTACAAATATCATTAGTTGATCTCAAGCCATAATTCTGAACCAAAGTCCGATGAAGGCGATGGAACACTGACCTTGTCATTCTAAACATGTTGTAGCACTGCACTCTATCATTTAGTTGGATTTCAACCCATTGTATCCCTGTCATGACTGGTACATCCGGAACCACATCCTTGTTCTTTGCAACACTGTTTGTTGACCCCATCAATTCCATTGCAATATATGCAACCATGAAATCCTCATCAGTACCCGATTCATCCTGACTTGCATCCTCATCACTGGAGATGCTCATATTGATTTCAGCACCTAAAATAGGTACACATTATGAAGCATGAGCAAAGGAACAGAGGAAGCATATACACAGAAATAATTATTCGCACAAGCAAAGTCATGACATAAATCATCAAATAATGTACCCATTACAACACTAAATTTTCATCAAATAATGTCTGGAACTGAACAATTTATTTTACTACTACATAACAACACTAAATTTTCCGGTCCTCCCATGCCCGCCTCAGCCAATTAAGCCTCCCATTCGGTGTCTTCAAAGTAACGAACGCATCACGGTTTTCCTTTTTCTTAAGCAATTGGGTGGCATAGTAGTGTTCATCACTCCCTTCTTCAGCACCATCGTTAATGACTTGCTCCAACATAGCCCCAATCTCATCTCTAACATGATCAACCGCGTGAGAAGTTACTGAATTTTTACTACTTTGGGCCTTCTTCTCATATGTGTCGACCAACCTCTTCATAAGTTGATTTCTATATGTCTTCTTTTTCTTTCCAGATGGGGAACCTTGAGCTGGTCTTTTGTTAGCATTTGGTGTGACATGTGGTGAACCTCTCCCTTCGACTCTCTCACTATCACCATCACCATGACCGGCCTCATGCTCCTCACCCTCTCCATCGTCAGGACCACTTCCAGGAACATAGGATGTCTCATTAGTCACACTAATAGCATCAAACATTATCCGCATCATTTCCTCGTGCTCAAGAACTGCAGTTTTGAAACTTGTACATCCTGGCATAGCCTGAAACATTAAATGATAACAATTAGAGGATGGCATGCCGTTGAGTACTAAAATACAAAAGACGACATCTTAACTACTCACTGCATTTTGTTCTGTCCACCATTCATCACTGGCAGAGATACATCCGGTCACAGGATCCCTTCCCAACCCAGTGGCTCTCATGTTCAAGGTCTTCCACTGTGCATATTTCTTCTTCAGTACATCTCATCTGTTCTTCATTTGCTCTTTGTCATATGGCCTCTTTGTTCGCTCAAAGAACTTCTTCACTAAATTAGCATAACCCACACTATTCAAGCAATTGTGTGGCCTGTTATGGGCAAGCACTTCTTCTATGCATATTTCATTGAAAACTTTGGCGACAAAAGTATCCCATTTTGCTTACGGTTTTGATGTTTTTTTCATCTATAAAACACAACTGCCTAATTAAACATCTTGTACTTTGGAACCAAACTGAGCATGAAACAGAGCACTGCAATCCTACATAACCAAACTGCATTTTGCAAACAGAGCAAACAACAAACAGAGCACTAGCAGTATGGACTGATATAAATTACAAGGTCAGTGTTCTCCAGATCGAAGTGATCCTAAGCACCCGGCACTAGCAGTATGCATTTTCAGACAAGTGATAGCAAGGACTAATATAAATTGCAGTGCCTATTATTATCTTGGACGATTGTAATTTGTCAGAGCCCGTTGCAAATCGATCGAGTGATCCTAAGCACTCGGCAGCCACTGCAGCTGCCTGGAAGCAGCTAGCTTAGCTGCCATGGATGCACAGGCACACAGGTGCAGAGTCTGCAAGGATTTGTTAAGCACAAAGCACTACTACGCTGGAAATAAAAAATGATCAGTTGTCAGTGGTTCATCAGCTCACTATCCTGAATAATACAGCTAGCAGTAGTAGAAGTAGCAGCTGCTCGTGCAACCTTTCATTCCTCTGTTGAATCAGAATCACCACCGTGCCGCGCCCATTGTTTAATCCAAGCAACACAGAACCAAATTACACAACAAGCATTGAGCCATAGTTTCAGACAAATGATGCATTTTCAGCAAGCATTGGCACTAGCAGTATGCATTTTCAGACAAGTGAAAGCAAGGCCACCAGTGTTGCATGCTCACCTTGCTGGACAGCAGCCGGTGGTGGGGATGGAGCAGCAGCAGGCGGTGGAGGTCGTCGAGGACGTCGAGGTCGGAGATCCGGAGCGGCAGCCGGTGGTGGGGATAGAGCCCTTGCTGGATCCGGAGCAGGCTGGCGCACCGGCGGATCCGCAGGCAGCTGCAGATCCGGCAGCCGGAGCTCCAGCGGAAGGGGAGGAAGGCCGCTGGGAGGAGCACCGACGCCTAGGCTGGTCGATCCGGAGCAGGCTCAGAGATCCGGCACGCCTGGAGCACCGGGGAAGGGGAGGAAAGCCACACACTGGGAGGAGCACCGACGCCCAGACTGGTCCTCTGCGGAGGGGGAGGGGAGGGATGACGGCGCCCGGCTGGAGATCCGGCGCAGGCGGAGGGGAGGGATGACGGCACCCTGGCTGGAGCACCGGTGGAGGTGGATGGGAGGCCCTTCCTTCAGATCCGGCCGAGGGGAGGGAATGGGAGGCGAGCAGGGGTTGGGGAATGGGAGGCGGCGGCGAATCTGGAGAGAGGAGGGAGGGCAGGCGGCAAAGCGTTGGGGGATGGTAGGCGGCGCCGGGGAGGGAGCGAACGGGAGCACGGTGTCGGGAGGGAGGGAGGGAGGGGCATGGAGAGGAAAAGCCGACGCGATTTCAGAAACGCGGGGTAAGGCTCGCTTTTTCGGATACGCTGCGGGCGACGGGAGATCGCGGAAGCGCGTTCGCGACTGGACACCGAACGCGGGCCGTTTGTGCGGGATTACTTGCTTATTCCTACGCTGCCCCAAACAGGGCCGTAGTAGCATCCAAACACACACCTCCACGTAGGGCAGATCCCGAAAGGCACCGGTGTCCGCCGCGCGCGTACGTCGCGCTCGATTGGACCACCGCGGTTCGTCTCGTGTGCAAGCGGCGGGGCGCTGCAAACACTGAACAGGATTCATGGCGAACGAGGCCTTATTCTGTGCACAACTCGCAGCCGTCTCCGATCCGCGACTGAAGAAAACCACCAGCCACGCCGCTATCTTCTGTTCCCGCAAGCTATGGTTTTGCTCTACCGCCCTATCATGTCCGGTGACGTCGACGGCCCAGGCTTTGTTTAGTTTAATCCATCCAGCTTCCAGTGGATGCCTAACTTATCATCAGCCTCACTCGAGAATCGATCAAAATATTACCGACCTGAGACACGTGGTCTGCTCTGGTCTGGCTACTGCCATTGACCATCGCAATGCGTCGCGCTGGTGCGTCGTCCTCTTGCCTTGAGCTCCTCCGTGCCCAAGCTGCCAAGTTTGTCTGCACCACTAGTCCAGCTCACACATCCTTCCTCCCTTCGCCCGCGGCCATGCACGGCCGCGTCGCTCGCGTCACTGTCCTGCTAGCAGCAGTGCTGCTCGCGTCGTCGGCCGCCACGCTTTCGCCCCCTTCGCCGCCGCGCGCAGCCGTGGCCGAGCTGCGACGGCGCCAGCGGCAACTACGCGGCCGGCAGCGCCTACGGCAACAACACCCAGCAGCTCATCCTGGACCTCCAGACGAACGCGTCAGCCTCGCCCGCCAACTTCGCGTCGGGCTTCGTCGGCGCGGGCGCGGGCACCGCCGTCGTCTACGGACTCATGATCTGCCGCGGCGACGTCAGCACCAGCGACTGCTTCGACTGCGGCACCCGCGCGTGGCAGGACGTGCAGCCGCTCTGCAACCGCACCCGGGACGCCGCGCTCGTCTACAACCAGTGCTACGTCCGCGTCGCGGGCACGAACTTCCTCGCCTCGCCCAACAACACCGGCATGGTGCGCGTCGTCGGCGGCGCCACCATCGCCGGCGGCGTCGACGTCGCCGCCTACGACGCGGCGCGCTCAGGCGGCTGCTCAACGCCACCGCGCAGTACGCGGTGGACAGCAGCTCGCCCCGTCGTCGTCGTCGCCGAGTCTCTACTTCGCGGTGGGGCAGCTCGTGGGGCTCGACCCGCGGGTCCCCAACATCTGGTCCCTGGCGCAGTGCGCGGGGGACCTGACGCCGGCGCAGTGCCGGAGGTGCCTGGACGACCTGATGGCACTGTGGTGGAACGAGAGGGTTCAAGCCCGACGGGGCAAGCGCGAGGTTCGCTGGCTCGCGGTGCAACCTCAGGTCTGACCTTGGGGACAAGTTCTACACCAACAGCCCGATGGTGAAGCTCCAGATGAACGGCGAAGTGGTCGTTCCCGCGCCGGCGCCTTCCACGGCAGGTGAGCGCTTGTTCTATTCCATTTGACAACTACATTTAGCATCCTGTATAGTTTAAGCTTGATATGGTGTGATTAGGCACAATCCGTTTGATGGTGTGACTAGGTAGATCAACAATCCATTTGTTTACCCTTTCCGCCCCATCTAACAGCTCTATTCCGTGTATTTTTTTTAAAAAACAACAACTAGTATGTTTGTATTTTTAGCATACATCATACCATTTTAATTTCAATCTTAAATACGTTAAGTATGACGCAGACACGTGTGTGGCTGGCTTCATGCATGTTTTTCTATCTCTTTTTACTGGCTTCATGTTTTTCTTACTAATGGCATGGGTGGATAATAGTGGAATAGCGATAATGGTATTTTGAGATTTTTGGTGTGTAATGGCAATGGCAGATAATTTATCAACGTGTTTAACAGACACTTTGATTTTATTTCTTCCGATTAATGTGGTATCTTCTATGACTTAAGAATTAATATGGAGGCTCCTTTTGTTGGTTAAATACTAAGATAATAAATAGGTTGATTAACTAACTTCGTGACCAATCAACTTTCAACTACTCTCTTATTGCAAACATATAATTGATCTGATGTTATATTAGTAAGTTAATGCGTTTGGTTAATCGAACATTCATCGTGATATTGATTAATATGTAAATAAAGGAAGAAAAAGAGTAAGCAACAAAATTTCCATCAGAAAAGGAAAAAAAGGACTTTTTAAAGTTGAAGTGAGGACAATTGCCTTCAATTTTGGATAATCATCTGAAAAAAGAACTACTCAAACTACATACTCGTATTAGTATACTTGATTGTTGAATTCCTCTTCTATTGGAGAAAGTACTTTGCTTTTCGTATACTCTGTAATATGAAATTTTGACTTACAACATATATAAAAGTATATTATATTAGAAACAAAGAGCCATGCATATGTTATTATAACTATATTTTACAATGAAACAAGTAAATATTGACATTTGTCAATCTATAAATTCAAGATATTTATATACTTATGGTAAAAAGTTTGACTTAAAACCTAGATTGACTTGAGGAAGTAGTTTTTTGGTGTTCTCACTTAAGTGTCCCGATAAAATTGTAGTGCTCTTGATTTTGCCAAAACTTTCTCCTTTTGATAATTTTCCTGTCTATTTTTTTTTAAAAAAATCCTAGTATTCATCTTGTAAGGGATCGAATGCAAAGTATGTTGATCACTATTGTGGAAACAACTAGTATTAGCTCCATTGTTCTGTCTAGATTCCTTTACACTTTTGGATACAATATCGAGCTCCATTGAACTGAGTTTCTTTTTGGGAAAATCACAGGTAAAAATAATTCAGAGGGCAAGCTTTTTGGAATCATATTGCCTATAGTGTTTGTTGTTGTAGTAACTGCCATAGCCCTATATGTTTGTAAAAAGAGAAGATCTCGAGGAATAAAGCTACCCCATGGAAGTAAGTCCTATATACTGCTTGGTATGACCGTATAATAACTTTTATTATTTAGCACTGACAATTGAAATGACGCAAATTTACCAGCTCATACGGTTGAGGACTTCGGAAGCATCAAGTCAACATTATTATCATTATCATCACTACAAGTTGCAACAAATAACTTTGATGAAAGCAATAAACTTGGTGAAGGGGGATTCGGTGTAGTTTATAAGGTATGATGACACCCTTTCAATACTTGCTCATGTGCAAGTTTGTAGCAAGCTTTTATGTAAAAGAATATGCATGATTACTGGACAACATACATCAATTGGTTTATACAAAGGATTGTTAGAGTATGACTATAAAGCATCAATTTAGAACTCAAGTTCATTAAAAAGTAATCATACTCAATTATTGTGAATTGTAATACATGAAGCTTTTAGAACTTTTTAGCATTTATATTGTATCGTTTAATCAACTTCATGGAAGATAATAATTTTTTGTAGGGAGATCTTTCCGGACAGGAAGTGGCTGTGAAGAGGATGTCAAAGGGTTCGGGTCAGGGGCTAGAAGAACTAAAAAATGAACTAGTTCTGGTTGCCAAACTTCACCACAAGAACCTCGTTCGCGTAGAAGGTTTCTGCTTAGAAGAGGGAGAAAGATTGCTTGTCTATGAGTACATGCCCAACAAAAGCCTCGATACTATTATTTTTGGTACTAGAAATAATCTTTACAAAAGAATTTATAATTTTTAAGCATCTCTACTTATAACATCAAAATTTGATTGTTTGTTAGACCCCGAGGAAAAAATGCAGCTAGACTGGAGGAAACGGTTCAACATAATAGAAGGAGTTGCTAGAGGATTACAATATCTCCATGAGGAATCTCAAAAGAAGATAATACATCGTGACATGAAAGCGAGCAATGTTTTGTTGGATGCAGACATGAATCCTAAGATTGGAGACTTTGGCCTAGCTAGGCTCTTTGAGCAAGATCAGACTAGAGATCTCACAAAACACATTGTCGGGACATTGTAATCAATCTTTATTATCTAGTAGCTATTATTTAAGTATCCCTTTTCTGACACAGAATTCTCTGTAACTAACCATGTCGCTAATTCTTCTCGTCGCAGTGGCTACATGTCTCCTGAGTACGTGATGCGTGGGCAGTTTTCCACAAAATCAGATGTGTTCAGTTTCGGGATCCTTGTTATAGAGATCGTAACAGGGTGGAGAAACACGGGGCATTACTTCTATGATGAGCAAAATGAAGATATTATAAGCCTTGTGAGTGCCAACAAACACACTGTATATCGTACATGTAATAGTACTTGTATGTTGCTAGATTATATTGTTTCTCATTGTGAACCCATGAAACCGATGCTAGGTATGGAGGCACTGGACCGAGGGAACAATTGCAGAGATGATAGATGATTCTCTGGAGAGAAATTACTCAGAGACCGAGGTGCTAAAATGCGTTAACATTGGTTTGTTGTGCCTTCAGCAGAGTCCCATGGACCGACCTACGATGTCTGATGTCATGGTGATGCTCAGTGGTGATGATACTAGTTCTCTACCACCTGCTGCGAGACCCACATTTTTCTTGGATAGAAGCACAGTTTACTCCTATAATTCATGTACTATTACGCATCTGTCTGCCAGATAGCACGAGCTATAGTTGCACATTGTTACTTGTTTACTTCTTGATGTGTAGTAGTTCAGATCAACTAGTTCAATTCATCACAGTGTGATCTGTAGTTACCAATTGTAATTGTGGTTACTAAAAAGTTTGGCCATTCTAACACCAATCTCACACAGATCTTTCTCAGCCATCCAACCTTTTCAATTTGATGGCTATCTTCCTCTATTGAAGCAAAGTAGAAGCTAGGCAGTAGGCATCATCCAAAGGGGGAAATTGTAGCTGATGTGCTTGCAAATATGTGATCACAGATTATTCCCTCTCACGTCTTCTCACAAGTTGCGTTCCGTTCGGTTCTGGGGGACTTCCATCCAAAAGGAAAAACTAAAAAGATTTGGCCGCCCATGCGGGGGAATTAGAGACGCGATTCCGCTGCCAAAGGGGAAGAAACGCTGTAGCCTGTGAGTAGCATCCATTTCCAAACACAAGGCAGTGCAGTGTGCAGTGTGTTGCAGCCTGCCTGTGTGGCGTCAAGTGCGTATCGTGTTCGCAGGTGCTCAGGTTGCGTCGCGTCGCGGGAATGCATGCGCGCCTTGATCCTGTCCGCAGTCCGCATTGACGCCGCCGCGCGCCGTGTTGATCGTCCGCTGCCCCGCCGCCCAACCCAAGGGGCTCGTGTTCAAGGTGACGATTCGAAGATGGCGCGGACACTCTCAACATACTCTACGTGTATACAGACAAGCAGTTGCAACGACTTGACCTCTCTTTGTTTTGTGCGACCAGTAGCAGTCTCCGCGACCGAAGAAACCACCACTCACCAGCCCGCTGTCTTCTCTTCCGGCAAGCTATACCCTTTTTTTAATGTCCGTGATAGCAGCTTCCAGTGCAGCTCTTCTGGTCACCGGAGACTGGGCTATGTTTCGCTAAAAAAGACAAGCTGAAAAGTATCGTACGTTGATTTATCGTGAGAGAAAAATAACATTTCTTGGTTGAGAAAGCACGGCTAGTAAGACAAACCAAATATCAGTACTACCAAGTTGAAACACGTGCATGCAGCTGCTCTGGTCAGGTTTCTGCGAAACCGGCCAAGCAACTAGCAGCCCCTCTTTCCGTCAGCTTCTGCCTTTTGGAATTCACCATTTGATCGTCCTCCAACTTGCAAAGAGAACGCATCGGCAAGAGTCGTCAGCAAGTCGCTGTTATATGGAGACCCACACCCAGCTGCCTGCTATCATATACTTGTACCGGCTACCGATGCCATTGCCACGCATGCATCGCTGGTGATGCTGCATCCTCTCTGAGCTCCCCTCTCCGTGCCAAGTTGCCAAGTTTCTCTGCATCCATCGCTCCAGCTCACCGATCCTCCCTCCTGCGCCGCGCTGCGCTGGCTCTGGCTCCTCCCTTCGCGTGCGCCATGCACGGCCGCGCCCTGCTAGCAGCAGCAGCGCTGCTGGCGTCGGCCGTCACGCTCACGCTTCTCCCCTCCGCCGCCGCGCAGCCGTGGGTGGGCCCGTGGCCGACGTGCGACGACACCACGGGCAACTACTCGGCCGGCAGCGCCTACGCCAACAACATCAAGCAGCTCATCCACACCCTCCAGACGAACGCGTCCAACACGCCCGCCCTCTTCGCGACGGGCTCCGTCGGCGTGGGTGGCGCGGACGCCGTCTACGGGCTCATACTCTGCCGCGGCGACCTCAGCCCCACCGACTGTTTCGACTGCGGCACCAACGCCGGCCAGGACGTGTACCGCGTCTGCAACCACACCCGGGACGCCGCGCTCGTCTACAACCAGTGCTACGTCCGCATAGCCCCCACGGACTTCCTCGCCTCCACCAACAACACCGGCTTCGTGGGCCTCATCGGCTACACCGTCCCCGCGGGCGTCGACGTCGCGGCCTACGACGACGGGCCGTCACCAGGCTGCTCAACGCCACCCTGCAATACGCGGTGGACAGCGGCTCCGCCCCGTCGTCGTCGTCGTCGTCTCCGAGGAAGTACTTCGCCACGGGGCAGATGGTGGGGCTCGACCCGCAGCTGCAGCTCCCGACGGGCATCTGGTCCATGGCGCAGTGCGCGGGGGACATATCGCCTGCTCAGTGCCGGAGCTGCCTGGACGACCTGTTGGCGCAGTGGTGGGACGTCCAGTTCGACCGCAGGCAGGTGGGCGCCAGGCTCGACGGTTCGCGCTGCAACCTGAGGATCGAAGGAGCAAACTTCTACACCGGCAGCCCGATGGTGAGGCTGCAGATGAACGGCGAGGTGGCCGCTCCAGCGCCGGCGCCTCCCACGGATGTTGTACCGGGCACCACCGGAGGTGAGTGCTTAATTGCTTATTCCTCTAGATTAACTCGACTACTTAATTCTCACCAATTTTACATAAATAACTCCTAATTATCCACCTTTACCATTAGGAAAGATAATTCAAAACAAACCTCCTTGTCTCAAAAAAATTATACCAAAATTACCTACCTCTTCCATTATGAAAAAATTGAAATAACTGCATAGATTTGTATCTAAATTACTCACAATATGTCATTATGAAAGATAATTTCCCTGGTATTTTCATAAACTACCCCTGATATCTTTCATAATCACATAAGTGGGTAATAGAATATAAATTTAGGGTGTTTAGATATGGACAATTTAGATGCAAATTTAGGTGCTACTTTATGTATTTTTTATAGTGACAGAGATGTGTAATTTTTAATACAACAAAATAGATTCAATGGCTATCATGAGCATTTCTAGGATGTTTTTTTCCCATGACATTGACTTGGAGGCTCTATTGGAGCATAAAATTAGTAATAGTAAGATTGAACAACATCATCACAATGGTGAGCAAGACAAAAGGAAGTTGACACATCAATTGCTAGACAAACCTAAATTGAAATTTCTTTTTTTTTGGCAAAATCACAGGTAAAAAAATTTCAGTTGGCGAACTTCTCGGAATTATATTGCCAATAGTATTTGTTGCTGTAATAGCCGTCGTAGTCCTTTGCATATGGATTGTTTGTAAGAAGAGAACATCTCAAGGAACAAATATTCCCCACCGAAGTAAGTCCTTTGTATAGTTTGGTATCAAGTATAATACCTTTTGGTCTTTAAGCACTCAAACTAAATCGGTGCAAATTTACTAGCTTATATGGCTGAGGACTTTGAAAGCATCAAGTCGATATTGTTATCGCTGTCATCGCTACAAGTAGCAACAAATAAATTTGATGAAAGCAATAAACTAGGTGAAGGGGGATTCGGTGCAGTTTACAAGGTATGATGACACCCTCTCCATTAATAGTTCCTTTGCAAGTTTATAGCAAGATTTCTGTAAAAGAGTCCGTGTGATTGCTGTACAATGTACATGAGATAGTTGGTTCATACCAGATTGTCCAAATATGAAACAAACAAATATATAAATCATGGGCTTTGTACTCATGTTTTTAACAAAAGTTATATCAAGTATTATGATTTATAATACTTAAAACTTATGGAACATTTTAGCATTTTATATTATGCTCATTAATTAACTCATGGCCATAATAAAATCTACGACGTAGGGACATCTTTCCGGACGGGAAGTGGCTGTGAAGAGGCTACCAAAGGGTTCAGACCAAGGACTAGAAGAACTAAAAAACGAGCTAGTTTTGGTGGCCAAACTTCATCACAAGAACCTTGTTCGATTGGAGGGTTTCTGCTTAGAAGAGGGAGAGAGGTTGCTTGTCTATGAGTACATGCCCAACAAAAGCCTCGACAATATTCTTTTTGGTACTAGAAATATTCTTTCCAAAGAATATACACAACATTTCTGTACTTGTAGTAGCCTTAAATTTTGGTTGCCATTTAGATCATGAGGAGAAAAGACGACTAGATTGGAGGAAACGATTCAACATAATTGAAGGTGTTGCACGTGGATTGCAATATCTTCATGAAGACTCTCAGAAGAAGATAGTCCACCGTGACTTGAAAGCGAGCAACATTTTGTTGGATTCACACATGAACCCTAAGATTGGTGACTTTGGCCTAGCCAGGCTCTTTGGGCAAGATCAGACTCGAGACGTCACAAACAACATCGTCGGGACATTGTAATCAATAATTATCATCTAGTAGTTAATCGTTTAATGTTTGATTTAAATACATAATGCAATCTAATTGACCATGTTGCTAATTCTTCTTGTTGCAGTGGCTACATGTCTCCCGAGTACATGATGCGTGGACAATACTCCACAAAATCAGATGTATTTAGTTTCGGCATCCTTGTTATAGAGATTGTATCAGGACAGAAAAACGTTGGGCATTACTTCGACGAGCAAAATGAGGATATTATAAGCATTGTGAGTGTTTGCCCATAAACACACTATCTTGCCTGTAAGACTACTTGCAATATATTATTGTTGCTGATTGTGAACACATGAAATCAATGCTAGGTATGGAAGCACTGGACGGAGGGAACGCTTGTAGAGATTATAGATGATTCTCTAGGGAGAAACTACTCAGAGACTGAGGTGCTAAAATGCGTTAACATTGGCCTGCAGTGCCTTCAACAGAATCCCATGGATCGACCTACGATGTCGGATGTCATGGTGATGCTCAACGATGTTGATACTAGTTCTCTGCCTGCTGCTGCAAGACCAACTTTTTTCTTAGATGCAAGCTCTGGTTACTCTTACACTTCGGGTACTATTTCACACCCTTCTGCCAGGTAGTGTAGGCACACCTATTGCTTGTTGTATATTAGTTGCAAAATAAACATGGAATTCACCATGATGTGTAATGTGCTCACTAATCACTATAGTTTCTTACTAAATTCTCAATTATAAAGTTTCTCTTACTAGAGGTCCCGCAGGCTTTCAAATTAAAAAGTATTTAAATGCTTACTCATTGGAAAATTAGGACATCCCTTTCTTCCTTTTCTTTTTTGTTCAGAATTGAACAAAGAAAAAAGAAATTGGGAAAGATGTTTTCTTCCTCCACGTATCATGTTGAGGGCTGTGATCCCCGTGCGGGGATGGAGACGTGGATAATATGTCCCCGGCCACAAACGAGTTTAGGGACGGGGAGGGGAGTTTTATGAGACTCCTTTTTTATTTTAGAGGACAGTTAAAATGTCATACTCTCCTAAAATTCCAACTATTTCCGGAGACGTATAGCTTATTTATAGATACACTTAAAATATTAACGCATATGAAAAATCAATTAACATATAAAGGGCCGCCTCTAAAAGTGATGTCTATTTTCAGAGACAGAACTCTTAAGAGGACCACCACTAGAAATCACAAGCCCAACCCATTTGCCCTTCTCTACTCTTATTTTCACCCACGCCCCATACTCACACTCATCATTCTCCCTTTTAGTTCTCACCAGCTGCCTCTCTCACCCTTCTCTCATCTCCCAAACCTCTCTTCCCACTCATGGAAGATCCGATTCCCTCCTCCCTCTCCCTCTTCTCCCAACTCATCACAGTAGATCCGTGCACGCTAGAACCTTGCTAGGGAATCCAGTGTCGAGGGCGATGGGGGCTATGGCTCCTTTGTGCACAAGAAGTGGGCTAAGCACAGTGGTGGTTTAGCTACTATGTACTTGTTGGCGTGGCGCTTGTTGTTTATGAGCTTGGCTGCTATGGGGCTCAATGGCGGTGGGCTTGGTTGTTGTGGGACTCGGTGATGAGGAGCCCATGAGTCTCTCGAAAGGGACACATGAATTGTGTGTGATAGGAAGAATTTTATTATTCTAATATATCAAAGCAGGTTAGTTTAGCCGATGCTCAGGCCATCCACGTCACCCGAATTGTTTCCAGCCGTCCGATCCTCCATCGTGTGGCCCAGATTGCTTGTAGCAGCTTTCGTTCGAATTAGCTTCATGCAGATCTTTAGTTGATGATAACCAGATCCTCCATCGTGTGTCTTAATTATGTCAGTTGCACGAATCTTCAGTTGATGATAACCAGAACGAAGATCAATCTTAGAGAAAACACAAGCTCCTCTCAACTGATCAAACAAGTCATCAATTCTAGGCAACGGATACTTGTTCTTGATAGTAACCTCATTTAGGGACCAATAATCCACACACATTCTCTGAGTACCATCCTTCTTGTCAACAAATATAACCGGTGCTCCCAAGGTGACGAACTAGGATGAATGAAACCTTTCTCCTATAACTCCTTTATTTGTTTCTTGAGTTCCTCTAGTTCATTAACCCCCATTCTATATGGACACTTAGCTATAGGTGCAGTTCCAGGTAATAATTCAATAATAAACTCAATGTCACGGTCAGGTGGCATACCTAGCAAGTCGTCAGGAAACACATCTGGAAACTCATCCACTACTGGGTCCTCTTTATTGATGCGATCATCAAGCTGGTTCACTATGGCTGTCGGCTGTGCTTGTACTAGGTTGAACTAGTTCTGCGCATGCTAGGTCACCGAGCTCCCTGTGGTGCTCTGGAGCCTAAGGACAACTCCCAGCCGGGCCACCGGCTACACGCCTTTCTTCATGGTCTATGGTTCCGAGGCCGTCCTCCCAACAGACCTCGACTATGGAGCGCCAAGAATCATAGCATACGACGAACAGAGAGCCAAGGAATCCCACAAAGATGCCATGGACCAGCTAGACGAAGCTCGCGACATCGCCCTCCTCCGCTCAGCCAAGTACCAACAGGCGCTGCGTCGGTACCATAGCCGATGGGTGCGGGATCGAGCCTTCAACGTCAGGGACCTGGTTCTCTGCCTCGTGTAGAGCAATAAGGACCGCCACAAGCTCTCCCCACCCTGGGAGGGGCCATACGTCATCGCGGAAGTACTTCAGCCAGGGGCCTACAAGATGAAAACCATCGACGGCGAGGTCTTCACCAACGCCTAGAACATTGAGCAGCTACGTCGTTTTACCCTTAAATAAACACATACTTTTCCTTATCAGTTTTTGTCTTTAGAAATCCCTGATCTTTAGTGACATCCGTCCCCTGCAAATTGCGAGGGGTCGGACCTCACTCAGGGGCTAATATAAGTACGTTTATCTTTCAAACACTCTCTGTGTTATCTTTGCAAACATTCTCTGAGTTTTCCATCTTTTCTCATGACAAGTCCTAAGGGCTAGGATTTTGAGAACAAAATCTAAGTATAACTGGTAGGACTGCGGGAAACCCATGCCCCAGTGGCTACGGCCTCCTCGCTCACCAGCATGATCAGAATTGATTCGCCCGCGCTCCAAGTTTTTTGCGACCTTAACCATGGGAAGGGTTGGAAGGCACCAAACCTCTTCTACAAAAAGAGGGAGAGGAGCTGAAAAGCTATTTGCCGTAACAAAAGGTTGTTCATTTTCTGCACAAATTCATCGCTTACAAAGTGATTTCATCATAAAAAGGACTAATGTATTCATAAATACAAAAGACTATTCACTCGAGGGCTCCCCCACAACTTATTCGATTATAGTTTCTGACCAGTTCTACTATGAGCGCTACTACGGTCGCCACGCCACACTCTCCAATGATGACGTCCTTCCGCTCCACGGGATCCTCGAGGGCGCCGTGATCTGCAATGTTGAGCACCATGTCGGTGACTATGGTGCCCTCGCCGAGGCGTCTAGGGACTATGCCATTGTGATTAGCCACAACCCTGACAATGACACCTTCGTCGAGGCATCCAGGGACTACGCCATCGTGATCAGCTGCAACCCTAACAATGGCGTCTTGGCGGGGGGCATTTCCCGCCGAAGAAAGGCCGCCACGAACGACGGCAAAGCCGACGACGCTCAGCACCCTCTAGTGCGCCTCCTCATTCGGCAGCAGCGGCCCCTTCTCAGCAAAGGCAGCCAGCACCATCTCATCTATGTTGGATGACCTCTAGCTCAACATCACACTTCGGATTCACAAACGGATCTATGAGTTCTCCTCCCCCTTGCATTACCCTTGCTCACTTAGGAATCTCCGCGACATACGAACGCGCTCAACGAGAAGGAGAAAGGAGGAGAGGTAGCAGCTCAGGAATAGGCGATGCAATGGGACAAGAAGTCCCCTCCCCCTCCCTATTTAAGGAAGAGGCACGGTGGCTGAGGAAAGGAGAAAGGTTGGGACGGAAAACTCTCTTCCTTCCCCTATTCAATGCAAATGGGAAATTGATATTGACGGGAATCCGAGGGGACGCGCTTGACCGATAGGACACACTCTGGTCGATGAGATGTCGCCTGGTCAAATAGGACATTGCCTGGGAATGGCCCACCACTATCGCGCGTCGGGCGTGAGAATCAGGGCGCACCTACATGCAGGCGACTCTTCGCTTCCTCAGGTAAGACCATGGAATAACCCGACAATGGAACCGCCGTCCAGGGGGCCCACCGGGCCTCCTAGGTCAATCAGACGGCCCAGGTAAAACGATGAATGAACGACCGCTGAGAGATAAGCACCTCTGTTTACTTACTCTGCGTGTTAATTTCATTACCGAGCTTCTGACCCCAGCAACGGCAGGGGCACAGACATCGCTCGGAGGCCGCCGAGAGTGTCTGCTTGTTTAGACACCCTCGTCGCCTAACCCCTCCTTACGTTTAAAAACCAAAGACATGCGTTGTGGGTGTAAAACTTTGAGTAAAATTGGATGAACCGCTAGACCCTACGCCCCAGTGGCTATGGTGTTTTTGTTCACTGGCATTATCGAATTCATAGTTCCCCGCGCCCCAATCTTTAGCATCTGCCTTCTCAAGAAGGGTTCAGAGGGGTCCTCCTATAGAATCTCCTTCAAGCAGAAGCTGTCAGGTCACCTAAAAACGATCGAATAGCCCAGATCGCCACCGAGAGACAAACAACAAATTGCGATGCTCGTGCAGGTCACGCCGGCGCCATCGCAAATGTCAGACCTGAACCCCGCACAGACATGTCCGATAAGAGCTCCTCATCACTCATGCCACCGAGGTAACATTACCGACCCTCGCTTTCATTTCAATCAAATCGTACGTTAATCCCATATCATCGCTGCATCTCAACGCTTCGTGTCACATCATGAAGCGACAGTTGCCTCATTCGATATGAGCGGCAAATGACCAAGGTTCGAAGGCCGGCCCGTGAAGGGCTCGAGGCCGCCTCGTGTCAACCAGAGCCAGGGGAGAAAAACCGTGATGAGCCCCAGCGGCCTTGCTCGACCCCACTCAGAAGCGAACAGGGACATCTCAACCTTTCTCGTTTGATTCTAACCTCGAGCCAAACCCACAGAATCTCCATCGAGGAGAGGCCAATGGGGGCCACCTCAGCCTATCGAACGGCTCGGGCATCTGCCGAGAGGCAGGTTAAGAAGCAGTGGAATGCCACATGAGGGGTCTACCGACCCTGTCAGCAAATGATGGACCTGGATCCTACATAAACATACCCGTTAGCGAGCTCATTGAGCGCGACACTCGAGCCGTTGAGGCAAGTATCGTTAACTCAGCCCCTCTGGTTGTGGAAACTGAGGCTGGGGTCACACGCGAAACATGACCAACCCCTAGCAGACCCCAAGGGGCTCAGGGGCTCGAGCCACTCGATCCAAGATCACGAGACCGAGGTTTGAAGGCTGGCCCACGAAGGGTCCGAGGCCGCCTCGCGTCGAACAAGAGCCAGGGGAGAAATACGTAGATGAGCCTCAACGGCCTTCGCCCAACCCGCATTAAGGCGGATAGGGTCATCTCAACCTTCTCGTTCAATCCAGCCTCTAGCCGAGCGCATAGAATCCCCATTGAGGGGGAGTCTGTTGGAAGGTGGGTCAAGGAGCAACGGAATGCCACCCGAGGGCTTTGCCGACCCTATCACAAAGCAATAGGATCGGATTCTATTTGAACACCCCTATTAGCAAGCTCATCGAGCATGATACTTGAGCCATCGAGGCAAGTGACATCGCCTCAACCCCATCGGGTGAAAACCTCGAACGGAGCGACAGTCACAAAAACAAGCCGACCCTTGACTGATTCCTCGCCACGCATGGGGGCTCGGGGAAGGTCGGACTTGTAATGAGACCGAACGCACGGTCATGAAATGACAACTCAAATCCTAAGTAAGGGGTACGTGCAAATACAAGCATAAGTTCGCTACCCCCGCTTCGGTCTCCAATAACATCTGGCCCCAGCCACCGCAAGGGGTCGGATCTCACTCGGGGGCTGATGAAGGTAAATACCTCCTTTTTTCGAAGCAGTCGTTGCGTTAGACCTCCTCCTCATGTTAACAGTAGTGGCAAGGTTTGTGGGAACAGATAAACGAGCATGCCCGGTAAGACTACAAAAAGCCCACGCCCCGATGGCTATGGTAACTTTGCTCACCAGCACGATCGAAATTTCCCCCTTGTACACCTCGGGCCCTATGGTCTTAATGAACAGAAGGGTCGGATCGCATAAACCTTTTTTCTCGAATGCAAAAGGGAAGAAAGCAAGTTCAAATGAACGAAACAAAATTATGAAACGAAATTATGAAATCATTTTCGAACACAAAAGTACCGACACTTGTCCGTGGATTACAGATAAATGTTTATCAGACTCGACCGACTAACTACCCCTCTGGGGGAGAACCATGTCTTCAATTTTTCTCGCTAGGCTTTCCACGAGAGGAGTCACCGCCGCTTCTATTTCATCTAGCTCGGAGAGCTCATAGCCAGGCGTGCAACCTAGGCTCATTGCCCCCAGGTTGATGTTAACATCATAATGCAAGCGGGCAATGGCGAAGGCTTCGATAATCCCCAATCGAAAAGCTTCCTTCTCCAGCTGGCGCACCCGTGCTGTGATATCCATGGCACAGGTCGCGAGTGAGCTGGTCCCCTCCGCCTGCACCACCTGCAAGTCATCGCAGACGACGCTAAGGCCAACCTTTAGGAGTTCGAGCTCGTGGCTCTCCGCCTGAAGAACACCCCTCGCCTCAGCGAGATCCCTAGCAAGCTCAGCAGTGGTGCCCTCGGCCTCTAGCTTCTAAGCCTTCGTGGTGTCAAGCTTGGCCTAGAGGGATCTGATCCTCTGCTGTGCCTCATCACGCTCTCGCACGGCTTGGTCGCGCTCCCCGCGGACCGTACCATGCTCCGTGCAAAGCCTCTCTGAGGTCTGGAGTAGCTCATCTCGCTCCTTGCAAAGCCAGGCGACCGCCTCGGCATCTAGCTTCGCTCTCTGCTCTTGGGCTGTGTACCTCTCCTCAGCTCGCAGGTTGAGCTCCTGCTCTATCTCCACCTCGTCCAAGAGGTCGATGATCTGCTGGTGGGTCTCGGCATCCCATTGGACCAGCTCGTTTCGCTGCTTCTGCACCCGGGCGGCCTCCTCCACCTCCCACCGCACCCTCGCTGCCAGATCCTAAAACATCCCCGCGGCATCCTCCGCGTGCCGGCGGGCCTCGACCTCCCACCGTCGAAGATCGTCCCCCTCCGCCACAAGGAGAGTCAGCTCAGCCACCCTCTAGCGGAGATGGGCGGTCTCGTCCCTGTGCAGCCATGCCTCATCTACTAGGTGGTCCCACTCTTCCTTGTGGTCATGAAGGAACCAGGATTTCTCCCAGCTATGAGCAACAAGAGACTAAAAAAAGACAGGTGATCAGAAAATAAAATAGATGAAGAAAGAAGAGATCAAGATGCAAGACCAAGTGAATACCTGGCCGGTGGGAGTGATGATGTCTCAAAGGGTGCCCCGAGCATGGTTCGGAGCATCCAACACGACCGTGATCCCATTGTTGAGGCTCTCCCGCTCCATGTCCTCGGCACCATCATCGAGGGTGGACAACACCGACGACAGATCCTGTGGACTCCCCCACCGGAGTAGGGGCTCATTCCGTGTGGGCGGGCGGCTACCCCCCAATGTCAGAACCAGGGACAACTCCTTGTCGGTCTCCTCGGTGACCACTGCGATGTCCGGGGGTCCCTCGGCCATAACCCCCTCCGTCCTGCCCATGACGAGCGCCGCCACCATAGCTTCTTGCCACGACCCGTCCGTCACAGCCACCATCACCTCTGCCTCCATCGGTGGGACCTCATCTGGCTGTGCCTCGATCACCGTGGTCGACACAATAGGTGCGACCAATAGCTCCGCCTGCTCCGACACAGGAGGAGGAATCACCTATGTCGCCGGTTGTGGGGCAACTTCTGAGGGCGATCCCTCGACCGTGCTAATTGCTTGACCTGCCGACGGCATGGACACCATCATGGGTGGTGCCAGAACGACCGATGAGGCTGTGGCGTTGGCTCCGCTCTCGCCCAGAATGGGAGCGACGTCAGACAGTGGCCCCTGCCTTAACTGAAGGGCGAGGGTTTTCTTGGGTGCCAGCGCTATAGGAGTGCCCTGTCTGACCAGCCCCCCAGTGCTGCAGAAGAAACAAAGGGCGTGAGTCACCATAAGAAACAGAGAAAAACAGAGATAACAGAGGAGTCGGTAAATTACATTGGCGCTATTAGGTGACATTTAGGGGACGAACCCCCAGCTTCCTGCTCCACCTCATCAGGGTGGGACTGCTTTGAGCCTACCCCCTGCTCTCGGGCAGAGGGTCTCGGGCATGGCGGTAGATCCGCCCGCCCCCATCAGCTCATGGGGCGCGGTAGCCGAGCCGGCCCCCTCCATCAGCACCCCGGGCATGGTAGCAGATCCACCTCCCCCCATCCACCGATCCTCCACCGGCACCCTGGGTGTGGCAGCGGATCCGACGGCTCCCACCGGTCCCGAGGATGGGTCGATGATTTGGCCCATCTCCGCCGGCCTCATGGACTCACTTCCCCCCACGTGGAACGGGAAGGGTCCCTGCATGGACAATTGGGTGCCTATCAGCGAATCCTCGCCATCTAGGACATCCCAATCCACATCGGCAACTACCTCGTCAAACTCCTCCTCATTGTCGTCATCGTCACTGCCTATCTCCTCTCCTCGCTCCCATGCTTGCTGCCTCCGTAGCATCTTCTTCCTCTTGAGCCCCCTCGTTTTCCTATCCCACTTGGCCACGGTGCGATTTGCTGTCGCCAGGATCCGGTCCTTCGGCAGTGGAGCCGGGCTATCCCTAAAGACGAGTCTCTTTGGCTGGTCCTGCTATCCCAAGGTCAGCGTCAAGGGGTCAGAAATTCAAGTGAAAAAGAGGCACGAGAAAAGAGAACTTACGAAGTCAATGAACCCCGGTTCCGGCCACATTGGAGGATGCCTCGGCATCGGATACACGAAATCAAGGACAACACCGGTGGTGTCCTTCGGAGGGGGGAGCGCTTCATTGACAAGCGTCGTCCCTTCGAGCGACGCTCTGGGCCCCATTAGGTATAGAGGAAGCACGCGGCTCATCAATGGCGCCACCCTCCACATATGGTAGGTGCTGATGATCCCCGATCTCTTCACGCCCCTCTCCTTTAGAATTTGGAGGGCGACGAGATGGTCCTTGATCCTCTTCTTGTCTTTGTCCGGGACACCCCACTTCCACGACCCCAGGACCTCTTCGATGATGTGCCCGGAGAACACCAGCAAGGGGGCGGCAATGTTGTCCTTGACGTAAAACCAATGTGAATGCCACCTCTTGTTGGAGGTCGACAAATGCATCGATGGGTATTCGTTCACCCGGTTGTTGCGGAGATGAATGCTGGCACATCCCATCAGCATGCTCAGCTCTTGCTTCCCAACCCGCTTCTTCGATAGGTTGACGGCGAAGAGATACCGCCACAGGTCGAAGTGGGGACTAATCCCCAGGAACCCCTCACACAGGGTGATGAACACCGCCATGTGCTAGACCCCATTAGGAGTAAGGTGCTGCAACTCCACCTGGTAGTAATCCAATAGCCCTCGAAGGAACTTGTGAGCAGGTATGGCGAATCCTCGCTCATGGAAGTGAGCAAAGGACATGACATACCCTTTGGGCGGCAACGACTCATCCTCATTACCAGGCAGCCGCCACTCCTCAGCGGCGGTCAGTGGGCAAAGGAGTCCACGGCGAACGAGGCCCTCCAGGCGCTGAAGGCTGATATTGGATCTGCACCACGGCTCCATTGAAATGGTTGGGAGGGGAGTGGATGCAAGTTTAACGGTGGCTGCGATGTGGATGCGAGCTTGATGGTGGCTACGATGCGGATGCGAGCTTGACGGTGGCTACGATGCGAGGGTGGGAGGCTTAGGCGATTGGTGGCGGAGGTTGTCGATGCGAAGGCGAGGAGGCAAGGTATGGAACCCTAGGGGCGAACCCCTCGGTTTTATAGGGGTGATGGATGCGAGAAGAGCAACCACCCTCCTAGGTCTCCAAGCCTACCATGATACACCACCACATCATGTCGCGCGATATGCGCCCACGATCCCTACCCTTTCCCACCAAAATCGCGTTGGACGGTTTGCCTTCCCCAAGAAGACCAGGACTCTTTTCCCACAGAGGGGATGTAGGACAAAAAGCTTTTTCTCTAGCCGACCTAGGCCTAGGGGTTCAAGGGCTGGCCCAACAGTCTCGACGGCCATCCCAACGAGGGACGGGCCCATAAGCGGCCAGAACTCAGGAACACGAGCCTCAAGGGAATCTCGATTCACAAACAAGCCTCAGCCGGGCTGACCTTGGATGAGTCCCCACGAACAGGATACCAAAGTTCCCTTTAAACTATCCAGTTGACAAAAAAACAAATCTCACAGCCATGCCCACGAAGGGTCTGAAATTACCCCCCGGGCAATTCTATCCGAATCATTCCGGGGCTTGGGGGCTACACCCGATGGGTGCGCTCACGCGTACCCTCTGGCAAATCAAAATACCCCCTGGGTGATTCGGGGGCTACACCCGTCGGGTGCGCTCGCGCGCACCCTCTGGCAAGTCAAATCACCCCAGGCGATTCTGTCCGAATCAAACGGGGGCTCAGGGGCTACTGTCGGGGACCTAATACCGGGGTACCCAATGAGTGGAACTAATAACCATCGAACATTGATGCTTTCGGTCAGACAAGAACACAACTACGCTACTTGCTCGAATGACGGAAGATTTGTTCCGCCTCGCCCGACCTCTGAGGGCTAGACTCCGCCTCGCCCGATGGTTGAGGGCTGGCTCCGCCTCGCCCAATGGTTGAGCGCTGGCTCCGCCTCGCCTGACCCCCGAGGGCTAGACTCCGCCTCGCCCAACCCCCGAGGGCTGGCTCTGCCTCTCCCGACGACTGAGGGTTGGCTCCGCCTCGCCCGACAGCTGAGGGCTGGCTCTACCTCACCCGACATCCAAGGGCGGGCTCTGCCTCACCCAACGACTGAGGGCAGGCTCTGCCTCGCCCGACGACTGCACCCTGCTCCTTCATAATGATGAGCATAGGGTACGATAGGACGTTCGAGTCAACCGTGGTACCGAGGACCATGTCCTGCACGCCTATAGGAAGGTACCGCCAGGATGCGATGGGACTAGCACTTTAGGCCCTTCCAAGCATGGCAGAGCCCGAACAATGTTGTAGGTGCCGACTTCGGTCTTATAGTGTTGCAGGCGTCACCATCAGCCCTCGGACGCGGATCCTAACACAGGCATACAACAACCACTACAATCCAAAGAAGAACTCACATCGTCTATAGTGACGGACGTATGGTCACCTCCTCGACTACTCCCCATAGGGTCACAGCTCGGCTCCTTGGCACGCCGCACAGTCCGCTGGTGTAGGATGGGACATACCCACTTGCTGGATAGAGCCAGGGCATGGCCCTATGAGGATAAGCAAAACATGCCATCCCTAACATGGTCTGCCATGTTAGCAGGGCAGGCACAGGGGAAAAGGAAGACCTAGCTCCTTTGAAGGACCTTCTTTGCCTTTGGCTTTTTCCTCTTTCTCCCATCTGTAGCCCCTGTTCCCCCCTTGATCTATAAAAGGGAGGGTAGGGCACCCCACTAGGGGGACCGATCGATTTTAGACAGAAGACGACGGATCAATTCCACACACAACACACAGCCAAGCAGCAACCGAGCTCTTGGTGTCCTTTCAACCTTTCCATCAGAGACTTGGGACCTGCCCCTCTCTCGACCGTTTGTACCCCCTACTACGAACCTTTTTTGATACTAATAACATGAGCAGCAGCAAACTGGACGTAGGGACATTCAGCCTGAACCAGTATAAACCTTGTGCCCTTTAGTACACCATCCGAGCCTAACACGCAACAATTATAAATTCACTAGTTGGTGTTTGTTCGAAACACCAACAATTGTGGAACTTGCGGACATGCCCACAAGGTTCCAACACTCATTACAAAAATCCAACTCACACATAAACATAATAATAATCCAACTAGGCACACCAAAATTCACACCGCACTGCTAGACTCGACTTGACCCGTTCTGCTAACGCCTTATTACATAAAAAAGAACTCCAACACCTATGGATGAAATTCATGGGGAAGCTCCTCATAGATCCTTGACAGGTTGAGACACACCCTTTGCTCGTCTATCACTTGTCGGTATCTCTTAAGGGTTGCCTCCTGTGCCTTCAACTGATCTTCCAGCCATCGATTCTTGTCTACTAGTTCATAGGCATAGTGCACCATCACTTGAGTAGTGGGATTCATGCCTTCAGGATCCATTATTGCCCAACCCAAGTCAGGGTGTTGGCGAGGGAGGAATCGGTATTGGTCTTCCTTCATATCATCAAAGCGACGACCACGGAGACCCATGCAAGCTACAGCGGCTGCATCTTCTATGCTATCCTCCATGGTGGCACAGTGAGCGTGATGTGCATAGTTCGAGTTCAGCTGGTATGCTTCCTTCTCTCCATCTTGGATGGAGATGCACACACTGGTCTTCCAATAAGTGTCCTCTAGAGGGTGCGTACGCTCATTGTAGACGTACTCCACAGCTGTGTCCCAATCATCATAGTAGGTCTGAGGAATCCCCATAAGTTGGTGGTGCGAGATGGAGGATTCACACCCCGGCTTGTACTAGACGTTCGTAATCCATCCTAGGGGAGGAATCGGCTCATCCTCTTGAACAACGTCCTCCTCATCATCATCAGACAATGCAACAACCTCCACTTCTTCAAGTTCTTCTTCTTTAGGCTCTTCCTAGAATGGCTCCGGCGTAGGTGCAGGTGCTGGCAAATCAACTTCTTGCTCCTGGGGTTCATTCTCCTCATGTGGCTCTATGGACTCATACAAGCCACGAGGTGGGTAGTAACCTCCGATGCTGATGCAAGCGGTCTTATTGGCACGAGGCATCTACAGAATTAGATTTAGTCAGATTAGAAGCAATAATTTTCACAACAGAGTGAGGCAAAAGAAGCATAAAATTTAGCAAATAACAAGGGTGAGATGGAAAGCATGAAATGAGTGAAGCAAAAGAGAATAAAACAACCATTGCTAACTAGGTTTGCATCCTATAGTCAATATGGCTCTGATACCAATCTATCACACCCGATTTTAAGGATAAAATGGGATGCAAAATCTTATGTGCGCCTAGAGATCAGTCACACACATAAGCCGACAAATCATAAATAGTATCATCACAAGTGTTTATTACATCATGAATAATAAGACATAGTCTTCACATAAATATAGCGGAAGTATAAAGAAAAATCTCTCGTAGAAGCTTCATATCACAGGGACGTCAACTGGTTGACCACAAGTCTAGTAATCCTCAGGAAAGTTGTCATTACCGTAGCCATCTGTTACCCATCCGAGATTTTTATACAAACAATGAAAATAAACAAGCGTAAGTACGTGTCGTACTCAACAAGTGTAATATGAGGTTCATGAGGCTCAAAAGGCTTGACACAGGTTTAACAACATTTAGCTTTTAATTGTCATAATTTTAGCATAAGAGTAGCAACAAGTTGTTTCAATCCCAAAGTAAAACACATGATCAATATAAACAAGAATAATGAATAGCATAAACAGATGATTCTTAGTGATCATCTATTACATAAATGTTCCAAGGCCACTCGTGATCGTGAGCACGGCTGATATACCAGTTTATACTCTGTAGATGTTGTACGCTTTTCACTGTGAGTCGTGATACCCATATGCCCGGGTTTATAACTCCTAAAACACTTTTTAAGGTGGACAGGCATGGTTTATAACTCCCAAAACACTTTTACTGTGAGTCGTGATACCCATATACCAATATGCCCGGGTTTATATCCTCTGAAAGGATTTATTATCCTAAAGGATAAATTTTATTTGTTTTCCACAACTAATAAGTGGTCATTTATGCATGAAGCATATTGCTCTTGTTTACTCATATTATAATTCATATAAGAATTGCGAGCCAATATTTTGTAAGATATAATATTGTGGTACTGCATACCATTACTAAGCACACATTTATGGAAAATGTGATTTGAACAATGATGTTCAAAGGATGGATTTATGAGGGGGAGCAATTTAATTGAATCTACCTTGAAGGTAATTAATACCACTAGAATTACAAAGATCAAGTAGATCATTTTGCTAAAACATTGAAGTTTATGGATTTATCATGAAGATAAAAATCTATTTATGAAGAATAGAACATCTTGAAGTATGCATGACCAAGAAGGTTAAATGTTGTACTCTTTTTCTCTATGTGAATTTTTACTTGAAGGTTTCTCACACATGGTTTTTAATGAGACAATATATACAATGCAATTAACGAATGCGATGTACTCTTTTCTCTGAGAACCATTTTTTTCACTAGGTTTTCGAATAGAGTTTTTAATGAGGCATATGCATATCGTGGTAATCGTCCAAGGGGGAGTGTTGTAAAACATACGGACTCTATCCTAAAAGGAAATGAGAATGTGGAATCCTAATCTAGTATATTTGTATGTGGGCTCTTAGCAAACTCTTAGGCCTTGACAGGACTATATATACGTGGGAGCTCTATGTTGTAATCATCAATATTGAGAGGAAAAAAGAATAGTCTTCTTATCTCTTATATTTATGTGTTCACTTTTATCTATTATGTTGATCATGAAGGATGAAGAGGGAAAGATCATAACTGCTGACAACATACATATTTTATAACAGTTTCGACCATACCAACGGCACAAACCATCTTCTCTTTGTGTCTGTCTCACTCACATGTAGTATTATCGTTGCATCGCTACTCCAAAACTGAAACTGTAAATAAAGGCACCTGATCCATGTGGAGCACCGACAGTCCCGTAGTCAGTGTTGGATTCTGACGAACCATGCTTGTTGATCTGTCGATCAATGGTGTCAGGGAGAAAAAAAAGAGGGGTGGGGGTGGGGGCTGAAATTCAGACAGCTGAAGCTGCTAGACTGTTAGCATTACTATTTGGAAATCCCAGTGCAGTAATTGGAGCTCCACGTTAATTCCTTACTATAAAAAAAAACTCATTACACTGTAATCAGTAATCACCATTGAATCAAATATGTTTTATAAAAAATGTCCACATCTGCCATTAGAAAAACAACACACCACATAGATTTATACTTCATCCACAAAAGAATATACTTCTTGCTTATCGAGTCAAATAGTTTGAACTTTAACTGAGTTTATATAGAAAAATACTAACAGTAATGATACAAAATGAGTATCATTAGATTAGCTATCAAATATTTTCATAATAGATTTACTTGGAGACAGAAATGCTAATACTATTTACTATAAACTTAGTCAAACTTAAGCTAGTTTGACCGACACAGATTTCATAGTTGCATTCTTTTGTGAGTAGAGAGTATTTAAACTACTCACCTCGGCCATTAGGAAGTGTACTAACTTCACATCTAAATTACTAACCCTGCTCATGATAGATAATTTGAGTAAGCCCTTAAACTTGCTTTCAAATGGCATTTGTACCCGCGGTTATGGGTACCCGCGGGTTCTGTAAATGTGTGCGGGTACATGCGGGTCAGGAACACACAAAGGTTATTGAACTTCACCCATGGATACCCTTCGGGTATAAAATACTTGTATTGTACATAACAAATTGTATATCACCGAACTATTCGTGTGACCTCAAGAACACTTCCCCACATCAAGTGAATAAGTATGTGTTTTACATTAGCATGAAGCATTGAACTACTATGTACTGTTGCTTGTGAGCTATTGTGTAGTGTGTACTAATTGAGATTGACAGATTGTACGCGCCGTGGATCTAAGAATTTTGCTTAATGAGCTGCTACATGAATCATTCCTTGTTGCTAAGATGGAATATGCATGCCAGATTTGAATTATTGTTGTGATCACCATGATGTACTATTTGATCTCTCCTAAATATACTTTGACTCGTACTTGATACCCAGCGGATATCGGTGCGGACGCGGGTACAAAATCTTACCTACAAACCTTCGCAGGCACCCGATGTGCTGCTATCCACAGTCTTGCTGGCAACGGTCCAAGTGCCTTTACTTATGGGTAAGAGTTAGGGTTTGGGTTATATTCACGGTTGGTAAATGCTCCACCCGTAGTTCCTTTTACCCAACCTGCTGCTATCCATATTCATGCTGGCGACAATCCATGTGGGCAAGGTTGTCAGAAATCGTAGATTCTAATAAATGGAAGCATACCCCGTGCGTTGTCGTGGAATTTTTTTAAAAATAAATCTATTTTATACATAGTATTACTATAGGATATTTTGTATACTGTATATATATATAAATTTGACTTGCATGTTATTTTATTGTAACGGATCCGGTAAAAAAGTCAGTAAGCTAATAAAAGAAAAACCAATAGAATATTTGATCACATTATAGAAGAATAGGTGATGAAACAAATAGCATATGTAAATGACTTTATGTTAATAGATTAGAGATTAAAAGTATTGCACATAATATAGATGATGTGGATATTTTTTTGTAATTAATAAGGGATGATATGGATAGCTTGCATGAAAGGATTGCAAGTTAGTGGAACACTTAGTGAGGAATGATATGAACATCTTACATGAAGAAAGAAAACATCTAGTGGGGTATAGCTTTATAAGAGTACTAGGAGAATACCCCGCGTGTTGCTGCGGGGATTCCAGATAATTTAAAAAGAAATTAGATTATTTATATTTATAGTTATATGAATGAAACTATCTTAAATTAATTTTGGTGAATGATTTGACACATTGATGTGGACAGCTAAATGCATATTAGTGGATGAAGAGATAACTATCATAATTACATGTGCTAGTTGGCTATAATTACAAGTTCTAGTGGAATGTTGATGTGGATAGCTTTCATGTTGAGAGAAATCTCTTGTGGGGTTTAGCTTTATAAGAGTTGTTGATGTGGATACTTGCATGTTGAGAGAAATCTTCAGTGGGGTTTAGCTTTATAAGAGTATAGGATCGAAGGTCTTTAGGTAAGACCATAATCGTAAACATAAAAATCATTAAAAGCGTAGACCTTATTGACTATAATCATAGAATTAGAGGCCTTAGTTAAGATTGTAAATATGTTGTGTGGGTCTACCGTAAAGCCTGTAAAATGCTAGCGACTTGTGTGGATGCTTGGTAGCCAGCTACAAACCGACCCACTTGCAAGCCTAGCTACCACCATAAAGTCAGACTAGATATCGATAGGAGATCGGCGTGGCTAGCGCCCAGACGTCTGGACGCTAGCCCCGTGTGTGCCTGCCCTTACACATGCTGCTACTGGACTGCCATTAATTAATTAATCAATTCTCGTCCGTATCCGTTGTCTATCTCCACTGCTTCTGCATTCGCATCCCACCCAATGCCCTGCGTCCCGCATCTCACCCCAGCACCCGCGCTCGAAGGGACTCACGCCGTCGCGCCGCGCACGGGAAACCCACGTCAATTGGCCCACGACTGCGCCCCAGCATCAGCCATCGACCGCGTCGTGCAACACTCCGATCTACTTTTGCAATATCCGGATGAAAACTTTGCAACATACGTCTAAAACATATGAAACATTTAGAACATACAGCTGAAACACCATTGCAACATGTGCAACATCCTGATCTACTTTTAAAACATCCAGATGCAACACTTGCAGCATACAAAATAAGACAGATGAAACACTTAAGACATGCGTCTGAAACACTTACAACATACATGTACAAAAAATAGATGAAACATTGGGATAGGCGCTTGTAACATATGTGCACAACCATTGCAACATAACTTATAAAAAAATATTGTAACATGTGCAACATCCTGATCTACTTTTGCAGCATCCGCATGAAACAATTGAAACATACATATGAAACAACTGAAACACTTGAAACATGAGCTTGCAACATGTTTGAAAGCGTCTAGAAACACTTGAAACACAGCATTGCCGCGTGGCCATGACCTACCTGGTGAGCAACTGCGGTGGCGCAGGCTCGCTGGATGGTGCGCGCCTGCCGTGCCCGTCGTCAGCTGAGGGAGAGGAGATGCTGTCGGATCTAGGGAGGGCGCCACTGGCCAGGGTAGGGGAGGGCCAGATCCAGTGGGACGTGGGGGAGGGTCGTGGCCGCCGTGGAGTGGGGGGAGGGGACGCCATGGAAGGCCGCCAGACTTGAGGGAAGACACACGTGGAGGAGGGGTGGCTGGATCCATGGAGGGGAGAGGAGAAGGCTTGCTCGATCCTTGGGGGCCACCATGGAGTGGGAGGAGAGGCTCACAGCCATGGAGCGGGGGGGGGGAGAAGAAGCGAGTAAATGGCAGCGGTGCGTTGGAGGTGCCCGCAGCAGCGACAAAAAATGAGGAAACGATGTGTTGCTCTATTTTATTTCTGTATGCGGGCCGGGAGCAGGCTGTGGGCTGGTCCCGCAGGCACAGCTAGCCATGTCCAACATGGAATGGACATTCATGCAGTATCATTATCGATAGGAGATACTCCCTCCGATCTTTTTTAATTGTCGTTCTCGCTCTCGAGAAGCAAACATACTCAATTTTGATAAAACCTGTAAATACGAATCCTGCACCAAACCGTGGGCGCTCGATATGGCCACGTCTCCTGTTAGAACTCTGACCATTGGATCTAACAAGAATGCGAGCTGGACCGTTAGATCTGGATCATAGCGGGTCTGTCCCCGTCAAACCCAATCAGTCACGAAACATCGCGAACCTTGCCCTCCCCACTGCTGCTCCACTGCCATCCCATCTTCCGCCTGCTTCCTGCCGCCATCTACCAGACTACCACCCCTTCCTCCGGGCGCTGGACTACCCAGGCGACATAGCTCCCGGCCCCCTTCGCAGACGCCTACTCGGCCACGGCACATGGGCCATGGAAAGCGGTAGCCCGACTCCTCGTAGCTCCGGATTGAGATCACTGCTCCCCACTCCTCGCAGCTCCGGATTGAGATCGCTGCTCCCCACTCCTCGCAGCTGCGACGGTGTCATAGTCACACGAATCATCGACAAGGCTACGTCGATGGCCTCTGCCTTGTGCCCGCTCGAGTTAGGAGCTCGTCGCTGTTAGTTGATCTCCACCAATAGGCCCAACAGTCTATTGAGCCCTTGGATCTATGCCCTGATCGGGGGCACCCAACCCTAATATGGTTGGTGGGCCCCCATCGCACAACGCCATAAATAGGAGGTGGGGGGCGGGGCACCTAGCACGAGGTTCGCCTGAGCCACCTAGCACCCCACCTGTAGTCCTAAACCCTAACCGATCACAGAGGGGGGCATTGCCAGCGACGGGAAGCACCGCCACCGCCTCTGCATCACGCTAGAGGACTACGAGCTCTACATCGACCTCGGACGACACTGCTACTGCACCGCCACTGGGTTATCGCCAAGCAATGCAATGGCGAGCCTATCTTCCTCCAAGGCGGCCGATGGTTTGCGCCCCTTCACCCCTCTCTCTCACATTCTATCTATAATTTAGTGCTAGTAGATGCTTCTAGGACTCACGGATTATTCAAAGTGCAAGTAGACATGCTAGATTTATGCCTAGAGATCCTGTTTTAGGTTTAACAATGGTATCAGACGCCTAACTAGGTGTAGATCTAGCCTATCGGATGAGAAAGCTGAGTAGCAGCTAGAAGGAGATGATAGATTCATTTTTGGATCTAAAAAGAGGGTCACCAAACCCTAACCCTAATCAGGTGAAGCACAGAGAAGAGAAAGGGTGTCGGTTTTTGGAAAGGATCTCAAACCCTAACCCTAACCCACAAAATCATCTTGGGGAAGAAGAACAGTCTCTAACCCTAACCCTAGAAAACCCTCACACAAGAAATAGATCGAACAAAGGAGAGGAGGACCTACCGGACTCTTCTGCAGTGCATCACCATCGCTATCGCGTGGGTTGTCTCCTACCGCCGTGCGGGAAGGAGCTCCGCCGCCGCCTCGTCGGGGAGAGGGGAGAAATCGAGCCACCGCTGCTCCTCGGGCTTGCGTGATCTCTAGCCAAGGGCGCCATGGCTAGGCCGCTCAACAGCGGCACACTGGGGCCAGCGACGGTGCCATCTCCTCTTGGCTTTTGCTCAGCCGCCGCTGCTGCTGCGTTGAGAGGGAAGAAGGAGCACGGCGAAGAGAGGAAGGGAGGCAGACGAATGAGTTAGGGTTTGGCGGAGGACACCGCACCGAAGGTTTTGTTTGAACGAACCACGCGCGCGACCGTCCGATGCAGATGAACGGCTGACAGCGAATGGGCCAACAATCGGCCTAGGCGGGCGCACGTGGCGCGTGGCTTTGCTGGCCCAGGCCCAGGTTACGGCCTGGGAGGCTCAGCGCGCGCGTGAGCCGAACAGGTGCGGGCTGATTTTCGTAGCTGGGCCACGACAGTGCACAGCGCACCAGGAATTTTGGTCCAGATTGCACAGTATCGTTTTTCAATTTTGTTTTATTATTTTTAGAAGTAGATTTCGATAAATTTTGTTCAGTTTAAATCTCTGTCAAAATTTAAACCAACAGAATAATATTTTTAGAGAGTAGATTAGTATAGTAAATGCTTCTGAAAGTAGATAAATAATTTTTCATGTTTCCGCTCCAATGTTAAAGTTAATAATATTCTAATTAAATTCGAACCAACGAGATAATTTAATTTGAAGAGTAGTCAATTTTAATCAGTAAATTATAATATTGTTATTTTTCTTACCAACGTTGATAATAATAATGTTATAATATTTAATCATAAGTTTTTATGTATTAATTCTATTTTTGTCCAATTGTGATGTAGAATTAGTGTATAAGAATATTGTATGTTTTAATTTTGACCAACGTTAAACTAAAGCATGCAATTATAATGTTATATTTTCTCACTATCTCTGACGGTGTTTTTCAGGACTCAACCCAATGACATTCATCTCGCACATACCACCTCTAGAAGGGGGCAATTACAGGGTATAGCGAGAGAAGTATGAGCTCGCACTTGCGGTATCCGAGAATGACTTAGCGCTCACCTCCTCGTGTCCTACTGAGCCAGTGGACCCGGTGAGGGAAGAAAACAAGTTTGATGCTGATTTCACTGCTCGGCAGCGAGATCATGCAAAAGTGCGCATGAAGTATGATCTCGAGCGCAAGAAGTGGGACATCTCGAACCACAAATGCTTGATGGTGGCCAAGTCCACAATGTCAGATGTTATAAGGGGGTCTATCCCAGACTGTGATACCGCCATGGAGTACCTAAAGAAGGTGGAGAGTCAGTTCACTAGCTCTTCAAAGGCTTATGCTAGTACATTGATCAAGAAATTATTCAATGAAAAATATACTGGTGGCGGTATCAGAGAGCACATTTTGAAGATGAGCAACACGGCTTCAAAGCTGAGGCCAATGGATTTGGGGCTCAAAGATGAGTTCCTGATTCATTTAGTTTTTGCTTCCTTACCAAAGGAATATGAAACTTTTGTTGTTAACTACAACATGCAGCCCAACAAGTGGAACATAGAAAAGCTCATCGCAATATGTGTTCAAGAAGAGGAAAGGCTAAAGTCCTTACAGGGTGACTCTGCTAACCTTATCAAGGACAAAAAAAGAACTTCAATACGAATGCCAAACCTCAAGAGAAATCCCCTTAGACTGAGCACCATCAGAAGAACAACAACACTCAAATTGAGAAGGATCAATACAAATGGTGCAAGAAGCATGGACACTACTAGTGGGACTGTCCAGACTTCCTGAAGAACCTGCTGAAGAGATGTGATGATTTCATTACATTCATAGATGAATCCTTATATTTAAGTTATGCAAAATCTACTTGGTAGATTGATTCAGATGCAACTGTTCATGTTGCAAATTCATTATAGGGATTCCGTACGAGTACGACCCTGCAAAGAGGAGAAATAAAAATTAAAGTAGCAAATGGAGTTGAAGCTCAAGTTGAAGCTATTGGAGATCTTTCTCTAGAATTAGTTGATGGTTTTCTACTTAAGCTTTCAGATGTTCTATTTGTACCCTCTTTGCGAAGAAACTTAATAAGTGTGTCATATTTAGATGACGATGGATATGATTGCCATTTTGATAATGGCAAATGTGAGATTGTTTATAATAATAAATGTGTTGGTCTTGCCTTTCGACAAGATAAGCTTTATTTATTATCACTTTCTGAGAATGTGAATGATGTAAGTCATGAGAATGAGAATACTTCCTCATCTATGAATGCAACAAATAAGCGGAAGAGAGTGCATGATGTATCTTTGAAATTATGGCACTGTCGTTTAGGCCATATTTTAAGGGGGAGAATAGAGCGATTGATTAAGAAATCAATTCTTTCGCCTTTAAAGTTTTCAGATTTAGAACAATGCATAGATTGCATAAAAGGAAAGTATGTTAAGAAAATAAAGAAAGATGCCAAACGAAGCGTAGGAATTTTAGAAATAATCCACATAGACATCTGTGGTCCTTTTCCTGTGAAGTGTGTGGATGGTTATGATTCATTTATAACATTCACAAATGACTATTCTCATTTTGGCTATATTTATTCAATTAAAAAAAGATAGGAAGCATTAGATAAATTTAAAATATTCAAGGCTGAAATAGAAAATCAGCACAACTTAAAGATTAAGGTAGTAAGGTCTGACCATGGGGAAGATTACTACGGTCGACACACCCCATATGGCCAAGTTCCTAGACCCTTTGCAAGGTACTTACAGGAAAATGGCATAGTAGCCCAGTATTCTACACCGGGCGGGACTCAGCAAAATGGAGTAGCTGAAAGACGTAACCGTACCTTAATAGATATGGTGAGAAGCATGATAAGTTACTCTACCTTACCAATAATTTTATGGATGGAGGCGTTAAAATCGCCATTCATATTCTTAATCGAGTGCCAAGTAAGTCGGTGCCCAAAACACCGTATGAGTTGTGGACAGGAAATGAACCCTCACTAAACTATTTACGTATGTGGGGTTGTCCAGCTGAGGCAAAAGTATTTAACCTAAACATAGGGAAGCTGGACTCTAAGACAGTCAGCTGCCATTTCATTGGCTATCCAAAAAAGTCAAAATATTATCGCTTCTATTGTCCTGACAGACAAACAAAGTTTATAGAAATAAGATATGATTAGGGGGAGCATGGTAGCACGAGAAATAAGTTTTGAAGAGAAGCGGGTATACGTGCCCACTCCTATGGTTCAGGAGCCATTTTTCATGCTACATGTTGTTGCTGTGCCAACAGTGCAAGACACTATAGTAACAACACTTGTTGCTAGTTCTCCTGTGGCAACAATGAATGAGCATGAGAAACTTGTCCTTCAGGATCCCCAAGAACCCATTGTCACACATGAGGGAGAGCAACAACAGCCTCATGTAGAACAAGCATCGTCTAGCGAGGCCCCTAGAAGGTCTCAAAGAGTTAGGAGATCAGCCATTCCTGATGATTATGAAGTTTATGAATGTGAGGAATTTCAAATGGAGGGTGATCCCACTTCATTTGAAGAAGCCATGAGAAGCGCTCACTCATCCAAGTGGCTTGAAGCCATGGAAGATGAAATGAAATCAATAAAAAGCAACGAAGTTTAGAAATTAGAAACAATTCCTAAAGGAGCCAAGACAGTAGGCTGTAAATTGGTCTACAAAACTAAACATGACTCCAAAGGAAATATAGAAAGGTTTAAAGCGTGACTTATGGCAAAAGGTTTCACGTAAAGAGAAGGTATAGATTACAATGAGATATTTTCTCCAGTCTTATATAAGGATTCTTTTAGAATCATAATGGCGCTTGTAGCACATTACGACTTAGAATTGCATCAGATGGATGTAAAGACGACATTCCTACATGGGGATTTGGAGGAAAACGTTTACATGGCACAACCGAAAGGTTTTGTTGTGGAAGAAAAAGAACGCATGGGATGTCGTCTGAAGAAATCTATTTATGGATTAAAGTAAGCTTCAAGACAGTGGTATTTGAAGTTTGATAGTATAATAAGAAAGTTTGGGTTTCAAGAAAATATAGAGGACAATTGCGTTTATGCAAAGTTCAATAATGGGAAATACATTTTCCTAGTCTTGTATGTGGATGACATATTGCTCGCTAGCAGTGATGTTAATCTACTACTAGAAACAAAGAAGTTCTTGTCCTTAAAGTTTGATATGAAAGATCTCGGTGAACCTTCATTCGTCCTAGAAATAGAGCTTCACCGAGATAGAGAAAAGGGAGTTTTAGGATTATCACAAAAGGCATACTTAGAAAAAGTTCTAAAGAAATATAGTATGCAAAATTGTAAGTCATCACCTGCTCCCATAGTCAAGGGCGACAGATATGGGGAATTTCAATGTCCCAGGAACCAATATGAGATCGATCAAATAAAAGCAGTTCCATATAGTTTATCTATCAAAAGTTTACAGTATACTCAAGTGTGTACTTGACATGACTTAGCTTTTGTTACTGGGTTGCTTGGCATATATCAGAGTAATCCAGAAATAGAACACTGGAAATTAGTAAAGAAAGTTTTGCGTTACCTGCAAGGTACGAAGGGTCTCATGCTAACGTACAGAAGATCTGATTTCATGCACATAGAGGGGTACACAGATTCTGATTATGCGGAAGATGAAAGAAAGTCCACGTCATGGTACATATTCACTCTCGCAGGAGGAGCTATATCGTGGAAAAGCTCAAAGCAAACCGTCACTACATCGTCCATATTGTATGCCGAGTTTGTAGCATGTTATGCGGCCACAGGACAGGTGAATTGGCTAAAGAAATTCATGCCCGGGTTGAAAGTGGTAGACGACATACATAAACCACTTAAGTTATACTGCGATAATAATCCAGCAGCATGTTATGCTCACAACAATAAGTCAAGTGGTGCTGCCAAACACATTGACATAAAGTATTATGTTGTGAAAGATAAAGTCTGAGATCATATAATTAGTCTTGAGCATATAAGAACAGAAAAGATGATCGCGGATCCGCTTACAAAAGGCTTACCACCCAGTGTGTTCAGAGAACACGTAGCCGGTATGGGTTTAAGCAAAAGCCTATGATTCCTGAACAATAAGGGCCTAATTAAGAATCTGTTTCAAAATAGAGAGGTGCATTGTAGCTGTTTAATCTAATTGCAAGAGACCGTGACGATGAGACACGCTCTATGCACTGATCTGTGATGGAATGGGAACAAGAGAAAGTAAGTAAGTTAAGTTTAAGTTATAAATGAGATAAGGGGGAGAATGTTAGTTGATCTCCACTAATAGACCCAACGGTCTATTGGGCCCTTGGATCTACGCCCTGATTGGGGGCGCCCAACCCTAATATGGTTGGTGGGCCCCCGTCGCACAGTGCCATAAATAGGAGGTGGGGGCCGGGACGCCTAGCACGAGGTTCGCCTGAGCCGTCTAGCACCCCACCTACAGTCTAAACCCTAACCGATCACAGAGGGGGGCGCTACCAGCAACAGGAAGCGCCGCCACTGCCTCTGCATCACGCCGAAGGACTGCTACGACACCGGGCTGCCCTGCGACCTCTACACCGACCCCGGACGACACCGCTACTGCACCGCCATCGGGTTATCGCCAAGCACTGCGATGGCGAGCCCATCTTCCTCCAAGGCGGCCGATGGTTTGCACTCCTTCACCCCTCTCTCTCATTCTATCTATAATTCAGTGCTAGTAGATGCTTCTAGGACACATGGATTATTTAAAGTGCAAGTAAACATGCTAGATTTATGCCTAGAAATCATGTTTTAGGTTTAACAGTCGCCTCCCCCTCGCGAGTCCATCGAGAAGGTGTTGGCCGCTGCTTGCAACCACGGTCCGGGGAGACGACTGGTCCGGTAGTCCCTGGACTCCGGTGACGTGCATGAGGACGTCACTGAAGCTTTGATTCACGGCGGTGCCTCTGGTTATATCGCTGACCATGCTGACCCTGCGTCTTCACAGCCTGTGGAGCCGCGCCGCAGTGCTACCGTGCCAGCAGTGCTGCGTGCAAGGTGTTTGACAAGAGGTCCAACCCCACGGTATGCTCCACAGTCCTTTTCCATGCCATCTACATGGACCTCAGGTAACTCAGCTTCTCCATTTGATTAGTTTCTAAGCGCCCGGAGGCATCCTATAGATTGATGAAGAATTGATTTGCAGAGGAAGGAAGATGAATATTCTTCCTTGTCTGATTGTCTCCAATGGTTCTTTTCCATACAAAAAAGCTTTCTTTGAGACAAAGCAGGCAGGCCAACTACGTGAGAGCAAGAGAGAAAAACCGTGTTCAGTGCCAAGGAAACTCACTTTCAATATGTATGACCAAGTCCCAAAAATTTTCAGTAAACCACTCTATCGGACTAACTAGCAAGCTCATGGAACATGCAACTTTAGGGAGTGATTATATAGAAACATGAGTGTGGATTTTCTACAACGGGTGGTAGCTACCAACCTGGGTGTGGTAACTACCCCTATGATAGATGATTGACACGTGTTTGGGGTTGTGGGATCGGACGGCGGGCTGTTTGCTCTTGATCTGGCATCATAGTACACATGTAGTTGCTATGTCAGACTGTGATTTCTATTTCAAGCAATGGTTCAGACGGCTTTGAGCAGACGATGGTGCATGCAAGGGGACCGCTACCTACGAAACAAAATAAGAGAGCATCACATAGAAATGAGTGGGCGTCCTTGTGAGCCTAGTAAAGCAAAGTTGTCAGCTCCTTTTGAGACTATTTTCCATTTTGAGTACCTGTGGTCCAGGCGGGTATTTAACACACCGGGGTGGGTAGCTATCAATTGTTGTAGCTGGATATTTCTAATAGAAAACATATGACTAGGGGGGGAAAATTGCCTTAGTATTATGTATGCTTTTAAAATCTTGCTCAATATCATACTTAAATTCGCTCTATAGATTCCAAGCACAGCGGATGTTTTCTATTCCCAAGTGTTTTCCATGGTAAGTCTAATGAGATGATGAAAAATGCACATTCATTAGTTATTTAAGTATTTAAGTGCTAAGAAAGAAAATTTTCATGCTCAATTTCTTTGAACTATCCTTAGTCAACTTTTCCTCAATAAGCAGACAGCTTTTGCATCTCTAAGTTAGTACAATTCTAAAATTCTAAAAATACACGCAAACTGAACTTGTCTCGAGTAGGATCAAAGTTGAATAGATTTGACTACAAGTGTTTTTGAATTATTACTGAGTTCTCTGGACTGGTCATTTTTAATACTGCAAGCTACTCCTGAGTATAATATAACTATACCCAGTTTATGAGTATAACTTAACTGAGCATAAATAATTCTTATTTTATATTTTTGATCACTCAGTTCTCTCTGATGTGAGCTTTCCTCAAGTGCAGTTTCTCAAGCAAACAAACCTCTTCAGCAAGAGCACAATGTCAGCCGCCACCTGCAACCATAGCCAAGGCCACTGCATGTCCGCATCCTCTAACCCTAGAGAAGGCTGCCGGCTACACTATCCATCGAATCCACTCCCATCCAATCCATTTCATGACGTGAGCAACCCAGTTTGAAGATGTTAGTTCCATCAAGAATCACTCGTTACCAATTTCAACTGTAGCATATACCCACCATCTACAAAAGTGGGTATTGATCTCAAGCTCTCAACATTGTAATCAGATTTGAAGCATCAGCAGCAAGTATGAGGTCCTCTTAACAAGAAGCTACTATTATGGTAATCGGCCAATCCCTGATATGTTACACATTACATTTCATTAACATCGGTAATGTCACTGTCTTGATTAATGCTTAAACATAAGGATCATTATACCATCATTTTTGCCTAAGATAAGATAGCTTTTTATTCAAAAAAATATACTTAAACTGAGAATATGGTACGATTTATAGTACAGAGATTCATGTACGCCATCAACCTGTATACGCTACTTCTTTTGTTCTAATAAATTGCTCAAAATTGTGATGATGAGTCACCTCACTTAACATTGGTAATTAGGTAATTAACAGTTGCTGTTCCTTGGTATGTAAATCCCCTTGCATACACTGCAGTGACGAGTTGAAATAAAGTATACAACCTATCATTTGCTGATTCAGTATACATTAGAGCTTTATAGCATTCAAAATTTATGTAACGATCACTACAAGCCATAGATGGGTTATCAGTGGACATTTTGTACAGCTAGAGACATCCACAGGCTTGTTTAGTCCAGCAGGGGCAGCAAAGCTACGCCTGTTTTCTAGTATATACAATAATTAGTATCATTAGATAGATCAACTATTTTCACACCAAACTTATTTGAAGATATAAATGTTGTTAATATTTTTTAAAAACCTAGTAAAGAAAGTTGGACCAGCCCATAGCAATAGTAGGGCGCGGTTATGCTCCATACGCGCTACTGACAGCGCACTTGTCGGCTTGTCGCCAGCGAGGAAACCAACCGATCTTACGGGTGTTCACCGCAGCCGCTACAGCTACAGCTGCGGTTTGCTTTGTACAACACACCGTAGATTGAAGTAAAAATGCCACGGCGGCTGAACGAACATGTCCAATTCTTCTCGCTGACTGCCGGGCCTTATTTCAGCCCAGTTAGAGAATAATGAAACAACAAGGAACAGGAAACACGCCGGATTAAGGCCCACGTGCATAAATATCAGTCCAGTCAATGGATTTGAGATTTTTCAGAAACACATTCAACACTTAAAGAAAATGATATGTTCAATTAGTTTTCACTGCTAAAATAGATGAATAATTTAGATAAAGATTTAAAGGTTGTTTCATGAAGTCAGGTTGTACAGCAGTACAGTAGTACTATTAGCAGTGAAGATAACGTTGACATGTCGTATTGTACTATTAGCAGTGTCGATTTGCAGGTGCCTGATTTTATTACTTTATTTATAGTTTGCCGTACAGAATGATGTACATTTTCATCATCATCGCCTCAAGATGTCACTGTTTGTAGTTTTGTCTGTCCAGTTGATCAGCCGTTCGATAAACAATGGAATAAAAACCGGTTAGCAGGCTCAGCCAGAAAAGTGGGGGCAGCAAGGCAACTAAATGACAAGTAATAGTAATTATAGATATCCAAATCGCTGCCGTGGCACTCGCTGGGTTGCTGGTAAACAATGGAGGCGGCACCGCCGCGCTAGCCCGGGCGTTGCGCTGGTAGTAGCTGTTGAACGCGTAGGAGGCGTGGGAGGCCTTGTTGTCCGGCTGGAAGCACGCTCCGCGGTCTGGATGGCGCGGCAGTCCGCGCCATGGCCGCACGCGTAGTCCAGAGCCGCCTGCAGCTGCGTGTCCTCGACACCCTGTTTCGCCACGCACCAGCTTGCCGTCGCAGCGCAGAGGCCTACATTGTTTGCCGTCGCGGCGCAGTGCCATCCAGTCCGGCGGCTCCTGCTTTCCAGCCCGACACCATGGCCGCGCACGCCTCGTACTCGTTCAACAGCTACTACCAGCGCAACGGCCGGGAGATTGATATGGAGAATATCATCATCCCTAATTTTGAAGAACTTGATGAAAATCCATAATTGATGGCAGACACTGAAGCCTTGTAGAAGATGCATTGCACGAGTTCCGCAACACAAGACAAGGCACAACCATGAAGTTGGGTGATGCTAGCAAAACCACATGGAAACATATTAGTCAATTTAGGGTGCCTGATTTTTCTTAAATTCGCTAGGGAGGATAGCAAACCACATGGGAACATATTAGTCAATTTCTAGCACAACTGGGTGAGGCCATTTCAGTTGATTAATTAAAAATCAAGTTGCTCCTACTTTGTTTGTCTGGGGTTGCATTCTCATGGTTCTCTAATTTGTTGTCCAATTCAATCATTACATAGATATAATAGGGCACAAATTTCATAATGATTTTTATAGTGAGGAAAATGAATTGAAGCTTTCTCATCTAACAATGGTTAATTTGGGTACTGTTCACACCCAAAAATGGCAATCTCGGGACTAATGTTTATTTCCTCTATAAGTTTGCTATGCTGATATGTTTTCTCGTGCATTTTAGTAGATTTCAGTGAAGACAAAAATAAGCTCTTGGGACGGCAAGATGAGGCCAAATTGGATATTGGAGTTTACTATGTGTAAGGAAAATGGACCCTACGGCGAGTCGGGAGCGGTGGCGAAGTCGCATGCTGCGGCATGTGGGAGCGGTGCTCATGACTCGCGAGCGCGAGAAGGGAGCGACGTGATTTCCCGGCCTCGGGTGAGGATAATTCCTTCTCCCTTGGATTGACGTGGATCGGGCGGGTTTTTCTCCAACCTGGCGACACCCAAATCCACTTTTGTGGATTCACGTGTGTGAAATCCCGGCGTGGGTTGGCCCCCATCCGAGACCGGGTTCCACCCCCAATACCCGCCAATCCAAGATATCCCAAACGAAGCCTGATGGAAATTTGGCACCATAGAGAAGAAAAAAGTTAAGAAAGGCATAGAAAGTATTGGCAGTACTCCCTCTAGGCCGGTAAAGGAAGTCGTTTTGGACAAGATTTGAGTCAAACATTGGGAATATAAATCATGAATAACTTTTAAGGTGTTAAGTTTAGAAATGTGAAAAGTATATGAATAGATTTGTCTTGAAAAATACTTTCATAAAAACATACATATATCACTTTTCAATAAATATTTTTATAGAAATAAGAAGTCAAAGTTATGCTTTGGAGACCATATCGCTGTTCAAAACGACTTCTTTTACCAACATGGAGGGAGTATTGGTTTGTGGTTAATTTTCTAGATATTGCTACAACAGAATTCCGATTAGGATTCATTACATGTATATCTATTCAGCTTGTTCGCTTGTTGGTTTCAGCCAGCCAACAGTATTTTTCTCTCACAACAAACCAGCACCAGCCAGCCCAAACTAGCCCAGAAACCAATCACAAACTAACCTAGCAACCAATCAGCGAACGGACCGATTATCTATGTCTTGTATATCAAGTTGACGAGGACCTGGAGGTAGATGTCAGGCTGGGGTCCGGTCCACACCCCATGTCCAGGGAGCCAATCTTGTCCTCAGTAACAATATCCATGAGTTGTTTTTAGTTTTGTCGTATCCGTGAGAAACCCCTTTAAAAGAACACCAACGGCTCGTCTCGTGCCAACAGAACAAAAGTATTATGGTTCTGTTTGCTTGGATAATTTGGCCCCGTAAATGGTTCACGCCGCTATCAGTTTCCATGAATCACAGTGGGATCTGATACGGCGCTATGTAAAACCAATTCCACCCACTACCGAGAGTTATGGGATCCCGTTACCATGCGACTCCTTGCGTGAGGTCGTGCGATTGAATTGAACCAAACAAATCGAGTGAACAACCATTACACTCCCGCTAACGCTGTGAACTGGTCCCATTTACGTTTGCGTTTAGTGTCCTGGATCCAAACAACACCTATATTATACTATGCCATTTTAAATTGTAAATCATTTTATTTTTTATCATATTAAACTTCTCTGGTGATTATGGAGTTTATTTATTGAAAAATACTCAAACATCCAGAACACCAAACAAAATCATTAGATGCACTACAAAAAATATTTGTATAGTGTGTTTATTTAATACTGTAGATTTTAATAATTTTTCTATAGACACTATCAAAAATAGACAAGTTTATGAATAAAAATAATTTAAAATCTGAAAAGAAAGGAGTAGAATTTACTATTTAGTTTAGCTACCCTTGCTTATAATGCGCAGGAATCCATCCAAATCCAACAAATATAATAGTAATAATTTACACATAGAACCTTGTAGAAGCTCTTTCCTAACATACAATATTTTGCATGGCATTTGTTCTATATTCATTTTTCTTGATATTTGCAGTGAAAGAGATGTGCTTGTGTTGATATATCGAAATGTCATGTTCGTCGCCATTTGCCAAACTTTATCTTCGTGGTCGACCCCATGCTAAAGTACAGTTGCCCGGTCGCGCGTGCATTCATACAGCTGCACGCTACTACGCTAGTGCAGCATTCCCACACGGCCACAGACGGGCAACTTGTGAGTTGTGAATCGTTCACTTTCTCGCTTCAGTCCTCGTGAATCGTGATCATGGACAAAGCCAACGACTTGACTCCACTACCGTTTCCAATCTTTATTCAACTCGTGTGGAAAAAAGGGAAGAAATCTTCACATGCAGGGCAAGTGACAATAAAGATAATAGTTCCAAAAATGCTGCTTCATCTCACCTTCCTTGTCATGTTGCATACTCTCCACATTAACGCCAAATACTCCACATGGAAAGTCCCCTTTAGAGCATCTCTAACCGTTTTTAAAAAATAATAACTTGATAAAATAATGAGTTTTCCAAGTGATTAAAAAAAGTTGGGAGCATACTTGTTGGTTTCCTCCAACAGTTTTTAAAATCTTGTTTCTAAAAGATAAAAAGGTATTTTTACATCAAGAATTCGGAACTATTTATACTTACATTTGTATCAGGAACCAGTCCTATTTCTTATTCTTTTCCGCATCCTTCCGCCTTAGATTGGCGCGATGGATACATGCGCGTATTATTCGGGCAATGGGATTGATTTTTCTAAGTGCTAAAAGATTGGAAGGTGGGGTTGGAGTTGGTGGAGATGTATTTTTTCAATCCGCCCAAAAATCATGGATTGAAAGATAGTGTTTTGAAAACTCTTGGAGATGCTCTCAAGCTTCGGATGTTTTTTTTTTTACAAGAAACACTCATTTCTTCTAGATTATTTTGGCGGCCTTAAATGTAGAAACTCAAAATTATAAAGTTGCAGATTTCATTAAGAGATATAACATTCATATAAAAACTATCTTCATTTGATATTGTACAAGAAAGATATTATTTTTCTAAGGTGACAAGTACTTACGTGATTACTATGCTGAAACTTTATATTATTTTTTTAACATCTTAACAACCTCAAATAAAAAACTCAAAACTAAATTATTTTGTAGATCTTATCGACTCAAAATATTTACTGCTAGTATATACTACAACAACGGCGCGGTTCACATGAAAACCAGTCAAAATCAATCCAGACCAGCCGTGGAAGAAACTTGCTCAAGTGTAAACGCGTATCTTTGTCTATCAGTTATCAGCATTGTCCCATTGACTACTACACAGGCGTTAACTTTGTTAGACGGATTGGAACGACTTCCAGTTTTTCCACATGAGTTGAATAACATTGGAAATATGAAATCAAGTCGTGGTTTGGTGACTTGATCCACGATGAGCCCGTGAGGATCCACGATGAGTCAAGTCGTCGTGGCTTTGGACTGAAGCGCGCGTCAAGTGACTGAAGATTCAGCCCCCGTTTGGGACAGATTCAGGTGTGGCTCCAGCTTCTCAGCCTGTTCGCTTGCTCGTAAACGATCGTAAATTTCCAGCCGGGAACAGTGTTTTTCTCTCACACCAAACCAGCCAGCAGTAAATAATCCACGATACGATACGGCCTCCCGAACAGGCTGAGGCTATTGATCAGAACCAAAACTCTCTCTCTTCTCTCTCCCTCTCACAGGCCAAGTAGGAGCAGGAGAAGCTAAATTTTTTTTACTCCAGCAGCTCCATCTGTGCCAGTGAGAGAGGGGAAGAGAAGAGAAAAATAGATCCCAACAACAGTAGCTTATGTTAGAGAACCCGGAGCACCAAGAATCCCTGCCAAAGACACCCTCAATTCACACCTCACAAGTTGCCCAAGTGGATCCCTGACGGGGTGAATCAGGCGTGGAGCAGTTTAAGGGCAGTCCCAAAAAAGAATCCATAGCAGTTTCTACAATATAGGATACTACACTAAGAAACTACTCCTTCCAAACCTATGGTTTCTATAACAGTGTACATACAAAGGGTAACTTAAATGCAGCACAAAAAACAGGTAGATCAATTGTGGCAACTATTTTTGCAGTCAACATGTTTGTAAAACACACGCTGACAAACAAACGGCAAAATTTCTGCTGTCCAATACACTTTCTGGAACCAAATATTATCATATATCAACCCATATATATATATATATATGTTTCTAGAACCATATATTAATTAATAATAGAAATCCAGAGATAAAGATAATAGGTAGCACATATAATTCATACGGAAGAACTAAAGTTCATGATATGCATAGTAAAATAATCCACAGCGCACCTGCACAAAAGAATAGAGTCACCCCCTGCTTTCTTCCTCTACATCTTTCCACAATATCTCTAAAGGAGTCACAACTAACTGGGGACACATCCCAACCCAAACAATCTCTCAGGAAAGTCCAGGGAACACAGCTATGGGGCATCGGAATAGGATATGGTCAGAAGTTTCCAATTTGCTGCACATGAAACATTCTTCGGGCCCTGTCCATTTTTTCTTCTTCAGTTGAACTCCACATTGTATACGGTCATGTACTGCCATCCACAGAAAGATCTTCACCTTCAAAGGAATATTGCATTGCCATACTGTCATCATACAACGGTCCACAGCGCCTCCATATGTCATTAATCTATACAACGATCTAGAAGTATATTTCTTGGTTCTTTCCAGGCACCAGAAAACCTCATCTTTGCCTTCATACAGTTGAATATCATTCAAGAGATCTAGAAGGGAACCCATTCCTCAACCAAGATGTCATTCAGCTGTCGCCTGAACTCTATATGCCACTGACCATTCACACAAGCCTTGGCCACCTCTAAATCTGGATGTGACGCAATTCTAAAAAGATTAGGAAAACTGACATTTAGAGGGTACTTTCCTAGCCAGCAATCATGCCAGAGACTAGTCTGAAGACCTGACTTGATGTTAACACCCCGGCCTCTCTGATACCACTCCCTTATGTCAAGCAACGATCTCCAGAATTGAGAACCTTTCCTGTTTTTAATCTGAAAGATACTTTTGTTGCCCAGATATTTATTCTTCAGTAAGGAACAACACAAGCTATTATCATATCTCTCTAGCTTATTTATCCACTTTGCCAACAGACAGACATTCATAACTCTCACATCTTGAAAACCTAGACCTCCAAATTCTTTTGGCCTACTCAGAGCTTCCCACTTAATCATATGGTATTTTCTTTTCTTGGAAGTCCCTTGCCAGTAAAATCTCGATCTGATTCAATCTAATTTCTAGAAATTCCCCTCATATAGCTGATAAACCCCCATAGTGTACATGGGAATGCTGGATAGGCAAGAGTCAATAAGTGTAGATTTCCCACCTGAAGACAAATATTCACACTACCAGGTTCCAAGTCTTTTCTCAGTTTTCTCACTGACATAACTCAACTGGGCTTTGGAAATTTTGAAGCTACTGACAGGCATGCCCAAGTATTTCATAGGGAAGGACCCAATTTTACATCCCAGTGAGTTTACTGCCAAACATTGTTCTTCTTCAGTGAGTCCTACTGTAAAAATTTCACTTTTCTCAAAATTAATCTTCATCCTAGACATAGCTTCATAACAAGTCAGTATCATTCTAACATTTCTCAGATTCTCAGGAGAATATTGAAGGAGTATTACTGTATCATCAGCATATTGAAGATGTGACAGACCTCCAGTTACCAAATGAGGAACCAAACCCTGAATAACACCTGCAGCACACGCTCTAGAAAGCATGGCTGAAAGTGCATCTGCCACTAGGTTAAAAAGCAAAGGGGACAGAGGATCCCCTTGCCTCAGTCCTTTGTAGCTTCTGAAAAAATCACCTCTCTCACCATTCAGGTCAATGCACACCCTGCCTCCTCTGACAGCTTTGCTAATCCATTGGATCCAAGTCTCAGCGAAGCCCTTCCTGTGTAATACTTCCTCCAAAAAGTTCCAATTGACCTTATCATAGGCTTTTTCGAAATCTAACTTGATAAGAACTCCAGAAGATTTTTTAGATCTCAACTCATGTAAAACCTCTTGCAAAATCACCACACCTTCTAAGATGTTCCTTCCTGGTATAAATGCTCTTTGGAAAGGACTAATCACTTTGTCAATTACAACAGTCAACCTTAGGGTCAGAGTCTTCGTAATAATTTTGTAGATGACATTCAAGAGACAAATTGGCCTAAATTGTTTGATATTAGTAGCTGGTTTGACTTTGGGCAGCAAGATAATGACCCCATAATTCAACATCCATAATTCTAGATGACCAGCATGCAACTTATCTAACATTTCTTTAATGTCCCCTCTAATCAGCGGCCAAAATGCTTTAAAGAACTCTACTGAAAAGTCATCAGGCCCAGGGGCCGTATTATTCCTCATCTCCTTAATTGTTATATCCAACTCTTCTAGAGTAAAAGGTCTGGTCAAGAACTCATTGTCAGTTTCCTGGATCTGCTGGCTGGTGGGCCATAAATCTGCATCTAGATGCATATCTGCCACCTCAACACTTCCAAACAACATTTTATAATAATCTGTGATGTGGGTTCTCAGACACTGGGGATCCACTGTTTCCTGCCCATCCACTTCCAGCATAGTAATATGCATCTTCCTTCTTCTGCCATTAGCACATTTGTGAAAGTAACTGGAGTTAGAGTCCCCTGCCAGAATCCATTTCTCACCTCCCCTTCTTTGCCACTGTATCTCCTCATCAGCCAAGATTTGTTGTAATGATTTCTCTAATTCATACCTCTCAGTCCATTCTATTCGTGCCAAAGTTCTTGAGTTACTCCATTCATCTAATGTAGTTATTCTCTTCATAATATCTTTCTTGAGTTTCTTTTGATAACTGTCATAGTTCTGCCCCCAACCCTTGATAGCTCTTCTAAGTTTGCTTGATGTAATGTGCCAGTGATCCAATGGATCATACCTGAATCTGGCTGGCCATTTATCCTTAACCCAATCTCTGAATCCTTCTTGGTTTAACTAGTGAGCGTTGAATCTAAAGTAATGTTGCTGAAATACCACACCCTCACCAGTGTCAACCAACAGGGGGTTGTGATCAGACCCAAGCCTAGGGGCAGTAGTCACTGTAGTCAAATCAAACTTATCTTCCCATAAATTTGAAACCAGAACTCTATCTAACACACACATTATGGGAGGAATCTGCTTATCGGTCCAAGTGTATCTTCTACCTGAACGATGTAGTTCTCTTAAGGAAGTTACATTGATCATCTCATTAAAGGCATCCATTAGGTGCACATCCACATTGCCTGATGATTTCTCCTCCACTTTCCTGACCAAATTGAAATCACCACCAAGCATCATTGGTAGATCAGAACTCAAAACCTTGTTTTGGATTTCTTCTAAGAACTCCATTTTTCTATCATCATGCGCAGGGCCATAAATATTTAGTAGCATCCACTGAAAGCCATAAGATTTCATTGTTAGTGTACAGCTCTGATAGAATTCTCCCCTGTCCTCATCTGACACATGGCAAGTGCTTTGTCTATTCCCATTAGGGATGAAAACGGTGTCGGAAAACGTCTCAACCGTTTTCTACTTTTATATTTAAATACGAAAACGAAAACGAAAGCGGTAAAGCCAGACACGAAAACGAACATGAACTTACGGAATATCAAAAATTTCGAAAATGAGCGGAATTATGTCGAACACCGTCGGTATACGAAAAATCAATACGGAATATTGACCCGTAGGACTAAGTGCATAACAATTAACAAGTATATAATAATTAACAAGTCCTACAATTTTCTTAAAAAGTATCTCCATTCGACACGATGTAAGGAAGATATGATTTTTTAAGGCAACAAGCGCTTGTACGCGATTAATATATCGCTGACATTGTTTAATTTTTTTGAACATCTTCAAGACATCAAATGAAAAAACTAAGAACTAAAAAGTTGTAGATCTCGTCGAGAGCTATAATTTTCATATAAAAATCATCTTCATCCGAGATCGTATGAAAAAGATATAATTTTTCTAATGTTAGACTTGTAGTGGGCCAAATTTGGTTTAAACCGAATTTCGAATTCGGGATATTCCGAATTAAAAGTAGAAAAGTAGAAAACGGTCGAAAAAAATGTCTAAACCGTTTTCGTTCCGATTTCGAATTTGGTGTTCCGAATTTCGAACCGAATTCGAATTTGTCCGAAAATACGAATTCGATCGGATTAAATGTAGAAAACGATGCGGTTCGATACAGGATATTTCCGCACCGTTTTCATCCTTAATTCCCATCAAGAGACCTCCAGAGTGACCAGAACATGGGAGCCAAGTCCAGAACATGTCTTTCTGTCCAGCAAAAGAATCTAACCATCAGATTTCATTTTATAACACAATTGGTATAATAGATATGTGTCCCTATCTAGATATGATAAACTTATCAATTACATATCTATATATTTTTCTATTCACATCACATATAGTTTTGTTCTTTGCATGGCATCTCTGTGATTCTTCATTATGCATTTAGTTGAAACCTTGGCTTAAACTATAGTAGCTCTTCTTGCAGCCATATCTTATGACACAATGAATCTAAGTTCTGACTTTGATATTTTAATCTTACTGGTTGCTATAATTTTATCCCTAAGTTAAATTGAAAATCTTGTGCTTACTATATCTCCATGTTAAACATGTGTGGTACGAAAAAGGCATGAACGCCCAGCGTCGTAAGGACTGTGGAGGTCTCTGCCCGCATGTAGGAGATGAAATCGCACTCCGCTTGGCCTTGTCCCTTGTGCTCGTACAGGTAGGCCTCTGGCGGGGTCCCGCATGGTGCAGGCGCACTCGCTAAGTCGGTATAGATCCCCCGACTACAAGGTTGGGGTCAGGGAGTCCCTTGTCCTTAGAATTAGCTGACTATTGGGGAAGGTTTTAAATCCGGTTACAGTTGCCGCAATAGCTGAAGATAGCTGCTGGGGAAGAGTAAAGCTAAGAGAAACAACTTTTAGCCCTAAGCAACCTTACCGCTAATTTTTAACGTGTTATAAAATATGTCGTCAGCGGTTAGGACATTTCCCTCTCCGTCTCTCATGATCAACATAATAGATGAAAGTAGAACACATAGACATAAGAGATAGTGAGACTATTTTTTATTCCTCTCAATATTGGTGATTACAACATAGAACTTCCACTTATATATAGTTCTGCCAAGGCCTAAGAGTTTGGTAAGAGCCCGCATACAAAGGAGAAGGAGGAATCATAATCCTAATCCGTTTATATGTGTGCTCTTATCAAACTCTTAGATCTTGGAAGGACTATATATATATGTGGAAGCTCTATATTGTAAATTCAGAGGAATAAAGAATAGTCTTCCTATCTTATGTCTATTTGTTCTTCTATATTTCATCTACTGTGTTGATCATGAGAGACGGAGAGAGAAAGGTCCTAACCGCTGGGAGCATGTTTTATACCATGTTAGCAAAAGGTAACTGTAGATGGCCGCTATTTTTTTTTGAGAGGAGGAGATGGCCGCTAATTAATGGCCTATTGAGCTTCAGCTAAAAGCTTGACTAGCCTCAAAAATGGTCACAGCCCACGTAAATGCAGCCTGCGATGGTCCAAAATGGTAGCCCACTCTTCAACATTCCTTTTTTGCGATTGCCCACTCTTCAACGTTCAGAACCTAGCTCTTCTCTCCATTCTCTTCCACTCGTGTCTCTCTGACTCCTCAGTGAGACGGCGGCGGTGGCACTGGTCCCTGGAGCCATGAGAGCAGCGGCGACTGTAGCTTTTCCCTGTCCCCATAGGCATGAAAGTGGCGGTGCTTGCCCTCGCCGCTCCGCCCGGCCTCCGCTCCTACTCCTACACCCCCGCATCTACCCGGTCGACACACGGCCCCGCTTACGCCGACTAGCACCGCCTACACCGGCGACTTGCTCGGCCGTGTCGAGGTGTTCCTCTATACCGTCACGGATGTCGCTGTCTCCGCAGAGCCCGCGGTGGCTGTGAACGGCGGGAACAAGGAGGCCGCGGGGGACTGGCTCTCTGGCATAACCAACTCCATGGAGACTGTGTTCAAGGTGCGTGCAACCGGCGTGCCCTCCCGCCTCGCCTCCTACCGGCCGTCGGGCGCCGCCGCTTCACCAGCGATTCTGTGTCCTTGTTCCAGTTAGAATCCATTAAAGATCTATTCTTGTTTAATGTATGTTTAGTTTTACTGTCATGAATCTGCTATTATGTTATGTTTGATGGCCTGATGGTACTGATGGTGATGTTTGATGGTATATCTAATTGTCTGAAATTGATGTTTGATGGTCTCAACGAATTGGTTTTGGAACTTAGTAATTGTTATGTCAAGGTTCTATACTTTTTTCTGTTTTTTCAAAGACAACTAAATGTGTTAGCTGCCGCACCTAGCTGTTGAGAGACTTGGCCGGAGATTTAACTACTGCTATTGGGTCGTGCAACCACGCACTCAATTGGGGTGGCTCTGACTCAGCTATTGGGCCCATCATCCCAAGCACAGAGTCAGCATGCTGGCTCCGTCGATCGTGAGTTCTGTTGAGGTGCTCGCGATGGGCCGGGGCCACGGACGTCTGCCTCGATCGAGCTAGGCTTTTGCCTGAACGTTGCCTGGCCTGTTTGGCATAGCTTACCGTAACTTTATGAGCTGTTGCGAGCTTTTATTTTTTTGTCAAACACTTATTTTCAAAACAGCTTCATGGTTGAAGCTGGTTTTTTCTCCTCTCACAAAGACATGGTAGTTTATCCCAGCTTTCTTCCTTATTTCTCTCTCATCCATGTATGAAGCTGTTGGTGAAGCTATTTTGTCAAACAAGCTTTACCTAGAAAGTTCTCATAAAGCTGATTTAAAAAAACCGGCTTTATAAAGCTAAGCTGTGCCAAACGGGACCTAATTATTATGAGAATTACCTGCCTCCAAAAAATCGTGACTTCTTTTCATGGCCTTATTTTTTTTTTTAACTTACCTATAAGACCCGAAAACGAAAATGTCCATTTCAGTTACTTAGCGGTGTTAAGTGAGAAATAAAATGATCATTTTACCCCTTACGAAAAAATATTAAAATACCAAATTTAGTTTGTCTGTTTTAGCTTTGGAGTAATATTGTGCATGGTTTAAAGTATTCGTAATTGAATGAAATTAAAAGTATATTATCGTCGCCGGCCTACCTACAGTCATGAACACGTACGTGCTGACCAGACGTGTGCGTATGGCCCGGCCATATACAGAGACCTTTGCATGGGGAGGCTCGTCGAGGCACTGCAGCAGGCCGGGTACCGCGACGGCGAGACGCTAGCTGTTCGACACGCCGTACGACTTCCAACAAGCTCCTGCCGCGCCTTCGCGTGGTACACCCGGCGGCTCAGGGCGCTCGTGGAGCGCGCGACCAGGGAGAACGGGGGCAGCGCACCGTCGTCATCGTGTCGCACGGCCAGGGCGGCTACTTCCCGCTCGAGTTCCTGAACCGGAGCCCGCTACCGTGGCGCAGGAGGTACGTCAGGCACTACGTAATGGCGCCCACGGGGGCCGGCGGGTTCCTGCTCCCGATGCGGAACCTCGCCTCCACGCCCGGCGAAGCGCTTCACCGGAGGTACGGTGTTTGGCCCCGGCACGCCGCCGCTGGTCGTCACGCGGGACAGGAACTACACGGCTGCGCAGCCGCGCCCAGCCTTCGCCGCTGGCCCAGATCCAGCGGGATTCGGCGCCGCAGAGGAGTTCGCCGGCGCCGGGCAGCCTCCATCGGTGGGGCCGTCCTCCGTGCGCCGGACACCACGCGCCCCTCTTTTTTCCCCTAACGCGAAGACTTCCCGTGCGTAACAGATGGTAAGAAAGAAGAAGGGGTAATTTGGACATTTCGCCTTGCTTATAGAGAGAAGTAACGGGGACTTGACGGAAAGGCTATATAAGGTAATGAAAATCGTTTTGGGCCGGTCAGATAGATAAGTTCAGAAAAAAAAGAACCATAGAAGGAAGACACTTTTCTAAGGCTATACAAGTAATTCTCTTCTAATTATTAGTAGCTATTACAATCATGTCCTCCTTCGGTATGTTGGGATACTCGTGGTATAGGTACAACAGCATTGTGATTAATCTTGTAATATTTATGGTAAAAATGCAATTATAGATCCACAAAAGAATGTGTATAAGATGATATAAAATTTAAATTTACAAGAGTGCCAAGAAATTGAACGATTTATGAGAGATACCGACAGTGATTTTTTAGGAAAAAGGAGCTCACCAAGAAAGGTCGAATTGTCCTTTATTTGATCACGGCAAAATTATATAACCACATGACACGAGTAGTAAGGCCATTTTTAGTAGGGAGTTTTATGGCGTTGTTTTTTATTTAAAACAACCACATCATGTAAAGTGAAATAAAAAATAGATGAAACATCCCTCCTCAATGCATAGTTTCATTTTTACTGTTTCATAAATATTTAATTTCATGACTCATATAGAATTGGTAATCATACCAAAAGAGTTTCATCTAGATAAAACCATTTTATTATCTCTCTTATTAAAAATATTGCTATGTCATAAAAATGTCTACGTGGCAGCTTATTAAATGTAGATAAAACACATATGAAACACCTATTGAGACCGGTATAAAAATAAAGAAAGAAGAGAGAGACACCAATTGATAGCTTTAAAATAAAGAAATGGTAGACGCGGCCAAAAATATTTAGAATCCGTGTCAATGGATGCAGTGCACACACACAGAGAACAATTAGAATCAAACAACTAAACAGAACTATTTACTAAATTTATTTTTAAGTAAGATTCAAAAGTTTCAATAAAAAAGCCATCTCCACACGTTATTTGTGTGTGGGCCATCTTTCTATATCAAGGTATAAGGAAGACTAGCCACACTACTACCATGGGCTAATTTGCTTGTTTTCAGTGGCATACTAAAAGCCAGCTACACTGAATTTACTCAATCTCTGTAGACCCATGGCTAACCCTGCAACGACACCGTCGACAAGGTCGTGTTGCCTGCGGCATTCGTGGCAAAGGACTTCGGTTTAGACAGGGCCTGTAGAATGATAGTATCGCTCCCGAGTCCCGAGCATCATGAGAACCGACGACATATAACCGGCCGGGCCGCCGGCTCTGGCTGCACGCACAGGAACAGGAGCCCTACGTGGATGCATCTCAGCACGTCGCCTTCAGAGAAGCTGCCGGCCATGCACGGGTCCACCGTCTCCACCAGTGCTCCCACACCTGCTCTGTGGGGTTGTTGCCCTGATCGAGCCAAACTTCACCGCAGTGTGTGTATATATATATAGCAACAATAATGGTGATGAGATTACACTTACGGTGCTGAGGAGTGAGGAGATCATCAGACACCCCGGAGTTGTAGCAGCCGTTCTTCCTCCCCGTGATGATCTTCATCACCATGACGCCGAGACTAAAAGCATCCGATTTGGTGGAGTAGTTCCCGCGCATCGAGTACTCCGGGCGCCATGTATCCACTGGAACGTAAATTAAGCAAAATTTCAATGACTTGGTTTGGTTGGTACTACAAGCCTACAACCACAAGCAGCAGGTTACTGAACTTGAACAGAGTTAATTGATAATAAATAATAATACAGAGTTTTGCCGCAGTACTGACTAGGTGCCAAGGACGCGGACCGTGAAGGCCTGCGTCTGGTCTCTGGTCCGCTATGTACCACCGTGTAGACCAATTAAACATGCATAGACTAGGATAAAAACCTATTTTGATAGTTTATTAATGGTGAAAATGTTCCTTTAACAAAGAACATATATCAATGACATTGACGATTAACTTTAAATTATATTAATACTTCGTGACAATAAATTTTGTAAATTGTTACTAAATAAATTTATATATTTTGACTGAAACAATATAGTATATCAATATAATACTGATGATTTAATTTTAACCGCTCTGGGTTTTTATAACACATATATAATCTTTGATACAACAAATACAACATCTTAAATGATGTGGTGCTGGCTGAAACGACTTTTTAGTAACTAAGAATGTAGCCTAGAACCTTAAATCTATTTATTAATAAAATGTAAAAAATGAATAAAAATGTAATAAGCATTAGAGTTTTAACTTCAAATATAGATAAAAAGATCAAAAGTAAAAGAGCTGATATAGCATCGCAAGAGGCTCTATTCAGGTTGATTTTGATCCTCTGAGTTGAACCAAACAAAGGGAGGTAGTTAACAGGCGACCGTCGTGCAAAAGGGCGAGCGCGCGACCCCGCCGCCTTCCACCACCCTGCCACGGAGCTCCGGCGAGACCCTACCACACCCCCGGCGGCCTCCTCCTTCCCCTCCTCTACCGCCGCCATGGCTATGGGCACCCCCGCCCTAACCTCGCATGACCGCCTCCTGCACCGCCCGCTCCAACGGCATCACCGTCGTCTCTGCCTCACCCATCCCTACTGCCGGACCAGTCTTGTAACACCCTGGTGTTACGAGCTTACTTAGCATTGAGGTTTAGGTCCGAGAGGGATTAGTCTAACAAGTTTTCGGGTTTTAAAAATTTATAACGCACGTGAAATGATAAGCGAATCCTATGTGACTCACTTTTGTGGACTCAAATAAATATTCCAGTTAACTTACTCGGCGCGTAAAAGTGCTAATGAAAATCCTGACGAGAAACATGGAATAAGTCGTTTTAATTGTTTGGCACGAAAAAACAATTTATATAAACAAAAATAAAATATAACTTGTGTGTAATACTTAAGTAAAGATGACGAGCAAGTGGTGTAGTTGAAGGTGCAACTTTAATTTGTGAAAATAAATGTTGTTAACTAGTGTTCTTGAGAGCTCAAAAATTAAATTTGACGTTAAGATAAGCTCTTTTCGTTAAGTCGACAAACACTTGAACTATTGTTAAAAATATCATTTTTGGCGAATTATATTGAGCAAAATAGTTAAAGGGTGCTTAAATATTTTGCTCCTATGGGTTAGTATAAGGTATGGACTATTGCATAGAGTATTTGTTGGTTGAAGTTAACAAGGTTTAAAAATTACGACAAAAGAGTTAAGGGTTACTTAGCCCCAACTGAAATCCTTAACTTTTCTAAGTATGGAAGGGTAGAAGACAATGCTATCTTGACATTTAAATTCTAGCTAAAATGTTTAAACACTAGTTGCATGTTTTGGTATTATTGATTGCATCAAAGTGAGTACATGAGCATGGTGTAGGTCGAAGTTGTGTTGGATGTCACGTTGCTCTCGTAAAAATTGCCCAAACCTCCTTAGAACACGCTGTAACCGCGTTGTTGGAGCTCTATTCGTCAACCGGCACTCCAGCGACGAGCCCATGTTGGCATCCTTTTATCTCCCTCTATGGTTGCTCTATGGTCGTGACGATTGCTTTGCTAGATGGCTGGCAGTGTTGTCTATGGATTAGCAGAATTGGTTGAGTTTCAATCAAGGTAACCAGCCGCCTTTGCTTCACTTTAAAATGCGTGCATGGCACAGAACGCAGTAGCTCGGCCTAAGTCCGCGGTCACCGCGCGCGCGGACGCTGTGGGCATCGGTTTAACGCCGTGGCCGGGTCATGGTCGTGGACCAGCTCGTGTGCACGGAGGGTGTCACATAGCGCCTTGGCCTGGCGTTGGCCGGCCTCGGCTGGCCGTGTTCTGGCTCCCGCTGTGCCGTGCGCTGGGCCGAGTCGAGGCTACGACTACCGTCGCTCGGTCGATGTGGCGTCCGCCTCACCCCTCATTTCACCTATCGCATCAAGGCTCTGGGCAGGTGTCAATGTCGCCGTGTCTAGGCCAATGACCACGGTCGCAGGGGCGATAGTGATGTACCTCTACCGTGCTTGGCCCCGCTAGCCGACGCTGGTGTGCCCGCTCGAGTCTGGCCACGCCATTCCGAGCACTTTGTGCCAAGCCTCGAGGTCTCATTGTCCATACGCACAGACTCGTACTGCTGCCACCATCGAGCAGAGCCACCCATCTTAACTTGCTTGGGTTCGCTCGTGTGCCCTCTCCATTATCGCATGGTGTGCTGAGCCATCGCTCCTCCTTTCCTCATAGTGCCAGCGGCTTCGCCATTCAATTCCTCGCTCTAGCGGGTAGCTTAGGAAGTAGGCTAGCCGTCTCCTTCCCCTCAAGCGCAGTCATGCCCTATCGACCGACAATTTGGCCTTTTGCTCATCACTAGTCATAGGCGCTGCCGAATCGGTAGGTTGGGAGGTAAGGCATGTAGGAGTGGTAGCAGTTCGATTGCTTGTAACCCTGAGCTCGCCTTGACTCCCTCTATCTGGTGCTCGCGCCATTTTGCCAGGGTGCTTGCCGGAGACGTGGTGACGCATTGGTGTCCATCCCGGAGCACCACCGCCTCGGTGGCTCGCACGTGGCCAGACTATCGTAGCGCTCCCCTGCTTCAACCGTCAGTAGAGCGTACACCACGGTGAACTACTGATGCTCCTTTGACATCTCTACCTTTCTATGAGGGCGTAGGCTCGCCGAAACAGTCATGCCACTGCCGCGGATAGCCGCTCGCCGCTGCAGCCTGCGACAGTGCGCCTCCGAGTCCCTAACCATCACCCATCGTAGCGCGTTTAGCCGTAGATGGTGACCGACCCACTAAATGGGTCCGCCTAGGCCCCTGGTGGCTGGCATGGACGCCCAGTGCCGCCGCTCGCCGCGCCGCCGTGCATGGGGTGGCCGGGGGTGTGCGTGGGGAAATTTGGAAAAATCCAGGGGGTTAAGTGAATTCGCCAGAGAAAGGAAGAAATAGTATTAGGACCTAGTTGTGGTTCAGAAAATGTCCGACGGCTCATTTGCTAAAGTGCCAACGCGGGCTCCCCACCATGGGTCGTCTCGCGTGTGGGCTACGCCCCGTGTTGGGCCGCCGGGCTGCTGGGCCAAATGGTGGCCACCGACCATTTTCCTTTACTAAGCATTTTCTAATTTAGTTCTAAGGTAAACTTGTAAATTCAATATAAAATTGTGTAGTTAACCGAAAATTGTGAAACCAATTTTATTAGGTTCCTAAAATCATGATATATCTACTAGTATATTTTGTTCACATAGTTTTATAATATTTTTAGAAGTGATCTAATTAATTTGAGATGCTTAATATTGTTAAGATATAAACTTGAAGGAACTTTTGTGATAAATTGGTAATAGTGTTGGCTCTGAAACTTTCACAGTAAATTCCTAACAATATTAGGTGCTCATTGTAATTTTGTGGCTCCATAATAATTAGTTTGCTAAGGTAGCTAAATGAGCCATAGTTTAAAAATATATATTTAATCAATAAAATGCCGAAACGCCTTGGGGATTTTTAAACTAGAACATTTTCCAGAGACGAAGCCTTGCTTGACAACGTGGTACGTAGCCTAGCACGTTAGTTATTAGAGCTATCTCGTTAGCTTGTGAGGCATAATCGTATTTCTAAGAGTTTCGGTTGCCGTTGATTATTTACGTCTCTGCGTTGCATCCACGTATATCATAATAGGAATAACGATGGATCACGGTGATGATCAGAGTAGCGGATAGGGTGGTGCCTTGATGATCATGTCACCATGATAGAATGCTAACTTTTGGTTATATCTTACCTAGTCAAGCCCCGGTGCATAACCTCTATTATTCTGCACTTTACTTTATGCTTGTGCATTAAGTTTTAAGGAGTTGAATAAAACCACTTGCATATATATATCATTATCCTATGAGTAATACTAGTATGTCAGGATCATGTAGATTGCTCTGCTATAGGACCTGATAGAAGTCGAGTGATTACCTGTCACTCACAAGAGATAGGAAAGATATTATTGTTATTATTACATTACTATCACATGCAATATATATGAATGATAATTGGAGACCGGACAGAATGGTACTTTGGATCTGGACTTGGTTAGGCATTCGAGCGAGGCTCGGATTGCACTTGTTCCGCCTGTGTCGATTGAGGACTGTCCGTTGCTGTAGATGGTAGTCAGGTCACAGACTTATTATCTTGAGCACATACTTGCTTATGGGAGCGAGGAGGCTCGTTACGCTCTTGTCGTGGATTCTGGCTCTTTTCGGACCGACTGATTGGAGGTGGGGAAAGGTAGAAGTATAAGCACCATATTGAGATCAGGTCTCAAGAGTGGGGGCTTGGAGTCCAAGTTTGGACGAGGACCTAGACCCTATGATAGGAGTAGAATGGGTTGGCCTTGTTTATGCCTGGGGTACAAACGGGGCGTGTGTTTTGAGTTACCCAGCTAGGATACATTGATTCACGAATCGCCGTTTTAGTGAGACGGTACGACTTGGCTATGGTCTAGCACTGTAGTAAGAACTAAAACTTGATAGGTGATAAAATGGTTCTGATTGCTTACCACCTACTCGAAAGTAGCATAGGTGCTTACATAGAATGGTTAGTTAATGAACTAATGATGACTACTAAAAAATTGAATATAAGGACACACGTTTAGTAATGCTTTCGCAGATGAAATAACCCACAAGCCAAATAAGCCTTGCATATCCTTGAAGTCTTTTATTTTCCTTCTGTCGGGTAAGTCTTGCTGAGTACAATTGAGTACTCAGGGTTTTATTCCCCCTATTGCAGGTGATCAGAGGATACTTAGAGCTGACTCTTGTGTGTAGAAACCTCCTGGTGGGCTCAGAGAGGATTCCTTCACGCTACGACCGTAGTGTTTATTCATAACCCTCACTAAAGGTTTTTATAAGAAAAGATGTAAAATCTGCTAGCATCTCTCGTATATAAATGTCCACTATGTTAATACTCCACCATGTCATTAAATTAATCTTTGCTTCCCCTATAACTCTGGTAACATTATTATATTCCGCTGTTATAATCAATTGAGTTAATATTCTGTTACTATAATAATGTGATGTAAGAAATGACTTAAGAATATTGTAAGTTGTATTCTCTCATTTATGACCCTGATGAAAAAAATGTGGATTTTTGAATTCTTCCTTAGGGTGTGCTCGACGGAACTATGTGGTTTAGTGTCCTCTCATAGGTGGTATCAGAGCATAAATGAGGAAATAAAGCTTCAAAATCATTTTCTAAACTAAAATTTGACAACCTGTTTTTGCAAAAAGTTAGGGCGTTTAACTACGAAGTATATAAGTTGCCCTATTGCTATAGTTAAGCATCCGAAGTAGGTTTAACTAGGCTTTCTCCGGTGGACTGACTCTCGCATAGTATACGATCTTTAAGTCAGTCGCGCTAGTAATGCCTTAGTCGTCGTGACCGTATTGCTGGTAGATGCGCCCTTCATAGATGTCACGCGAGTCATATTGTGCATGGCTGACCGGCCCTTGTTTGGGAATTACCGCTGAACTGTGACTTTGTGCTTCGTGTTCGCCTGTGGTTCACGCCTGTCGTGACCCACGTCTCCCCGTACTCCTTTCTATGCTATTATCGAACCCTTGCCCTGTAGCCGTACTAGTCATTAATGGCCTCGGACATCGCTCGCCTCGAACGCGCGAGAAATTCGGTCGATTCATTTGTAGTGGCCCCGTGTAGGATCCGAAGGTGGGCTGTGTTAGGACCACTAACCGCTCTACCATTATAAACAGGGCATGTCCTAGCAATTGGTACCACCACTCGGTGCACTCTAGCTCACCTAGCTTTTTGTTTTGAGTAAGCTTTCTGCTTAATCCTCCCTTGCAACCACCCACCAGGGATGGCAGGAGCCTGGGTTAGCAATTACTGCCTGAACACTAAAGAGTTTTCCCAAAATCCTGTATGCCACCCTGCAAAAGCTCGGAGTGAAAGATCATCCCGAGTATGAGGGCCGTGAGTATGAAAAGCATGGCACTGAGCGGTGTGAAGTTACCATCTATATTGGAAAGAGTGAGGAGTTTCCTGACATCACTGAAGCCTAGAGTGTGACCGCAACCGGGTTTCACTTCGTCAACACCTACCAAGTTGTGGCCTGCAAAGCCTTACGGTACCTTTGCCAGATCTATGAAGAGCCCATTGCTCGTACCCCCATGAGCTTCTTTCCACCTTTGGAAAAGAATCAACGGGTATGGAGGGCTCGCATGGAGGCTTTGCAAGGGTGGGATGCGCAAGAAGATAGCCCAACCGTGGTGCACTTGACTATGTACCTGCTTGCTCTGGATGAGTAGTATGACCGGTAAGCCTCGGAGCTGAGGAAGTGCCTTCGGTGAGCCAAGGAAGCTGAGATCTTCTCTAGGATGCTCCAGGTGCAGCTTGCTAAAGTGCATGCCAGTGTGGCAGCTGCAGAGATTCGGGAGACTGCCATGTTGGAATCCCTAAATGAGGCTGAAGATCAGCATGCCCATCAGTTGAGAGAGGCCTACCTTGTCACTAGGGCCAAGCATAGGACGCTTGCTGCTAAAAGGCAGGATCCCTTGATCTTGGAGGGAATCCCTATCCACCCGCCAAAAAGAAGGAGAACCGGTGTTGCAGTACCGCCAGCACCCCCACCCTCGGTGGTATCACATAGCCATGGCAGTAGAAGAATCCACCGAGCCTAGGAATGAAGTTGTGTGGTCCGACAAAGTAGATTAGTTGCCTTGGGAAAATGTAACCGTAGTTAGTGGTGCCTTTCATCGCTATCCTCTAGTATTGTAATATTTCCATTGTATTTTGTCCGTAGTTGTTGAGATCCTCCGATCATAGGGAAAGTGAACGATGTGTCAAGAATAGGAGAGTGAGTGCCTATATGTTGTACCAGTATAAGGATGTTTGGAATGTGCATTTTCTTTATTTCATTATGTTTATTATGTCCATCTACAATTAGGCCTCGTTAGATGTGCTTAGGGTTTTCAACGACGAGGTGAAAGCATCTAGGCCCTGTCGATGTTTTACCACCGATAGCCTGCCACGGGGGTACCGTGGCAGTATAGTTCGGGCTTCGGCGTATGCTGAACTCGATGGTAAACGCAAGAGACAGTCGATTTATCCTGGTTCAGGCCCTTGATCGAAGATCGAGTAACAACCCTACGTCTAGTCGGCGTTTGCCTTTTGCGTTGGATTGATTATGAAGTGTTATGTCGTACCAATTCTCCCTTCAGGAGCCCTGCCCTCCTTTATATAGTTAGGAGGCCAGAGTCCTAATCGGTTTACAATGAGATTTCCTAGTAGGATTACTTAATAGTTCTATTACTAAGATTATATGGGAAAAATCCTAGTTGAACTAGATCTTCTCTCTCTCTTGCGGGGTATCCTATGGGTCCCGCATCGACAAGCCCCCGAGCACTTCATGGTTGAGCTCTGAAAGTCTCGCTTTGCTCCTTCAAGTCTTGTTAGGTAGGAACAAAATGTTATCCGAGTGTTTTCTGGAGTGAAACCTTATAGCGCTTCTTGGGACCTTCGAGTGGTGAGTGTTTTGTGAAGAAAAAGTACATCCATCTGGTTGTAGCCCCCGAGCCTCTTGCTATTTGGAACAAGGAGCTGGAGGATCTTGTCTTGAAGTTGCTCTGATTGTTCGTTGAAGTTTCGTCAAAAAGAACTCGAATATGGCTCGTTCTGGGTTCTTTTTGTCATAATGTCTTGAAGTAGTCTGTGTTGAAGAGGTCTTTTGGTGACGTGCGCTTTTTCGGAGAAAAAGTGCACTCACTGAGTGTAGCCCCCGAGCCTCTTGCTATTTGGAACAAAAAGTTGGAGGGTCTTGATCCTTTATGTTTGCTTGTGCAATCTGTGCTCTGAAGTAATCCCTGAGATTTGAATTTTTGTCCTTATCCGAGTAGTTTTTGTGGTATCTTTCCGAAGCGGTCCTTTAGTCTTGGATTAAACCATCATCCGAGTAGTTTCTGTGGTGTGCAGCCTCCGAGCCTATGTCCGGGTTCTTTTTGGGTGGGTGCAATTTTTCATTAAAATTGCACTCACTGAGTGTAGCCCCCGAGCCTCTTGCTTTTGCTTGCAAAAGTTGGAGGATCCAGATTCCTGTCTTCAAAAAATTCTGGGGCTATGTATCCCGCAGCCTCGTGCTTTCTCCGAGTTCTTTTCTTTTGAAAAAGAAGTCGGTTGAAGAGTCTTGATGCGTTGTCGCTGCGTTGTAGTCTTGAGTTTCTTGTCCTTTTTGTCTTTTGTCTTTGGTTCCGAGCCCCGGGAGTAGTTGAAATGAGGGCCGATTCCCTAGCTTAGTGTTGATTAATGCATGATGTCGGCCGAGCCCCGAGCGATATACCGTGTCGCTTTTTTTCGTGAAGAACTCAAAAAGCGAGGTCTTGGCGTATTCTTTGATAGTCTGCTGCTGTCAGATGTAGTTGTATGGTGGTGGTTGAGTGTAAATGCTTTTTGCTCACGGGTTGTACTGTGATGGTATATCCTTCCGAATATGCCCGTCTTCGAGCACTGTTTTCCTCTCGCCTGAGTCGTCCATTATTGAGTCCTGTCCTTTCACTGTGTTCTTTGTCAGGCTTATTTCGTCGGTGCTCCTGGTCCATGTGCGCCGCTCCTTTGGTCTATAAATACTGTCCCGGAGTGCTTGTTTTCATCTATTGGATATTCCTTTGAAACCTTCGTGGATATGAGCATGGTAGTTTGTGAAGTAGAGCAGCCCCCGGGCATATTTTGTAGTCCCTGTGTGTTTTGTTGTAGCTGGAGGAAGTCTTGTGATAGGGATTAGAGATAGGCTAATCCCGCGACAGCATTGTGCCAGGATGTATGTGGTGGTAGTTGGAGGAAGTCTTGTGATGCGGGCTTCGTTCCTTCATTTGGCCGTTCTGGGTTGATCCTCGTCGCCTGTCTTGAGACTGTCCGGCGCAGATCAACACCATATGCAGTATCACATCGGTCTTGGGTAGACAGATGCCCGCCGGCCTTCTCTGCTCCAAGTTGTCCTGCCGTGCTGCCGATTTCCGCCTTGGGTGCACTGCGTCCTTCCTTTGAAGAAAACAGTGTAGCTGATGGCGGTTTGTCCTTCCGAGTAGCAATTTGGGACATGTAGTCGTTCCAGAGCCTAGCCGTGTCCGCGTTCCTCTTTGCCACCTTGCTTTTCGTAGTGCCGAATTCGTTGGGTCTTGTAAGATTTGTAATCTTCTATTTTTGAAGTCGCTTGTAATGTAACGAATCTTGTCTTTAAGATTTGTAATCTTCTGCTTGTAACGTAACGAATCTTGTCTTCTAAGTTGTCTTTTACTTTTCTCGCTATGTGCGATCCCGTTGTCCATGAGATTACCGGTTCTTTCTCAAATAACCGGGTTCTTTTGTTCCTTGTGAGGTAGCCTTTTCTTTCTTCCTTCTTTCCTCTTGTTTTGACGAGTTGTTCTTGTAGCGATCTCGATAAACTCCGCCGTGGTCTTTGGACGGATAAGTCTGAAATCGCCTGCTTGGTTTGTGTCTTTGTTGTGTGGATTTGTGCCTCCATTGTTTTAGCTGCGCGTCGGTAAATGGACCGTCGCGTTCCCACATTGTGTTTTATCGGGCCTTGTGGGCCGCTTGTATCATTGAGAAACCTATTTAAAGACCCTTTGCTGCCCAACTCTTGCCTTTAAACCCTAGCTTTAAAATCCGCCCACCACCGCTGTCGTAACTCGAGCATCATCATCCTACATCTTCTTTAGCGCCTCTCTTGCTTCCACCAGTTCATGGGAAAGAAGAAAACGCAAGCAAGTCTCAAAGCGACCTTCATAGACGAGGAATCATCCCTTTCTTTGATCCAAAATCGGGAGTTTGTGGCTATGAGGGCTGCTCGAGAGGGTTGGCCGGCCCCAACAACAAATGAAGATCAGTCACATGAGCTCGTTTAGCGATGGCTTGATCCAAAGCAAAGTCATCGCTGAATGGAGGGTTCCGGCGAACATCGGGTTCCAGCTCCGGTCCCGTGAGATTGTCCTTTTCGCTTTTTTTGTCCGCGCCTGGCTTTGCCTTCTGCCGCTTCCGCTTTCCTTCATCGGTTCCTTGGTTATTTTGGGATTAGTCCGAACCACCTAACCCCCAATGCCATTCTCCATCTTTCTGTTGCGTTCATCTTTGCGAAGCTTTCCTTGAATCCTCTCCTTCTCGCTCTTTTTCGCTTTTTCTTTTCGTTCTGAAACCTCAACCCCGCCGTGAAGAAACCAGCGTTCTTGGCGGTTAGGGGATTCGGTTTCGTCGAGTCTCAAAATTAAGTTTTTTGACTATGACCTGGTCGATTCAGAAAAGATTGGCATGCCGAGTGGTTTTACACCGCCAATTTAATCCCTTCCTTGCCATTCATCCCGGTCCGGTCCCGTGGTGAATGACCGATGGGACAAGAAACTTGAATCGCTCACGAGATTCAAGTGATCCAACCACTCCTTGATAGGATTAACATGTCAAGCAAAGCAGGTTTGACCGGCTTTGGTATCGCCTCGAGCTTTCTTCGTCGCCGGTTCAGCCCTTGAAAGAGTGGGAGCATCTCGGCTTTGAGTATTCTCGGGGCCGAGGATCCTTCACGCATGGTCCCAGCTCTTGAGCTGACCGGTGAGGAGGTACTCGAGCGTCTTCGAAAGATGCCGAAAGGGTGAGCGTTATTCCCCTAACATCACCGAGTTCTCGACCAACAACCCGCCTCACCGTGAGTTGTCTATCTTTTGTTTGAGTACTTTATGCACTCTAGCTGCGTTTGTTCTTGCTTAGCTTTTCTTTGTCTCGGTGTTTTATCCGTTTTCACGGGAGTTTGGGCGGAACTTTGTCGACCTTGGTCTCTCCCGACGCTTTCCTGCCGTGGCGTAGATCGGAGATAGACTTGCTGGGACTTCTGCAATTAGTAAGTCCCAAACCTCTACCGCTTCTTCCCGGGTTTCTTCCGGATTTGTTGATGTATATGAAGAATATGTTCCTCGATAGTCCCTCGCGGTCCTCGCAGTGTCCCGAAGAGGGGGCGAATGGATGGGTCTTCATCCGCCCGCTTTGTCTCCAAGAAGCCTCGCAAACCAAGTACTTTCTCGTACTCCAGCTTGTTGCTAGCATGCTCTTAGGTGAGCTCATTTAATGCTCTTTGTTCTTTTATTTTCTTGTCTCTCTCATGATCCGATTACTTTTATCCTTTTTTCAGCAGTGCTCTGGTTTCCTTGGTCGAGGACGAAGAAGATGATGAAGTACCCTCATCATGCGGCGGTGAGTTGCTTTTCATATTCTGTTGCATTGAATTTCTCTTCTTTGTCTTGACCTTTAGTATTGATCTTTTGAAGTAATCGGAGGCGGGTGTGAGTTCTTCCGAGGCTCCCGTGTCGACCTCTTCTCGAAACTCCGGTGTCGAGTTCTTTGGAAGCCCCTGCATCGAAGTTCTACCAGCTCCTTCAAGACGGAGTTCTTCCGCGTCTCCAGCTCGCTCCTTCCGCGGCTCCGCTGCGGCCATTCCGCTCTCGTCACGGGTGGCGAGGACGTTTTACCGTCGTGGTTCCTCCTGCGAGGCCTTCTCTTGGCTTCGCAAAGAAGAGAGTGGTCGGGTGAGTAGATTCTAGCTTTATCTTTTTGGCTTTTATTTTCCTTCCTCTGGTTCTTATCGGTGCTCCTTTTTATCACTTTTCAATGTTTCATCTTCTTTCACTCCTTCCTCGACTTCTTCTCTGCCTCCCGCCGTGCCAACGAGTTCTGAGCCTCAGGACTCACATCATTCTGCTGATGGAGTCGCTGGGGGCTTGTGGCTACTGGCGGTTATGCGGTTTTGGCCGCCCCGGAGGTGGATGTGTGGCCGCGCGCGGGGTCCTTCTCGAGGGTTTAACTCCAGCTTCCCTGAAGGTTGCTTTGGTCGTTCCTTCTTCGCTCCATCCGGCTTCTCCTTCCCCTTCTCTTGCTTCCGGCGGTCCTTCTTTTTCCGATGACGTGGTGCAACAGTTCGATGCCACCCATCGATTGTCGGAGCTGACCGCAGCACAGGGGAGCCTGTCGACCCTAGCGACTTCTTTTTTGGTGAAAAACTCCGGTAGGTTTTACTCGCCGTTCCTTTTTTGCATGCTCGTTTTCCTCCGTCCCTTACGCCTTATTTTTCTTTGTCTCTTTTGGCTCAGATTTTCTCCCGTGATCATTCTCGCTTTTTTTCTCATCTCGAAATGAGAGAAAGTTGTCTTCTGAGGTGGACGTTCTAAAAGACGATCTCGACCTTCTCCGGGCTGAGTTGGAGATGTAACGTCAAATGCACCAAAAGGAGGAGAAAACCCTTCGTGCTTTCGGGTAATGGAGACGGAGACCGCGGAGTCTCAAGAAGAATGAATGCAAAGGTGCCGTGGGCTCTCGCTGCTTTTTTTCTTGTATTTTGATTTCTTTTTCTTCACGACTTATTCTTGGGAGTCCTGTCTAGTTCTCCGAGCTGAGAAGTCAAAGCTCTCGTGAGAGCATCGATGAAATGAAGGCTCTAGTTCGTTCTAGTCATAATAAGGCCGAGGAGGTAATTACTCATGCCGAGGAAGAACTTGCCCTTGCTAAGCCGATTAGGGCGCTGAGTCGATAGAGATCTTGTGCAGCCCAAAGAACTATTGAAAGCTTGACCGAGAAGTCAAGGCGACGGCCACTAAAAATTGGAATGTTCTGTGGAAATCTTTTTCGCTCAAGAGTCGATGTTCTCCGGACTCAAATGACGACGGGCAATCTTGGGCGCAGTTCATTCCCCGGATTCCGGCTCGTTTCCAAGAATTTGCGAAGAAGTGTGCCCAAATATGTACCAAAAATGTGCTAGCCCAGGTCCGGGTCCTTGCTCCAGAGGCGCCTCTGCCCAAGATAGCAGAGGAAGTCGAAAGCCAAGAATACCTTGACGCCATTGAGAGGATGGAGCCCGAGGTCGACGGTTTAGCCAGTAGGGTTGCAGAAAATCTAGATATTGATATTTCCCTTCCTGATGATAATGCCTGACCTGACTGACCAGCTTCTTGTAAAGCTTCTTGTAATATTACACTCCTCTTTAAATGAAGATTCTTTATTTTCGTTGATGTATTGTTTGCCCGGGTGTGGTCGGGTTACTTGTCCCGCCGAGTATTTTGTCCCATTTTCGCCTCTCGCTCCACAAAACGACTCTGTGTTATCCTCGACGAGACCCCTCGATTTGTCGAGTGCTTTGTCCACGCTGTGACTTGTTAGATGTAAATCTTTGTGTTGACACCGCGCTATGAGAAAACGACTCGGCATAGAATGTTGCCTTTTGAGTGGCGCTTGTTAAATCTTTGTGTTGACACCGCGCTATGAGAAAACGACTCGGCATAGAATGTTGCCTTTTGAGTGGCGCTTGTACTTTTCTCTCGAGGAAAAGTATTCCTATCTGGATGTAGTGTAGCCCCCGAGCCTCTTGCTTTTCTAACGAAGAGCTGGAGGGTCTTTTGGAGTTCAGTTTCGGTTGACTAGTTTTGGCTTCATCGGCGGGCTCAAGCGTGTTTTCAGCTATTTTGCTCTCGGCCGGGAAGCTCAGGCGTGCTTTCAGCCATTTTGCTTTGTCCTTTTGCTTTTATTAGTCAAATCTTGAAATGTAACGAATGGAATACACTTAGAAATATATATGTAGTATGAAATACATGCATGTCTCGTGTACTTAGTGTAGTTGTGAAATTAGCAAATTGGGTGGAAGATTAACGACAAGTCGGCAACACTTACTTGAAATAAATGTTTTTACTTACATCAAATATGTATCGCCATAATATAGTAGAGAAAAATAAAATAGCCGATTATCGTAGGGTTGTTACTCGATCTTGATCGAGGGCACAATTCAGAGATAAATCGATTGTCTCTTGCGTTTACCATCGAGTTCAAAGACATACCAAGCCCGAACTATATTGGGGCCCGAACTATACCGGCAAGATAGTTCGGGCTTCCGCGATGTTGAACTCGATGGTAAACGCAAGAGACAAATCGATTTATCTCGAAATTCAGCCCTCGATCGAAGATCGAGTAACAACCCCACGCCCGATCGGCGCTTTGCCTTTTATGCTGGATTGATTATGAAGTGTTATGTCATACCACCTCTCCTTTCAGAGCCCCGCCCTCCTTTATATAGTCGAGGCCGAGTCCTAATCGGTTTACAATGAGATTTCCTAGTAGGATTACTTAATAGTTCTATTACTAAGATTACATGGGAAGAATCCTAGTTGAACTAGATCTTCTCTCTCTCTTGCGGGGTATCTCAGGGGTAACACTTCATAATCAATCAATCAGCATAAAAATAAGCGCCCATTGGGCGTAGGGTTTGTTACTCGATCTTGATCGAGGCTGAATTCGAGATAAATCGTTGTCTCTTTACGTTTACCATCGAGTTCAAATACGCCAAGCCCGAACTATATCGGGGTCCGAACTGCATCTGGCGGTATAGTTCGGGCTTCGCGTATATGCCGAACTCGATGGTAAACGCAAGAGACAAATGATTTATCCTGAATTCAGCCCTCGATCGAAGATCGAGTAACAACCCCACGCCCAACATGCGCTTTTTTTGTGTTGGATTGATTATGAAGTGTTATGTCGTACCAATTCTCCCTTCAGGAGCCCTGCCCTCCTTTATATAGTCAGGAGACCAGAGTCCTAATCGGTTTACAATGAGATTTCCTAGTAGGATTACTTAATAGTTCTATTACTAAGATTACATGGGAAGAATCCTAGTTGAACTAGATCTTCTCTCTCTCTTGCGGGGTATCCTGTGGGTCCCGCATCGACAGGCCCCTAGTTGGATTTTGGTGATTAATGACGACACAAGATTACTATGGCTAACGTGTGTTTTGCAGAGGCAATTTGAGTTAGGTCATGGTAATGGAAATTGATTGGGCAATCATGGTTGTCATGCCCCTATCGATGGAAATCATTTTAGTTTTCAAAGGATGGGCGACAAGGTTAAGGACGGACTAGTTCTAAGTGTCGTTTAGTGTTAGAGAGACACTTAGAGTAGTTTAGGACTTTGTTTTTCCTTTGGCCATACTATTAAGGGGGGTATGGACTAGTAGCTTGACCTAGGTGAGTCTAATAGATTAGGTGTGGTGCACACATGTCAAACTTAGCACTAGGTAGCTCAGGAATAGCCCTAAGATCGATAGAAGTCAACTTCATTCTCGAAGGATTTCGAATTGAAAGTGAATGGAGGGTCAAATAACTGACCGGACGCTGGTTTGGTTGTGACCAAACGTAGCGTGAAGAGTCCGGTCAGTTCATTTGATCAGTAGCTATAGTCATGTACTGACTGGACGCTAAACAGTACATGACCAGACGCTAGGGTGCCTACGTCCGATCAACATCAGAAAGCATCCATAGGGACATTTTGCTGATCGGACATGTTCAGTGGGTGATGACTGGACGTAGGTCAGAGTCCGGTCAGAGCTAACGGCTCTATCTAACATAGTGACGTGTTCTACTGACTAGAGCATTCAGTCACCCTGATTGTCATGTCCGGTCACCCCGAAACTTGCTGAGTTGGCCACCAACCGTTATGTTTTGAATGAGGGAGTATAAATATTTATCCCACTCATTCATGGGAGGTCTCTTGCCTAATTGTTCATCTGTGAAACGCCTTTGGAGTGCAAGGGAGAGCAAGAGCCTAGTGTGGTGATTGAGAGTTGCTAATCCAAGATTAAGGATCTCACTAGTGCATAGGGAGTAGCAAGTGTGCATCCACCTTTCTCATTAGGCTTGTCTTGGTCAAGTGAGAGTTTGTGCTTGTTACTCTTGGTGATCGCCATCACCTAGACGGCTCAGTGGTGGTTGAGAGCTTGGTGATCATCCAACGGAGCTTGTGGATGACCCAAGTCATATTGTGGGCGGTTGTGGGTGATTCACCGTGACGGAGTGTTAAAGAATCAGCCCATAGAGAGCACTTGATCCTTGTGTGGATCAAGGGGAGCTACACCCTTGCGCGGGTGCTCCAACGAGTACTAGTGGGGAGTGGCAACTCTCCGATACCTTAGAAAAACATCGTCGTGTTCCTTTCCCTCTCTTTATTTTGAGCATTTACATTTGAGCAATTCATTTCATGTCTTTACATTTCTAGAATTGTCATGCTAGAGTAGGATTGGAACCTAGGGTGCAAAACTTTTGTACGGCAGAACAATAAAAACACATTTTAGACACAAGGGGTGAAATGGGCTAAGTATATGGCTTAATTGTTGCAAAAAAAATTTAGAATTAGTCCAATTCACCCCCCCCCCCTTTTGGGCATCTTGATCCTTTTCAATTGGTATCGGAGCCTCGTGCTCCCTAAATTAGGCTTAACCGCCTAGAGCAGGATGTCCCACGGGGATGGACCCCCTCCTATCTTTGAGGGAGATGATTTTCCTTATTGGAAAATTCGCATGGAGGCATACCTAGAGGATTTAGATGTTGGAGTTCTTAGAGCCGTGTCACAAGGCTTCCCAAAATCTAAGAATCCCGCCAACCTTCAAGGCGATGAGGTTAACTACGAGAAGTGGAATGTAAAGGCTAGAAACACCCTCTTTAGAGGCCTTTGCAAGGATGTCTTTAACCATGTGCGGAACCACAAAGACGCCCATGCACTATGGTCAGACATTTGTGCGCTCCATGAAGGAACCAAGAGTGAGCATAAGGAACGCTATCACCTTATGATGAAAAAGCTTAATTCATTTGAGATGCTTCCTAGAGAAAGTGCCAATGAGATGTATTCACGTTTGAATATTCTTATAGAGGAAGTCAATGGGCTTGGACTCACACAAATGCAACCATCTGATATTGTGAGAAAGATCTTGAGTGTCCTCCCCATTGACAAGTATGGGCATATTGTGACGGTGCTTCATCAATGTGATCTTTCCACCGCTACACCAACTCAAATATTGGGGAAGATCAATGCACATAAGATGTACATGCACATCACTCCACAAGATGCTCTTCTTCCACCAAGAAGAAAGATTTGGCATTGAAGGCTAGCCAAGAGAAGAGGGGCAAAGCAAGAGTTGATCATGTTAGCTCAAGTGATGATGAGATTGATGATGCAAGTCTTGTTCTCATGGTGAGAAGAACCGCCAAGATGCTCAAGAAGCTAAACAAGAATGGTGTCAAGTTTGATGGCAAGAAGAAGAAATTCTTCACTAGTAGTAGAAGGAAGCCCATCTTCAAAATGGATTGCTATAATTGTGGAGAATTTGGTCATCTAGCTCATCAATGCCCCAAACCCAAGAAAAACAAGTACAAGAAGAAGTACAAGGGCAAGAAAGATGACTTAAGTGATGAAGATGATGATGAGAAAAAGAAGAACAAGTCATACAAGAAGAAGGATGGCAAGAAGAAGGAATTTCACAAGAAGAAGAAGAATGGCAAGGCATACATTGTTAGTGATTGGCTCACGGACATTGAATCATCAAGTGGCTCATCCGATGATGAAAGTGAGAATGAGAAGGAGAAGGTGGCCGCTCTTGTGATTGATTCTTCACTATTTTCATCGACACCGCCGCCATCATCCTCTACACACCTATGCCTTATGGCCAAGGGTGAACGAAAGGTATAAAATGATGATGATAGTAGTGGTGATGGTAATGCTAGCAATGATGAAAGTGGTAGTGATAGTGATAAAGAATTTGAATCACCTTCTTATGATGATCTTGTCAAGTTGCTAAACCAATACACTAAAATCATTGGAAAGACAAGAGCTAAAAATGAAAAGCTAGAAATTGAGAAGGACTCACTCTTAGCAAAATATGACATAGCCGACAAAGCTAGTGTTGAGCTTAGAGAAGAAAATAAAATTGTGTCATCCAAACTCAAGGAGCTCAAAACCTCTAAAAAGGAGCTTAGAGAAAAACATGATAAACTTGAGGGGATACATAATGAGCTAACCACTAGTTACAATTTGCTAAAAGAAAAGTACACCAATCTCAAGATTAATCATGACAATCTTGTTGTTTTTCATGAGTTATTATCCAATGAGCCACATGATGCTACTAACAATGTTGTTAAGATTGATATAGCTACATCATATGATGACTTGATTGTTGAGAGCATTGAGCAAGGTTCTAGTAGCAAAGGCAAGAAAGTGGTTGAGTCCGACAACTATGATGATTATGTCAAGCTCAAGAATGAGAATGAAAAGCTCAAGAAAGATCTTGAAAAGCTATCAATCACCAACACAATTGTGATAGAGAATCTTGACAAAGATTATGATATGGCTCTTGAGAATAAGATGCTTAAAGAAGAGAATAAGAGACTCAAGATGGAGAAAAATCATGATGAACTTAGAGAAGAAAATAAGAAGCTCAAGTTAGAGAAAGAGCATCTTAAGACCGGTTTGAGCAAGTTCACAAGAGGCCAATATCTCCAAAGTAAGCTACTCATGAACACCATGATGAAGATGGATAGAAGTGGTATTGGGTACTTGGCAAATCAAGAGAAGAAAGCTCAAGCTCAACATCAACAACAATACAAGTCAAAGCCTAAGCCAAAGAGATGCTTTGAGTGTAGACAAGAAGGTCACTTTGCTCATGAGTGTCAAACTCCACCACCACAACCCTTGCCCAAGAATGCTAGACCCTTTGCCTTCAATGTTCACTACATGCTTAGAAAGGATTCCAGTAGAAAGATGAAAGTCATGTTCTTAGGTCCACCCAATAAGAATAGGCCTAAGCAAATTTGGGTTGCAAAGTCATTGGTTGAGAAAGTCAAGGGCCCCATCAAGTTTGGGTCCCTAAACAACAAGCTTGATCTCTTGTGTGTAGGTGAACTACAAGACCGGTGGAAGTCATTGGGTTATTGATAGTGGTTGCACTCAACATATGACCGGTGATCCTCGTATGTTCACCTCACTTGATAAAGAAGTAGATGGTCAAGAAAGGATTACGTTTGGTGATAATTCAAAGGGCAAAGTTCAATGATTGGGCAAAGTTGCAATATCAAATGATCATTCAATAACAAATATGCTATATGTTGCTTCATTGAGTTCAAGGATTGGACGACAAGGTTAAGGATAGACTAGTTCTAAGTGCCATTTGGCGTTAGAGAGACATTTAGAGTAGTTTATGACTTTGTTTTTCCTTTGGCCATACTATTAAGGGGGCATGGACTAGTAGCTTGACCTAGGTGAGTCTAATGGATTAGGTGTGGTGCACACATGTCAAACTAAGCACTATGTAGCTCAGGAATAGCCCTAAGATCGATAGAAGTCAACTTCATTCTCTAAGGATTTCGAATTGGAAGTGAATGGAGGGTCAAATGACTGACCGAATGCTAGTTTGGTTGTGACCGGACGCAGCGTGAAGAGTCCGGTCAGTTCATTTGATTAGCAGCTACAGTCATGTACTAATCGGACGCTAAACAGTATATGATCGGACGCTAGGGTGCCTGCATCTGCTCAACATCATAGAGCATCCATAGCTGCATTTTGCTGACCGGACACGTCTGGTGGGTGATGACCGAACGTAGGTCAGAGTTCGGTCAGAGCTAATGGCTCTATCTGACACAGTGACATGTACTACTGACTGGAGCATCCGGTCACCCTGATTGTCACGTTCGGTCACCCCAAAACTTGCTGAGTTGGCCTCCAACCATGATGTTTTGAATGAGGGGGTATAAATACTTATCCCACTCGTTCATGGGAGGTCTCTTGCCCAATTGTTCAGTTGTGAAACGCCTTTGGAGTGCAAGGGAGAGCAAGAGCCTAGTGTAGTGATTGAGAGTTGATAATCAAAGATTAAGGACCTCACTAGTGCATGGGGAGTAGCAAGTGTGCATCCACCTTTCTCATTAGGCTTGTCTTGGTCAAGTGAGAGTTTGTGCTTGTTACTCTTGGTGATTGTCATCACCTAGACGGCTCGATGGTGGTTGGGAGCTTGGTGATTATCCGATGGAGCTTGTGGATGACCCAAGTCATATTGTGAGCGGTTGTGGGTGATTCACCATGATGGAGTGTCAAAGAATCAGCCCGTAGAGAGCACTTGATCCTTGCATGGATCAAGGGGGAGCTACACCCTTATAAGGGTGCTCCAACGAGAACTAGTGGGGAGTGGCGACTCTCCGATACCTCGGGAAAACATCGTTGTGCTCCTTTCCCTCTCTTTATTTTGAGCATTTATATTTGAGCAATTCATTTCATGTCTTTATATTCTTAGAATTGCCATACTAGAGTAGGATTGGAACCTAGGGTGCAAAACTTTTGTACGGCAAAACAATAGAAACACATTCTAGACACAAGGGGTGAAATGAACTAAGTGTAGGGCTTAATTATTGCAAAAAATAGAATTTGCCCAATTCACCCCCCCCTCTTGGGCATCTTGATCCTTTTCATGAGGTTAAGTGGGTTACAAGAGAGCAACCATTCTGATGCCAGCAGACCAGCCATGATTGGATAACGTAGGACACTGTATCGACTAATTATGAATGTCCTAGCAGAACACTTGAATCTCTTTAAATCAAATACGTTGTGGGATTTGAATTCCTTGTCCCTTTTTGCGAAAGGAACCTTTGTTGTCTGAATCTTCCCTTGCAATACTCATTTGATTCTGTGGTCTATGACCCCACCACCTTCATTGCATGTAAGTTAGTAATAGTTGCCTGGTTAATAGCTTATGGTGCCACGACGAAACCGAGGGCCCCTGTGGAACAGCTGCCACATGGTGACGCTGCTCGGCACGCGCTGGTATCGAGGTTGTTGACTAAGTACCTTTACTAAGTTACACCACCGTACCATTCTTGATACAAAATATTCTTCTTGGAAATATTTGGGTGTTCGAATGGGAAATCCACAATGGGTTGATGAGGTAGTGTTCCCCCAAAGTAACCAAGAGAATGTGGTTTTGAGGAAGCATGTATGTCGCGATCCTAGCTCATACAAAAGGTTGGCGCCTATTGTGATCAAGGAAAAGAAAGCAACAAGAAAAAGTTAGCCTTCGGGTAGTCGGGAGTGATTGGAAAAGCCTGAGTGGATGTCATGTCCCAAGCCCTATGTCCAGCTCGACCACGCTACGCACGCCGGTCACTATTGTCATGTGCCATGCGGACGCCGTTAGTGTCAGGGACCATTAGCACCCTGTCGGCTCTCGATCCTCGCCCTCATCCTCATACCAGACCCCTCCTATTTTCCTTTTTGGGGACATGGCCTCCCACATGCCTCCTCGTCGAGCGAACCCCTCTCCTCTCCTTTTTACTCCCTCCACTCAAGCTCACGTAGGGAGCACACCATAGCTGACGCTCTCCCCACCTCATGACCGCCAGTGTTTCCCTTCCACTCCGCCTGCACTTCCCGGTGCGCTGCACCACCACCTCTGTTCGCCCCTATAAGATGCCCTTGGCCCTTCCTCTCCTCCTTCATCCCCATCCCCCTCGAATCCGAAGCAGAGCTACGAGATCCAGCCGTCGCTCATAGAACTAGGGTCGCCAGTCAAGAGTGATTGCATAATCCGAGAAGAAGGAGGGATCTGCTTTTTGTCGAAGAAGTTCAAGTCCACCTTTGGTTAGTTTGGTCTTAGGGTTCACAATGTTTGAGTTCTCAGTCTCCTGTTTCTAGATCTAATGGACATACGCCATGTTTTGGATAATTATTTTCTTGTTATTTCTCCATTGTTCTCGTCTATCTTGACTTCTAGATTAAACATTGATTGTACTAGGTTGCTCTTAACCGGGTATCTCTAAATCCCTATGTGGTTTAGTGTTTGATGTCGTGTAATCTTTCGTGTAATTTTAGATCTACGAAGTGTAATCGTATTTTCCCCTTTCTGATTCTTGTTTTGAATCTTGGGATTAGATTCTTTTAAGGGGGGAAGATTGTAACACCTTGATGTTACGAGCTTGCTTAGCACCGAGGTTTAGGTCCGAGAGGGATTAGTCTAATAAGTTTTTGGGTTTTAAAAATTTATAACGCACGTGAAATGATAAGCGAATCCTATGTGACTCACTTTTGTGGACTCAAATAAATATCCAAGTTAACTTACTCGGCGCGTAAAAGTGCTAATGAAAATCCTGACGAGAAACATGGGATAAGTCATTTTAATTGTTTGGCACGAAAAACAATTTATGTAAACAAAAATAAAATATAACTTGTGTGTAATACTTAAGTAAAGATGATGAGCAAGTGGTGTAGTTGAAGGTGCAACTTTAATTTGTGAAAATAAATGTTGTTAACTAGTGTTCTTGAGAGCTCAAAAATCAAATTTGACGTTAAGATAAGCTCTTTTCGTTAAGTCGGCAAACACTTGAACTATTGTTAAAATACCATTTTTGACGAATTATATTGAGCAAAATAGTTAAATGGTGCTTAAATATTTTGCTCCTATGGGTTAGTATAAGGTATGGACTATTCCATAAAGTATTTGTTGGTTGAAGTTAACAGCGTTTAAAAATTGCGACAATAGAGTTAAGGGTTACTTAGCCCCAACTGAAATCCTTAACTTTTCTAAGTATGGAAGGGTAGAAGACAATGCTATCTTGACATTTAAATTCTAGCTAAAATGTTTGAACACTAGCTGCATGTTTTGGTATTGTTGATTGCATCAAAGTGAGTACATGAGCATGGAGTACGTCGAAGTTGTGTTGGATGTCATGTTGCTCTCGTAAAAATTGCCCAAACCTCCATAGAACTAGTTGTAACCACGTTGTTGGCACTCTATTCGTCAACCAGCACTCCAGCGATGAGCCCATGTTGGCCGGCCCCGGCTGGCCAACATGGGCTCATCGTTGTGCCGTGCGCTGGGCCAAGCCGAGGCAGCGGCTACCGTTGCTCGGTCGATGTGGCGTCCGCCTCACTCCTCGTTTCACCTATCGCGTCGAGGCTCCGGGGTAGGTGTCAGTGCCACCGTGTCTAGGCCAATGACCTCGGTCGCAGGGGCGATAGTGATGTCCCTCTACCGTGCTTGGCCCCGCTAGCCGATGCCAGTGTGCCCGCTCGGGTCTAGCCACACCATTCCAAGCGCTTCGTGCCAAGCCTCGAGGTCTCGTCATCCATACACACAGGCTCGTACTGCTGCCACCGTCGAGCAGAGCCACCCATCTTAACTTGCTTGGGTTCACTCGTGTGCCCTCTCCATTACCGCACGGTGTGCTGAGCCACCGCTCCTCCTTTCCTCCTAGCGCCAGCGGCTTCACCATTCAATTCCTCGCTCTAGCAGGTAGCTTAGGAAGTAGGCTAGCTGTCTCCTTCCCCTCAAGCTTGGTCATGCCCTACTGACCGACAATTTGGCCTTTTGCTCATCGCCGGTCATGGGCGCCACCGAATCAGTAGGTTAGGAGGTAAGGCATGTAGGAGTGGTGGAAGTTCAATTGCTCTCCCTCTATCTGGTGCTCGTGCCATTTTGCCAGGGCGCTTACCGGAGACGTGGTGACGCATGGGTGTCCATCCGGAGCACCGCTGCCCCAGCGGCACGCACATGGCCAGACCATCGCAGCGCTCCCCTGCTTCAACCGTCAGTAGGGCATACACCACTGTGAGCTACTGATGCTCCTCTACCATCTCTACATTTCTGTGAGGGCATAGGCTCACCGAAACCGTCGTGCCACAGTCGCGGATAGTTGCTCGTCGCTGCAGCCCACGATAGTGCGCCTTTGAGTCCCCGCCACCACCCATCGTAGCGTGTTTAGCCGTAGATGGTGACCGACTTGCTAAATGGGTCCACGTAGGCCCCTAGTGGCCGGCATGGACGCCGAGTGCCGCCGCTCACCGCGTCGCCGTGCATGGGGTGGACGGGGGTGCGCGTGGGGAAATTTGAAAAAATCTAGGGGTTAAGTGAATTCGCCAGACAAAGGAAGAAATAGTATTAGGACCTAGTTGTGGTTCGAGAAATATCCGAGGGCTCATTTGCTAAATTGCCAGCATGGGCTCCCCGTCGTGGGCCATCTCGCACGTGGGCCGCGCCCTGTGCTGGGCCACCGGGCTGCTGGCCGAATGGTGGCCACCGGCCCTTTTCCTTTTCTAAGTATTTTCTAATTTGGTTTCTAAGGTAAACTTGTAAATTCAATATAAAATTGTGTAGTTAACCAAAAATTATGAAACCAATTTTATTAGGTTCCTCAAATCATGATATATCTGCTAGTATATTTTGTTCACATAGTTTTATAATATTTTCAGAAGTGATCTAATTAATTTGAGATGCTTAATATTGTTAAGATATAAATTTGAAGGAACTTTTGTGATAGATTGGTGATAGTGTTGGCTCTGAAACTTTTACAGTAAATTCCTAACATTATTAGGTGCTCACTGTAATTTTTGTGGCTCTATAATAATTAGTTTGCTAAGGTAGCTAAATGAGCCCTAATTCAAAAATATATATTTAATCAATAAAATGCCGAAACACCTTGGGGATTTTTAAACTAGAACATTTTCTAGAGATGAAGCCTTGCTCGACAATGTGGTACGTAGCCTAGCATGTTAGTTATTAGAGCTATCTCGTTAGCTTGTGAGGCGTAAACGTATTTCTAAGAGTTTCGGTTGCCGTTGATTTGCATCCACGTATATCATAATAGGAATAACAATGGATCGTGGTGATGATCGGACTAGCAGAAAGGGTGGTGCCTTAATGATCGTGTCACCATGATGGAATGCTAACTTTTGGTTATATCTTACCCAGGCAAGCCCCGGTGCATAACCTCTATTATTCTGCACTTTACTTTATGCTTGTGAATTAAGTTTTAAGGAGTTGAATAAAACCACTTGCATATATATATCCTTATCCTATGAGTCCTACTAGTTTGTCATTATCATGTAGATTGCTCTGCTATAGGACCTGGTAGAAGTCGAGTGATTACCTGTCACTCATGAGAGATAGGAAAGATATTATTGTTATTATTACATTACTATCACATGGAATATATATGAATGATAATTGGAGACCAAGCGGAATGGTACTTTGGATCTAGACTTGGTTAGGCATTCGAGCGAGGCTCGGATTGCACTTGTTCCGCCTGTGTCGATTGAGGATCGCCCGTTGCTGTGGATGGTAGTCAGGTCATAGACTTATTATCTTGAGCACATACTTGCTTATGGGAGCGGGGAGGCTCGTTACGCTCTTGTCGTGGGTTCTGGCTCTTTCCGAACCAACTGATTGGAGGTGGGGAAAGGTGGAGGTCTAAGCACCATATTGAGACCGGGTCTCAAGAGTGGGGGCTTGGAGTCCAAGTTTGGATGAGGACCTGGACCCCATGATAGGAGTAGAATGGGTTGGTCTTATTTGTGCCTGGGGTACAAATGGGGCGTGTGTTTTGGGATACCCAACTGGGATACATTGATTCGCGAATCGCCGTTTCGGTGAGACGGTACGACTTGGCTATGGTCTAGCACCGTAGTAAGAACTGAAACTTGATAGGTGATAAAATGGTTCTGATTGCTTACCACCTGCTTGAAAGTAGCACATGTGCATACATAGAATGGTTAGTTAATGAACTAATGATGACTGCTAATAAAATTGAATATAAGGACGCACGTTTAGTCATGCTTCCATAGATACAATAACCCACAAGCCAAATAAGCCTTGCATATCCTTGGAGTCTTTTATTTTTCTCCTGTCGGGTAAGTCTTGCTGAGTACAATCGAGTACTTAGGGTTTTATTTTCCACTATGTTAATACTCCACCATGTCATTAAATTAATCTTTGCTTCCTCTGTAACTCTGATAACATTGTTATATTCCGCTGTTATAATCAATTGAGTTAATATTTTGTTACTATAATAAAGTGATGTAAGAAATGACTTAAGAATATTGTAAGCTGTATTCTCGCATTTATGATCCTGATGGAAAAATATGGATTTTTGAGTTCTCCCTTGGGGTGTGCTCGATGAAACTGCGTGGTTTAGTGTCCTCTCTTGAGTACTTAGTGTCTAATGAAAGACAAGTACTCTGAGAAGGCATTAGATTAGGCGGTTCTACCACAGGTCTGCCTTCCTCGAGCCCCTTATAAGGCCACCAGAAGGGGAGAAGAAGAGGGGGTCCTTCGCGGCGACTGTGGCCACGCGATGGAGTCAAAGCGCAACCAGTCGTGGGATTGAGTCTGAAGCTCGACTATACCCCTAGGGTTTTCATATCCTCTCAGCGGTGGTGGCGACGCCTTCGGCGAGAGTCCACTTTATCCACCAAAACTTAGAGGACTTATGTTGGGAACATCACGTTCTTGATGCCTCGGTGAGGGCTGCGTGTTCCTACGGGCTGCTACTCTGGATCGTCCATCATGGCGAGCGCCTAGGAAGGACTGAATGAGAAGGAGATGGCGGATGATAATCTGAACCTAGAGATGAGTATTGAAGATAGGCTGAAGGGGCTTACGCTAGCAGGAGAGGAGGCGGATGATCTTGATTTCTCGGATGAGTTGGATGGGTTGATCAAAGAGGTTCGTTGGCTTGCGCTATTTAGGGTTCATACTACAAAACCCTTTAGCCATGTCGCTCTCTTCACTGCCATGTGTATTGCATGGGCAGCAGCAAAATAAGTGACTTTCAAGGCGTTGGGCGAAAACCTATTCTTGGTGCAAGCTCAGTGTTTAGGCGACTGGAATAGAATTATGGAGGGAGGTCCTTGGCTCTTCCGTGGCACCCCGGTGGTCTTGGAGGAGTATGATGGGTTCACCAATGTCAAGGATTACAAACTGAATAAGATCCCAGTTTGGGTACGCATCTAGGGCTTACCGGAGGGTTTGATGAAGAAAAAGGAATTGGCTGAGAAAGTGGTGAGGAAAGTCGGCAATCCACCTATTACGGTGATCGTCGATGAAGGAAGAATCAATCCCTCATCCTATTTGAGTGCTCGGGTGTTCATGGAGCTAGACAAGGCCCTGGTCAGAGTTGTTCCTATTACAATAAAGGAGAGCAAACGCTACTTGGTTCAATATGAAAAACTACCCATCTTCTGCTATTTTTGCGGACTCATGGGACATGAGATGGCTGAATGTGGGGATGGTGTGCATGATATCACAAAGTGCCAGTGGGGAGATTGGCTGCTGGTGAAATTTGGAGGAAATAGCGCTGGAAGAGGCTCGGGTCGTGGAAGGGGAAGCAGAGGTGGTGCAGCTAATCGAGGGCGAGGAAGAGGAAGGGGCTCGGCCCAGGATGATGTATAAGGGGATGATATGGAGATATATGAGAACGAGACGACCAATACCAACCTTCAACTCATACCGAGTTTGTCAGCTGGGATTATTGACAGTCTAGAGAAAATTCAAGAAAAGAAGAGGCAATGGAAGGATGGGGCGAGCATTGGCACGGTGAAGGAAGTGGTGAAGCAACTCTCTCTATCGGCGTCCTCCCTCGAGGAGGGTCGCCGGGAACAATGAAACTCTTAGCATGGAACTGCTACGGGCTAGGTTCAGCCCGGGCAGTTCGCGCGCTTCTGGAAGTCCGGAGGCGCTTGCAACCAGATGTGTGGTTTCTGTCTGAAACACATTTGGATAAAACTAAGGCAGAAAATGTGAGAAGACGAGCTGGCTTTGACCGTATGATTGTTCATGAAAGTGACGGTCGCAGCGGGGGGCAGGTGCTGATGTGGCGGGATGATATTAATGTTTGAGATCAAGGTGTGACGGGGAACTACATTGACGTCATTATTGAGAATGGAATTTCCTGGCGATTTACAGGAGTCTATGGTGAACCTGAGTGGAACCAGAAACATGTGACTTGGGAGGCTCTGCGTTCCATCAAAGGTGATCTTAGTACTCCATGGCTTCTCATGGGGGATTTTAATGAAATTCTATATAATATAGAGAAGGAAGGTAGCAGGCCAAGGCCACAAAGACAAATGCAGGCGTTCCATGATGTATTATCAGAATGCAATATAAATGATATGGGTTTTGTGGGGGATAGATTCACATGGCGGAGGGGAGAAATCAGAGAAAGGCTTGATAGAGCTTTGGCTAATCCTCAGTGGGTTGACATGTTCCCTCATGCAGCATTGATAAATAGCGAGATGCCCAAGTCTGATCACAGACCGATCTTGCTAGACATGAGCTACTTTCGGGGAACTCAGGGAAGTGATAGTGGAGTAAAGAGGAGATTTGAGGCTCGGTGGTTGCAAGAGGAGACGGTTGAAGAAATCATCAAAACGTCCTAGGCAAGAGCATCATCCCGTGGAGAAGGGCCCAGGCTGATGGATAAAGTATCAGAAGTGCATGTAGAGTTGCATAGATGGGATAAGGAGGTTCTGAAGAGGCCTTCAATGAGAATTAAGGCTCTTGAAAAGGACCTAGAGCAGCTGCGGAGGGGCCCAATGAATGATAATAATATTGCGGCACAGAAGAAAGTCATGATCCGCATAGAATTGTTGCTAGAACAAGAAGAAATCCATTGGGTTCAGCGGGCGCGAGCGAATTGGTTGAAACATGGGGATAGAAACACCGGATTCTTTCACAATTATGCAACAAAGCGGAGGAGGAAGAATACAATAAAAGGGTTAGCCGATCAAAATAGACTAATGCAGGAGGAGGGGGAAGCAATGCGTAGCATTGTTCGGGAATACTTTGGTAACTTGTTTACTTCTGAGGTAGGCGAACCTGATCCAACCGTTCTCTCTGATGTTAGACGATGTGTGCCACATGATATGAATATAGGGTTGCTAGCTCCCTTTTCGCATGAGGAAATAAAAAAGCTCTATTTCAAATAGGAGACCTTAAAGCATCGGGGTCGGATGGTCAACATGCAGTATTTTTTAAGAGATTTTGGGATCTCTTGGGCGATAGCCTTGTGACAGAGGTCCTGGATGTAGTCAACAATTGTAAAATTCCGGACAGTTGGAATGATACAACAATTCTCTTGATCCCCAAGGTAAACAATCCCACTATGGTGTCTTAATTTCGTCCAATAAGTTTATGCAATGTAGTCTACAAAGTCATTTCTAAAATGCTAGCCAATAGATTGAGAGGGAACCTACCTGATATTATTAGCGATCACCAAAGTGCGTTTGTTCCTGAGAGATTAATTACAGATAACATTCTTATTGCCTATGAAAGCATCCATAGAATAAAGAAGAAGTGTGGTAAAAGAGGTCTCTGTGCTATAAAGCTAGATATGCATAAAGCCTATGATAGAGTTGAATGGATTTTTCTTGATAATATTATGCTTAAAATGGGTTTTCACCAGAGATGGGTGCAGCTAATCATGGCTTGCATGTCTTCAGTCAGATACAATGTCAGGTTTAACTCCATGGAGACGGGAGTGTTTACCCCAACACGTGGTATACGTCAGGGGGATCCTCTGTCTCCTTACCTATTTTTGGTTTGTCGCTGAAGGACTCTCAAGTTTGCTAAAAGGAGCTGAAGCAACGGGAGAAATAGAAGGAGTGCGGGTATGTCGGGATGCACCAGAGGTTTCTCACTTACTCTTTGCAGATGACTCTGATGCACGCCGACAAGAGGAATGCAGATAATTTGAAGAGCATCCTTGATAGATACTGCATAAACTCAGGCCAAATGATGAGTGATGCAAAGTCTAGTGTGTTCTTTAGTGAAAATACTCCTATATTAGATAAGCTGGAGGTATGTCAATCTTTGAATATTATGACAGAATCATTGAATGACAAGTATTTGGGTCTGCCGGTGTTGGTAGGGGTAGACCGCAGTGATTGCTTCCAACATCTAATTGATCGTGTCTGAGCCAAGACAAAGGGTTGGAAGGAAAAGTTGCTGAGTATGGGCAGAAAAAAAATTCTTATAATGTCTATCGCTCAAGCCGTGCCAGTCTATGCAATGATGGTTTTCAAAATCCCAAAAAGCATTTGTAAAGGGATTTCAGACACCATATCATAGTTCTGGTGGGGTGATGAAGATGACCATAAGAAGATTCATTGGAAGGCGTGGTGGAAGCTTTGCATTCCTAAGAAGAGAGGAGGTATGGGTTTCAGAGATTTGGAGAGCTTTAATCTTGCGCTTCTGGCCAAACAGATTTGGAGATTGTTGCTTGAACCGGATTCACTTTGTGCTAGAGTGCTAAGAGCAAGATACTATCCTGATGGAAAATTGTTAAATGCAAAATTAAAGAGTGGGAGTTCATATACTTGGCAAAGTATCCTGACGGGATTGGAGTGTTTTAAACATGGATATATTTGGAGAGTGGGGGATGGTTCTCAGATTAATATATGGGAGGACTGTTGGATTCCATTGAGCCATAATCTTAAAATTATGATACCAAGGGGAAACAATTTAGTCACCACTGTGGAGGAGTTAATCAATCTAGTGACAGGTTATTGGGACGAGGACCTGATCAAAGATTTGTTCTGGCCAATCGATGTTCACCGGATCCTACAAATACCATTATCTGTTGGTAGAGAGGACCTTATGGCATGGCATTATAACCGAAACGGTTTCTTTTCAGTCCGTTCAGCATATCATATACAATGGTTACGTAAATTTGGTGGTAACACACTATAAGTGCATGCAAATGGTGTGGGTGATATTGTTGTTTGGAGAAAACTCTGGCAATTGCATGTTGCGAGCAAGATCAAAAATTTTGGTTGGAGGGTCCTGCATGGCGCTATACCATGCAAAGGGATTCTTACAAACCGACATATAGAGAACTCAGGCAGCTGTCCAGCATGTCATGAGGGATGTGAAGATATTAAACACATTCTGTTCACCTGCAATCGTGTCAAAGGGATATGGCAATGACTTGTGTTTGGAACAAGATGGAGAGAGTTCTGGCATCAGATAGATCGGGGTCTGTTTTACTAGCAGATTTCATTAACAACTCTAGACCGGTTATGAATCTAAATCAGGTTGGTCTTGCTGAACTAATACTGACGGGAAGTTGGTATATTTGGTGGGAACGTAGGAAATTCGTCCACGGTGAGGCCATCCAGCAACCGATGCAGTCAGCTCTCTCAATTGCTTCTCTGATGACAAACTATAAAACTGCTATGAAGAAGTCTATCAAACAAAGAGAGGGATGGAAGAGACCGCCAGAAGGAAAGTTACTGATAAATATAGATGGAAGTTTTAGAGAGGAAAGCAGCAGTGGAGGTACTAGCGTGGTCATCAGAGACTCAAAAGGAACGTTCATTGCAGGATCTTGTAGCTATATGGAACATGTGGTGGACGCCCCCAACATCAGAGGTAATGGCGTTAAAGGAGGGACTTTTGTTAGCACAGCGGATTGGATGTAATGGCTTCATCATACAGTTAGACTGCATGGAAGTCGTGGAAACTATGAGACTTGGGATCTCGTCTGTTGCAGGTGCACCAATTTATGATGACTGTTTTCTCCTATGGCAAGACTTTGAAGATATCTCCATTGAGCATTGTGATTGGCGAATATAGTGGCACATGAAATAGCTAGAGTGGCTTTATCTTTGAAAGATATTTGTATTTGGGTCAATGACCCTAAATTTTCTTTTTAAAGCTATGATAAACGATGTAATTATGTTTGATAATCGTACGCCACATGGCTTTCCTAAAAAAAAAAAGACGGCTCTACAGCCTCTGCAGCCAGAGCATGTCTGCATGTGAATGACTCCCCTCGTCGTCGTCGGGAACAAGAACAAACACGCTATAAACCGTTTTTTCGATTCGGGAAAAAGAAAAAGAAAAAGAAAACGGCGACCAAATTCTGTACTCGTTTTTGACTCGTCAGTCAACCATGACTGCCAGTTGCCCTGCCCTGACGCCTGAGTAATGCCAATGGAGACTTCCAACTAAGGATGAAAACAGAACGGAAATATCCCGAACTGAGCCGCATCGTTTTCTATATTTAATCCGATCGAATCCGTATTTTCTTGTCCGACTTTACCGTTTTCGCTTTCGTATTCCAGATGTTTCGTATTTCAAATGTAAAAGTAGAAAACGGTTTAGATATTTTTCGACCGTTTTCTACTTTTCTACTTTTAATTTGAAATATTCCGAATTCAAAATTCGGTTTAAACCGAATTTGGCCAACTGCACAGGTTATACAGCCCAATTATAGGCTGCTCACCACGCAGCTGCGTTCTTTCTACTGATGGCCAGCTGCCCTCTCTTATAGACGACGCCTAGCCTCATCTATACGAATGCCCATCTGGGCCATAGCCCATCAAGCTCATCGGTTTAACCCCCACCTACGAAGTCAATCATTTGATAGTTTTTGCCTCAGTCGAATAAATCCTTGTTACTCAAAAGAAAAATCTGAATAAACCTTTAAAATAAAATACTACATCTATTTAAAAAATTAATAAAATTATCCTGACTCAGTTCGAGTTCATGTTTCTATAACATCTAATTTTAGTTCAGATTCTAAAATGGTATGCTAGTTGCTACATCTAATTTTAATTCCTATTATCCTGCTAGCTACTAATTGCTTGTTCTAGACTTGTATTTATGTGTCGGCTATTGTGTTAAATACCTAAGATCAAGGATCATGCATTTGTTAATTATTATATGCACTTGAACTTGATCATGTATGTACTTAGTCATGCACTTGGTCCTACGGGTCGGTATTCCGTATTGAGTTTTCGTATATCGACCGCGTTCGACATAAATCCGCTTGAATTGGTTCGTTTTCGGAATTCTCGATATTTCGTAAGTTCGCGTTCGTTTTCGTGTCCGGCTTTACCGTTTTTGCTTTCGTTTTCGTATTTTAAATGTAAAAATAGAAAACAATTTATGAGTTTTTCGACCGTTTGCCACCGTTTTCATCCTTACTTCCAACTGCGGGCAGGACGCCTTGGCCGGGAGAAGGCACCCTGGTAAAGGAAGCCAGTGCCCACTACGCCGCCGGTCCGTGGCGATGCGTAAACAAGGCGCCCCTCCTCTGCCGCTGCCGATGCTCGCCGGCCGCTATACCATCATCATCGTTGTCTTCGCTTTCCTGCTGCTGCCGGCGCCACTGGCCGTGGAGAACCCGCCTTATGAATCCTATTGCGACGGCAACGGGTACGCGGTCAACAGCACGTTCCAGGCGAACCTGAACCTTCTCACCGCAGCGCTCCCCGTCAACGCCTCCATCTCGCCGGCGGGCTTCGCAACCGCCGGCTTTGGCTCGGCGCCCGACCAGGCCAACGGGCTGGCGCTTTGCCGCGGCGACACCAACGCCTCCACCTGCGCCGCCTGTGTCGCGGCGGCGTTCCAGGACGCGCAGCAGCTCTGCCCGCTGTCCAAGGGCGCCACCGTGTACCGTGACGCCTGCGTCCTCCGCTTCGCCAGCTGGCCGTTCTTGGATTTCCTCCAAGAGGGCCAGTGGCTTGTGCCGGAATTGTTGTATGAGCTATTCACCTCAAAATTTCAATTTTTTTTCTTCACATCAATTGCTTCCAGTTTGAGATAAACGGCTTACAATTTTTGCGACTTGTGACAAGTCCTTCGATTTTTAAGGGCCCAGGGAGCGTCAACGCCTCGGATGCCTGGTTCAGCGCCGCCGTCACGGGGATCTTCAGGGCCCTAGTCGACCACGCGATGGCGACGAGCAACGCGACGAGGAAGTACTTCGCCACGGGTGAGATGGACTTCGACCCCAAGCTCTATGGGCTTGCGCAGTGCGCGCCGGATCTCACGCTGGCGCAGTGCCGGGACTGCCTCAGGGACCTCGCGACAATACTGACGACGCAGTATTTGAGCGGGCGGCCGCCCTCGATTAGCGCTTTCGTGGTGTGGTGCTCCCTGATATGCAGCGTGTCGCCGGTCTACGACGGCCGGGCGATGTTGCAGCTTGCCGCGCCGCCGGTACCACCACCATCGACCACTCTCACGCCCCCTTCTTCAGGTCCGGAGCAAATAGGACCCTCAAGTCTTGTTATCCTGAACATTTCTTTGAGTCATCACGTTAATTCTCACGTATCCGAATTCATCAAATCATGGCTCCTGACTTCGTCATAAATGTTGCTAGTTCAGTCATCCCTGTTTGCTTAAACTTAGCAGTCATACCATTTCAGCGAAATAACGGTGTTTTTCTCTCACAACAAATTAGCATCAGCATCAGCCGTTTTTCCAGCCAGCCGAACAGGGCACTGTACTACTGAACCTTGTGTTTGGAACATGCAGGGAGGAAAAGAAGTGCAGCTGTAATTTCTGCAGGCGTAGCCTGTTCCATTGCGTTAATGTTGATTATTTCAGCTATTTGTTTCCTTCGATTCCAGAGGAGAATTAACTCGACAGAGAACAATCATCGTGAGTAACAATGTGGTATTTGAATTCACTGTTTACAGTGTTTCCATGAGCTTGAATTTACTATTTCCTTAATAAATTCTTGCCATATGACACCCTAACAGCACTGAAGAAGATAGGGAGAGCACAATGCACGATCTTTGATTTGCCAACATTGCAAGAGGCGACTGAACACTTCTCAGAGAAGAATAAGCTAGGAGAAGGTGGCTTTGGTACTGTATACAAGGTAAGTAAGCGAGCGAGGACACATGAGGGAAAGAGAATGTAGTAATATCGCACTTCTCTGAAAGATAATTTTGTTTCAGGGGATCCTCTCTGATGGGCAAGAGATAGCAGTCAAGACACTCTTAGGAAGAACCGGGGACGGGTTGCAACAACTACACAATGAAGTGCTGGTACTGGCAGAGCTTCAGCACAAGAACCTTGTTAGGTTACATGGGTTTTGCTTGCATCAGAGTGACACACTGCTGGTTTATGAATACATCAAGAATGGGAGCCTCGACAACTTTCTATTTGGTATTTTCTTCTTCATTCACCTCTTTAGTCGCATAACCAGAATTTTCTGGTTTAGAAAATGTAAACTGCACTGTCGCTTTTCATGAATCCTAGGGAATTTTTATGTTCTATGCATGAATTTTGTTGAGCAACTAGTAGTAATAGATGAATACGATGATAATAATTTGCCTATTGATATAAAGTATATATCAAAAATAAAGTTAAAATCTAAGTATACACTGCAATATCATACTACTGCAAATCGATATCCGATTTCCACCAAATTAAGTTACAGAGTATTACCGCAGTAACGGTTTATACTTTTTTTTCTGAACTTTTTCGATAAGTGAGTGGTCATTATAATAGTAATAGTAGGATATTAATTTATATCGACTTGTAGATATTCTATCAGTATTCAGTAACAACCAATATTAGCTGATATGGTCACAACAGATGATAGCAACGGAAATGCACTTAACTGGGAGCAACAGTACAACATCATCATTGGAATTGCCAAGGGGATATTGTACCTCCATGAGGACTCGAGCATGAGGATCATCCATCGGGACTTGAAGGCAAATAACATTCTTCTGGATGACAACATGGAGCCCAAAATCGCAGATTTTGGGTTGGCAAGGCTTATTGGAGAAGGCCACACCCATACTCAGGCATCCAGAGTTGTCGGAACATTGTAAGCTAAGCTCATGAACTTGATACAGCCTCAGGCATCACGCTTGAATCCATGTGAGTGTCCAGTCCTTGCTAACTGAAACTGAACTACTTCCCATCCTCTGCAGCGGCTATATGGCGCCAGAGTATGTAATGCACGGTAGGGTGTCGCCCAAGATTGATGTCTTCAGCTTCGGTGTGTTGGTCCTTGAGATTGTGACCAGGAGAAGCAACTGCAGTTCTGATGACCACAGCACTGTCAATCTCCTTAGTGATGTAAGTGAAGTTCCGAGTTTGCATATCTTTTTTTTACTGAATATATAAATATATACTAAAACATTCATATCATCGTGTCTGAATGTGGAAAGCACTCCCTAATTTGAATTGACAAACTATAAAATGGTACTCCCGTCATCTAACAGGTCTGGGATCACTGGTCCAAAGGGACGATGTTGCAAATGCTTCACCCATCGCTGGATGAGGTTGCTCAAAGCCAGGCGCTACGATGCATCCACATCGGTCTGCTGTGCGTCCAGTCGAAACCTGAGGACAGGCCTGACATATCAGTCGTGGTATTCATGTTAACCAGGGATAGCATGGGGCTCCAGCCGCCGTCACAGCCTGCATTCTTCTTTGGTAGAGAATCACCTTCAGCTTTAGGGTCAGATGCTCGAAGCAGCTATACATACGAGCGGTCTGGTTTCATATTGGGACAGGGTATCTCTGTGAATGAGATTACACTCAGTGAACTGTACCCTAGATAGGATCAAAGTTGGATAAAGAGTACATGGTATACAGCTGAAACTCTACGAGATTATCACTTTGCTTAAATTGTGAACTCTACGAGTGCCCAAACTGGCATGCAGCGCTACGAGCAGCCTCCCAGCCGCCCCCGCCCCCGCCGCCGCTCACGCTCCAGGCGCCCCCGTCCACCCCCGCCGAGCGCCGCCGGCACCAGCTGCCCCGAACAACGGTGGTAGGCCCAAACAGCACAACACCAACTGAGAGTAGGCGCGCCCTCAAATGAACAACCCTTGTAGATTTCTGGCGGAAAGTCAGAAATGCAGATGAACACAAGGGCAAAATGGTCAGAGTAGGTCAAAAGTTGAGGTGAAAAAGATTAAAAGCTGGCTTAACTCTCAAAATTCAAATTTAACATAAAAGTAAGCAATAATTTTTAGCACAAGTGTACAATTGTTGATGAACTACAATGTACACATATAGTCCCACTACTACAGTATTCTTACCTAAGGTGGGCGTTTTGGATTTTCGGAGGTGGGCAAAACGTCCGCCTCCGTCAAAAGGTGTTGCAGGTGGCCAAATGCCCGCTTGCGAAAATAAATAAATAAAAAAAAAAGAAAAGCCCGTCGACTGAGCCCGACTGGATCTGGGCCTACTGGGCCCAGACGCGTCGTCGTCGTCGCCATCGTTCCTGCATGGGCACGCAGCCGGATCTGGTGGTGGAGGTCGCCGCCATGGGAGGAGGCCGGGTGTCACCGCCGAATCCGCCCTCTCCCGCCATCGCCCGCTAGATCTGGTGGTGCAGGTCGCCGCCGGGGGAGGAGGTCGCGGGCCGCCGCTGGATTCAGAGTTGCGCCGTCATCCGGCCGCGGCCTCCACCACCAGATCCGGCTGCACCACCAACGCATCCGCCATCGGTAGCAGCGGCACAGCCACTGCCTCCGCGTGAGCTCTGCCTGCTGGGCTCCGGCGACACGAGATCCACCGCCTGGGATCCGGATCTGCCGTTAGCCGTGCAACGGGAGAGAGAGAGAGGACGCATGGATAGTCATATGTCAAGTTGAGAAGTCAAGGGAGACGAAACGTTTGTTTCATTTGCTTGGCTTGTCCTAATAACGTGCTTTTATTATTGCCACTTAAACGAGGGTACACGGAAATGAAGAAGAGGACGACGTATTGGAGTTATTGTTTTGTCAAGAAGTTTGACTTAGAAAATAAATTAATTAAGCGAAATATATAATTTCCCTGCCGTACAATGCATGTGTGACTATAATAGTCACATGTCAAGTTAATTAAGCAGTTGGGCGAAACGACACGTTTGTTCCATTTGCTTGGCCTGTCCCAACGTGCACTATCATCGCCTCTTGACCGAAGGCACACGAAAATGAAGGAGAGGACGACGACATATTTGGAGCTGTTGTTTTGTCTCGTGGAACAATTAAATAAACAGTTTTTTTTGTTATTAAAGAGAAACGATTTTTGGAGGGGAGGCGCGTCGACCCGCTGCGTGGGGGAGGAGGGGCGCAAGCCGAGGGAGAGAGAGTTGTGAGAGAGAGACTGTGTGGACGAACCCTAACTCCTCAGTTTATATAAGCCCGGTTCCAGGTAGAGAGTTGGATGTGGGCTTTAGCTGGGCCTTAGAAATATTTACGGAGGAGGGCCTTTTAAGAGGTCCACCTCCGAAAATGGTCTCTATTTTTTGAGACGGATCTCTTAAGTGGCCCGCCCCCGTAAATCAATTTTAGGAGGCGGGCAATTTCTGACCGTCTCTGTAAATAAAACGTTCGCCTGTAAATGCATTTTCCGAGATAGTTAATTGCGATCGCCTCCGTAAATGAAAACATCTGCCTGCAAAAATCCTCAGGCATTTTACGAGACTGTTGGATTTTGTGACCCCTTCCGTTAATGTTTGAGCAGTGTCTCACAAAATTACTTTGTAGTAGCGTCCATCATTAATGCTCTAGCACAAATATAAAAAAACACAATGTACAACAATTACAACATAAATTTTAGTGATATATAGGTACATGCACAGAAAACAGAACGAGGATGCAGGGATCGGGACAGGGGATAGAGAACCATCCTTGTCCCCACCAACCCTATCAGGATGTTTTTTTCTTGTTTAAATCCCCATGGGGAAGAATTGACCCCGTCTTTGTCCTCTAATAGCTAGAGGAATTCCCGTGGGAAATCGAGGATCAGGGCCCCCATTGACATCCCTAATTGGGAAGAATGGAAAGCTCGATGATGAGTTGATGACACGATGGAAGGTGTTGTAGGGTGTCTAAAGGAATTGTTACCGCTAGACCTCCGCAAAACATTGATGGGATTAAAAGGTCGTGCCTTCTAGGGCCTCGTGGCAGAGGTCTCTTTACCTCTTCATGATGGGCCACATAGGGGTTTGGCGTTGATGTGGTTGTCTATGTTGTTGTTTGATGTTGCGATTGGTTGTGTTGTCTTAGGCATAGCATTTGATATCGTGACGGGTTTGTGTACTGAGTTGTTTTAGCCCTTTTTGGTTCCTATGTGTGCATCATCGATGGCATGGATAGCGAGGAACGGAGGAAGTATATAGACTACGCGGTGGTGTTGACAGCGTGTATATGTGTTGCACGTGCTCCTGTTGTAAGTGTTAACAGAACCGTCATGTTCGCTTGGCTTATAAACCGTACTTTTTCAGCCAACGAACAGTATTTTTCTCTTACAACAAATCAACCAACAGTACTTTCAGCCATGGCTTATCAGCCAAGCGAACAGGGCAAACATGTATATGCATGTGTTGTACCGGCCTGTACGTGCTCTTGTTGTACTCGGAGTATAGTTCAAGATCCTAAGAGCAACTTGTGGCTTGTATACTACTTGTATAAAAACAAGAGCTCATGATTGGGTCATCTCATTCTCATTTGCCTATGGCCCTGTTCGTTTTGCTGAAAAACCATGGCTGAAAGTACTATTCGATAATTTGTTGTGAGAAAAAAACACTATTCTTTCGCTGAAATAGTACGGCTCATTAAACAAACAAACAGGGATAATTTGGACTCCTTCGGTACGGCGTCATCACTCGTCAACGTCGTCATAGACCGATAGACGGAGTACAATCCACACGATAATAAGAAAGCAGCTGATGAGCGGTTGTACAGCATTATTGGGCCCGTTCGCTGGTCTGAAACTTGGCTGAAAAACACTGTTCCTGCTGAATTGTTGTGAGAGAGAAACACTGTTGGCTAGTTTGATGAACAGTGGAATGGGAGGGGAACCAGCCGGCTGAACTTTTCAGTTCAGACCAGCGAACACTGCCATTATTAGCGGTGACGTTCAACGTTGACATGATGTCGTACTGATCTATCAGAGGGTTTTAAGAGTAAGGAGGACCCGCGCTCGGTCGATTTGCCGGTGCCGGGTTTTATTATTATCTATACTTCGTCTTAATACAGAATAAAATTATCCTCATATCCCTGTATACTTATTACTTAGGTATACTATTAGCATCGTCGTCTTCAGACCTCAGTTTTTTTTATTGTTGCTTCTTCCGTTGATTAACCGCTCGATGGGAGCACACAGTTTCCGACCTCTGCAGCAGAACAACAACGGGTCAGGGCTCAGACAAGAGCTTGGGGGCAGGGCAACAGCACAACATGACGAGTATAGATAAGTAAGAAAGCCAGTTGACTCACTGGGTTGCTGGTATACAACAGAGCCGGCACCAGAGAAGTCGCAGGTCCCGCTTGCCCGTCCCTTGTGCTGGTAGTAGCTGTTGAACGCGTACGAGGCGTGCGAGGCCTTGGTGTCGGGTTGGAAGCACTGCCCGCCGGGCTGGATGGCGCTACAGTCGGCGCCGTTGCCGCAGGCGTAGTCCAGGGCATTCTGAAGCCGCGCGTCCCCGACCGCCGCGTTCGCCACGCACCAGCTCGCCGTCGCGTCGCAGGTGCCTGTCACAGTGATCAATCGATCGATTGTAAGTATCGCGCATCTCTCTTGCCTATACATATATATACTCCACTTATTACCGGCTGGTTGCTGGTGGTAGACGATGGAAGCGGCGCCAGAGAAGTCACACGTCCCACTGGCCCGGTTCTTGCGCTGGTAGTAGTCGTTGAATGCGTACGACGCGTGCGCGACCTTGGTGTCCGGCTGGTAGCACCGCGCGCCGGGCTGGATGGCGCTACAGTCGGCGCCGTTGCTGCATGCGTAGTCCAGCGCCGCCTGCAGCCGCGCGTCCCCGACGGCAGCGTTCGCCACGCACCAGCTCGGCTTTGGGTTGCACATGTCTGTCGATCGTCGCGGCGGTAAAACATGGGACATCAGTTAAGGATAGTACTCACACTTAGTTCTTCTGTGCAGCTGATTGGAGCTTAACTAATCTCTATCTATAATTAAGCTAAGGGTATTTTCCTGCAGTTGATCTTCTGACTGACCAACAAGTTAAACTAATTTGCTTGGTCCCATATGCATGCATGCATGATGTCTTGAGAGACAACCAGGAAGCAGGACGAAGCAGATTTAGGAGCGACTTCACTACCTGGTGCCTGGTAGACGATGGAGGCCGCGCCGCTGAAATCACACGAGCTGGGGGTCCGGCCGTTGAGCTGGTAGTAGCTGTTGAACGCATACGTGGCATGCGCGACCTTGGTGTCCGGCTGGAAGCATGACCCGCCGGACTGGATGGCGCTGCAGTCGGCGCCGTGGCCGCACGCGTAGTCCAGCGCCGCCTGCAGCCGCGCGTCCCCGACGGCCGCGTTCGCCACGCACCAGCTCTGCTGTGTTGTTGGAGTCGGTGGTGGGGTGACGGTGCCGCGGAAGTTGAACTCGTACACCTTCTGCATGTTGGGGTAGAAGAGGCCGAAGTGCTGCTCGACGTCATCTGCCCCGGTGCCCTTTTGGTCCTCGTTGAACAGGGCGAAGATGTACACGTTCATGTCAGCGTTTGGGCGGTACGGCGTGCCGGTGTTTCCGGACAGCACGCGGTTCATGAGGTTATTGATGTAGGTTTGAGCGTTAGCTATGGTGGCCACTCCTCCGGCCTGTAAAAGCCTCCTGTGGCCGCCGCCACCGCCGCCGCCATTGAGTTGCCCCCCTGAAGGCGCGCCGTTCTCCGTGTGGTACACGTCCAAATTGGATGCCCCCTGCTTGTCCATCGCGTAGTACGTGGCGTCACGCTGGGCGTCCAGGAGCAGTTTGTCCATCGCGTAGTACGTGGCGTCGCGCTGGGCGTCCAGGAGGCTGCTGTACTTGAGCTGGGTGTTGGGGTCTACCACGCCGGGGTTGTTGGGGTTCCCCAAGACGTAGTCGAGGTTGAAAGTGTTTGGCTGGGCCATGTAAGTCAGGTAAGGGTAGTAATTGACGGAGAGGTAGGAGCCCGTCTGCTGCAGAAACTGGAGCATGGGTTTCATCACCGGCTCCGCGATGTCGTCGCTGAACGCGCCCGACGACGGCGGCCAGGACACGGCCACCGCGTTGAACGCGATGGGCGTGGTCACCTTGATGGCGTCGGCCAGGTTCAGCTGCGCCAGCGCCTTCTGGATGTTGGTCATGGCCGGGACGAGGTTCAAATTCTGGTCGGGCTTGGTGTTGAACACCTCGTTGCCCACGGCCACGCCATGTATCTTCGTGGCGGGGTAGTATGCCGCCACGTTGCTCTTCACCCACTGGAGCGCGTAGCCTGAGCTGGAGGCGGCGTCCGCCAGGTTCTCGTTGGGCACCATCACCATCACCTTGATGCCGGTGTTGGCCAGCGAACTAAGCACGTTGGAGTTGGCGTCGTATATCCTCACCATGGTGATGCCGTTGTCTCCGAGCAGCTTCACCACCGACGACGGGTCCGGCAGGTCGTTCGCCACCGTCCCGTAGCTCACGCCCAATTCACTCGCCACTGCAATTATATATTCACAGCATATATATATATATATATATATATATATATATATATATATATATATATATATATATATATATATATATATATATATATATATATATATATATATATATATATATATATATATATCATCAATAACTAGCTAGCGCTAGATGTAGAACAACAAAGTGTTTAATTTGTGTGGCGTGCATGATCAATTATTATTAACCTGCAGGCAAGGGGGAGAATAATAAGAGCAGCGGAAATGCAGCGCCCACGAGGACAAGGAGGAGGCGAGTGAACGCCATGCGATGCTGCTGCAGCTGCCAAGGGTTGGCAAGTGGAAGACGATGGAGAAGACTGTGCGGGACAAGCGAAAGGGTGCGTGGAAATTTATAGCCGCGCTGCACTGGCAAGTGGCAACGAACGGAGTATCGAGTCCAGCCTCGACGTGCGGCGCTGCCGCTGCGTTTTGGGTCGTCCCGTCTCCCGTGCCGTGCCGCGGGTGCCATAGCCCGTTGGTGCAGTACTAGGACGCATCATCTTCTGACGTGATCATGATCGCAAATTGTATTGTGAAGCATCACGGCTGCTGCGCGCGCATGGAGCCACACGTCCGTGATGTCTGACTCTGACAGGGACAGGTCAGGTCAACTGTGACAATGGTCATGCGTTCTCTACCACTCGAAATGCTTCGCCTCACATTGGATCTGCACTTCACTATGTGGCCCCTCTTTGTTGAATCACCCCGGCTCCACTATCAGCCGGATACCAGTTCACTGTTATAATAGCTTCATCACCGTCCAACTAGAGCTCGGTCACAACTGATTTTGCTCAATCACGGTAAAAGTGGACAGTGATTAGGATTTTCTTCATCACTGGTTTAATCGTGCCTGTCGCCGTTCGCACCGTCCTGCTGTCTACGCCACCGCTTCCGAGCTCGTCCTCGTGCAGATCCGTCCCTACTGAGCTCGTCCTCGAGCAGATCCGCCGCCGCCACGCCATCAACCGTCACTGAGCACACCCTCCCATTGAGCTCGCCCTTTAATAAGATGCACCGGCATCGTGCCATCACCCGCTGCCAAGATAGGATAGTAGGAGGGGCGCAGAGGGATTGGAGGAGGGGCGTGAGTGGGGAGAGGGGAAGGAGATGGTAGTGCCGACGATGACGATGGAGGAGGGGCGCGGGGCGAGGCAAGGGAGGAGAAAGAGGGAGAGAGAGAGAGAGAGAGAGAGAGAGAGAGAGAGAGAGAGAGAGAGAGAGAGAGAGAGAGATGTGGCAGCTAAGGGAGTGGCAAGGGAGGGTTAGGGATGGACTTGACCGGATTAAGCCACAAAACCAGCGGTAAAAATCATTATCATCGCCGGTTCCATTATGGACCGACAGTGATACAAATCAACGGTGATGACATATCACCTCGATTTTAATACAACCTGAAGTGAAAATAGCATTGGCAAAAACATATTATATAATAGTGGTTTGGGATTAGAGTGAGCAGTAGCGGAACACCACAGGTTATTCTCCTTGAAGACTCTGTCAAGACTCATGGATTAGTCTCAAGTCCCTTACCATACCGCTGCCTGCCCTTTACTCACATATTTATGATGCCTTATGCCCTGACCTGAATATTCACTTTCACACCCTCGTTTGACAAATGTTGCTATGTACTCCTATTTCGTAAAGAGTGGCATTCACACTTCCTGAGAAGTAAAAAAAAATCTCAACTTTGACTAAATACATACAAGTGACTATTAATATTTATGGTGCATAATAAGTTATTGCTAATATTAGATGAATTGGTCAATATATTTCTATAATAACTTATTGGAAGACACAATTATTGTAAATATTTTTTATAAATCTAATCAAACTTAAGAAAGTTTGACCTATACAAAATCATAGGCGACTTTCTTAAGAAAATTTGACTTGTACAAAATCCTAGACGACTTTCTTTTTGAGACATAGGAAGCATGAGCTTTCTGTGCTTCAGGACGCCCTTGCAATTCCAAATGTCTCCTTTGGTGAGCTTACTGATGAACGTTACGTTCCTGTAGCTCGAACGCTCCTTGGGTGATACTGCTCGCTGCAGCAACATTAAGTTTTCCAGTTTTGCATGGCTGCAAAAAAACTGTAGACTGTGCTAGAAAAGCAGCTGCTGCTGCAACTACTGAATAAGCGTTGGCCTGGCGGAGAAAGGGTTGGAATAAACGTCAGAGCGAACGTTACTACTGTAACCTCGTCTGTCCCTATAGCCTGGCTGTGGAGGAAGGTTGGTCTGGTGGCGGTAATTGGTGATGGATGATGTGTTGCGGCAGTGGAGCCCAAACATTGATTTTTGATAATGGAAAATTTCGGGGTTTTTTTTTAAAAGTACCAGACTATACTTAATACAAGCACATGCACAAAAAATTAAACTTAATTCGAAACTAAAATCTATGATGATAACTGAAAGATCGTCCCTTGGACACTAAGAATTGCATGGCTCTTGATTCCAGTAGCCTATATCACTATATGTCCTGTGAACCCATTCTTTACCTTCATCTTAGCACTGTAATAGAGCCATTGTTTAGTTCGCGAAATTTGGAATTTGGGGCTACTGTAGCACCTTCGTTTTTATTTGGCAAATAATGTCCAAACATTGACTAATTAGGCTTAAAACGTTCGTCTCGCAATTTTCCACCAAACTGTGCAATTAGTTTTTCTTTTCGTCTGCATTTAATGCTCCATGCACGGACCGCAAACATTCGATGTGACAGGTACTGTAGCAACTTTTTGGACTTTGGGGTCCAACTAAACAAGGCGAGAGTCTAAAATCAAAACCAGTATGTCGCTATGAAAAGAACCTGTAAAAAAAAGTTTTTTGTTTGACCTTTACAAACACCATGTCATTCTTTGAGATCCAAATAGCCCAACAAAAGCTGCTACACCAAATAATAATAAATGATTATATTGGCAACCACCCAATTTGACCAACTACTAAAAAGACGATAGTTATCTTGTGGTAGTTGAATGCCAAAACAAAATAAACACAACATGCTATAGGAAACAAGCATGATCATAATCCAAATTTCGTAAGCATGGGTTGAAGACTTGGACTTTGTTCAGTTTGATCGTAGTCCAAAATTTGTCCCAGCAATACCTGAAGTATAACAAGTATGTAGCACCACCCAATAGGTCTACTACCGAATTCAATGCTTCTATATATTATGGATGCATTCCATGATGAGTCGTCCACAACTCTTTTCTCTAGCTTGGAGCTAGAAAATTTAGTATTTCTACACATGCATTTGTAGTCGTTTTGGTTGCTCTCTTTAATTATTTAGGGCACTCTCAACCTAGAAATCACATAGTTTCTATGTCCATTAATAGGATGCTAACTAAGTAGAAAAGATGATGTGAAATTAAAGAAAAGAGAGAGAAGAAAATGATTTCTTAATAAGAAACCATGTCTACATGGGAACTAAGACATGAAGAGATGTGATAGGTCAATGAGTGAGAGAAGACATGTGATTGGACAAAAGATCATTGTATAGAAACTATCTATTAGAAACATAGTTTCTACATGTAGTGTCTACGCAAATTAAATAGATATAGAAACTAGCTGTGGTTTTTAGCATTGAACTGCCGTGATGGATAATATTATTTGTATTCAAACGATGGACTTCATTTATTATCTATCAGTGAACATGGCTATTTATTGGTCGAAAAATGATATTTATTTATGAATATATGTGTTTTTGTTTCCTCTACTAAATTATTTATAACTATAATAATTTATATCATATTTCAACTGATTAGAGATGAAAATGGAATATATTTCCCGAAATTGGTACGTTCCGAAAGGGTTCAGATACTATTATTGTGGTCCTTGCATGTACACAGGCATTTTTCTTCATATTTGTTCTTTAACCAGTTCTAAATTAGTGCGTTGAACGAGATGTTCTTGTTGCATGACGGAGGCGTCATGTTGCCGTCATTCGCCAAACTTTATCTTCGTCCAAGATTCTTCTTCCACGGTCACGGGCCCACGGCCTATGACCTATTCCTTGTCTTGTACGGACCCAATTGCCTTGCCTTGCCAAATAATCCTTCCCCGATTCCCACGCACAGGCAACTTGTGAATTGACCTTCTGCTTCTGCCGTGTCCCAGCGGAACTGGCGATTTCGATGGCTGACGCAGCACCGAGGAAGAATAGAAAAACAAAAACTCTGGGCAGAAAGCTAAATGGGCCCGAGACAACAGAGAGAGCAGATTCTTCGAAAACTGTGCGAGACTAGCGCCGAACAATCACTAGCTATTCATTTTTCAGCCCCCTCTCTCCTTCTGGCACTCAAATCACGTCCAAATCTCTTTGGCCTGGTTTAGATTGAGGTTAGAAATCAGTATTCGATACTGTAGTACTTTCGTTTGTATTTGATAATTATTGTCCAATCATGATCTAATTAGGCTCAAAAGATTCGTCACGTAATTTACAATTAAACTATGTAATTAGTTATTTTTTTATCTACATTTAATACTCCATACATGTGTCCAAAGATTTGATGTGATAGAGAGAGTAAAAAAACTTACAATCTAAACCAGGCCCTTGTTGGGACGCCCTTACAAGGAGAAAAGCTGAAAAGCCAACGACTTGACTTGACTCCACAGCCTTTATTCCAAATATATGGTTGGTTAGGCAAGAGTCTTCTTCGTATGCCTTCAAGAAACACTCGTTCAGTCCACTAGACCTGACCACAATTAAGGCCCCGTTCGCTTCTCTTAAAAATAACTTGTTCGGCTTCTTTTTTTAGCCGAAACAGTGTTTTTCTCTCACAATAATTCAGCCGGAACAGTGTTTTTCAGCCAGTTTCAGCCAAATTTCAGACCAACGAACGGGGCCTAAGGCCTTATCTTGAATTGAGGGTTTCCAAAGGAAAAGTAAAGGAATAGATTTTTTTAGGAATGTTTTCTTTACTTATTGTGTTTAAAGGAAATCTGTATTTTTTTCTAGAGAAAAGGCTAACCTTGCTTCATAAAATACAAGAAAAAAGAACATCCAAGGAGACCCAAATGAAAAATTCCTGCAATGTTTTCTTCAAGTTCTAAAGCCTGAAACTTTGCTGCTTGGCCACATGTTACATTCATATTTTCCTACTATTTAAACACCCCAAAGTTTCTATTATTGTGTTTTGAAATTGTATAGTTTTTTTTTACCTTTTGCTCTATTCTATTCTCACGATTCGAAAGAAGAAAAGGACAGGAACATGGAAAGATGGTACGGTTAGGAAAGAACCCCCTTGCAATTTTTTTTTGACAACATAACCCCCTTGCATTTGAAACACTCCTTCAGTCCACTAGAAACTGACGCCTGTGTACTTGCGAGTACATGCGAAGGTCCAAATTTTAGTTTTCTCAAATTCTTATGTACAGTCAATGCTGGCAATTCTTATAGGATGTGGTCATCAAATTTAAAATATTAACCCATGATGCGTCATCTCATCTTATCTAGAATGAACTGATTCTTTGAACCAAACACTCAATTAGTTAATTAATGAATATATAGACGTGACAGTGTTATTGAACATGCAGCGGAGTCCTCCAAGGCTCCAACCTGCACATGTAAAACTCATCCTGCAATCCTAAGCTACACCCCGTTAACCACCTTCTCACCTATAAATACCATCCAGCAATTGTTGAGACTTACAGTCTCAGACAATGTGGAGGAGGTGGAGGCCTCCGCCCGCCAGGCGCTGCCCTCAGGCTGAGGCTCGGGAAACAGACACGACAAGCGGGCGTGTAGGGAAATGGCACGTAAAACTAGGGTTTCATTAATTCATTCACCAACCTCCCGTACTGTTACAAGTGTTCTCTATTTATAGGGCTCAAACACCACTTTACAGAGTTTACAATAGTACCCTTCAACTGCTACAGTACATTCTCGGAATATTCCACTACTCGCCTTTCCTCTCGGGGGTAATCTTGTCATGCCGCCCTCAGGTACTGGGCCTGCGCGATCAGCCGGCCCATCAAGCCTCAGGATTCGGCGACGGGCCTTTGGACCTCCGCCGTCGGTCACCGCCTCATCAGGCCTCAGGATTCGGCGACGGGCCTTTGGACCTCCGCCGTCGGTCTCCGCCTCATCAGGCCTCAGGATTCGGCGACGGGCCTTTGGACCTCTGCCCTGGGACGCCGAGAGGCTGCACTTCGACGCCCGATATTGCCGCCTCCTCCTGGGTCTCGCCTCACGAAGCGGAGGCCGAACCGCGCCCTGCGCGGCCCACGAGCGCCTTCCTCTCTCGTTACTCGCACACACGTAGGTAACGTTGGCACTTGATTAGCCTTGCAGCTGGCGGCCTCCGCCTCCGCCGCCGGAGACGCCTCTGAGCTAATCAAGTGAGGTCTGCGCCAGGTCACCGCAGCGCCTCGCAAGCGCCTCGAGAAACCGCCATCTTTCTCGGGTCTGAGGCGTGGTAGCCGGGCCTTTGCTAAGGTAGTTGGTCGGAGACGTCTTTTAATCGCTGGCGCGTGGGTCTCCGCCACTCTCGAGGCCGTGTTACAACAAAGAATCGTAAATAGCAGTCTATCGTAACCATAAATATGAACAATATATGATGTGATAACCGATAAGTACCACTAGGACAAGAGAAATTGGTGATCTAAACCCTAAAACTCGCTTACATGTATTTTAAAAACCCCGGAATCAAATAGCAATCGAGTTTTTTTGTATACCATTTCTTCATCGTCTGAAATTAGAACTTTCATTTTTTAGTGCATAAACTTTGATACGCAAACCGTAACTTTTTCCAATAATATCATACATTCACGCTTAATAGATTTTGGATCATAAGGAACGCACAAATCCATCAAAGTTTATACGAAAGTAATCAATTTACTCGAGCCATCCTTGAGGTGGCAATGGGTTCCCCGATACACAAGTACCACGGTTTGCGGTTTCCAACCCGTTGGAAGCGATCACTTGCGAAGTTGTTACCAAAGATCGCCAGTGCGGTCGAAGTGTTGTCTGCTTTTTAATTATATAAACGTTTCAACGCGTTGCAACTTGCAAACGACCCGGCCGCATGCCGAACAAATACATGATTTTAAAATATGATATATTCGTGATATTTTATTTATTGGGGGGTGCATTCGGGTGCGGTTACCCATTGGGTATTTTTACCAACACGGGTACAGACATGTGTAGATTCTTTTACCCTTGCGTAGGTATAGGTATTTTAGTGTGTAGGTGTCGGATATCTATACCCAGGTATCCGAGCCAAATGATTAAAGAGCGTCATTGTCGGTATTTCGAATAAACACCGGCTACTAATTTATAATTGTTACGCGTTAGGTTCGGACAGAATGTCATTACGTCCAGTTTGTTGCTGCTCGTGTTATTAGTACCGAAAAATGTTTGTAGTAGAGGGTACAAACAGTCGAGAGAGAGACATGTCCCAAGTCTCTGATGGAAAGGTCGAAAGGACGCCAAGAGCTCGGTTGCTGCTTGGCTGTGTGTTGTGTGTGGAATTGATCCGTCGTCTTCCGTATGAAAAAATGATTCGTCCCCCTAGTGGGGTGCCCTGCCCTCCCTTCTATAGACTAAGGGGGGAGCAGGGGTTACAGACGGGAGAAAGAGGAACAAAACAAAGGTAGAGAAGGTACTTCGAGAGAGCCGGGTCTTCCTTTTCTCCTGTCCAACTGTCCTGCTAACATGGCAGACCGTGTCAGGAATGGCGTGTTCGCTGACCCTTATAGGACCGTGCCCTAGCCTCTTTCAGCAAGTGGGTGCGTCCCATCCTACACCGGCGGACGGTGCGGCGTGTCAGAGAGCCGAGCTGTGACCCTTCGGGGAGTAGACGGGAAGTGACCATACGTTCGTCACTGTAGATGATGTGAGTTCTGTCTTGGATCGTAGCGGTTGTCGTATGCTTGTGTTAGTATCCGTGTCCGAGGGCTGGTGGCAGCGCCTACAACACTGTGGGACAAAAGTCGGCGCCTACAACACTCTTCGGGCTCTGTCAGGTCGAAAAGGGCCTAAAGCGCCCGTCCCGTCGAATCATGATAGTACCTTCCTACAGGCATGTAGGGCATGGCCCTCGGTACCGCGGTTGACTCGAATGTCTTGTCGTACCCTGTGCTCGTCTTTATGAAGGAGCTGGGCGCAGTCGTCGGGCGAGGCGGAGCCCTCCCTCGGATGTCGGGCGAGGCGGAGCCCGCCCTCGGACGTCAGGCGAGGCAGAGCCAGCCCTCAGCCGTCGGGCGAGGCGGAGCTAGCCCTCAGCCGTCGGGCGAGGTGGAGCCCGCCCTCAAACATCGGGCGAGGCGAAGCCAACCCACAGCCGTCGGGCAAGGCAGAGCCAGCTCTCAGCTGTCGGGCGAGGCAGAACCAATCTTTCATCGTTCGGGCAAGAAGCGTAGTAGCGTTCTTGTCTGACCGGAAGCGTCAACGTTCGATGGTTATTAGTTCCACCTCATTGGGTATGTAGTAGCATTCTTGTCTGACCGGAAGCGTCAACGTTCGATGGTTATTAGTTCCACCTCATTGGGTACCCCGGTATTAGGTCTTTGATAGTCACGTTGCCTCATCCGATGGTTAAAAACGTAACTATGGCCTCGTCCGACTCTGAGGGCGTGGTTTCCGCCTCGTTCGACCCCTAGGGGCCGGGCCACGCCTCGTCTGACGTCGAGGACGAGGTTTTTGCCTCGTCCGACCCCCAGGGGCCGGGCCACGCCTCGTCCGACACCGAGGACGAGGTTTCCGAATCGTCCGACCCGCAGGGGTCGGGACACGCCTCGTCCGGTCTCACGGGGAGGGCCCCGCCTCGTCCAACCCTCCAGGGTCGGATTCCGTCTCGCTCGGCTCCTAGGGAGAGATTTTCGCCTCGCCCGATCCTTGGGGATCAGATCTGCTACCGGACCAAAGCAGTGGTCCCAGGGTAGGGCTCGAACCGCTTTAACCACTACGGCATGGAGGCACACGCCCGGGAGCACGTCTCGGACGCGTCCTGATGAGACTGGTGGTCGCATCGGGCCATGCTGGGAAACTCACATCGCCCACAGTGATGGACGCGTGGTCACTGTGCTGCCAACTCCCTGCCTGACCACCGTCCAACATCAGTCAACCGGCGTCAGTTGACTGGCATTGTGCCGCTAGCCCCCCCCGCAAGGCTTCTGTCAGGGGACCTCTGACCATTCCGTCCACTCGGATGGGATGGAAGACAAGAATGACGCATGACGCCCGCACGTATGCCGCAGCGGCCAATAGGACCCCGGTACGACGCCACGACCACCACGATCTATAGGGTCAGCGGGACCCACATAAAGAGGAGGACGGCACATCTCCGGGAGCCTTATTTTCTCTTTCTTTTTCCCTCTTTCCTTTGGCTGTAACCCATGTTCTCCATTGGGCTATAAAAGGGAAAGCAGGTCATCCCATTAGGGGGTCGATTCATTGAACAAACGCATCGCATATCACACCGTATCACCACAGAGACGTGGGAGCTCCTTCTTCTCTCGCCAGTTTGTAACCCCCTACTACAAACTCAGTGCTAGTAACACGAGCAACTCGAAACTAGACGTAGGGACATTCGGCCTGAACCAGTATAATCCTTGTGTCCTCTTAGCACACCATCCGGATCAGACGTGCAATATACAAATTTACTAGCCGGTGACACTGACAGTAGATTTCTTGTCTAGCGATATGAGTATGGGATGGCATTACTCGACAAGTATATACCCATTGCCATCTCTAGTCATCCTCCATGTCGATTTATTGCAAGCTCAACCATGGTTTGATGCCTGATAGTATGTCTCACTACAGATTCGCCGCCCCTTTTACACGATCTCTGTGGCCTCCATGGATCTCGCCACATTCTCACCATGAATGGGCCGATGAGGGATGTTGACGACGATGGAAGATGGAGAGGAAGACCAATGCATAATGGACCAGCCGAGATGTCCATGGATCCACTCCGGTCTCGAGGGCACTCCCAACCCATAAACTAAGTTTTATATTCACTAATTAGGGTACTAACTAAATAAAATGGTGATGCGATACAAATTAAAGAAGAGAGATGAAGAAATGATTTCTTAGATAAGAATCTATATCTACATGGGAATCAAGATATAAGTAGATGTGATAGGTATATGATTTCCACGAGAGATAATGCTCGAAGGCCGCATGCAGGTACGGTTGGTCCATGTTGGGATGTGAACAAAATCGTGAGACCAAGCCCCACCAGTCCTTAGCGTTAGCATCTCCAAGAGTGTTCTAATTTTTCTCCTAAAAACATATAGTTTTGCAACTTTTATAAAGATATTAGGAGGAAAAAAGGTCATTTCCAAGAGTTTCCAATAATACACTCCTAAAATATAGAATACAATTTTATATCAGAAATACTATTTCTAAATTATCATAACCACTTTTATATATTCTTTATCATACATATATTTGTATCAGGAACTTTTCTACTCCTTATTTTTTTCCATACCCTTTCACCTCTAGATCGACCGACCGATTAGCATAGGAAAACAGTATCCACGACTAAGAGCATCTCCAAAAGTATCATAAATCTCCTCCTGATCTTTGTTTTTTTAGAAATCTTCACTTGGGACCGCGTAAAGTTAAGCGTCACCCACATCGCGCGTATCGGTCTCCTGCGCCTGTTTACCTCTGGACGCGGTCTTTTGGCGCAGAACGGCCTCGTCGGACGACCACATCTTCTTCACGGCGAGGGAGTCGCCGTTCAGAGCGCCAGCAGACACCACGCCCGAGCTCCCCTGCGTCCGACCACGTTCGCGACGCCGCCGCGCACCACCTCGTCCACCTTTTGGTACAGGGTCACCTCGGACGTCTTGTCGGCGCCAGTGCCGTGGATGACACCGCTCGCGCGCCGCCGACCGGGCGAAAGCCAGGTGTGGCCGTCGAGGAGGAGAGCGCCACCACCACCAGGATCGTCATCACCGGCTTCAGCGCCGAGGCGGCTGCGTGCCGAGAGGCCTCGTCGCCACCGGCGCCACGATTATCGGTGGTTGCCCGCGATGTCGCCGAGCGGAAGCTTCGGAAGAAGGGGCGTGTCTGGGAGCTCACCGGAGAACGTGTTGTACGAGATGTTGAGCACAATGAGGTTCTCGAGCCTCGCGAGGGGCGCAAGGTTGCCGGATAGCTGGTTGTACGATATGTTGGGGCTGCCGAGCTTATCCAAATTTCACCGAATCAAGGCTGGAATCTTGCCGGAGAGACGGTTGCAAATTGGTCAAGCGAAATCTCCAGCGATGGAAGCTTCCCGAGCTCCGGCGGGATGCCACCAGAGAGCGCGTTGTCGCCGAGGTCCAGTAGCTGGAGCTTCTCGCAGGAACCGAGCTCCGGCGGCAGCCGGCTGGGTGGTGGCGGCGGTGGTTGGGAGTTGGCGGCGGCGGCAGGGAGGTCGTGGCGTGAGAAAGGGTTCGGCGCGCCCCCGTGCAGTGCCACGACAAAAAAAGCCGCAAAAAAATTGATGTGGGATCCAAATTTGATTTTTTAGAAACCATTTAAATGACCTTCTTTTTTTTCTCTAAATACCTTTTTAAAAGTTGCAAAACTATAAGTTTTTATGAGGAAAAAAATATAGAACTCTTGGAGATGCTTTGCGTATATTTTAGGAGCATGGATTAGGAGTTGTTGTAGAGAGGTTTTTTCTTATTTTGCTAAAAACTAAGGATTGAGAAGGGAAATAAGGTACTTTTAAGATGCAAAAAAATTGATGTGGGAATCAAATTTGATTTTTTAGAAACCATTTATATGACCTTCTTTTTTTTCTCTAAATACCTTTTTAAAAGTTGCAAAACTATAAGTTTTTATGAGGAAAAAATATAGAACTCTTGGAGATGCTTTGCGTATATTTTAGGAGTATGGATTAGAAGTTGTTGTAGAGAGGTTTTTTCTTATTTTCCTAAAAACCAAGGATTGAGAAGTGAAATAAGGTACTTTTAAGATGCAATACCGTGCCCGTAACCCCGTATGAATTTATACGTCCCATGCACGGCATCATTCCCACTTGTGTATCGCTATTTTCATGCTGCGGTTGTCCATCCAATATCCAATACCATCCCCCCTTCTGGAGCAGTCAACGACGATTTTTTTTTGTTGGTTTTATGACTTTAACTGAACCATTTTGTTTCTCGCTACTTCTTTCCACAACTTTTCAACTCTTGTGGAAAAGAGAACAAGACTAAGTCCAATAGTTCCAAGCTATTGTAGTTAGGCAATAGTCTTTTTCAGTCCACTATGAGTTGGCTTCGGGACATCTCAAGGACCACGGTTTTGATTTGTCCAAGTCCACAGAATGACAAGAAGGTTACAATACAACGGTTTCACACTACTACTACTACATAACACGCTATCATTGTCGAATTATCACTTTCAATTCGTGGCTTCCATAGATAGTCAGTGCCAAAGGGAGAGAGGGGCCCGGGGGGGGGACCAGCACACTGGTGCCCCTATAGTAGCCCCACCATTAGCTAGATAATGTATAGTAAGTTACTAGTTAACTATACTAATTTGTGTCTAAGATGTTTATTCTTTCTCGTCTTAATCTGTAGTAGTATCTATATAATCTAGAATTGGTCTTTTTATTATCTTCTCCATCTCTTTTTTTTTCATATTTTGTTCCTGTTGTGATTTTATTACCTACCGGTTAATCCCTAAAGTACACCCATAATTAGCTAGTTAATAAATATAGTCAATGTTTTGCTTGTTTATTCTCCCTCCGCATTTATCTCAATGGCATCTATTTATTTAGGATTATTCTTTCTTTTATCTTCTCATCTCATATCCTTTGTTTTAATTATTACTATGATTCTTTTTTTATCAAGAATTTACTTTGACCGAGTGGAGGTTAAACACCAAGATGTAATTAATTTTTGTTCCCATTTTCTTTGTAAAATTTAGTATTTTGTCCAATCTGCGAAGAAGAAGAAGAAAACCGGTGCTCCGGTGATCGCGGCGGCCGCGTCTTCGGCCGGTAGTGCTGGCGTTGCCTCCGCCGGCAGTGAAGACGTTTAGAGCTCCTCCGTCCCGTCGCTGGACGTCGGGTCGGTGTAAATTAAGCTAGCGCCACGATCATATGCCCCGATTTTGGCGGGTTGTATTCAAGTTCAAAGATGGCGCGAGGTCGCCTTTGCGTAGCTCCTTCTGCTTCCCGCCGTTGTTGCGCCTTCCTCCGCCGCCCAACAACGCAGACGTCCGGGCAGCCAGAGGTCAGCTTGTCGAGCAGCCCAGCCAGCTCGATCTTCTTCGAGCCCTCCGCCCCCAGTCACTGGTCGAGAGAGAGCCGCCCTTTGGGCCTTCACCGCATGATATGGCGGAGACATCTGCCCAGGGGGCTCGGCAGGCGGCCCAGCCGGGGCTTTTTATGAGTAAGTTTGTTTGGCGCATATTTTTTTTGTTTACTGTCTTCGCCCGATTTATTTGTGTATGTATTGTACCAAGTGCTAATATCGTGTACTTGTTGCTTTGTAGGTGATGTCATGGCTGGACTCCTCACCCCGGAGGAGCGAGCGGCCGCTGCCAGCGTCAGGTTTGGTCCGAGGCAACCGGGGCTGATGGCGTCGGGTCCGAGTGAGTATAGAGTGTTTTTATCTTACTCGTCTTTTGGCCTGTTGTTATTGCCTATTTCTGATCGGCCCTCTGACCTGAGTTGTTGTGTTTTTTTTGCTACGCAGGCTCCTCCGACACTTCTATCTCACGTTGGGAAGAGTGCTATCTTGGAGTTTTTGGAGACGTCGGAGGTGGTCTCTGGCAGTTGGTGTATTTATTGTGAGATTTATTTTTCTCACCTTATTGTTTTGTGTTTGTTTGTTCTTCTTTGAACAGATCGCTTCAAACAGCGTCTAAGGGACATGGATTTCTTCCAACTTCTCCGTGTTCATCTAGAACACCAGAGCTTGGTGCGTCTTCGGCGGTTTGCCTTTTTTGGTGTATGTTCGCCTTTAGACTTGTTTTTGTTTCTATTGCTGATCGCCTTGGTCTTCTTCTTTCTGATCGCAGGGGTATCACACGGCCGTTGTTATGGAAGAGCGCTGCACTCGCGAGGTCTCCGACCGAGATACTACGATTGAAGCGCTCAAGGCGGAGAACGAGCGCCTGGAAGGTGAAAAAGGAAGTTTGTCCAACTCCCTTGCAGCTCTCCGCCTTTCTCTGGCGGAGAAGGAACAAGAAAAGGATGCTTTGAGGGCCGATCTCGCCAAGGCCCGGGATGCAGAAGTTTTGTCCGCCGAGCAGGCCCACAGGGCGAACGAGTTGGCCGAGGGTCTCCGGCGAGAGCTGGCCTCTGAGAAGGAATCCGCGGCTGCGGTGGGGGAGCAGTTGTCTTTGTCGACGAGGCGTTTGGACTCGGTCAAGGGGGTCCTTGCTGCAACCGTTGGCCATTATCGGGCCATCGTCGCCGAGTTCGGAGGCGAAACCTCCGCTCCTCCGGAGGAAGACATCGTCTACGCCCTCGCCTCCTGGCTAAAGCGTCACCTTCTGAAGCTCCCCGGTCTGATCAATGGCTGCACGGACTACGGGGCATTGGCAGGAGTAGCGAATTACGCCAAGCTTTTGGTGCACGGCGGGTGCACGCATATCGAAAGTATTCCAGAGGGAGCACTGCCGGGCCCGGAGGAGCTTGGTGAGACTTCTCTTGGTACTTTTGGGCTCCGTTTGGGAGACCTGCTGCCCGGAAACTGGCGAAGGAAAAGAGGGCGAAGGTATTTCTAGTCTTTGTAGCCGCTATTTTTCTCTCCTTATTTTTTGTGAAGTCAAAGGCTTTCATTGCTCGTAAGCATCGATATTTTAACTCAGTGCTACATGATGCGAGAAGAGTCTTATGGGCAGTGCCTCCGCTTGATTTAGGTTCGGCGATCGCGGGCGACGCCTCCGCCACCGCTGGCGCTCCGGTGGGCCCTACGATCGGCGGCGGTGATGGTCGAGGTCAGGCGCGCCGTCCCGCCCACGCTTGATGCGGGCTCCGCCTGAGGACTTCTGCTACGGCCGATGCGCCGAGAGGTCTAGGCTCTTTGTAGGACTTAGTTGTTTTGACTTGTATATTGTAGTCCAGTTGGACTCTTGTAAATAAAGTTTCTTTTGTTCTCAATGATTTTGTGGAAAATTTTAACCTTGCGCAGGTTCCGAATCGGGAGCCTGCGCAAGATGTTGCGCCTTTGACTCTCTACAACGACGGTATTTATGTGAGCGGAGAGCTTTGGGAGTATTGACGTTCGGCCTTTCCCCACAGCATTGCGCGCGACGTGTTTGAGTCAGTTAAGTTTGACATAGACGATGAGCGCATTGGGTTTACTTGCGCGCTTGCTTGGCGCGGACCTCCGCCACAATAGTTTGGATTTTATTGTAAGTTTGTGTCCTGTAAGAATGCTACTTGACGTTTTATGGAATACAAAACAGGTTCACTTTCTTGATTGTTTGTGTGGGGGCTTATGTCTGTTGTGCTTGTTTACATATCTCGTCTAGTCCCGAGCTTGCACACCGTGGGCCTTTGCTTGGGCGAACGTGCGTGATACAGAGGTGGTGGCCAGGACCTCCGCCCCATGTTCTCTCCTTCTCTGTGCTTGCTTGATGGCCGGGGTAGAAGTGTTTGCAGTTTTTTGGCCGGCGGAGGCGTACTTGAAGTCCGTCTGGCGAGGCTTGCTGAATCGGTGTGTGATCCGATAGGAGGTTTGGCGCAGCTTGTGCAAACAGCGGAGACTTTTGGTATTTCTTTAGCTGAGTGTTTTAGCTGTCTGATAGTATGGGCCTCCGACGCTGCACACCCGTGGGACATGTTTCATTTGTGGAGATGGCAGGTTAGGTCTCCGGCGTCAGGGGGATGTTATGAGATTTCATGCGATATACCCCTTCTTTCGTAGTCCTGCACTGTTCATCACCGTGCCGTAGTTCCTGTCTCTTTTCCCACTGCCTCCGACCGTCTACTGGTGCCTCCGATTTTACGAGTTTTCGTACAATATCTACGGCCGACTTAGATATCTAAGGAGACCCCTGCCTCCATGGCCGTTGCTGTGGCTTGTGCTTGTGCTCTGCCTTCTTCCCCCCTTGCGCCTTCTGCTGACTGAGGTTTTAAGGGCGTGGGGGAACCCGTTTTATAGCGGGGTGGTGGCTTTTGGTTGTTAAATTTTTTGGTATGTTGTTTGTTGGAACGTATCTTGGCTTTAATGGCCTATATCTTGCTTGAATTATTCTTGCCTTTTGAGATATTTTGAAGTAAATAGGCCTAGTGCCTAAGTGACAGGGTTTTGTCAGACCTTTTCCTCGTTTTGGTGTTTTCGATGGCGGAGACCTTCTTCCTGGTTCTAGCGCCATAATGGTGTTGCCCCTGATGCTTGGGGTGGTTTTTTTGTTAAGGTCGGAGGCCTGTTTGGCCGAGGTTGGTTTTGCCTTGATGCCTGAATTTGTTCAAGTCTTCGTCAAGGTCGTGGGCCTGTTTGGCCAAGGTTGTTTTTGCCTTGATGCCTGAATTTGTTCAGGTCTTCGTCAAGGTCGGAGGCCTATTTGGCCTAGGTGGTTTCTGCCTTGATGCCTGAATTTGGACAGGTCTTTGTCAAGGTCGGAGGCCAGTTTGGCCAATGTGGTTTCTGCCTTGATGCCTGAATTTGGACAGGTCTTTGTCAAGGTCGGAGGCCTGTTTGGCCTAGGTGGTTTCTGCCTTGATGCCTAAATTTGGATAGGTCTTTATCATGGTCGAAGGCCAGTTTGGCCATAGAGGTCGTTTCAAATTGCCAATGCCTGTGGCCGGCGCTTTGAAAGGACATGTGCTTATTTTTGTTCACCGAATATTACGGCGCCAGAGCTGGCCGCTTTTGGTTTTGAACTTTTCAAGCGTTCTTTTGGGGAATTACCTCTTTATACTTCTAGAGGATTTTTACATTGAGCCTGCCTCGTTAAAAACCTCACCTCCGCTTGGAGTTCCCCTGTGAGGAAAAGAGTACAGGCTCTTTTACATTTTTTGGTTTGAAGAAAAAAGAGCTGAAAGGTAAATGAACGGAGGGGCCTCTGCTTATTATTTGCGGAGGTTGCCCTTTGGTACATTGCCTAGATGTAGTATCTGCGGAGGCTGTCAATATTCCAGGTGTGGGTTGTTGCGACACCTTCGCTGTCGGTCAAGTGGAAAGAGCCCGGGCGGCCTGCTGTCGTTGCTGTGTATGGGCCTTCCCATTTTGGCTGCAGTTTACCAGCAAGTTGTGTGTTGTGTTTTCTTCTGAGTACGAGGTCTCCGTGTTTTATGTCTTTCCTTACCACCTGAGAGGCTCTCCACTTCTTGGTTTGGGACTGATATTTTGCAATGTTTTCAACTGCTTCTAGTCTTATGGCTTCTATTATTTCTTTTGCATATTCTTCATCTTGCAACATTAGCTGTCTCGTTGTGCGGAGGCTTTCGTGCTTGATTTCTTCTGGCATCATGGCCTCTTCTCCATAAAGCAGTTTGAATGGTGTGAATCCTGTTGTTCTTGAGATAGATGTATTGTGTGACCAAATCACTCTGGGTAATTCATCTACCCATTTTTCTTTGCGTAGGCCCAGTAATGTTTTTGATATTGCTGAAAACACTATTCTGTTTGCTCTTTCCACATCACCATTGGACTCTGGGTGGTATACTGAGGCGAAGGCTAGTTTTGTTCCAATGCTTTTGCAGAATTCTTTGAAGTTCTCTAAATCAAATTGTTTTCCATTGTCTACTGTCAGAATCCTCGGTACACCGAATCTGCAAATGATGTTTTGCCAGAAGAATTTTCTGACAGTTTCTGAGGTTATCTTCGCCAGCGGCTTTGCTTCTATCCATCTTGTAAAATATTCTACTGCCACTACTGTGAATCTGTTTCCTCCTTGGGATGGTGGTAATGGGCTGACCAGGTCCATACCCCATCTTTGTAGCTGCCATGTCGGAGGTATCCGACGATGGTTTTGACTGCCCAGGAGAGAATGTTTGACATGCTTTGCATGTTCTGACTGTCTGCTCTACGTCTTGTATGTGTGTTGGCCAATAAAAGCCTTGCCTTATTGCCTTTGCTGATAATGCTCTAGAGCCAATGTGCGACCCGCAAATTCCTGAGTGTATTTCTTGAAGCAACTCTATGCCTTCGCTCTGCGATATGCATTTGAGGAGAGGCTGGACTACTCCTTTCTTGTACAGTACACCATCTATGATTGTGTAATTTCTTGCCCTGGCCCGTATTCTTGCTGCTTTTGCTTCATCTTCTTCGGTTGTTTTGCCTTCTAAGAATTATGTTATCGCCTTTCTCCAATCTTCATTTGCAGGTGTAGTATGGGCTTAGGTGCCTTAGATGTCTCCACAGTTGCCGGAGACTTCAAGATCTGGTAAAAAGTGTTTGGTGGCAGTGGCAGGTTGTTTGCCGCAGCTTTTGCCAGTTCATCTGCCTCTGCATTTTCTGATCTTGGGATGTGCTTCAGGGTGAAGCCCTCGAATCTCCGCTCCAAATTTCTGATAATGGATAGGTATTTGATGAGTTCTGGCTCTCTTGCTGTGTATTCTTTCTCTACTTGGCCAGTAACCACTTGAGAATCTGTTTTGACTATCAATGTTTTTGCCCCTAGGGCCTTTGCTTTACTGAGCGCTAGGATCAGACCTTCATATTCTGCTATGTTGTTTGTTGATTTGAACTCTAGCCTTGCTGCGTATTTTAGTCTGACGCCGGAGGCTCCTGCTCCAGTTTGGCCCCAGGCTCCATCCGTGAATGCTATCAAGCCTTGAGTGGTTGGTTGTATCTTGGGCTCTATCGTAGGTGTCCAATCTGCTACAAAATCGGCTAGTGCTTGTGATTTGATTGCTGTTCTAGGGACATACGAGATATCAAACTGTGATAGCTCTGTAGCCCATTTGTCTATTCTGCCGGAGGCTTCTTTGTTTCTGAGCAAGTCTTGCAGTGGCAGCGATGTTGGAACTGAGATTTCGTGGTTTTGGAAATAATGCTTTAGTTTTCTTGATGCCATCAACACTGCATAGGCAACTTTTTCTACTTCAGTGTAGTTTAGCTTGGCTCTGGACAGTGTTTCTGAGATAAAATAAACTGGTTTTTGAGTTTTGCCTGATTCTTTTTCCAGCTCGTGAACTAAGACTGCGCTGACTGCATGGTCGGAGGCCGCCACATATAGCAATAGGTGGCTATCCGATTCTGGGACGAAGACCACCAGTGAGTTTGCCAGATACTCTTTCAAGTTATGAAATGCCTCCGACTGCTTGGACTCCCACTCAAAGTTGTTTCTGCCCCTTAGGGCTTGGAAGAAGGGGAGGCTACGTTCTGCTGATTTTGAGATGAATCTGTTGAGCGCTCCTATTCTTCCCATCAGCTTTGCACTTCTTTCTTGTTTTTGGGTTCTACCATTGCCATTATTGCACTGGTTTTGTCTGGGTTCGCTTTGATGCCTTCGCTGCTTCTGATGTATCCGAGCATCTTCCCTTTTGTAACTCCAAATATACATTTTTCTGGGTTGAGGCGGAGGCCAGCTGTCCTGAGGTTGGCGAAGGTCTCCTGTAAGTCGGAGACATGATCATCCTTGTTCTTGCTCATGACCACTATGTCGTCGACGTAGGCTATGATGTTTCTATCTAGTTGTGAGCCCAAAACTTCCTTTGTCATTCTGGCAAAGGTTGCTCCGGCATTTTTGAGGCCCTCCGGCATTCTGGTGTAGCAATATGTCCCGAATGGAGTGGTGAAACTTGTCTTGTCTTCGTCTTCTTTTTTCATCCAGATTTGGTGATACCTAGAGAAACAGTTGAGGAGAGAAAACCTCTGGCATCTGGCTACCTTGTCGACGGAGGCATCTATTCTTGGCAATGGGAAAGGGTCTTTTTTGCAAGCTTTATTCAGATCTGTGAAATCTATGCACATTCTCATTTTGCCATTCTTCTTTGGTACCAAAGATTACGCTTGCAAGCCATTCTGAATACTTGACTTCCCATTGACTTTTGCATCTAGCAACCTTTGCACCTCCGCCTTTGCTGCCTGGATCCTGTCCTCCAACATTTTTCTCTGTTTCTGCTTTCTTGGCCTCATGTTTTCATTGATATCTAGTTCATGTTTGTATGATGTCCCTCGCCGACTCCACAGAGGTCTGAGGGCCGACTAGGCGAAGATGTCTTTGTTTTTTACTAGAGTTTCCATGAGCTCTTCCTCCTCTGCTTTGCTCAACTCTCTGCTAATTGTTACTTTTCCGTCTGTAACTCCTTTTCTAGAGGGGTCACCTTTGTCTCTTCTTGACCTGCCATATCTGCTTTTCCTCCGGGCATATCCGGAGGCTCTAGTTCTTTGTCCTGTTGACTTCATTGCATTGATATTTCTTTGGGCTCAGAGATTGCTTTTTCTATGTTTCTTGCTTCTTTCTAGCTGCCTCGGATGTGATAATACCATGGAGTGCTGGTATTTTTATGCACGTGTGTAGGCCATATCTTGTGGTCTTGCGTTGAATTTAGTCTTGAATCCTCTGCCCAAGATGGCATTGTATGGGTAATACAGATCGACGACGTCGAAGGTTATGTACTCGGTTCTAGCATTTGCTTGGGTTCCAAACGACACTGGGAGTGAGATTTTTCCTAATGCTTGTATCTGCTTGCCTCCGAATCCTATCAAAGGGGATTCGGAGGGTTGTAGTTGATTTCTGCTGAGCTTCATTTGGTCGAAGGTATTTGCGAAGATGATATCTGCTGAACTGCCAGTGTCAATCAGTACTCTGCTTATCTCCCATGCTGCTATGTTGGTCTTGATTACCATTGTGTCTATGTGAGGGTAGCTTTCTAGCTAGAGATCTTCTTCTGTGAAGGTGATTGGGACTCTGGACCAATCTGTGTATTTTGTTGGGCCTTGGACTGCTACGTTGTTTACCAGGCGGAGGTGGTCCTTTTTCTGCTTTTTCGTTTGAAACTCCATTGATGATCCTCCGGTGATTGGTAGTATCATGCCTATTGTGGGTAGCGGTCTGTGGGGGTTGACTTGGTTTTCTGGGTTTGGCTCATTTTTTGGTGTTGGTGGTTGGTTGTGAGGTGGCGGCGGAGGCAGTTGCTGCATGTGCTGCTGTTGCGGCGGAGGCTCGAACCTGCTTTGGTTTTGTGGCGGTGGGTTTGTTTCGAGGTAGGTTATGTGGGGAGATTTTGGGTTTAAGTAGGTCAGGCTTGCCTCCGACCTATAGTTACCCGCCGGAGGCTGCTGCGGAGGCGCTGACCGCCATGCTGGTAGGAAGTTTGGGTAATAGGCAGAGGCCAGTGTGGAGGGATGTATTTGGTTTGCGTTTAGCGCTGGGTAGATTGGGCAGTACTGCTGGTGGCCATTTGTGTAGGTGGTGTTGACCTCTCTTGCGCTCTGCTGTGTTGGAGGTTGGGCAATCTGTTTGTTCTTCATCCTTTTCTGTGTCTCTTTTGTCTCCGGACAATCTTTGGTGTTGTGCCCTGCGCTTTCGCCGTGAAAAACACAATATGGCCTACGTTGTTTCTGGTTGTGGTTTTTGTTCCAGTTTTTGCCTTGGTAACCTTGCCGACCTTGGTTCCTGGTCTGGGTCTTCGGCCCTGTTGGTGCTGCCAGTTGCCCTTGTTCGGGGTATGGTTGACCCTCGATGCTGAGCACTTGCCCCTGGCCTGGTTTCTGATTTGATGCATTCTGGTTCGTATAGCTTTTCTCGGAGTTTTTATTGCTGTTTTGCTATCTGTTTTGACCCTGCTCCTCCAGCCTTTTCCGAAGGTCATTGTCTGATCTGCAGTATTTCTCGAACTCGTCATACAACTGCTGTATGGAAGTTGGTTTCTTTCTTGCTAGGTGTGCTGAGAATGGCCCGATTTGGAGGCCTTTGATCGCTGCTTCAATGGCAATCTTGTCTAGGACGTCTGGTGAATTTGCCTTTAGTTGCACGAATTTCCAGAAGTAGTCGTGTAGTGTCTCTCCCTGCATTTGCTTGCACTGGAACAGATCTATGGAAGTCAGCGACTATGCTGTTAGCCCCTTGAAGTTTGCCAATATCTTGTCCCGAAGGTTCTCCCAAGAATAGACTGTGCTTGGTTTGACCATAGAATACCAAGCCAACGCGTCGCCTTAGGCTGCAATGACAAATGACTTTGCCAAGACGGCGTCGTCTCCGCCGGCGGAGGCTACTGCTGCCTCGTAACTCATAATGAACTGATGGAGGTCTGTCTTTCCGTTGAACTTTGGTAGTGTGATTGGCTTGTACGCCGTTGGCCATGGCGACTGTTGTATGCCTTCAGAGAGTGGGGACTTGGATCGATAGGCCTCTGCATCATCTGAGATGGCATCGTGGGCTGGCTGATCACTGGTGGAGGCCCTTGTGGTATGGTTGCAGTTGGTGTTGCTGTGGAGGCTGGGATTGCAGAGGTTGACGCTGGTACTGCATGCTGCATACTTAGCATCTCAAAGATGTAGGACCGCCAATCTTTGCCTTTTTTTTTGCTTGTCTTGGCGACGCTTGAATAGCTTGTCGATTAGTCTGCGAATGCTGCCGCCATTCTCGTCCCTCTCTTGTTATGCGCTTTTGCAAGCTGTGCTTGCAACCATTGCAGCTTCTTGCTCGAGTGTTGTGGCTGAGTTTGGTTGGGCCTCCGGATCTTGAATCTCTGGATCTTGGGGTTCCGGTGGTTGACCCTAGGCATTTGCTCTGGTGTCATCCTCCACTGGCGAGGTTGCGTAGGTGCTACGAGTGGTGCGCCTAGGCCTTCCTCGTTGACCCGTGGTCGTTGCTGCTCTGGTGGTGGTTTTTCTTTTCCCTGCCATCGTTGGTTTGCCATGGCCAAACCACGGTGGGCGCCAATGTTGAGACTTGCAGTCTCAGACAATGTGGAGGAGGTGGAGGCCTCCGCCCGCCAGGCACTGCCCTCAGGCTGAGGCTCGGGAAACAGACACGACAAGCGGACGTGTAGGGAAATGACACGCAAAACTAGGGTTTCATTAATTCATTCACCAACCTCCCGTACTGTTACAAGTGTTCTCTATTTATAGGGCTCAAACACCACTTTACAGAGTTTACAATAGTACCCTTCAACTGCTACAGTACATTCTCGGAATATTCCACTACTCGCCTTTACTCTCGGGGGTAATCTTGTCATGCCGCCCTCAGGTACTGGGCCTGCGCGATCAGCCGGCCCATCAAGCCTCAGGATTCGGCGACGGGCCTTTGGACCTCCGTCGTCGGTCTCCGCCTCATCAGGCCTCAGGATTCGGCGACGGGCCTTTGGACCTCCGCCGTCGGTCTCCGCCTCATCAGGCCTCAGGATTCGGCGACGGGCCTTTGGACCTCCGCCGTTGGTCTCCGCCCCTAGGGACGCCGAGGCCGCAGACCCCCGACGCCCAGTATTGCCGTCCTCCTGCTTGGGTCTCTGCCCCTACGAGCGGAGGCCGAACCGGCGCGCCTGCGCCGTCCACGAGCGCCTTCCTCTGGTTACCTGCACACACACGTAGGTAACGTTGGCACTTGATTAGCCTTGCAGCGGGGCGGCCTCCACCCCCTCCGCCCGGAGATGCCTACGAGCTAACCGGGCGGAGGCTGCGCCAGGGTCACCGGCAGCGTCCTGCAAGCAGTCTGAGAAACCGTCATCTTTCTGGGTCTGGAGGCGTGGTAGCTAGGCCTTTGCTAAGGTAGTTGGTCGGAGACGTCTTTGCGAACTGCTGGCCGCGTAGGTCTCCGCCACTCTCGGAGGCCGTGTTACAACAGCAATCGTAAATAGCAGTCTATCGTAACCATAAATATGAACAATATATGATGTGATAACTGATAAGTACCACTAGGACAGTAGAAATTGGTGATCTAAACCCTAAAACTCGATTACAGTATTTAAAAAACCCTGGAATCAAATAGCAATCGAGTTTTTTTGTGTATACCATTTCTTCATCGTCTGAAATTAGAACTTTCATTTTTTTAGTGCATAAACTTTGATACGCCAACCGTAACTTTTTCCAATAATATCATACATTCACGCTTAATAGATTTTGGAACATAAGGAACGCACAAATCCATCAAAGTTTATACAGAAAGTAATCAATTTACTTGGAGCCATCCTTGGAGGTGGCAATGGGTTCCTGATACACAAGTACCCATGTGGTTTTACCCCATAAATAGGTGGGTACGAAAAGATTTATTCACGCGTGGGTATGCTAATAGGTAAAATTCTCTACTCATCGTATAGGGCGGGTGCGGGTACGGATACATGCTACCAGCACCCATGTGCTCGTTGGTAATCTATAGTCTCGGCGTCACATATGCCTTCATTAACTTTACTACAAAATATACCTATATATCCAATAGATCTATGCCAATTAGACTATTAATCGGTGAAGTTTTGTTGCTATATCTCTTATCTGAACTAAACACCGCCTGTTCCAGCCGCCACCAGTCAGTCAGTCAATCACGCGTGATTATTTTCTTCAGTGTTCGGTCAGTCGTCCCCGGCCGGCCAACAAGCTAGGTTACAATGCGAGTGGTGGACTAGTAGTAAATGGTAATACCAGCGGGAGCAGCAAACTAGCAGCAGCAGGCAGTCCGCATCAAGCAACGACAGGTGCATGAACCTAGCAACCTAGGACCAGGTGCAGCAGGTAGGTGGGCAAGACTTATTGTTGCTATAGCTAATTTTATAGAGCTAGTTTAATACGAGAGAAAAACACTATTCTATAATTGAAAAAGTAAAACTATTTCTGGCTGACACCGATGGGTAGATTAGCCCCGTCTTGCCCTGGTTTGCGGTTTCCAACCCGTTGGAAGCGACTGCGCGGAAGTTGTTACCAGCATCGTCGTACGGTCAGAAGTGTTGTCGTTTTTTTAATTATATAAACGTTTCAACGCGCGTTGCAACTTGCAAACGACCCCGGCTGGCTTGCCGAACAAATACATGATTTTAAAATATGATATATTCGTGATATTTTATTTATTGGGGGGTGCATTCGGGTGCGGTTACCCATCGGGTATTTTTACCAACACGGGTACAGACATGTGTAGATTCTTTTACCCTTGCGTAGGTATAGGTATCTCAGTGTTTAGATGTCGGATATCTATCCCCAGTTATCCGAGCCAAATAATTAAAGAGCGTCACTGTCGGTGTTTCGAATAAACACCGACTAGTAATTTTATAATTGTTGCGCGTTAGGCTCGGATGGTGTACTAAAGGACACAAGGTTTATACTGGTTCGGACAGAATGTCCTTACGTCCAGTTTGCTGCTGCTCATGTTATTAGTACCGAAAAAGGTTTATAGTAGGGGTACAAACAGTCGAGAGAGGGACATGTCTCAAGTCTCTGATGGAAAGGTCGAAACGACGTCAAGAGCTCGGTTGCTGCTTGGCTGTGTGTTGTGTGTGGAATTGATCCGTCGTCTTCCGTATGAAAAAATGATTCGTCCCCCTAGTGGGGTGCCCTGCCCTCCCTTCTATAGACTAAGGGGGGAGCAGGGGTTACAGACAGGAGAAAGAGGAACAAACCAAAGTTAGAGAAGGTACTTCGAGGAAGCTGGGTCTTCCTTTTTCCCTGTCCAACTGTCCTGCTAACATGGCAGACCGTGTCAGGAATGGCGTGTTCGCTGACCCTTATAGGGCCGTGCCCTGGCCTCTTTCCGCAAGTGGGTGCGTCCCATCCTACACCGGCGGACGGTGCGGCGTGTCAGAGAGCCGAGCTGTGACCCTTCGGGGAGTAGACGGGAAGTGACCATACGTCCGTCATTGTAGATGATGTGAGTTCTGTCTTGGATCGTAGCGGTTGTCGTATGGTTGTGTTAGTATCCGCGTCCGAGGGCAGGTGGCGGCGCCTACAACACTGTGGGACAAAAGTCGACGTCTACAACACTGTTCGGGCTCTGTCAAGTCAAAAAGGGCCTAAAGCGTCCGTCCCGTCGAATCCTGATAGTACCTTCCTACAGGCATGTAGGGCATGGCCCTCGGTACCGCGGTTGACTCGAATGTCTTGTCGTACCCTGTGCTTGTCTTTATGAAGGAGTAGGGCGCAGTCGTCGGGCAAGGCGGAGCCCGCCCTCGGACGTCGGGCGGGGCGGAGCCAGCCCTCGGACGTCGGGCGGGGCGGAGCCCGCCCTCGGACGTCGGGCGAGGCAGAGCCAGCCCTCAGCCGTCGGGCGAGGTGGAGGCTGCCCTCAGTCGTCGGGCGAGGCGGAGCCCGCCCTCGAACGTCGGGCGAGGCAAAGCCAGACCACAGCCGTCGGGCAAGGCAGAGCCTGCCCTCAGCTGTCGGGCGAGGCGGAACCAATCTTTCGTCGTTCGGGCAAGAAGCGTAGTAGCGTTCTTGTCTGACCGGAAGCGTCAACGTTCGATGGTTATTAGTTCCACCTCATTGGGTACCCCGGTATTAGGTCTTCGACAGTCACGTCGCCTCATCCGATGGTTAAAAACGTAACTATGGCCTCGTCCGACTCTGAGGGCGAGGTTTCCGCCTCGTCCGACCCCCAAGGACCCGGCCACGCCTCGTTCGACCGACCCCCAGGGGCCGGGTCACACCTCGCCCGACACCGAGGACGAGGTTTCTGCATCGTCCGACCCGCAGGGGTCGGGACACGCCTCGTCCGGTCTCACGGGGAGGGCCCCGCCTCGTCCAACCCTCTAGGGTCGGATTCCGTCTTGCCTGGCTCCCAGGGAGAGATTTTCGCCTCGCCCGATCCTTGGGGATCAGATCTGCTACCGGACCAAAGCAGTGGTCCCAGGGTAGGGCTCGAACCGCTTTAACCACTATGGCATGGAGGCACACGCCCGGGAGCACGTCTCGGACGCGTCCTGATGAGACTGGTGGTCACATCAGGCCATGCTGGGAAACTCACATCGCCCACAGTGATGGACGCGTGGTCACTGTGCTGCCAACTCTCTGCCTGACCACCGTCCAACATCAGTCAACCGGCGTCAGTTGACTGGCACTGTGCCGCTAGCCCCCCCCACCCCCCCCGCAAGGCTTCTGTCAGGGGACCTCTGACCATTCCATCCGCTCGGATGGGATGGAAGACAAGAATGACGCACAACGCCCGTACGTATGCCGCAGCGGCCAACAAGACCCTGGTACGACACCACGGCCACCACGATCTATAGGGTCAGCGGGACCCACGTAAAGAGGAGGACGGCACATCTCCGGGAGCCTTATTTTCTCTTTCTTTTTCCCTCTTTCCTTCGGCTGTAACCCCTGTTCTCCATTGGGCTATAAAAGGGAAAGCAGGTCATCCCATTAGGGGGGTCGATTCATTGAACAAACGCATCGCATATCACACCATATCACCACAGAGACTTGGGAGCTCCCTCGTCTCTCGCCAGTTTGTAACCCCCTACTACAAACTCAGTGCTAGTAACACGAGCAACTCGAAACTAGACGTAGGGACATTCGGCCCGAACCAGTATAATCCTTGTCTCCTCTTAGCACACCATCCGGATCAGACAGGCAATATACAAATTTACTAGCCGGTGCTTACTCGAAACACCGACAGTAGATTTCTTGTCTAGCAATATGAGTATGGGATGACATTACTCGACAAGTATATACCCATTGCCATCTCTAGTCATCCTCCATGTTGATTTATTGCAAGCTCCACCATGGTTTGATGCCTGATAGTATGTCTCACTACAGATTCGTCGCCTCCGCACACACAGATCTGTGGCCTCCCATGGATCTGCCACATTCTCACCATGAATGGGCCGATGAGGGATGTTGACGACGATGGAAGATGGAGAGGAAGACCAATGCATAATGGACCTGCCGAGATGTCCATGGATCCACCCCGGTCTTGAGGGCACTCCCAACCCATAAACTAAGTTTTATATTCACTAATTAGGGTACTAACTAAATAAAATGGTGATGTGATACAAATTAAAGAAGAGAGATGAAGAAATGATTTCTTAGATAAGAATCTATATCTACATTGGAATCAAGATATAAATAGATGTGATAGGTATATGATGATAGAAAGAGAAGACATATTAAAAATTATTTTGAAACAACTATATCGAGGGATATGATTTTTATATGTAGTGTCTACGTGATTTGACAAGCATAAAAACTATCTCATAGTTTCTAGGTTAACAGTTTTTTTTAAACTCAATGTTGATGTACTTATGACATCTTCGCCGCATCACGGGAGGATACAATGCAACCACCATTGTGACGGGAAAGACAGCCGCCGCCACCAGGTAAAGGAGCCAACGCTGCTCCATGCCCCATCAGCGTACAGAGCGGGTTAAGATCCGTCTGGACCTAGATGATACCAAAGTCAAATTCATAGACCTAGAAATAGCATTTGAGAGTAGAGGGACCCATGTGACACCCCTTGCCAAGTTGGAGGATCCACATTACATGTAGGGGCCATGTTAATTTACAGTTAGCGTGTCATGTCAGCGTATAGAGCGGGTTAGGACTCGTTTGGACCTGGATGATATCCAAAGCCAAGTTTATCGACCCAGTAATAATATTTTGAGAGTAAAAGGACCTAGATAACACCCTTGTCAAGTCGAAGGACCGGCCATGAATTTTTCTCAAATAAAAAAATGCATGTTTATGAAAATGGCTTTGTATTAGTGATTGACACAATGACAGTATTTGCAAGGAATAAGATGTTCTCTCTCTATGGAAACGTCATTTTTGTTTGGCAAACTTTTGTCGTCGAATGGATTGGCCTATGGGACATTATTTCCACGAGAGATAATGCTCGAAGGCCGCATGCAGGTACGGTTGGTCCATGTTGGGATGTGAACAAAATCGTGAGACCAAGCCCCACCAGTCCTTAGCGTTAGCATCTCCAAGAGTGTTCTAATTTTTTCTCCTAAAAACATATAGTTTTGCAACTTTTACAAAGATATTAGGAGGAAAAAAAGGCCATATCCAAGAGTTTCCAATAATACACTCCTAAAATATAGAATACAATTTTATATCAGAAATACTATCTCTAAATTATCATAACCACTTTTATATATTCTTTATCATACGTATATTTGTATCAGGAACTTTTCTACTCCTTATTTTTTCCCATACCCTTTCACCTCTAGATCGACCGACCGATTAGCATAGGAAAACAGTATCCACGACTAAGAGCATCTCCAAAAGTATCCTAAATCTTCTCCTGATCTTTGTTTTTTTTTTGGAAATCTTCACTTGGGACCGCGTAAAGTTAAGCGTCACCCACATCGCGCGTATCGGTCTCCTGCGCCTGTTTACCTCTTGACGCGGTCTTTTGGCGCAGAACGGCCTCGTCGGACGACCACATCTTCTTCACGGCGAGGGAGTCGCCGTTCAGGAGCGCCCCGCGGTACACCACGCCCGAGCTGCCCGTGCCGACCACGTTTGCCGACGTCAGCGCGCGCACCACCTCGTCCACCTTTTGGTACAGGGTCACCTCAGACGTCTTGTCGGCGCCGTGCCCGTGGATGACACCGTTGCGCCGCCGCGACCGGGCGAGCGCGTAGGTGGCCGTCAGGAGGAGGAGAGCGCTCACCACCACCAGGATCGTCATCACCAGCTTCAGCGCCGAGACGGCCGCGTGCCAGGAGGCCTCGTCGCCGCCGGCGCCCACGACTATCAGGTGGTTGCCCGCGATGTCGCTGAGCGGAAGCTTCTGGAAGAAGGGCGTGTCTGGGAGCTCACCGGAGAACGTGTTGTACGAGATGTTGAGCATAATGAGGTTCTCGAGCCTCGCGAGGGGCGCAAGGTTGCCGGATAGCTGGTTGTACGATATGTTGGGGCTGCCGAGCTTATCCAGCTCGCCGAACTGCGCTGGAATCTTGCCGGAGAGACGGTTGCAGCTGAGGCCAAGCGAAATCTCCAGCGATGGAAGCTTCCTGAGCTCTGGCGGGATGCCACCAGAGAGCGCGTTGTCGCCGAGGTCCAGTAGCTGGAGCTTCTCGCAGGAACCGAGCTCCGGCGGCAGCCGGCTGGGTGGTGGCGGCGGTGGTTGGGAGTTGGCGGCGGCGGCAGGGAGGTCGTGGCGTGAGAAAGGGTTCGGCGCGCCCCCGTGCAGTGCCACGACAAAAAAAAGCCGCAAAAAAATTGATGTGGGATCCAAATTTGATTTTTTTGAAACCATTTATATGACCTTCTTTTTTTTCTCTAAATACCTTTTTAAAAGTTGCAAAACTATAAGTTTTTATGACGAAAAAATATAGAACTCTTGGAGATGCTTTGCGTATATTTTAGGAGCATGGATTAGGAGTTGTTGTAGAGAGGTTTTTTCTTATTTTGCTAAAAACTAAGGATTGAGAAGGGAAATAAGGTACTTTTAAGATGCAAAAAAATTGATGTGGCTCCAAATTTGATTTTTTAGAAACCATTTATATGACCTTCTTTTTTTTCTCTAAATACCTTTTTAAAAGTTGCAAAACTATAAGTTTTTATGAGGAAAAAATATAGAACTCTTGGAGATGCTTTGCGTATATTTTAGGAGCATGGATTAGGAGTTGTTGTAGAGAGGTTTTTTCTTATTTTACTAAAAACTAAGGATTGAGAAGGGAAATAAGGTACTTTTAAGATGCAAAAAAATTGATGTGGGATCCAAATTTGATTTTTTAGAAACCATTTATATGACCTTCTTTTTTTTCTCTAAATACCTTTTTAAAAGTTGCAAAACTATAAGTTTTTATGAGGAAAAAATATAGAACTCTTGGAGATGCTTTGCGTATATTTTAGGAGTATGGATTAGAAGTTGTTGTAGAGAGGTTTTTTCTTATTTTGCTAAAAACCAAGGATTGAGAAGTGAAATAAGGTACTTTTAAGATGCAATACCGTGCCCGTAACCCCGTATGAATTTATACGTCCCATGCACGGCATCATTCCCACTTGTGTATCGCTATTTTCATGCTGCGGTCGTCCATCCAATATCCAATACCATCCCCCCTTCTGGAGCAGTCAACGACGATTTTTTTTTGTTGGTTTTATGACTTTAACTGAACCATTTTGTTTCTCGCTACTTCTTTCCACAACTTTTCAACTCTTGTGGAAAAGAGAACAAGACTAAGTCCAATAGTTCCAAGCTATTGTAGTTAGGCAATAGTCTTTTTCAGTCCACTATGAGTTGGCTTCGGGACATCTCAAGGACCACGGTTTTGATTTGTCCAAGTCCACAGAATGACAAGAAGGTTACAATACAACGGTTTCACACTACTACTACTACATAACACGCTATCATTGTCGAATTATCACTTTCAATTCGTGGCTTCCATAGATAGTCAGTGCCAAAGGGAGAGAGGGGCCGGGGCTGGGGGGGAGCACACTGGTGCCCCTATAGTAGCCCCACCATTAGCTAGATAATGTATAATAAGTTACTAGTTAACTATACTAATTTGTGTCTAAGATGTTTATTCTTTCTCGTATTAATCTGTAGTAGTATCTATATAATCTAGAATTGGTCTTTTTATTATCTTCTCCATCTCTTTTTTTTCATATTTTGTTCCTGTTGTGATTTTATTACCTACCGGTTAATCCCTAAAGTACACCCATAATTAGCTAGTTAATAAATATAGTCAATGTTTTGCTTGTTTATTCTCCCTCCGCATTTATCTCAATGCATCTATTTATTTAGGATTATTCTTTCTTTTATCTTCTCATCTCATATCCTTTGTTTTAATTATTACTATGATTCTTTTTTTATCAAGAATTTACTTTGACCGAGTGGAGGTTAAACACCAAGATGTAATTAATTTTTGTTCCCATTTTCTTTGTAAAATTTAGTATTTTGTTTTTTAACCTTCTTTTGTATTATAAATTAAACATTTATTTAGTTATTATCTATGCTCTCGTTGTATATATATTTTATCATGTATGATTGTTGTTGGTTTGAATAGCCCACCTATGCTCAAATCCTGGCTCGGCCCTGCCGATAGTGATATTACAACCGACAATGATAGGTGCACTATCACTTCTGATTTGTAGCTACAACTGGCAGTGGTAGATTTTTAATTTGAAATGGTTTATAAGTTCAAATATTCAATATAAGTTCTTGGATCAGATTTAAGATGATTTACATCTCCAAATATTCAATATAAGTTCTTGGATCAGATTTGAGATGACTTACATGTTCAAATATTCAATATAGTTCTTGGGTTAGATTTGAAATGGTTAATAATGTTGAAAGGAGACAAAGTCAACATCAAAGTTGTTGTACTCGACGACATCTACAGCTTTGCAGTTAACAACTTTTCCATTTGAGATTGTTTAGTGGGTGAAATATACAATGTAAGATTCATAATTGTGTAGTTAGAAGAATAGCATGTGCTGTATAGTATAGTCACATGTATCGTATAACTTACCTGGTATGGACACTCGAGACAACGTGAACGTTGAGGTTATGAGTTTGAATCCTAAAACGTATATTATTTGTCACTTATCAGTGCAAGTGATGAACAAACCTAGCCTAGTGCTGGCCCATGTTTGGTTGAATTCTTTTATGTTGATGGTTGAATCGTTGATGAACAAAAGATCACCAAAATAAGGGGAAGGATGTGATATTTTAGATAGATTCATACCTCCCATGGGAAAGAGACCGCATTTTATGCATGTACTTTGTACTGCTGTGAGGAAAATTTCTATAAAATTACAAATGGATAAGCAAATTGGCGAGATAAATCGTTATTGCTCCTCGATTGTAACTGTGCTTCCTTTAGGCCCATTTAGATGTAGTCGTGTCCACCTAAATCTATGTGTGTTGAAATATGTTGTGTGGTAGTATGGAACTTGACCTGTTTGTTTGGGTTTCCTACCATCTTTTGAACCTTAGACAATGTTAGACAAGGCGCTATTCACTTTTCTCGCTCTGCATTTTGGGCAACAAGCGGTCTTGTCTAACAAGCGGTAGGTGTAACACCCTCGGGGTTACATAAAATCACTTGCTAAAATATGTCATGAGCATCATGTTTATGTGTTAATGCATGTGATAATGTGTGTAGCTCAATTTCTGTATCTCGAAACGATCAACTAAAATACAAAACGAAAGTTGATTCGATAGTCATGTTATATCACTTAGGGTTTAAAACCAATTTTTATTAAGCAAAAAAGCTATAGAACATATATGTGTCACCTTAATAAAGTTGAAAGTACAAACTTTGTAGATGACAGTGAAATACTTGCGGTCGAAAAATGATATTACTAGTTAATATTTCCACTAGCTTAGAAATCGCAAATGGAAATCAAATTTAGCTCCAAAACATAGGAATTTTCAAGTTTGTCCACAGTTAGACACTTCTATGTTTATCAATTTATTGTGAGAGATTGGCTTAAGGAGTGGTGTAGTGTTATAGCTCAATTTGGTAGTCTCATGTGCCATCTTGAGCATGGTAAAGACGGTTTAGGTTTAGGAACAACCGTTTGGTCGTGTTGAGCGCTTTAAAATTTGTGCGCGTTACCGGTTTTAGGCTGGTTGGTCGCGTGGCCGCGATCACCGCGCTCGGGCGATCGGCGTGGCCGCGTTGGTCGCCCGTGCTCGCGCTGCCGCGCGCGGCCGGCCATTGCCACCTCTGGCTTGGCCATGGCTCGGCTGCCGCTGGCCCGCCGCGCGGAGCCGCTGCTGCTGCCACCTGCCCTGTCCCGCGCTGCGCTGCTGATGCGTCCGCCACTGCTCCTCGCGTCTCGATGCTACCGCTGCCGTCGCATCATCGTCACGTCCGTGCCGGTCCACTGCACCTCTACGCTGTTGCCGCCCCTGTGCGTGTCGCCTCTATCGCGCGCACGTGTGTGAGCCGCCGTCGCCATGCCATTTATGGCACTGCGGCGCATGGGCCACGCCGGTCGGATGTGCGCACACGTTGTCCGTAGCGCTGGCGCGTGGGCCTCCTGAGCTCGCCGCTCGCGTCCCACCAAGGCGTGGTCGAGCCGAGCCCACCTGCCGTGCCATCTCTATCTTTCCCTCTTTCTCCCTCTATTTTCCACCGCCGTCGCGTCGTGTCACGGTGAAACCAGAGAGCGAGCACCTCTCATCAATTCCTCGTGCTTGCGTCTCCACCTTCACATCCCCTCTCCAGCTGACCCCACCCTGTGTTGACTCGTGTCAATCCGAGCTCTAATTTTGGAGCTTTGCTTGCCGCCATGCCGTTAAGGCCCGTCACCGCCCGCGTCGTGGCTAGCCTCCACCACTTCATCCCACGCCAATTCCTCTGCACCACTAGCTAGCCTTGGCTCCCTCTTCATCGTGCGCATGCTAATTGTAGCTCTAGTGCTGCCTCCTCACTGCTGACACGGCCGTGCCTTTGCGGTCCGTCGTTCACCTCTAAGCGCACACGTGGCTAGCCTCGCTCGGGTCATCTCCGGTCGAGCCGGCTTCTCGGTAAGGTCACTGGTGAGTTGTCGTTGCTCACCCACTACCCTACCGGCTTGATTGTTGCTGTGGCTCACCTGAACGCCGTCACCATTGCCGTAGGGTGCCCGCAGTCGTGGAGAGGTCCTTCTACGGTGTCCCGGCTCATGCAACTGTAGCTCATCGTCTCGCGTCGAACCCTAGGTGAGTGTCGGCCTCGTAGATAGGTCAGCGTGGGTCCCGTGTGGTCGGCGCAAGCGCCAGTGCCACTGCCCTCCGCGCCGGAGCGTGCGGAAAGGCCGGGGGAATTGCCGTTGTAAAAAGGAGAAAGATCCGAGGGTTCCGCTGCAAAGTCATTGTCTATAGAAATAGTAACGTTGACTGTGGGTTGTTTTTCTCAAAGTTCAGGGGCGTTTTTGCTAATGTGCCAGCGCGCGCGGGATTCCCCACTGCGGGCCGCCTCGCGTTGTGGGCCGCGCCTATGGGCCGCCGCGCGCTTGCACGCGCGCCCTGCGTCACGTGGGCCGCGTAGGGCCGAAATTAGTTTAGCTTTTTCGTGAAGAATAGAAATAGCTTTTTATTTTAATTCTAAGCTGAACTTTTGTAATTAATATAAAATCATGTAGTTTCTAAAAATTGTGAAACCAATTTTGTTAAGTTCCTAGTGTATTTAGTTCATATACATACTTGTATGTACCAGGAGCTATTAAATCATTTGAGAGTGCTTAATATTATTAGGTTAAATATTGTAGGAATTTTTGTGGCAAAATGGTAACAGCTTTAGCTTTAAAAATTTTACAGTAGCTTCATGGTATTATTATGTGGTCATTGTAATTTTTGTAGCTTTAGAATAGACTTAACATAAGGGTAGTTAAATGCTCTTTGTTTCAAATATACATTAAATCATTAGTAGAAATAGAGATATATCCTTCATTTGTAAAGCTAGATGTTTGTTAGTTGAACCCAACACTTTACTTGATGAAGATGATAGTTAGCTTAGTATCTTAGTCATTAGAGCTAGCTTAGTAGTTTACCATGTGTATTCTTATTTTAAGAGTTGCTGTTGCCAAAATGCTAAGTGTTGCATCATCATCGCATGCATGTAGAGAACGAGTTGGCGGAGATCATGACCATCGGAGATCATGAGTTTGAGGAGGTGATCGAGGAGTACGAGAAGGAGATCCTCATGTAGGCGGAGGTCCTAGAGCCACCACTAACTGACTGAGATGACACCGCGCTTGCCCAAGGAAAGCCCCGATGCATAACCCTTATTTTGAATAATCACTGGATATATATATATATATATGATGTGTATTTACGTTACAAGATTTATATTGAAACTACATGCATAGATAAACATATCTATGAGTCATACTAGCATAGGTCAAGTAGCTGCTATGCTTAGGCTATTGATAGCGTGAGTAACCTGCCGTTACTCACAATAGGTGATTATTATTATCACTCTCATGATAAAATGGTGAAAAGGAAAAATAGAGACCGGGCAGGGATATGGTATGGGTATTGGTGGGTGTAATAGGTTGTGTGTCACGGACAATGGGACATACCTTGGTTACACTATTTTCCCTATCCATGTTGGTGAAGGACCGGTTGTTGCATTAGATTCTAGTCAGGTCACAGACTTATTATCCTGAGCACATACTTGCTTATGAGAGTGGGAAGGCTCATTGCTCTCTTATCGTGGGCTCCGGCTCTTTTCGGACCGACTGATTGGAGGCGGGGATAGTGGAGGTCTAAGTAGCACACTGAGTCTAGGACTCAGGTGTGGGGGCTTGGAGTCCAAGTTTGGACGGGGACCTAGACCCCTTGACAAGAGAGTGGTGGGTTGGTCTTGCTTGTGTCTAGGGTATAATCGAGGTGTGTGTTTCGGGGTACCCAGCTGGGCTATATTGGTTCATGAATTGTCATGTAATATGGTACGACTTGTCTATGATCTAGCACCGTAGTAAGAACTAGAAGATGAAAGATGGTGAAATGGATCTGATTGCTCTTAACTCTTGCTTGAAAGTAGAACAGGTGCTTACATAGAATGGTTAGCTAATGAACTAATCGTGACTGCTAATAAAATACATTCATAAGGATTCATTGTTAGTAATGCTTTTGCAAAAAGGGAACCCAACAAACCATAAAGCCTATCATATCCTTTGGAGTCGGGAAATTATTCCCACTAGTCGGGTAAGTCCTGATAGTACATTGTGTACTCAGGGTTTATTTACCCCTATTGTAGGTGCAGCTTTGAGGAGTAGCTGTTGTGTGGAGGATTCTTCTAGTGGGCACATATGGATCCTTGTATCTTATCGTTAGATGTTTATTGTAATTCCGCTGTTTAAATTCCACACTCTGAAGTTGGTATGGTAATAATGTATTTCTAAGAACTCTTGTTGTATGAAATGGACTAAGTATTGTAAACTCATTCTCATTATTGGATCCTAGAGGAAAAAACGTGGATTTTTTGAGTTCTCCCTTTGGGTGTGCTCGACTCCGATATTGCTTGCTTTCGGGGTGCTTAGTGTCTAGTGGAAGACGAGTGCCTTCAAAGATGTGTTATTTTGGGTGGTTCTGCCATAGGTGGTATCAGAGAATGAGTCAATGAGTTTCATAACTCTTTTCAAAACTTAAAATTTGACCAACAAAAGTTTTGTAAAAAGTAGGATGCGATAAAATTATATAAATAAGTATAAGCCCTAGCAATATGGTCTATCTAGGATAGCGGCACTGGTTTTATCTAATCAAGTTTCTGCAGGTACACTAATTTACGCTATGTAAGAATCGTTTAGCAAGTAGAAAGTGAGTGTGCGATGTGTCAAAAATTTTTGCGAATGCCGCTATATTTTGGCTTGAGTGAACAGGTAGATCGATGCATGCATCATGAAAAGAGAATCTTGCTTAAACTAAACTTCCCCCCACACGTATAAATTAGATTAGTGAATTGATAGGATAACCTAAAAGAATGCTTCGTCTAAAAGTCTTATCATTTCTCTAAATCTCATGTTCCTAATCTAGAGGGTTGTTCCTAATGGTTGGTTCCTATCTGTTTATAGATGAACCTGAGGTCTAGTCATGGGAGTACTAGTGCTAGGATGGGTCGTGGCCTTGGCGAAGGCCAAGGTGAAAGTGGTCGTGGCAATGAGAACAACAATGGGGAGAGCCACGAGTCCCCACTTCTGGCTCCTCCTCCGCCACCACCACCTCCGATGACTCATGTGGAGAAAATGGCAGAGATGCTGGTTGCTCGGCGTGAGTCAGCGCGTGCCTTAGAGATGCTTGCCCGGGCCATTGGTGGCTTCATGCATGGAGGCCACAGAGGCAATGGCGGGAACAGGGGTGGTGCCCGCGGTCCCGAGGGGCCCTGTTCTTACCAGGATTTCTTGAAGACGCACCCACCCATGTTCACACCGACTGCTGAGCCTCTGGATGTGGAGCATTGGCTTCGTATTCCAGAGTAGAAGTTTCAGCTGCTCACTGTAACTGAAGAACAGAAGGTGCGCTTTGCAGCGCAGCAGCTGTTGGGTTTTGCCAGTGCATGGTGTGACACGTTCAATGCCATGTAGCCGGTGGACCATCGTGTGACTTGGCAGGAGTTTTCCGCTGCTTTCAGAGAGTACTACATTCTTGCTGGTGTGCTGAATAGGAAGTTGATGGAGTTCCTGGATCTAAAGCAAGGGAGCATGTCTGTGATGGATTATGTGAATAAGTTCAACTATCTAGCATAGTATGCTAGGACCCACATTGATACTGATGAGAAGAAGAGGGACCGTTTCTATCACGGCCTCTCTTGCAGTCTACAGAAGGAACTGTACATAGGGAACTACTAGACTTTTGGTGCTATGATGAATGCTGCTATTGCCATGGAGGGACTTCAGCATGACTCTCAGGCTGAGTGGAAGCGCAAGTGAGTGATTACTGGGTCTTCTAGTCACCCCCAGGCTTAGAAGGTATAGGTTGCCAGACGGATGTCCTATCAGTCTTTGGGTGGGCAGTCGTTCCGTCAGCCTCAGCAGACCTACCAGGCACCTCTCGCTCAGTACCATGCACCTACTCTGCATGCGCAACAATAGTCTCCGGGACAGTAGGTTCCGCCTCGTCAGGGGCAAGGGAACAAGCCTGGTGCTTGTTTCAAGTGTGGCAAGGAAGGCCACTATGCTCAGGAGTGTCCACAGAACCAGCCTACGCATTCTTCCTAGCCTTCAGCCAACTCCTGTCTGGTCAAGAGGACAATTATCAAGAAGAAGGTGCCCGTAAGCCGCTCTGGACAAGTTAACTTCATTGAGGCTGAGGAGATTTTGTAGAATAAACCTATGATGGCTAGTATGTTCACCATTGATTCCCACCTGGCCTACGTGTTGTTTGATTCTGGTGCATCACATTCATTCATGACCATGGGGTTTGCACAGAGGCACAATTTATCTCTTTTGGCTATTCCTATTGCCTATAGAATCAATACTCCGGGTGTGCAGTTGTGCATTAATACTCGAACAAACACAGTCGGATTAGTGCTAGCCACTCACACTTACCGCCTCTAGTTCATGGTGCTGCCTAGGCAAGGCATAGATGCAATTCTGGGCATGAACTGGTTGCGAGTTTATGGGGTAGTCTTGAACCTTAAGCAGAGAGTTGTTGAGTTATGACTTCTTTCTTCTGAGGATAGGATGTCTATCCTTATGCCCTCAGATCCAGCCTTACCAGTTGTTGTTCATGTTGAAGCTTCTCCTGATCTTGCTCTATTCCTGTGGTTTGTGAGTTTTCGGATGTCTTCCCTGAGGATCTACCTGGATTACCACCAGATAGGGACGTAGAGTTTATTATTGAGTTAGAACCTAGCACTGCTCCTGTCTCATAGCGTCCCTACCGCATGGCTCCTAAAGAACTAGCAGAAATGAAGAAGCAATTAGAGGAATTATTGGAGAAGGGATTTATCCATCCTAGTTCTTCACCATGGGGTTGCCCAGCCATTTTGTGAAGAAGAAGGACGGTACTCTATGGATGTGTGTGGATTACTGCCCTCTTAATGCGGTAACCATTAAGAACAAGTATCCTTTACCTCGTATTGATACTTTATTCGATCAGTTGGTGGGTGCCAAGGTGTTTTCAAAGATTGATCTTCATTCTGGATATCATCAAATTAAGATCCGACCACAAGATATAACAAAGACATCTTTCTCTATTAGGTATGGGCTGTATGAATACCTAGTCATGTCCTTTGGTCTCACCAATGCTCCTGCATTCTTCAAGTATCTCATGAATTCAGTCTTCATGCCGGAGTTGGACAAGTTTGTAGTGGTGTTCATTGATGATATTTTGATATACTCCAAGAACAATGAAGAGCATGCACAGCATCTTTGGATAGTACTGACTCGATTAAGGGAACACAAGCTGTATGTTAAATTTAGCAAGTGTGAGTTTTGGTTGGATCAAGTGCAGTTTTTAGGACATGTTCTGACACCTGAAGATATCTCTGTAGACCCAAGCAAGGTACAAGATGTGTTAAATTGGAAGTCTCCAAAGTCAGTGCATCAGATCTGTCAGTTCCTTGGTCTTGCTGGTTATTATCGACGCTTCTTCTTGACTTCTCCAAAATAGCCCAACCAATGACCAAGTTGCTCCAGAAAGATGTCAAGTTTGTATGGAGTCTGACTTGTAAAGATGCTTTCCAAGCCCTGAAGAAATTTCTTACCTCTGCTCCTGTTCTTGCCCAACCAGATATTGACAAGTTATTTGATGTGTGTTGTGATGCCTCAAGGACTGGATTGGGATGTGTGCTTATGTAGGATGGACATGTGATAGCTTATGTTTCATGCCAGCTAAAAAAGCACGAGGTGAATTATCCCACCCATGATTTAGAGCTAGCTGCTGTGGTGCACGCTCTAAAAATTTGGAGGCATTACTTGTTGGGAAATAAAGTGCATATTTATATAGATGACAAGAGCCTCAAATATATTCTCACTCAGTCTGAGCTGAACATGAGGCAACAGAGATGGTTGGAGCTAATCAAGGATTATAATTTGGAGATTCATTACCATCCTGGAAAAGCTAATGTGGTAGCTGATGCATTGATCCGGAAGTCGTATCAAGTTGAAGAAGCACCCTCGTCTCTCGACCATGCTGAGATACTAGCTCATATTGCTCTAGTCTTAGATTTACCGAAGGGCGTGGTCTAGAAGTTAATTGCCGAAGGGCGTGGTCCACATTTTAGTATTGATGATCAAGGGGTAGCGATGTTCAAGAACAGATTGGTTGTTCCCTCAAGTGATGAGCTTAGGAGAAAAATTTTGGATGAAGCTCACAACTCCAAGTTGTCCATCCATCCAGGAAGTAACAAGATGTACCATGATTTGCGCCACTTGTATTGGTGGTCAAATATGAAGCAGGATATCACCAAGTACATCACGGAATGTGACACTTGTGGAAGAGTTAAGGAAGACCATATGCGTACACCTGCACTTTTACAACCCTTGCCTATCCCTGTTTGGAAATGGAAGGATATTTCCATGGACTTTGTTGTGGGTTTGCCCCACACGGCAAAGGGGTATGACTCTATTTGGGTCATTGTGGATCGCCTTACCAAGTCCGCTCATTTCCTTTCAGTGGATACAAGGTATTCAGCCAAGAAGTATGCCAAGTTATATTTTGACCGGATTGTGACCCTACATGGAGTTCCTCTTACTATCGTCTCTGATAGAGGGTTGGTTTTTGTCTCTCGTTTCTAGGAGCAACTTCAGCTATGTCTTGGTACTAATCTCCTCAGAAGTTCAACTTATCATCCATAAATTGACGGTCAGACAGAAAGAGTCAATCAGATACTTGAGGATATGTTGAGGGCATGTGCCATTTCTTTTCATGAAAAGTGGGACGAATGCTTGACTCTAGCTGAGTTTTTTATAACAATAGTTATCAAGAAAGCATTCATATGGCACCTTTTGAGGCTCTCTATGGAAAGAGATGTAGAACACCGCTTAATTGGGTTGAGGTGGGAGACCATGGTTATTTTGGACCTAATTTTATCAAAGAAGCTCGAGAGCAAGTTAGTGTTATTCAGAGTCATTTGAAAGCAGCTCAGAACCATCAGAAAACTTATGCGGATAAGCGAAGAAGGCCCTTGCAATTTGAAGTTGGTGATCATGTGTATCTCAAGGTATCTCCCATGAGAGGTGTACATCAATTTGGTGTCTGTGGAAAGCTAGCCCCTCGCTATGTTGGACCTTACAAGATTTTGGCCCGGTGTGGTTTCTGCTGCCTATCGTATCTAGCTGCTAGATATTTTGTCAACGGTGCATAATATCTTCCATGTTTCTCAGTTAAAGAAATGTTTGCGAGTCCTCGATGAAGCTGTGGAAATTGAAGGACTTTCCCTCCAGCCCGACTTGTCTTATATTGAGCATCCTACCAAGATCTTAGAGGAAAAAGAAAGAGTGACTAGAAACAATGTGGTGAAGTTTTATAAAGTTCAGTGATAAAATCACTTGGAGGACAAAGCAACGTGGGAGCAAGAAAGCTACATCTTAAAGCATTATCCCCACCTTCTTTCTAGTTCACCGAGGTAATTGTTTAAATCAAAATTTATTTCTTATCTATTTTTCCACACTAGGCACATGAAATCTCGGGACGAGATTTTATTTAAGGGGGGTAGATTTGTAACACCCTCGGTGTTACACCGTAAATCACTTGCTAAAACATGTCATGAGCATCATATTTATGTGTTAATGCATGTGATAATGTGTGTAGCTAAATTTTTGTAACTCGAAACAATCAACTAAAATGCGAAACGAAAGTTGATTCGATAGTCATGTTATATCACTTAGGGTTTAAAACCAATTTTTATTAAGCAAAAATGCTATAGAACATATATGTGTCACCTTAATAAAGTTGGAAGCACAAACTTTGTAGATGATAGTAAAATACTTGCGGTCAAAAAATGATATTACTAGCTAATATTTTCACTAGCTTAGAAATCGCAAATGGAAATCAAATTCAGCTAAAAAACTTAGTAATTTTCAAGTCTGTCAATAGTTAGACACTCCTATGTTTAGCAATTTATTGTGAGAGATTGGGTTAAGGAATGGTGTACTATTATAGCTTGATTTGGTAGTCTCATGTGCCATCTTGAGCATGGTAAAGACGGTTTAGGTTTAGGAGCAACCGTTTGGTCATGTTGAGCGCTTTAAAATTCATGCGCGTTATCAGTTTCAAGCTGGTTGGTCGAATGACCGCGATCACCGCGCTCAGGCGCTCGGTGTCGTCGTGTTGGTCACGCGTGCGCATGCGTGTGCGCGCGCTACTGCACGTGGGCGGCCGTGGCCGACTCTGGCTTGGCCATGGCTCGGCTGCCGCTGGCTTGCCGCGCAGAGCCGCCGCTGCTGCCACCTGCCCCATTTCGCACTGCGCAGCCGACACGTCCGCCACTGCTCCTCATGTCGCGACACTGCCGCTGCCGTCGCATTGTCGTGACATCTGCTCTGGTCCACTACACCTCTACGCTGTTGTCGGCCCTGTGTGCGTCGCCTCTGCCGCGTGCACGTGGGCGAGCCACCGTCGCCATGCCATTTATGGCACTATGGTACGCGGGCCACGTTGGTTGGACACACGCACACATTGTTTGTAGCACTGACTTGTGGGCCTCCTGAGCTCACCGCTCATGTCCTGCCATGGCGTGGACGAGCCAAGCCCACCTGCCATGCCGTCTCTCTCTTTCCATCTTTCTCCCTCTATTTTCCACCGCCGTCGCATCGCGTCACTGTGAAGTCAGAGAGTGAGCACCTCTCATCAATTCCTCGAGCTCATGTCTCTGCCTTCATGTCCCCTCTCCAGCCGACCCCACCCCGCCTTGACTCACGTCACGCCAAGCTCCAATTTGGAGCTTTGCCCGCCGCCGTGCCGTTAAGGCCCGTCACCGCCCGTGCCATGGCCAGCCTCCACCACCTCATCCCACGTCAATTCCTCTACACCACTAGCTAGCCTTGGCTCCCTCTTCATCGTGCGCATGCTAGTCACGGCTCTAGTGCCGCCTCCTCGCCACTGACATGGCCGTGCCTTTGCGGTCTGCCGTTCACCTCTTAGCGCGCACATGGCCAGCCTCGCTTGGGTCATCTCCGGCCGAGCCAGCTTCTCGATAAGGTCACTGGTGAGTTGTCGTCGCTCATCCGCTACCCTACCACCTTGATTGTTGCTGCAGCTCACCTGAACACCATTGCCATTGCCATAGGGTGCCGGCCGTCGTGGAGAGGTCCTTCTATGGCGTCCCGGCTTGTGCAACCACCGCCCATCGTCTTGCATCGAACCCTAGGTGAGCGTCGACCTCGTAGATAGGTCAGCGTGGGTCCCGTGTGGCCGGCACAAGCGCTAGTACCACCGCTCGCCGCGTTAGATCACGTAGGGAAGGCCGGAGGCCTTGCCATTATAAAGGGGAGAAAGATCCGAGGGTTCCGCTGCAAAGTCGCTGTCTTTAGAAATAGTAACGTGGACTGCGGGTTGTTTTGCTCAAAGTCTAGGGGCGTTTTTGCTAATGTGCCAGCGCACGTGGGATTCCCCGCCGCGGGCCGCCTCACATTGTGGGCCAGCCTTTCGAGGGCGGTGGGCCTCGCCTGTGGGCCGCCGCGCGCTTGCATTTTTTCGTGGAGAATAGAAATAGCTTTTTATTTTAATTCCGAGCTGAACTTTGGTAATTAATATAAAATCATGTAGGTATCCAAAAATTGTGAAACCAATTTTGTTATGTTCCTAAAATTGTACTCTATCTGTTAGTGTATTTAGTTCATATATATACTTGTTAATACCAGGAGCTATTAAATCATTTGAGAGTGCTTAATATTATTAGGTTAAATATTGTAGGATTTTTTGTGCCCAAATGGTGATAGCTTTAGCTTTGAAAATTTTACAATAGCTTCATGGTATTATTATGTGCTCACTGTAATTTTTGTAGCTTTAGAATGGACTTAACATAAGGGTAGTTAAATGCTCTTTGTTTCAAATATACATTAAATCATTAGTAGAAATAGAGATATATCATTCATTTGTAAAGCTAGGTGTTTGTTAGTTGAACCCAACACTATACTAGATGAAGATGATAGTTAGCTTAGTATCTTAGTCATTAGAGCTAGCTTAGTAGTTTACCATGTGTATTCTTATTTTAGGAGTTGCTGTTGCCAAAATGCTAAGTGTTTCATCATCATCGCATGCATGTAGAGAACGAGTTGGCGGAGATCGTGACCATCGGAGATCATGAGTTTGAGGAGGTGATCAAGGAGTACGAGGAGGAGATCATCATGCAGGAGGAGGTTCTAGAGCCACCACTGACTGACTGAGTTGACACCGCATCTGCCCAAGGCAAGCCCTGGTGCATAATCACTTGATCTATATATATGTGATGAGCATTTACGTTATAGGATTTATATTGAAACTAAATGCATAGATAAACCTACCTATGAGTCCTACTAGCATAGGTCGAGTAGCTGCTATGCTTAGGCTATCGATAGCATGAGTAACCTGCCATTACTCACAATAGGTGATTATTATTATCACTCTCGTGATAAAATGGTGAAAAGGAAAAATGGAGACCGGGCAGGGATATGGTATGGGTATTGGTGGGTATAATAGGTTGTGTCCCGTGGCTAATGGGACATAGCTTGGTTACATTGTTTTTCCTATCTGTGTCGGTTAAGGACCGGCCGTTGCATTGGATTCTAGTTAGGTCACAGACTTATTATCCTGAGCACATACTTGCTTATGGGAGTGAGAAGGCTCATTGCTCTCTTATCATGGGCTCCGGCTCTTTCCGGACCGACTGATTGGAGGCGGGGATGGTGGAGGTCTAAGCAGCACACTGAGTCTAGGACTCTGGTGTGGGGGCTTAGAGTCCAAGTTTGGACGGGGACCTAGACCCCTTGACAAGAGAGTGGTGGGTTGGTCTTGCTTGTGCCTAGGGTATAATCGGGGTGTGTGTTTCGGGGTACCCAGCTGGGCTACATTGGTTCGCGAATTGTCGTGTAATTAAGTACGACTTGTCTATGATCTAGCATCGTAGTAAGAACTGGAAGATGAAAGATGGTGAAATGGATCTTATTGCTCAACTCTTGCTTGAAAGGAGAATATGTGCTTACATAGAATGGTTAGCTAATAAACTAATCATGATTGCTAATAAAATACATACATAAGGATGCACTGCTAGTAATGCTTTTGCAAAAAGGGAACCCAACAAACTATAAAGCCTATCATATCCTTTGGAGTCAGAAAATTATTCCCACTAGTCAGGTAAGCCTTGCGAGTACATTGTGTACTCAGGGTTTATTTACCCCTGTTGTAGGTGTAGCTTGAGGAGTAGCTGTTACGTGGAGGATTCTTCTGGTGGGCACAGACGGATCCTTGTATCTTATCGTTAGATGTTTATTGTAATTCTGTTGTTTAAATTCCGCACTCTGTAGTTGGTATTGTAATAATGTATTTCTAAGAACACTTGCTGTATGAAATGGACTAATTATTGTAAACTCGTTCTCATTATTAGATCCTAGAGGAAAAACGTGGATTTTTTGAGTTCTCCCTTAGGGTGTGCTTGACGGAACCGTCCGATATAGCTTGCTTTCGGGGTGCTTAGTGTCTAGTGGAAGATAAGTGCCTCCCAAGGTGTGTTATTTTGGATGGTTCTACCACAGTAGGCGGGTACCTAGGCGGCTGCCCAACTGTTGCTGGCAAAAAGCGGCTAGATCCACCAAGGTAGGGACGCGTGGGGGCGGCGTGGAGGTCGGGCGACAATATGGGGGAGGATCTAATGTGAGGTAGCGACAGACGGTAGGGGAAGAGGCAGTGTCAGACAGTTGAAAGGTCCTAAATGGCTAAAGGAGGGGTGAATAGCCTATAAAAGTTTCTACAAAAACACTAGAGCAAGTGATTAGTACACTAAATGGTGAAATAGCATTTTGCTCTAGCTCTAATCAAATAGGCAAGCCATCTATCCACAATTCTTTTTGAGTAATGTCTCTAGACACACAAAGGCTAAGTTGCTACTCTCTACAACTAGTTTAGCTAGCAAAAAACTAATCAACTAACTAACAAGCTAGGCAACTAGCTAAACATGAGAGCACTCTAGCAACTACAGCTATCACTACACAAGTAAGTAAGAATGTAAATACAAGAGAGTGATAGAATGGTTATACCTAACCGGGCAAGCAAAAAACCAATCACAATGAATACCAACTGACCCAATGATTTTTCACCGAGGTTCACTTGCTTGCCGGCAAGCTAGTCCCCGTTGTAGCGATTCACCCACTTTGAGGTTCACGTGCTAATAGGCATCACATGCCTAACCCGCTACCGGGTGCCGCACAACCAACACAAGATGTGGATCCACAAGCCACGAGCATCCACTAGAGTTGCCTTTCATGATCTCCCACGGGGAAGGCACAAGAACCCCTCACAATCCACCGATCGGACCCAGAGGCAATCACATTCCTTCGCTCAATGATTCTCGCTGCACCAAGCCATCTAGGTGACGGCAACCACCAACAGTAACAAGCGAAATCTACAGCGAAACAGAATTACCAAGTGCCTCTAGAGGTAATCACTCAAAGCAATGCACTTGGATTCTCTCCAATCTCACCAAATGCTAAATCAATTAAGCAAGATGAGTTAGAGAGGAATGGCTAGGCTCACTAGGGTGTATTCTCAAAAGAAATGGCCAAGAGAGTGAGCCCAAGCCGGCCAACTTTTATTTATAGAGCCCCTCCAAAGATAGAGCCATTAGGTTCATCATTGGGCTCCCTATGCAAGGGTGACCAGACGCGCTGCACCTAGTGTCTGGTCCTCGGATTCACGCCATGTGTCACCTCCTTCAAATGCCGAGTGTTGATTCCCAACAGTCACAAACACCAGCGCCAACATTTAAGTTGTGACCATTCATGCCAGACGCTAATCGAACTCACCAGAGCAAAGTCCGATCGCGCGCACGCCCGCACCACTGAACCAGAGACCAGACTCATCGAAGAATGACTGAACACACCCATGAGCAGAGTCTGGTTGAGTCCAGTAAGCATCCAAAGAGGATTTTCACGATCAGACGCGTTCGCTCGACCATGACTGAACTCGACTAGAGTCCGGTCCTCACTTGCACCGCTCCTACGCGCCACATCACAATGACCAGAGCCGGGAACAATGTTCCCCCAGAGTCCGGTTGCGTTCCTCCACTAGGGTTCGGTCATGGACCCGAGGCCGCGCCTTCTCTGTTAGGGTGACCGGAGTCACCACAGCCGGGTCCGGTCACACCAAACTCCTCCTTTTCAACTCCAACTTCTTCACCCTTGCTCCCAAGTGCTAACCACCAAGTGTATCACTATTGTGCACGTGTGTTAGCATTTTCACAAAGCATTTTCAAGGATGTTGCACACACTAGAATCTAAATGCATATGCATTGAGTTAGAACATCTAGTGCCACTTTGATAACCGCATTTCAATACGAGTCTCACCCCTCTTAATAATACGGCTATCTATCCTAAACCCACTCACACTCACTTGGTGTCTTGAGTGACAAAACAAAATGCTCCTATTAAATATGCATTTGCCTTGAGCCGTTTTATTTTTCTCTTTCTTCTTTTCCAAGCTTGAGCACTTGATCATCACCGTGACCATCACTGTCATCATGATCATCATTCATTTGCTCCAATGTTTGGTGCATGCCAACCTATCTCATATTCACTTAGAGCCAAAGGTTATTACCTAGGGTTTCATCAATTAGTCAAAACCAAACTAGAGCTTTCAATAGTGGCGACGGATAGATCCGCCGAGGTAGGGACGTGTGGGGGCAACATGAACATCAGGCGGCGGTGGGTGAGAAGGTAACGTCGGCGGGGGTGGCAACAACTGGTGGGGATGGAGGCGATGTCGGGCGGTGGCAACGGAGCGGGCGAGTGACAGGAGCGAGCAGAGTTTGGGAGTGAGAGAGATGGGAACAGAGAGGTTGGGAGGGGAGGGGATATGATGTAGTGGGGGGTTACGGTGGGACTGTGGGAGACTTGGGTTATTAAATGGGCCTTCTCTTCTTTCTCCCCATTCTATGACCACTGGTCTTCTATTTTTCCTTTTCTTTTAAGTATTTATGCATGTATTAGCCACCGTCTAGAAAAATGCCTTAAAATGCTTAGGCTCGCTTAGGCTCTTGGCGGTGGGTCACCTCCTAGAGAGCACCTAACGCCTAATATGTAACCTTGACCTTAGAAGCTCAAAGTTCAAACAAACAACTAGCTTCTCGGATCAGGTTTCACAAGCTAGGAAGCCCACCAAAGCCAACATTACACAGGAAGTTGTATAGCTCATATTGAGTAGCTTCCCATAGCTTTTGAGTGAAAATTAACCACCTGTCACCGTCAAGTGATCGAATCGTTATTTTCACCTGTAGTTTCTTTTCGCTCGGCAGAGACAAGCGTTTGCGCGAGTCCTCAAGCGTCATCGCCCCTCTGCTCGGAGCAGCGCCGCCTCCTCCTACTCGGAGCACCGCCGATACCCCTCTTGCTCGTAGATCTGGCCGGCGCCTGCCACCCCCTAGTTGGCGATGAAGCTACTGCGGCTATCAATGCCCCAGGCCACCTTCTCGTCATCGTCCTGATCCGTGAACGAGGTGAGCTCACAGAGCCTAGGATTCGTGCTCCGAGCGGGGCTGGAGAGTCGAGGCGGGGGTTGATGATGGTGATGCTTTGCTATAGCTACTGGGTGGTGAAGTTGCTACGGCTGCTGTCGGTGTCCTAAGCTGGATCTTGAACCCGCTGAAGAAGGCGGCAAGGACGGGCCCATTGCCGCGGTTGTAGTGCACTCCTATGGCCGAAGCGGAGGGGGAGGAAACTGGGTTTGCCAAACAACCTTAGCTTTTGCACAAGCCATCTTTCATAAAGCCAACGTCAAGAGCTGAAGCTCAAACAAAAAATTCCACCCCAATTCACCCCAACAAACGTGGACCGAAGATTGAAGTGGACACAAATGCACCCAAATAAGTCCTTGGCCTTACTGTGGTCAACAATAGTACTGCATTGTTCTAAAAAAACAATAGTACTGCACGACGTATTACTCGTTGTAAGGGTTTCCTCTTACAAAAATGTTCTGATACTAAAACTAGCTTGCCACGGATTTTCTTATTTGGTTCAGCATTGAGACACGAAGATGCTCCGCATGGCGTGCTTCTCCTTCAGCATCATCGGTCTTTGCAATGGCACGCTCGAATGCTTGAATTTTCCTCCAACCTTTTCTCTCGTGAAGCATCAGTTGCAGCCCACGCTATGGATCGTCCCAAGTAGTTCCTGTTGAGATAGATCCTCACTGGTAATCACCAATTCACCGTATGTCATTCGGCTTGCTGTTTTTTCAGCAAATCTAAAACTATCGACCTTCAAAAAAAAACTATCCAACACTTTTGTTTTGGTTATCATTGTATCGATTTTCTTTAGTCCCGTGTTTGTTTTGTTTAGCATTAAACCACCAAGAAACACCAACCATCTTTTAATAATTGGTCAAAGCTAGAGGGTTACAAACATAATCATCTTTTGTTGCTTGGGGCTCCTTCCTTTTGTTGGGTAAAATGGATCACAAGGAACCATGCTATATTTGATAAAGGTCACTCAAAAGTTTTTTTGCAAGTTCTTTTTATGGGGACATACTAGCTACAATTTTGGGCTCTATTGCAGCACTTAGATGAAAGCAAGAAAGGAATTTGGATGCTTGCAAACTACTAGAGAGGAGTTCAAAGGTTCAACACAAATTCAGCCCTGATAGGCCCCAAGATGATGCGGCAATGCCTCCCAAGCATTTTCTAGTTGATTACTTTGTAGCTGTTAAGTCATGAGATATTAAATCTATTGCTGCTGTTTGGTCAGTCTGAGATGGACTGAAGCTACAGACCATAATATAGAGTGCACGACTATCATACTGATATATATACTTCTATTTTCAGTTCTATGAAATTCAAAATATTGAAGTTATTTCGAAATATACAGACTATCAATTTATGACTTCTTTCTCCATCTTGCAGGGCTCATCTACATGTTTTGCCTATTTTTTTTTTCGCTGTCATGCTACTGATGCTGGTTACAAGATGGACATGTAGTGGATTTGTGATAGCATAGTTACTGATTATCTTGTGGTTGTAATATGCTGATGTTGCCATTAAATAATACGTACATTATTTTTTATTATCACAAGCAATAGCTGTAGCTCCAGATATCAGCAGATTAATTGTTGCTCTATATGTCACTATGGAAAACAGGTTATCAGATTAGTTAGTGTGTAATCTTCTCTATTGCCAACGTTGGCTACTATTTCTTAAGTATAAAATCATGTTTTTTTTATTGCCATCCTTTTGTAACATGGTCCATGGTCGGTCAAGTTAAACTTTCTGAATTCTTTTTTTTTTCTGATTTTTCTAAATTTTCTTAGTCGACCGGGATCTGTATCCCTATCTCCCCCAAATAACCGTTGAGGAAATTTGCATTGACAGGGCTTTCTACATCCGAGGGGGAGGGGGTATCATATGCATGGAAGAAATCCCCCTTGCGGTTTAAACACATAGGCTTTTTTCTCCCATACATCCAAAGGAGCCCTTACGCTTTTTAAGAATCTGGCTTTTGGAAACTGTGTGGAATCTAAATAGCCTAGTTTTTGCAAGTTTCTTATGACAATTTTTGCTAGATTCTTATACATAGCTTTTGCAAGTTTCTTGTCATCCAAAGAACAATAAATAAAGTCGGATTCTTAAAAACTAGGGGATCCAAACACCCCACTGGCTTTTACTCAGAATCCAAATTTTACAAACTAGGGACAAAACTGGTTTTTAAAATTCCGAAACTAATTCAAATGGGGCCTTAATCGATGGAGCCAAGCTTAGTATTTTGCCGAGGAAGAATTTCATCCTCGGCTGACAGCTGACCCGATGTTCTGATCCAATTAAAGCCCCATTTGGCACGGCTCATCCAAAACGGCTTCACCGGTGAAGCCAAAGCCGGTGAAGCCAGAAAAACTGGCTTTTTCCGGCTTCTAGTTCATTTTAACCCTAGCTTATAAAACGGCTTCACGCTACAGTGGCTCGATTTGCGCAAAATAGATGAAGCCGAAGCCGGCATAAGCCGTGCCAAAGAGGCCCTAAAAAGCACCCCCACCGCCCCCGCCCACAAACTTTCAGGAACGGCCCTGCAACCGATTAATAAAACATTTTGCATTGCCATTTTCTGTGGTCAGTGGGTCGGCGTTAGAATGGCTCACCACCTCCTGCCCTTGCTTGCCGTTCTCGCTGCCGCCGCACTGCTCGTGGCGCCCGTCGCAGGTTACCCGTGGCCAGTGTGCGGCCAGAGCAACTACTTCAAGCCTAACGGCACGTACGAGGCTCATCTCGACTTAGTTGCGGCCAAGCTGCCCAAGAACGCCTCCGCATCCCGGTCCCTCTTCGCCACCACCGTCGTCGGCACCATCCCGGAGCAGCTCTGGGCCATGGGGCTCTGCCGCGGCGACGTCAACGCCACGGCCTGCTTCAGCTGCCTTACTCAAGCCTTCAGAGACCTCCCGAACGACTGCTCCTACGACATGGACGCCACCATCTACTACGACCAATGCATCCTCCATTACTCCGACGTGCTCACCTTCCCTGGCGCCGACACTGGCCCAACGACCGACACGTACACCATCAACTTCAACGCAAATGTTACGTCGGACCCGGCCCAGTTCAAGAGCCTCCTGGCCGCCCTCATCAACGCCACCGTCGCATACGCCGCGAACAACTCCACGCGGCTGTTCGCGACAGGGGAGGCTGACTTCAACCAGGAGTTCCCCAAGGTGTACAGCCTGGCGCAGTGCACGCCGGATCAGACGCCGGCGCACTGTCGGAACTGCCTCGCCGAGGCCGTAGCGGGGCACCAGGGGTCGTTCTATGACTATATCGGAGGCAGGGTGCTTGGCATCAACTGCAGCTACCGGTACGAGATCGTTCCCTTCTTCAATGGACCGGCAATGGTTCGGCTGGCATCACCGAGCTCTGGAGCTCCGGCACCGGCACCGGCACCAGCGCCGGCTTCAGCTCTGCAACCAACTGTTGGGACGCCGCCGGCAGCCGGGAAAGGTGAGTTCATCATTAAAGCGTTTGTTTGACATACATAACCAAAATGTCATGCACCCGCGTGGGAGATAAATGATGAATTTATAATCTTGACAAGTTGGCATGGGTCGAAAATAGTTTTTGTGACATAAAAATTCCATGTCTCCTGTATTTTAGGTGCTTGATTTTTTTTATTGTTCAATGTGCAAATAACATGTAATTTTATTATTGTTTGGCTCTAGAAAAAAAATTTATGAATTATCTCTTATAAGTTGTCCTTTTAATTGTACTAGTTGATTGTCTAAGGTAGTTGTCTCAAAATTGAGGCACCGCAACTCTCTTTTGTTAACTAAAAATCTATACTTACATGTGACCAATCTAAATTGTTGCGGTATATTATTCTAAACTTTATGAAAATTCAACTCAACTCCTTGTTGTAGTTGACTCCTTACTTGTCCGTACTAAATTGTAACATACATTTGACGTGATGTTTGCTCACATAGGGGGAAGAAAGTACGGTATCCCGGTCGTGATCGTTGCAGTTCTACTGCCAAGTATTGCAGCCTTGAACCTTGTTGCCTGCCTCTGTTACTGGAAGCGTCAGCGACCTATTGAACAGGCGAAACAGAAATGTATGCCATGTAATATCAGTCTACAGTTTTGACAACTTGAAAGTTGAAATGCTTGGTGAAATTAACCTGAACAGTCCAATTCTCCTTGAATTGAACAGATCCCATGTATTCAGCTGAAGCTGAGGACACGGAGACGGTGGACTCGATGATGATGGACGTGTCCACCCTGCGGGCCGCGACAGGGGATTTCGACGAGACCAACAAGCTTGGCGAAGGCGGCTTCGGAGCGGTGTACAAGGTACTTGACGGGCCGAAATGTCCTAGTACATACAGCGATGGTGACGAGAATCACAGCGCTTGTTGCTTTGGTTCATCCAGGGTGTTCTCCCCGATGGCGACGAGATAGCGGTGAAACGGTTGTCGAAGAGCTCGACGCAGGGAGTGGAGGAGCTGAAGAACGAGCTCGCGCTGGTGGCCAAGCTGAAGCACAGGAACCTCGTCAGGCTCATCGGCGTCTGCCTGGAGCAGCAGGAGCGGCTGCTGGTCTACGAGTTCGTCCCCAATCGAAGCCTTGACCTCATTCTCTTCGGTACTGATTGGGCCGCGACCGCGGTATGCTGTTTCGTCCACGCATTTTCGCTGCAACACCGCTTCTGATCACTCCCTGCTTCCTTAATTACCATTTCAGACATTGAGAATCACGAACGTGAGCAGCAGCTGGACTGGGAGCAGAGGTACAAGATCATAAACGGCATCGCTCGGGGACTGCAGTACCTCCACGAGGACTCCCAGCTCAAAGTAGTCCACCGTGATCTCAAGGCCAGCAACATCCTGCTGGACGCAGATATGAGCCCCAAAATCTCCGACTTCGGCCTGGCCAGGATCTTCGGCCGAGACCAGACACAGGCCGTCACCAACCGCGTTGTGGGAACCTAGTCAGTACTAGCTAGAACTCAGTGCTAGCTCTCTGTTCAGCTTCGGCTAGCTTATCGATCTCTAGCTAGGCAACTAAGTGATTGCAATTCTACTTCGTCTCTCGTTTCAGTGGGTACATGGCGCCAGAGTACTTGATGCGCGGGAACTACTCCGTGAAGTCGGATGCGTTCAGCTTCGGAGTCATGGTGCTGGAGATCGTCACGGGGAGGAAGAACAACAGTAATAACGACGGCAGTATGACGACCCAGCAGTCTGGAGACCTTTTGACCACCGTAAGTACAGTACTGACATCTACTTATCTATCACTGCTTTTAGGGGATGTTTGATCTGTCGCATTAGGTGTTTGGATACTAATAAAAAATCAAATTACAGAATCCGTAAGTAATACACGAGATGAATTTATTAAATATAATTAATCCATCATTAGCATATGTTTACTGTAGCATCACATTGTCAAATCATGAACTAATTAGGCTTAAAAAATCGTCTCGCAAAACAGTTTCACTCTGTATATTTAGTTTCGTAATTAGTCTATATTTAATACTCCATATATGTGTCAAACATCCGATGGGACAGTGACTCAAATTTAGAAAGAGGAACCAACACCCCCTTATTTGCTACACACATGAAGACACTACATACATATCACCTTGCAGGTATGGGAGCACTGGGAGACCGGGACGGTGGTGGAGTTGGTAGACCCGAACATGGGCGGCAGCAGCATCCCGGAGGCCGATGTGCTGAGGTGCATCCACATAGGGCTGCTGTGCGTCCAGGGAGATCCAACGGCCCGACCGGTGATGTCCTCAGTCGTGGTGATGCTTGGCAGCAATACGGTCACCCTCCAGGCGCCGTCCAAGCCGGCGTTCTGCGCCAGGAACAACTCCAACACGACCGTGTCCACGGCACCGCTACAGGGCTAGCGCACAACTGCCTCAGTTCCATTTTAGCGGCCGTTGGCTCGACCGGAATCGATGGTACATCTGGCCGTAAACCGACAGAGTCCGTCCCAGTTTTCTCGCTTCTTTTACTTTTCCTTTCCTTCTTTTTCTTTTTTTATTTTTTATATTAATCTATATATTTTTCTTCTATGTACTATGAACAAATTATTTAGGCTTAGAAGTTTGTCTAGGACAAATTATGTAAAAGAAAATTCGTTGCATAAGTTGTGTGTAATTATTTTTGGATAAACTTATATATATATATATATATATATATATATATGTATTTATAAGTTATGTTATTCGTGAAATTTTATATAAAATTTGCACTACAAAAGCGGAGCCTGTTATGATAAGTTTGTCCGCTGAACTTTAGTCCATGTCCCATCGGAACTTTAGTCCGCTGCACTACAAGGTTGGGTTACAAAGATCATGTAAAAAAGTTGTTATGATAAGTTATTGACAAGATTTCAATTGAAAAAAGATATGATGGTAAGTTTTCTCTTGCAAAATGCTACGTACAAAAGTTACGAATACAAGTTTGTGTGGATGTAACTTAGGTGGGCAATGGATGAACTAGGTCACTTAAGTACTAATAATCCAAATTCTCACTACATCTTTGATTAAAGATAAACCTATAACATGCACTGCCCATTTGATTTAACATTTGGTCAAGCCCAATTAAATGGGACCAAAATAGCTTGCTTATTATTATCACAGCCACAAGCACCACGTAACAAATTATACATTTGGACGTATTTACTGATAATAATAAAGAGAAAAGTAATTCTTCTATCTGTCTCTTTTTTACTTCTCACAATGCCTTTGTGTCTCTCATTGTCTTGTCTAGGACCCAGACTCCGTGACCATGCTCATACGTGTTAAAACCGTATGAGTTTGTGCGTCCTACGATAGTACGAAGTTCGATTCCAATCCGTATTTGAACAAATCACACAACAATTACATAAATTTTTGAGCCACAGGTCGTTCAAGTGACCATATAACAAAGATATATGTTCTATCACTGCACAAGGGAGCATGTTTCCTAGTGGTGACTAAAGTTTATGGAGGCTTTTAGAATTGCTCTTAAAAGATCCTTTCTCTAAATAGATACTTTAAACCATCACATCTATAAATCAATTTTAAGAAAGGGACACCATGTCGAGGAACTTAATAGGTACTCTATCAGTTTCAAAATGTAAGTTGTTCTAACTTTTTTTAGACACATAGTTTTTTGTTATACACATAACTAAAATTTAGACCATAGGATCCAAACAAGCCTATAATTTTTTTAGAAAATATTTATATATATTATATCTGAATATATATTAAAATATATATATATATATATATTAAAATGACTCATTTTAGAATGGAGAGAGTAGCTTTGTAAATAAAAGAACTCGCAAGGTAATTTTTTAGACGTGATCATCCGAGTATAATTTCAGCATTCTTTATTTCAAGCATGGCGCTACGGCCTTGTATTAGCAAACTCAAGCTCAACTAAATCCCAAGCTATCATAGCGTTTATAGAGATTGGAAGTGAGTATGTCCACACATGAGATTGGCCGACATCCAACTCCTACTTAGCTTATCAAGCTCGTGCACAGACGAGTTACACGCCTGAGGTACGTCCAAAATATGTAAACAAACAAATCAATCATGCAGCAACTCCCACTCGGAGCCAGATCCCTTGATGCCGTTCTAATGGCCTCCTTTCTCCAGTATTACACGTGAAATGTCGTGCTAGTCAGCTACTTCAAGAGCTTTCAAGCACGCCAACGCCTCCGCCATCAGCATACTGACAGGACCAAAATTCAGCTTTTAGCCTGCCTTGAAAGTGACAGGTCAGATCTTACTACCTTCGATGATTTCCGGGCGTCTTCCTGCCCAAGATATTTGCAGCGAACAAGTGGTTCTCTCCCTCGATGGAAATGTCGTTTTGCCGGCCAAACTTTGCCTTCATACGTGGGACGCCGTGACACCATCTCTGATACATTCCACAAGACAAAGCCGCCCAAACGTCGCGCGCACGGCCGGGATAACCCAATCATTAGACATCGTCATCTAGACCAACACACCACGATTCTCCCGTTCCTTTGTGTTTACTCCGTGTTTAAGCGTATATACAAACTCTAGCATAGTGCGGAATCAAACTAATTTAAATTTGAATAAGTTTATAAAAAATATTAATATTTATGATACCAAATAAATATTATATATATTTATTGTGTACTATAAACCTTAATATTTTTTTATAAACTTGATTAAACTTCACTAGGAATAAAAAAAGAATTTGAGGTCTTTTGGCATGGCTCCGGCTCCGGTTTCTGGTGCCTTTTGCCATGGAGCCGTGACAAACGGCAATCTAAGAGTCTGTTTAGTTGGGTTTTTTTTTAGCTTTGGGTCCATGCTACAGTATCAAAGGAGTTAGAGCTAGAGGAGCCACATAAAACGTGACTTCTTTAGTATCGGTGTTTCGAGTAAACACCAACTAGTAAATTTGTATTATTACGTGTTAGGTCCGGATGGTGTGCTAAAAAGACACAAGGTTTATACTGGTTCGGGCTGAATGTCCCTACGTCCAGTTTGTAAGGACGGCGTAGTGACTGAACGTCCATCATTGTAGAGGACGTGAGTGTCCTCTTGCACCGTAGTGGTTGTCGTATGATTCCGTCAGGATCCGCGCCCGAGGGCCCGTGGCGGCGCCCACAACACTGTAAAATAAATGTCGGCACCTATAACACTGTTCGGGCTCTGACATGTCCAAAAGGGCCTTAAAGCGTCCGTCTTGTCATATCCTGACGGTACTTTTCTACAGGCGTGCAGGGTGTGGTCCTTGGTATTGCGGTTGACTTGAGTGTCCTGCCTTATCTGCGAGCATAGTTATGAAGGAGTAGCGTGAAGACGTCGACGAGGCGGAGTCTGCCCCAAGACATTGGGCGAGGCAGAGCCAGCCTCCGAACATCGAGCAAGGCGGAGTCTGCCCCCGGACGTCGGGCGAGGCGGAGTCTGCCCTCAGACGTCGGGCGGGGCGGAGCCAGCCCCCAGACGTCGGGCGAGGCGGAGTCGGCCCGCAGACGTCGGGCGAGGCGGAGCCAGCCCTCAGACATAGGGCGAGGCGGAGTCTGTCCCTAGACGTCCGGCGAGGCGGAGCCAACCCTCGGACGTCGGGCAAGGTGGAGTCTGCTCTCAGATGTCGAGCGAGGCGGAGTCTGCCCTCAGTTGTTGGGCGAGACGGAGTCAACCCTCAGACGTCGGGCGAGGCGGAGCCAGCCCCCGAACGTCGGGCAAGGCGGAGTCTGCCTTTGGTCGTTAGGCAAGAGGTGTAGTCGCGCTCTTGTCTGTTCGGAAGCATCAATGTTTGATGATTATTAGCTCTTTCTCTTTGGGTACCCAATATTGGGTCCCCGACATTTAGCCTCCTAGTTCATTTTGTGAGGAGAGAAAAAACAATCTCATGTGAACACTGCGACTACAGCAAGAGGTGCCGGAGCCGCAAGAAGATGTGCCAAATAGCCTTAAAAATGACCCTTTGCAAAGAGTTCAGAGAGCCAAAACCGATTTTGTACCGAAGAACTAGAGCCGAAAACATGGCTTCTTCCAGACCTTTACAAACTTAACTTAAATTATTATAAAACTATCACCGAAGACATTTTTGCTTAACGATTTTTCTCAAAACGGCTTCAAATAAAAAACAAGAGTCGATAGGAGGCGCCAAAGTTCTACCAAACTTTTTTAGGCGCTAGTGTTTGGATGTAGGGGTTAAAGTTTAAGAGGTGTCACATCGGATGTCATATGGGTGTCGCATGGGGTGTTTGGATACTAATAAAAAAACAATTTACAGAATTCGTCAGTAATCCACGAGATGAATTTATTAAGTCTAATTAATCCGTCATTATCACATGTTACTGTAGCACCACATCGTCAAATCATGGACTAATTAGGATTAAAAAATCATCTCATAAATTAATCTTAATCTGTGCATTTAGTTTTATAAATAGTCTATATTTAATACTTCATGTATATGTTTAAACATTCGATGGAACATGGACTAAAAGTTTAAGAGTTTAGAAGGTCCAGACGGAGATAGTACTATTTTGTGTTCAGCGTTCTTGGTTGCGAGTTGCCACCTTCCTCACGCCTCACTCGCACAAGCCAACGACGACTCGACCCCAAAACCATGTTTGTTCCTACGTTTTCTCAAAAAATTTAAATCATGTGGACCAAAAAGGAATCTACATGAACCGACAGTATTCATATTGATAAAAAAAAATCTAATTTCAAAAGCTTTTTTTTTTGCTCGACATCACATGCACATGCCAACGACGACTTTACTCCAAAACCATGTTTGTTCCTACGTTTCTCTTAGTCATGTTGAAGAAAAAAGGAGTCTACATCAAGCGACCACAGAGAGGGATTAGCAGTGATGCCTAGTATTATCCATACGTGGATCGAATGGCAGTTGTTGGCCTAACTTGAACGTGTCAGTTCGGACACTTGCATGCAAATTTTTGGCCTAACTGAAAAGTGTTTGGTCAAAAACTATGCTTTATGTTAAAGGGGTTTTTGTCTAGTGGTGCGGCAGTTTAGTTAGATGCTACCCTTAAGGGTTCAAATCATCATAGTCACACTTAATTTTTTGGATTTTTTTATAGAAAAAGTAGGATACATGTTCAATGGTACTGTGCCTAATCTCTTTCTTTGCGTGTGACTGTAGAGTATGCGTCCTATTGTACCCACATTATAATTTTTTTTCGAGTAGTCAAACAATTTAAACTTTAACTAAAGTTACATAAAAAAATACTTAATTATTTATGATAAAAAAGGACTGTTAAATTAATTATGAAATATATTTTATAGAAATTTTTATTAGAGACATAATTATTTATATTATTTACTATAAATTTGGTCAAACTTAAATTAGTTTGACTAGTATAATTCCTATAATTGCTATAGTTATAATTTTTTTTTGAACGGAGGGAGTTCTCGTCTGTACTCCCTTCAGGTTGGTAAAAGAAATCGTTTTGGATAGCAACACGGTCTCTAAAGCATAATTTTGACTTTTTATTTTTATAAAAAATATTTATTGAAAAATGATATATGTATATTTTTATGAAAGTATTTTTCAAGACAAATGTATTCATGTGGTTTTTATATTTTCAAACTCAACAACTTAAAAGTCATTCATGATTTATATTCCTAATATTTGATCTAAATCTTATCCAAAACGATTTCTTTTATCGGGAGTACGACATTTCGCTTGATGTTTAATTTGCAGGGAACAAGTGGTTCTCTCTCGATGGAAATGTCGTGTTGCCTGCCATATACGACATTCCGCTTGATGTTTAATTTGCATGAACAAGTGGTTCTCTCTCGATGGAAATGCCATGTTGCCTGCCAAACTTCGCCGTCCATATCGCTTGGCATGGTCCACGCCGTGACAGCCTGTGTATGTGTCTTCATCGGGCACTCCACGCCGTGACAGTCTTATTTCCACGAGACGTCGCACAAGTTGCACGGTCGGGACGGGATCACGCGGATCGGTAAAAAGTCGTTAGACCAACTCCTTTAATGCACAAGTTGCAGACAGGCCAACGACGGCTTGACTCCAAAGCCTTGTTTTCTTCCTGCATTTTTTCCCCAAAACAGTCAACTCTTGTGGAAGAAAAAAGGAATATAACTCCATTGTCTCTTGTAATTTTTGTTCCATACTCCTATACTCCTGTGTATGGATTAGGCAACGGTCTCGATCTCGTACTTCCAGAGAAAAATAACTCCTTTAATGCACAGTTGCAGACAAGCCAACGACGACTTGACTCCAAAGCATTGATTTCTTCCTACATTTTCCCCCAAAACAGTCAACTCTTGTGGAAGAAAAAAGGAATATAACTCCATTGTCTCTTGTAATTTTTGTTCCATACTCCTATACTCCTGTGTATGGATTAGGCAACGGTCTCGATCTCGTACTTCCAGAGAAAAATAACTCCTTTAATGCACAGTTGCAGACAAGCCAACGACGACTTGACTCCAAAGCATTGATTTCTTCCTACATTTTCCCCCAAAACAGTCAACTCTTGTGGAAGAAAAACGGAATATCACTCCATTGTCCTGTAACTTTTGTTCCATGTACTCCTGTATGGATTAGGCAACGGTCTCGATCTTGTACTTCCAGAGAAAAATGGTCTTACAAACGGTTTCATCAAAATACAATGGAACACCGCCTACCAAATGACTACCGATTGAACATCTGGTAAGTTTGAAAGACCTAGATAATCACTTTGATAATTCATAGATCCAATCACACTTCGAATAAACCACTTGAAGCCTCGGAGGAGACCGAGATGACTAGAGACGAACGAGCATATAGGGGCCTAGTCATGGACTCAGTGACAAGAAGGATTGGTCATTGGATGCTGTTGGCATGTTGTGTTGCATTAGTTGTCGTCATTTAAGTGTTAGCTAATAATGCAAGGAATACGCAGATTTTTAACATGGAAAATACTTACAGGAAAAGACCATGAGCGCCAACCGACGATTTACACTATATGATGAGAGTTTATAAAAAAACGAGCACCAACCGGTGATCTCCACTATATGATGAGAGTTTACAAAAAAAAAACTGCAAGGAAGACAATCGTCAACTCTTTCCGCACGACTCACAAGATGTATATATAGGGCGAACGAACTGCAGTCCAATATAAAAACAAATCCACTAATACAACCCAGACCGCAGGTCCTCCAGGCATCCCGCAAGACTCACGTTAGAATTCGGATTATACTCCAACACCAATAATGAATCACCATTGGCGGATCTACTCTCGGCACTCGCACAAGACATTAGCAAAATGAGATGAGGAGTTTGGCAATCTCTAATCACGATGGCGTAGGGTGGCAAGGTGCAACTAGTGGCGAAGACAACAGGGACGGAGGGATTTATCGTGGTAGTAGAATGCTGGCACATGAATGTCGGTGTGGCCTTTTTGTTCGTTTATGCTTCGTTGTAAGCTGGTATCCCCAACAGGATCGTGATCGGGGTCATGTTAAGCTTTCTAATAAAGCTAGGCTAGGCCTTTGATCTAAAAAACTTTACATTTTTTAATGGTCTAGTTAAACTATTATGTAATTGAAGGGTAAATTACCCCTCTATGGACACACCCCACCCCCATAGGTGCAAGTGCAACCACAGAAGCAGGGGCGGATGTGTAAGCCTAGGGCCACTTGGACCCTAGGCATCCAAAACTTCTATCCTTCTCAGCTAGATATGGTGTAGCTAGGCTAGGCCTTAGGCAGTCGCACCAGGTCGACCACCCACTGGAGCTGGTCCTGACAAAGACCTGGATGTATGTTCATGATCTAAAATTTTCCACTAGACATTAAGATGGCTTCTTCAGAAGCTGGTTAAAAAAATCCTAACAAACACAATTTATAGTTCACTCTTTCCTTCTCGGTCAATAATTTTAACCAAGTTCATAGAAAATAATTTCTTTCTAGTTAGCGAGAAGAAAATTAGAGAACACTACGTTGGAGTTGTTCGCTTCTCGTGGATGGAAAATTAATAATAGACTCTGTCATGCACAATTTTTGCATTTCTTGTTTCCTGACTCAGCAACAATATTGCTGAAACTATGAAATAATGTAAACGCTGTGTGTAGTAATGCAGAAGTGGGAAGTCCCTTTCATTTTCTAAAAAAAATCTATAAATATAAATAGATGCATTGCTAAAACATATTTTCTGAAGAATTTAATGATACTAATTTGACGGTTGAATATGTCAGTGAATAAATTTGGCCGAATTTAGAAAAAGTTTAACTTTAGACAAGGTCTGTGTGTAAACTATGATTTGGATGGAAATAATTATATATATAGATTATATTAGGGTCTTGATAGGAAATTAAGCACAAGCATCTTTTCTATCAGTTGGGGCACGAAATGAAATATTGAACATGGAGTTACAGTCTAACAAAAACCCAGCCAAATTCTTTCCGTCAGGCTTGTTTGGCTGCATTGTGATCCAGCCCAGTCACCCGAATCCAGAGGTTGGTGTATTGGAGTTGATCGGAGTGCAGCCAGATAAACCCTTGAATGGGTCAGCATTGGTGTGTCGGACGATGACTAATCTACCCTCGTCTACATAAACTGCTTCGAATCTTTTTCGTTCTATCACGAACAATGGCTCATCACGTTCTCTCTCTACCTCTAGCCACCATCCTCGCGGTGGCACTACTCCTAGCCCGCCGCGCTGCGGGTTACCCGTGGTATGTGTGCGGCTCAAGCAGCAACTTCGCGGCTAACAGCACATACCAGGATCATCTCGACTTCGTCACGGCCACCCTTCCCAAGAACGCCTCCTCGTCCCCCGACCTCTTCGCCACCGCCGTCGTCGGAACCATCCCGGAGCAGCTCTGGGCCATGGGGCTCTGCCGCGGCGACGTCAACGCCTCGACATGCTTCGAGTGCCTGACCCAGGGCTTCCAAGTGGTACCCAACGATTGCCCCTACGATAAGGGCGCTAGCATCTACTACGACCCTTGTATGGTGCACTACTCCGACGTCCACACTCTACCCAACGACGACACTGGCCCGATGATGAACACTTACGTCGTAACCAACGACGGAAACGTCACCTCGGCGGACGCGGCCCGGTTCAAGAGCCTCCTGGCCGACCTCATCAACGCCACCGTCGAATACGCCGCGAACAGCTCCCGGCGGTTCGCAACCGGGGAGGCCGACTTCAACCAGGAGACGATCCCCAAGGTGTACAGCGTGGCTCAGTGCACGCCGGACCAGACACCGGCGCAGTGCCACAAGTGCCTCGATAGGATGGTAGAGGCTACCCTGGAGGCGTTCAATGGCAGTATCGGAGGCAGGGTGCTTGGGGTTGATTGCACCTACCGGTACGAGACCGCGCCCTTCTACAACGGACGGGCGATGGTGCGGGTGGCACCACCAACAAGCTCTAGAGCGCCGGCGCCGGCGCCGGCTCTGCAGCCGACGGCCGCCGGAGGAGGTGAGTGCGTCATGAAAGCCATCCTTTGGTCTTTTTGTTTGACACATAACACACGCCCAAACACTTTGACTGAGTTAAGATATTATTCGTGCTTGTTGTGCGACCGCTTGACCGTAACGTAAACTTTTTAAGTGCACGCGTTCGAGTTTAATGGTCGAGTAGCTTGAAAAGTAGGCATTAATATTGTCCAGCTACTTTTGGCGAAAAATCTAAAAGGGGTTTGGGATGTTTGGGATGATTAACAATTTGAATGTTGACTCCATGTTATCTAGGATATTAATGTTAGTAGAGGATGAACCATAGACGTACTACTCCCTTTGTTTCCAAATTATACTTCACTTTAAGTTTGTCTTAGGTCAAAAAATTTTCCTTTGACTAGGTTTTAGAAAAGAGTACATTAATATCTATCTATAGGTTTAAATAAATACACTTTCAAAACATATTTCATTGATAGTTTGAAGAAACTAATTTGACATCGTTAGGGCCCCCTTTGAATGCAAAAATCTTTCCTATTTTGTGTCATTTTTTCTGTGGAAATAAACTGATTCTTATGAAATTTCTACATTTGAAAGGGCCTAGATGTTGAGAAATTTGACTAAGGAGAAAGCAAGAGTGGACTATAATTTGGAATAGAGGCAACAAATTAGCAAGAAACCAGTTTTAAATCTTCCGCTATAGCTGCCGCTATCTCTGGATATAGATGTTTGTAGGGGGTAAGCTATTTGTTTCTATGTACAATTTAACCGATATTAGCAGCCATAGCCCGATTTAGCAAGCTATTACTACCTCCATTCCATTTATCTGGCACACACGCATATCAAGATTCAAACTTTAAAAAATTTAACCAATAATTAGGCTAATAATTTTTAATTATTATAATACAAACTTTATATGATTAGATTTGTCAAAAATTATACTATCCAATGATTATAAGTTTATAAGTATAAATAATATAATATAAAGCAAATGAATGGTCAAAGTGTAATCTAGAAGACCGTGTCATTCTAACTTGCACCAGATAAAATGGAATGGAGGGAGTAGCTGTTTGAGGAGGGAGATCGCTAAGGCCTGGTTTAGTTCCTAAAAATTTTCACCCCAAACTATCACATCGAATCTTGCGGCACATGCATGGAGTATTAAATATAGACGAAAAAAAACTAATTGCACAGTTTGGTTAGAAATCACGAGACGAATGTTTTAAGACTAATTAGTCCATGATTAGCCATAAGTGCTACAGTACTAACATGCGCTAATGATGGATTAATTAGGCTTAATAAATTTGTCTCGCAGTTTCCAGGCGAGCTATGTAATTAGTTTTTTTATTAGTATCCGAAAACCCCTTCCGACATCCCAAAAACATCCGATGTGATATCAAAAGATTTCATTTCGCGAACTAAACACCCTAAGTGCCTTAGCCCGCTGTCTAGAACACTAAAAAAAACTTTTGGGGCGGGTTCCCCACATGTCTTTACTTAAAATTTTTTGTATGTGCAAGGATACAAAAGCCGCCATACATATACTCCATCCGTCCCCTTTTAAGCGTTGTTCTCACATATTGAGGTATCAAACGTATTTAAGATTGAATATATACAGGAGATAACTGATATTTATGGTGCGTAATACGTATCCCATAGATTAATCATTGAACATATTTTTATAATACACTTATTTGAAGATACAAATGTTACTAATATTTTCTATAAATTTAGTCAAATTTAAGAAAGTTTGACCTGAACAAAAATCTAGATGACACTTAAAAAAGGAACGGAGAGAGTAGCAACTAGCGAATGCATTTTTTTTGTTCTTTGGAAAGCTAGTCATGCTTTGGAAGCGCCTATATTATATATAGAACACCTGAGTTTTGGTTTATTTATTTCCATGAACCAACAAATGGAGCTAAATGCCATTCTACATTTCCCCTTGAAATTTCCTTCCAAGAAAGTGCCATTTCTGATGATATCTAAGCTGTGACACACATTTGCCGCCGTGATGTTTGCTAACACATTTGCTAGTTCACAGGGGGACGAAAGCACCGTGTGCCTTGGGTGGTTCTTGCAGTTGTGCTACCAACTCTAGCCGCCTTGAACCTTGTCGCCTGCCTCTGTTTGCGGAGGCGGCGGCGGCTACTAATTGGACAGGCCAAACACCAAAGTATGCTGCTTCAACATTATCTGTTTGCACAGCGTTAAACACGCTTCGAAGGATATGAAAAAAAATGACTCATCCAATCCATACTTGAACAGAGCCCATGTATTACACTGAAGCGGAGGACACCGAAATGGTGGACTCCATGATGATGGACGTCTCCACCCTACGGGCCGCCACAGGGGATTTCGATGAGAGCAACAAGCTCGGCGAAGGCGGCTTTGGTGCTGTGTACAAGGTAGCACTGACAAACACGTACCATATGATTCTGAATTGAATTGAAAAGAAAAAAAGAACATGAAACATTGCACCTAATGTATGTTTGCTTTCGAGTTTCGACACGTTTAGGGTGTCCTCCCGGACGGCGACGAGATAGCGGTGAAACGGCTGTCGAAGAGCTCGACGCAGGGAGTGGAGGAGCTGAAGAACGAGCTCGCGTTGGTCGCCAAGCTGAAGCACAGGAACCTCGTCAGGCTCATCGGCGTGTGCCTGGAGCAGCAAGAACGGCTGCTCGTGTACGAGTTCGTCCCCAACCGGAGTCTCGACCTGATACTCTTCGGTACTGATAAACGTGAGCAGCAGCTTAGCTGGGGGCAGAGGTACAAGATCATAAACGGCATCGCTCGGGGATTGCAGTACCTCCACGAGGACTCCCAGCTCAAAGTGGTGCACCGTGATCTCAAGGCCAGCAACATCCTGCTCGACGAGAACATGAACCCCAAGATCTCAGACTTCGGCCTGGCCAGGATCTTTGGCCAAGACCAGACGCAGGCCGTCACCAGCCGCGTCATCGGCACCTAGTCAGTACTGAAAAACACAACAGCTCCATTAACTGCTTCAAGTTCAGTATTCATCTGAATAACTGCATGAGCTTTTGCTTTGATTTCCTCGTTTATTTCAGTGGGTACATGGCACCCGAGTACATGATGCGGGGGACCTACTCCGTGAAGTCGGACGCGTTTAGCTTCGGTGTCATGCTGCTGGAAATCGTAACGGGTCGGAAGAACAATAACGACGGCTGTAATCTCTTGACCACAGTAAGTACAATATCTACACCGAAGAATACAGCTCCGGTCCGTAAGTTGCATTGCAGCTTGCTGGCTCATCACGCTACAAATCCATCCATGAGCAGGTATGGATGCACTGGGAGGCCGGGACGGTGGCGGAGTTGGTCGAACCGAGCATGGGCGGCAGTTTCCCGGAGGGCGACGTGCTGAGGTGCGTCCACATCGGCCTGCTGTGCGTCCAGGCAGACCCTGCGGCCCGGCCGGTAATGTCGTCGGTCGTGATGATGCTCGGCAGCGACACGGTCACCCTCCAGGCTCCATCCAAGCCGGGATTCTTCGCCAGGAACAACAACGCCAACACAGCCGTGTCGACAGTGTCATTGAGTGGTTAGCCTGGCCATGGGAGTCCACAATTGGGAACATATATGTACCGTTACCCTGTTACCAAAATGTAAGATATGAACTAATAAGCCGCGTAAGCTTTGATTCAACCTGAAATTTTGCATACACCTACTAGAAAATGTGCGAACACATAGTTGATACGTGCCCATGTATAAGTGATGAGTGATTAAGAGTTGATCAGAGCTTTAGTTAAGTGTGCGTGAGACTAACCATGGCGTGAGATCTGTATGCAATGTCTCTTGGCTTGCGATGTGCAGGTGACAAGGTCAACGGAGGAGTCCGTGCGCGATGGACCGGGAGCGGTGAAGGGCTGACGCGAAGGCTTGGACCAGAGGGACCAAGGGCCGGAGAATGGACCGTGGACGGCTAAGCACTTGGACACGTACGTCAACAAGCGAGTGTACATGCAAAGATGGCAACGGAGATGGTGTTGACCTAAGTCAACACGACGATCGGACCAAGTCAAGGCCAGTGCGCAAGCACTTGATGATCAGACGGTCGAGGACGAGTGGGACATGCGTCAACATCATGAAGAAGACATAGCGTCTACTCGATTCCAAGTGGGTTTGGCGGTTTGGGCCTCAAAACCGCGAGCGGCAAGTTTGCTGGATTTGGGCCTCAAAACCCTGGATAGGATCACGGGACGGCACATGGCGTCATCGGGGAGCTTGCATTGAGACGAAGCAACTTCATGAAGGACCTGGCCGTCCGATGCATGGAATCCATTATGGACCATTTTGCCCCTATGGCTAAGTGGTTCGAGGCAAATACCTAGAGACAGTCTTGAAATATGTAATAGCCCTATAAATACTTTAATCCTTCGCCTGTGGCGAACCAAGAAAAAAACTGAAAGAATCAACACCAACAGAACGGAACAGGCGACGGCAACAGAAATAATTCCTGCTCTACTCCTTTTTGTCCCTGCATACATCAAATTAAACATGTACAACATTGAACTTGCTTATATAATTGTGAAGAATTCAGGAGTAGATTTATTGGTGGTGATTTTGACAACATTTAAAAATTGCTGCGGTTGCTACTTAGCTGCACAGTAAAAGTGATGATTGAAAGAAATGTTATGTCTTCACAGATCAACATGAATTTGAGTGCCCTACTCTCCTACCTGCTCCGGACTCCGAAATAGGAGGCGCGAGCGTGCCCTGAGTTGGTGGCTCTGGTGGCGCGGGGAGCTGCAGCATCGCCTGGCCCTCGTAGACCGGCGACACGCTGTACCGAAGCTGGCACCACACCAGTAAGGCGTTGTTCACCGGGGGCCGCCGGCTTATTAGGAACTCGTTCGTCGTCGTTACTAAAAGGCGCTCGAGGCAGCCCCGGCACTGCCCTGGTGTCAGATCCGGCGTGCACTGCGCTAGCCCGTAGATCTTGGGGTCGAAGTCCATCTCCGCCGTGGCGAAGTACTTCCTCGTCGAATTGCTCGCCACCGCCGCGCGGTCGACCAAGGCGCTCAAGATCCCGGTGACGGCGGCGCTGAACCATGCATCCGGGGCGTTGACGTTCCCCAGGACCATGTCGATCACAGGACTTGTTGCAGTAACAAATTCGTAAGTCTGTAAGGCACACGTACCTACAAAAATGCAAGCTTGGGGTTCGTAGTCCATATATATACTTACGTCAATTCCGAGACGAGCCACTGGTCCTGTCTCAGAAAGTCGACGAACCGGGAGCTGGCGAAGCCGAGGACGCAGGCGTCGCGGTAGACGGTGGCGCCCGTGTCCAGCGGGCAGACCCGCTGCGCGTCCCGGAATGCCTCCGCGACGCAGGCGGCGCAAGCGGAGGCGTTGATGATGTCGCCGCGGCACGCGCTGGTTCACGTGGTGGAACGTGCCGTTGGCCGCGTAGTGATAGCCAACGTCACAGAAATGTGGCAGGGTCGTCGCCGCGGACGGTGGGGGCACCGCGGCGATGCAAACGACGACGGCGGCGGCGAGGGTGACATAGCGACTGCCAGGTAGCGTCGTCCCCTGCACCTGCAGTAGAGGAGGCCAGTACTTTTGCTTTGCCATGAAACCACCTCGGTAAGGGGACGACGACACGCCTTTTGCCATTTCGTCATAGTTCGTGTCCAGTGGTGGACTTCAGGACTTGGACGAGTCAAAAATGCTCCGCGCGCGGATGTGACTTGGACGACGACGCGGGTCGCGGGCACGTTCGATCTTGCGGGCTTGGACGAAGATTAGACCCTCGGCACCCACCAGGCAGTGCCCACAGCGTCTACGTTGAACCATGCGTGGAACAAGAGAAAAAAATGGCAGTAACTTGCATATCGCCAATGGATAGCCCAATTCCAGTTTGGCTCGCAACCAACGAAATCGGCCGTCCAATATGAGGTGGGCCATCTGCTCGAAACAAGCGCATGCAGTTCTGTAGGGCTCATTTTTCTTTTTTTTTTTAATCCTTTCGGCATTGTGTTCGCGAACCATCCGCTCGCGTATTAGCGTATTAATTATTGTTCTTTTTTGCTTTTCTATTTTTTCTTTTTTATTTTATATTTATATTTAGTTTAGTGTTTTTTATAGTTGTCTATCAATTTTTGTTGCCTATATTATAAACATATTTTTTATATTTACAAGTTTGTCTAGAATAAGTTACATAAAAAATGTTAGATAACAAAAGCTTATGCGTACAAGTTATGTTATTTGTGAAATTTATTATATTTAAAAACATATTGAAAAAGTTATTATAAAATTGTGGTGACAAGTTTTGTTTCGGTAGAATGTATAGAGTTTATGCGTATAATTTTGTAGCTTTTTATGAAACTAAGCCGATAAGTTATGTTTTTGCAAAAATATTATATATAAAAGTTCTGTGTATAACTTTGCAACTTTTTAAGAAAATATGGTGATAAGTTTTGTCTGCATAAAGTTATACATAAAAGTTATTTGTATAACTTAGTACTTTTTTTTTGCGAAATGATCATAGATCAGTTGGTTGGGTTCTTTGTGATGGAACCTGCCTACCCGGTTTTAAGTCCTCAACTTGGCACGGGTGTTTGCATTTTCCTGGATTTATTCTAGGATTTAACGGCGCTATGCTTTCAGTGGTAGACAACGTCCCGTCGACAGCGAGACGCCTGTGGTGACTTCGTGAATTTCAAGATATGCCGGCTCGGTCCTTCGGGGGTGCACATTAGGGTAGGATTTGCATACATGTGTTCATAGGGATGAATATGCGTGCGTGTTGTGGGCGTCTACGTTGTACCGTGTAATTCTCAAAACTTAGTAATTTTTCAAAAAAAAGTTATGGAAATAATTTTTTCAACAAAGAAAATTCGCGGGGCCTATGGAATTGTGGTTCACTGAATTAGGCATATAACTTTGTAATTTTCCTAAAAAAATTGTGATTTTTTTTTAAAAAAAGGAAAGTCAGGTGTTCGTGGGATTGACCGCTGATTCTAGACCAGCGTTCGTCCGTTAATTAGCTGGGTCGCACGAATAGGCTGTAGTGTATACCCGGCCTTCCAGTCCACCAAGCACGATGTCATATCAGCGTTCGTATAGTTGTGTTGTGGACCAGGGCCGGGCCTAGGGAGTGCGGCCAGTGCGACGGAACTGGGCCTCCAATTTGTAAGGGCCCATATATAATTTCAAGACTTTATCCAATTATTAGACACACAATTCTTAGTCCAAACCTTCTTTCTCTGTCGAATCCCCGAATGTCCACCATCCGCACGGTCTCTCCGTATTCGCTTCGATTGCAACTCAGTGACTCCTATATTTGTTCATCTGCCCGATTATCCGAACGGCCTCGTTATCGTCGCTAGACGTGGAGGAGCTGAAGAACGAGCTCGCGTTGGTGGGTAAACTGAAACACAAGAACCTCGTCAGGCTCGTCGGCGTCTGCATGGAGCAGCAGAGGAGAGGCTGTTCGTCTACGAGTTTGTCCCAAACCGGAGCCTCGACCTGATCCTTTTCGGTACCGCTTGAACCATGCTCATCACCGTACATTTCGACTCTCTTCTTTTTACAGGAAATGCTCCATTTTCTCTGAAAAGCATGAGATTATCACATCGATCGATCAATGATCACTCACTCCTGGCTTTCCTTTACGATCGATGTCATCAGACACTGAGAAACGTGGGCTGCTGGATTTATTGGGGCCAGAGGTACAAGATCATAAAGGGCATCGCTCGGGGCCTGCAGTACCTGCACGAAGACTCTCAGCTCAAAGTTGTCCACCGTGATCTCAAGGCCAGCAACATCCTGCTGGACGCAAAGATGAGACCCAAGATTTATGACTGAGGATTTTCGAGCGCGATTAGACCCAGGCCGTCACCAACCGCGTCGTCGGCGCCTAGTCAGCAGTCAGTACTCAGTAGAGCTTCAAAATTCCCCGTGAGCCGCCCCACCCCCCCACCCCATGTTCGTTGTTCATAATTCTTTTTGCTCGATTTCATGTTTCAGTGGGTACATGGCGCCAGAGTATGTGATGCGGGGTAACTACTCTGTCAAGTCGGACGCGCTCAGCTTCGGCGTCATGGTGCTGGAGATCGTCAACTACTCCAGCAACTCACAGCAGAGTGAAGATCTTCTGACCATGGTGAGCAGCAGCCTGCAGTGATATCACACAATCGCCAATGTTACCAGAAATGACTACAAGCTGCCGTGCAGGTATGGGAGCACTGGGAGGCCGGCAAGGTGGCGCAGCTGGTGGACCCGTCACTGGGCGGCCGTTTCCCTGAGGGCGACGCGCTGAGATGCGTCCACATCGGGCTGCTGTGCGTCCAGGGAGACCCCGCGGCCCGGCCGCTCATGTCGTCCGTCGTAATGATGCTCGGCAGCGACACCTTCAGTCTCCAGTCGCCATCCAAGCCAGGGTTCTTCGCCAGGACCAACAACGCGCCAACACAGCCGCATCGACGGTGTCAGTGAAGGGCTAGCCAACCATGGGAGTCCAGAAAGATTTTCAGTGAGAGGGATATCCGCAACGTATCCCTATAGGATCACTGGGTTTAATTTAAAATTTTCACTGTAGAGGCTTTTACCCCTCCAAATTCCTAAATAAAAAATGAGGCAATGCACAACGATTATGAAAAGTATCTAAAGAAACTCCCAGGATTTGCATATAAATTACCCATATCCATAATTATTTAAAATAATCTAAAGTGACCTCAATATTTTGCACATAAATTACCTATCATTATGAACAAAATCCCAAATTACCTATATATTTGCTTTCGTGTTATCCATTTCCATTGTTGTTAGTATAGAAAAATATCTACGAACAACATGTGTATGCACGAAGCCGTGATCATATATATCTATTTCCTCAAACACGTAGCTCAAGTTAAGATTTTAACTAAACACATGTCAAATACACATGTGAATGTGATGCAAAGGAGAGAACTATATATATAAATATGGATTGAAAAGCATATAGAGTAAATAGTAACTAAAGTTTATTGCCACCAGACAAAAATAAGGATGTATCAATCAGTGTGAATATTGAGTTGTAATATGAGCAAATTAGATAGCGCAAATATAAGAAATTTTGATGAGCTTGCTTCGAATTTCGAGATGATGCTGCATGCTGCATTTTTTTTTTTTGTTAACCCCAAGGGCACGTTTGGTACGGCATTTTTGTTGACTCTTTAGTAAGGCTTTCTTTTTGTTAACTCTTTACTATAGGGCAGGGGAAGGCCGAGGCCAGTGAGGAAAAAACAAGCGTCGCGGCTTATCAGCCATGATATAGTATTTTTCTCTCACAACAAAATAGCCATGGCCAGTTTATCAGCCGCAAAAACCATCAGCCGAACAGTATTATAGAATAAAGATAAAACAAGCTTCTTATTAAAGTCTAGTTACAGTGTACGATAAAGCCGGAGCCAAAGCTAGCAGGAGATCCACCTCACCTCAGGAAAATAGGAGCCATGATTCATGAGTATCCGCAAAGCAAAGCAAGCAAATGCATCTGTTATTCTGATGTGCAGATGCCTAGCTTTACACTTTTCTACTACATTTCTACTAGTGGCCTAGTGCAATCGAAGGTGAAACTGAACTTTTCTTGAAAGTTACAGTATTGAGCATCAGATTGCAGTGTATCCTTCAGACTTGGATGTTGTTTCTTGAATCCAAGCGTTCGACGGCAGGACGCGGTTTCCAATCTCTGAAGGTAAACACAGAACCAAAAAAACAGTGAGATTACAGTTCACTGGATGTCTGGATCCCCCACGTGGGACATGTTTCAGACTTTCAGAAGTGAGGAACAACTGGAGGCACGGCGAGAAAATAATAATGCGAGCAAAGAAACAAGCGTGGGCTCACTTGGTGCGTGGTAGACGACGGAGGCGGCGCCGGCGAAGTCGCACGTCCCGTCGGCACGGGCGTTGCGCTGGTAGTAGCTGTTGAACGCGTACGAGGCGTGGGCTACCACGGTGTCGGGCTCGAAGCACGATCCGCCGGGCTGGATGGCGCTGCAGTCCGCGCCGTTGGCACACGCCTAGTTCAGCGCTTCCAGCAGCCGCGCGTCCCCGACGGCCGCGTTCGCCACGCACCAGCTCGCCAGCGCGCCGCCCCGGAAGTCGAACTCGTACACCTTCGTCTGGTTCGGGTAGAACAGGCCGAAGTGCTGCTCGATGTCGTCCGCTCCGTCGCCCTTCTGGTTCTGTCGCCGGACACCACGCGGTTGATGAGGTAGTTGTTGTACGCTTGCGCGTTGGCTACCGAAGCCGCGTCGTCCCCAGCCCGCTCCAGACGCCTGACGCCGCGTTGCAGTTGGCCGGCGGACGGCCACGCCGTGGATCCGCGTGGCGGGGTAGTACGCCGCCACGTTTCTCCGCACCCACCGTCGCGCGCTCGACGGGTCCGCGGCCGCGGCGACGAGGTTGTCGTTGGGTAGCATTACCATCACCGTGATTCCGGTGTTGGCCAGGGCCTTGAGCGCCTTGGAGTTGGCGTCGTAAAACCTCACCGAGGTGATGCCGCTCTTCTGCAGCAGCTTTACCACCGAAGCCGTGTCCGGCTGGTCATTCCCCAACCGGCCATAGCAAACGCCCACCACGCCGGCATCTACATTGTATTGTACACAATGAACAACAGTGTGCACTAGAGATTGGACCTGGAAAATAAACAGCAGTCTGAGCCGAACGTGGTTACCTGCAGGGGAGAAGAGGAGCAGAACCAATGCAGTGCCGAGGAGGACGACGAAGAGGCGAGCCAGGGCCATGCTCCTCAGTAGTCAGTAGTGGCGAGGAGACGACTGGGCGAATGCTGAGCAACCAAATGTGCGTGGAATTTAAATAACCGGGTCCTCTTCGCCAGTGTAATGGAATGTGGTCAAACTCAACCATCTAGGAGTACTGTACTGTTTATCGGAAAAACTAGCCACGTGCTCTGCATGTAAAAAACACAAGCATTAAAAAATCAAGGATAAGTGTTGAGATCATAGTGTGTAACTAACCAAAATTGATTGTCTTCCTTATTTACTCATAGTCTCATACTCTAACACAATATTGGTACTCTCTCCGTCCCTAATTAAATTAATTTCTAAAATTATCTTAAATCATGTTTTAATATTTAATCAAATTTATAAAAATATAAATATTTATTATACCAATGGCCATATTGTACGAGTATATTTATGGTGTATCTAATTATATTAATTTGGTTTTATAAGTATTTGTGCTCTTTTTTATAAATTCAGCTAAACTAAAAAAAGGTTTGACTTAAGACAACTTTGGAGTTAATTTACTATTTTTTTGCACATTATACAAATTTTAGAAAACATCTTTACAGACTGTTGAGTTTCGACATGTCGCTAGAGGTTGATTCCTAGAGACGACTTGAAAGGGCTCGAACAGTGGTCTATACAAATCATTTGTAGTCACCAATAAAAAGTTTGTGTGTAGTAATGCATGTTATTCCGCATCCTCATGGCGTCATGTGCCACTCACACCATTTAGGACAGAAACCCCTGGCGGCAAGACATTGAAAAAGAAAGATCCATTTGACCTTGTCATAGGCCTTTTTAAAATCTAGCTTCAAAATTATGCCAATTTGATTTTTCCTTTTGGTTTCATGAAGAATTTCATTCAAAATCATAACACCACTCATGATGTTTCTTCCTTTCATGAAGCCAGATTGGGTATTGTGTATAAGCTTATCAGCCACCTTTTCCAACCTCAATGTCAAAGTTTTAGTAATGAGCTTATACAAACGGTTCAGCAAACAAATGGGTCTAAATTGTTGAATTTTTATAGCATCACTAACCTTGGGGAGGAGAGTGATAACTCCATAGTTAATCCTGCTAATATCCACTAAACCTTCATGAAAGTCAGAGAACAGTTGTATAATATCACGTTTCACAATATTCCAGCAAGTCTGGAAGAACTCTATTGGAATCTTGTCAGGGCCAGCAGCTTTATTTTTTTTCATTTGAAAACAAAGCATCTTTGATTTCTTGTTCAGAGAAAGTCTACGCAATAACTCATTATCCAGATTAGAAACTTTCTCTAACTCATTCCAAAGTGATTGGTCAATATGAATGTTATGATCCTCCTCAGGCCCAAACAGTTTTGTGTAATATTCAGTAGCATGCCTCAAGAGGTTTTCGTCCCCTTCAATAACATCACCTTCATTTTCTAAAGATAAGACAGTGTTTTTCCGTTTCCTTCCATTAACAATTTTATGAAAGTAACTTGTATTATTATCTCCTTTTAGTAACTAAGTTTCATGACACCTATTGAGCCAATAAGCTTCTTCTTGATCTAACAGTTTCAGGTTTTCACTCAGCAGCCATACTTTTCTTACCATTTGCTCAGCATCAAGCCCATCCACTTCTTCAGTGAATTCAAGCTGAGCTAATTCTTCACTCACAATACCTCTTTTCTTCCTTAATTCACCTTGCAAGTTAAAACCCCAACCCTTAAAGTATTGCTTGAACATCTTTAATTTTTGCTGTATTTTGTCAAGCACTGTTTTTGCTCTACAAGTGGTAAGTGTATATTGGAGAAATTTCTAATATTCACACTCAATAGTCAATTCGTGAGGCTTTCAAAATTTAATTTCTTGATCCACGTGTCAATGACTCAGATTAACTCTACATATCATTAATCTTAAAAGGCTTGCAAATTATCATGTCAATTATCAAAATTCTCTATATACATTTTGTGACCCCTGCTGACCGACCCAACATATCGACAAGCAAACAGAGTTAGGACTACTCGCTCCGTAAAAACATAATGCTTATATATCTTTATTAAAGATGCTTATATCGATGTCATCAGACACTGAGAAACGTGGGCTGCTGGATTGGGGTCAGAGGTACAAGATCATAAAGGGCATCGCTCGGTGCCTGCAGTACCTGCACGGCTGCACCAAGACTCTCAGCTCAAAGTTGTCCACCGTGATCTGAAATGCTCTGCGTTGCGGCCTGGCCTCAATTGAAGAGTGACATCGGGCTCTCAAACATTTCGCTAATGCTCCACCATTGAGAGCCTACATTTAGCGCAATGGTGGCCTCAATTGAAGTGAACACTCGAACGTTTTTTGAGATCCAAATGCTCCACCATTGCGCTAATGCTGCTCAAGTATGTGACTTGATTAAACATCTAAAAGTAATCTTTGCATGACCCGACACCGAAGTGACAGCACCTGTGCTTCGCACCGACTTGTTGCCTCTAGGCTCTAGGCAGTCGTGACTCGTGAAGGAACAAGGAAGGAAGCCGGAAGAGGAGAAACCGGGAAGACAGGAACTATCACATGGCCATGGACACATGGCAATGGCATGGCTTCGAGACAGGTCGTCACGGGTAACCCTTGTCGTGTGCTATATGTCACATATGATAGTTGCTCCCAATTTCCCAGCCCAAGGAAAGCAGTTTTATAACCTCCAGCCTATTGACTTCTTTGACTGACGACAATAAAGATTTAAAACGTGACACGTGTGATTTATATAGAAGTTAAACCGAAGGGTACGTTTGGTAGAATTTTTTTTTATCTGTCTAGGTGACATTCAGTTGTTTTGGTCTTTCCCGTCAACTGAATTTTTCACATACATTTATACCGTGTTCTAACTATATTTATATAGTCTTATTACTATATTTACAATGATTTCTTCAGTGTAATTTATTGGACAGAGTGATGTAAGTTAGGAATAACACAAATATATGTCAAATTTTTCAAAAAAAATATAAATTATTTCTATAGATTCCAGACATCAAAGAAATATATGTCAAATTCTTCACAAATTTTAAAAAAAAATACAAAATCTTCACAAAAATTTGAAATGTCGTGCCACGCTGCCGCCACTGACGCCGACACCGGGGAAGGCGTAGCGTCCGGCCTCGGCTGGTACTGCGAGATATGGTACTGCCACATCTGCTGTTGCTGCTGCGGCTGCGTCGGCATGAGTTGCTGCAGCTGCTTTATCATCATCGCCGATGAGGTCACGGCGGGGAGGCCGACACGCGGGCCGTACCCCGGGCTGCACACGTGCTGTGGCATCTGCGAGTCCACCCAAAGACAAGACAAAACTCGAAGGGCGGGGGCGGCATGACACAGGCGGTAGATCGGGCGGCAGCTCTCAGGCCGGAGTCAGATCCAACGCTGGAAAATTCGGTTGACAGTAGCAAATAAATCATACGGTTGACGTATAGCGTTTCCGTTTTTTTTGGCGTTCTCTTTGCTGTAGTGCAAAACGATGGGGAAAAAAAGCTTCACAAGCGTCTAGTTCATTTTGTGAATAAGAGATAAAACCAGCTTCTTATTAAAGTCTAGCTACAGTGTACGATAACGCCAGATCTGTCGGTGCGGGACCCACAGGATATCCCGCAAGGAAGAGAGAAGATCTAGTCTAACTAGGATTCTCCCCATGTAATCTTAGTAGTAGTATTATTCTGTAATCCTACTAGGAACTCTCATTGTAAACTGATTAGGATTCTGACCTCCTAACTATATAAAGGAGGGCAGGTTCCTAAAGATCACGACTTCTACAACACAACAACACACAATCAATCCAACGCAAAGGCTAACGCCAACTGGATGTAGGGCTATTACTCGACTACAGTCGAGGGCCTGAACCAGGATAAATCGACTGTCCCTTGCATTCACCGTCGAGTTCCGCATAAACCGAAGCCCAAACATACTGTCTCGGGTAACCCCGTGGCAGGCTATCGGTGGTAAAACATCGACAGCTGGCGTGCCAGGTAGGGGCTTTCGGCGAATTTGCATCCGAGAGCTCAATGGACCTCGACAGCATGATCTTCTCGACGGGATCAACTTTCATCTTCGGCTCATGGATCTGCGAGGCGGACGGCAATGGCAATCTCCAAAGCCGTCTTCTTGAAGATTCGAATCACCATAAAGACTATTCTATTTCGGCGACTACGACAGATGAAATCTCTGGAAGATTCACGCAGCTCATGATGTCCGATTCAACTCAGGTTTTGTGGCTTTGCGCATCCGACTCGAACTCAGGCTCCGCATCCGAGATAGAGTCTTATCCGAATTCTTTCGGGAAACTGAGTTCTTTTCCGGTGGGGCTTAAGAACGCGGCCCTGACCTATCAAGAATACAACTCGGAGTACACGCAGAATCTTTTCAAGAAGTCGGATCCTTTTCCGCTCGGATTCCACAATATGGCAACATCTTATCAGACACAGCCCAGAGGATTCCTCGATCCGGTGCTTAGAATGCCACTAAAGAGAGCTCAGGAAGGTATCGTACTAACTATAACATCTCAAGACTGCATCGTCCACTGGCCGGGCTCTGTTCCTGAGGATAGCAGTACCCGACTGGTCGACACGACGACAACGACAATTCTACCATACCAAGAAGGAGACTCGATCTGCGACCTGGAGGCCTCTACTAAAGTTGACAGTAACTCCAATAGTGTGGAAACTAACGCTAATAACAGAACAGTTCACGCACGGGAAGTACTCATGGTTCGCCGTCCTCGATCACCATTGGTCCCTCCAGAAGCGCCCGATGTCAGGTCATCGGATGAATCAGAATCCAACATATCACCCTTTGCCCAGGGCTATGATGGTGAGACCGAGAATCAAAAACAAGCTAGAGAAAGAAAAAACAAGTTGAAGCAAGGACGCCAACACCGTGCTAGGCAGCGCAAGAAAGCTTGGATCAGATATGAGTCAGAGTTGGCCGAGTACGACAGAAGAAAATCACAACGAGAAGTCAAAGAAAGACGCACGGCAAGTACGCCCTACGATAAGATCTGAGAAGCATTAGAAGAACATGAACAGCTCCGGGACTTTCTCCGGTCAGCAGCCCTGAGGACGCATGAAGAAAGAACCCACTCAAGACTACCCGCCAGATCAACGACCCATAGGCAAGAAGATCAAAATCAAAGAAAATCCGCTTTTGAGAGACTTGGACCAAGTGGAAGTCATAACAGAGAAAGTAGAAGGGACCATAGTCAGAGCCACCGAGTTGAACAACCAGGAAAGACCAGAAGCAGGGCGCCTGCCCAGTCAGCCTCGCATGATTACTCTCATCAAAACAACAGTTGGCCAGAAGGAGATGCCGAATCGGAATTCAAAGAAGCCGGAACGCACGATAGATTCTCCTGTTTTGCAAACAGACTTGTGTCAATACGACTACCTCACAAGTTCAAACCGTCCAACCACTCTAAGTATGATGGCAAAACTGAACCAAGGCAGTGGCTCAGGATATATTCGCAATCGATTGAACTAGCCGGAGGAGACGACGATATCAAGACCCTGTTCTTTCCCATGGCCCTGGAAACCATGCCTCTCCAATGGTTCGACAAATTGAATCCAGGATCAATCAGAAATTGAGAGGACTTACAAAAAGCTTTCTGTGAAAATTTCGCAGGGATCATTACACACCCAATCACCCACGCAGAGTTAAAAGGACTCAAGCAGAAGGGAGGTGAAAGTCTCAGAGATTACTATCAACGATTTGGCGAACTACGAGCTCAAGTACATGACATCACCGAACGAGAAGTAATTGAAGCTTTCTCTCACGGAATCATGGCTAGGTGGCAATTTCAAGACTTCTGCAAAGAAAATCCGAGAAACAATAAAGAATTCAGACGAACAGTAGAAAAGATGATTACTGCGGAAGAGAAGACACGAGAGAGGTTCCCGGATAGAAGCAACCGAGACAACCCGGACAAGCAAAATCATCGAAATAGCAAACATCAGGAAAGAAAATGTAGACCAGACAACACCGTGGCAACGGCTGACAAATCAAAGAAGTTTTCCAAACACAGAAGATATGACGACATCAAAAACATGCGATGCCCATTGCACCCTAATGGGAAGCACACCATCGGAAATTGCTACACCTTCAATGATCGATAGACAAGAAAACATAGTAAGGGGAACACTAAAGAAGACAATCAGAAAAAAGATGAGGACAACCACGAAGACAGGGGATTCCAAAAATCCAGGGGGACGGTAGCAGTGATCTTCTCCGGGGCCCCAGATTCCAGAAGCAAACATCAAGAAAAATTAGCACTACGAACTATCATGGCAGCAGGACCGGCTACTCCAAGATATCTCAATTGGTCACAGTATCCAATCCAATTTTCAAGAGAAGACCAATGAACTAGCGTGGGAAACGCAGGCCATTACCCACTGGTTCTAGATCCAACTATTGCCGGTATAACTGTCACCAAAGTACTAATCGACGGGGGAGCCAGACTCAACATCATCTTTTCAGAAACGCTAAGGAAGATGGGACTGCAACTCGCCGGGATGATTACACCAACAAGTACACCTTTTTATGGCATAGTACCCGGCAAGGCAGCCATGCCACTTGGACAAATTACTCTACCCGTTACTTTTGGAACTCCCTCGAACTACCGTACAGAGTTCATCCAGTTTGAAGTTACGGACTTCGATTCATCATACCATGCAATCCTCGGGCGCCCAGCGCTAGCAAAATTCATGGCAATACCACATTATCCGTACCTACTGCTTAAGATGCCAGGACCTAACGGTGTCCTTTCTCTTCAAAGTGATTTGAAGCGCGCTTTTGACTGCGACGTTCAGGCAATCCAAATCGCAGCCAAAGCACAAGCCGACAATGGAAGAAAAGAAATAGCCACTATTGTCGTAGAAATAAGCCAAGAAGAACTAGAGATACCGGCTAAAAAGCCCAGCATCCTTGCACCACCAAAAGAAGCCGACGTCAAGCAAATCGACCTGGGCACTAGCGATCCCTCCAAGACAACAACCATCAGCGCCCACCTCTCGGCAAAATAGGAACTCGCGCTCACCAACTTTCTTTGGGACAACAAAGATATCTTCGCTTGGAAGCCGACCGACATGCCAGGTGTCCCAAGAGAGTTGGCTGAGCACAGAATTGATATTAATGAAAGCTCCAAGCCTATAAAGCAACGGCTACGACGATTCTCGTCTGACAAGAAGGCAGCGATTAAAAAAGAAATCACGAAGCTAATGGTGGCTGGATTCATCAGAGAAATCCTTCATCCAGATTGGCTAGCAAACCCAGTTATAGTACAGAAAAAGAATACGAACGAATGGCGCATGTGTGTCGACTACACAGATCTCAACAAGCACTGCCCGAAAGATCCGTTCGGGCTACCACGCATTGATCAGATAGTTGATTCAACAGCAGGATCCGCCCTATTATCCTTTCTTGATTGCTATTCAGGGTATCACCAGATCGCATTAAAAGAGCAAGACCAGAGCAAGACATCTTTCATCACTCCGTTCGGTGCCTACTGCTACAAGACCATGTCATTTGGACTCAAGAATGCTGGAGCCACTTACCAAAGAGCTATCCAAACGTGCCTTGGTTATCAGATCGGCGAAAACGTAGAAGCATACATAGACGACGTGGTGGTAAAAATAAAGAACCCAGATACACTGATTGGAGATTTAAAACAAACCTTTGAGAACTTGAAAAGATGGAGGTGAAAATTAAACCCAAACAAGTGTGTATTCGGAGTTCCTTTAGGACAACTACTCGGTTTCTTGGTCAGTCATTGCGGAATCGAAGCAAGCGCCAAGCAAATTCGAGCCATAACAGAGATGGGCCCACCTCGAAACGTCAAAGATGTGCAAAAGCTAACAGGCTACATGGCGGCACTTAATCGTTTCATTTCAAGGCTCGGCAAAAAAGGGTTATCTTTCTTTAAACTACTAAAGAAGACAGACAAGTTCGAGTGGACGGAAGAAGCCAATGAAGCTTTCAAGAAACTTAAGGCATACCTCACATCCTCACTAGTTCTCACACCTCCAAAGAAAGATGAAGACATGATGATATACATTTTGGCAACTTCTACTGTGGTCAGCACGTCGATAGTCGTAGAAAGAGAAGAAGAAGGGCGCGTGTATAAAGTACAACGACCCGTATACTACATCAGCGAAGTACTGTCAGAATCAAAAATCCGGTACCCGCATGTGCAAAAACTACTCTACGCCCTATTGATCACTTCACGCAAGCTTCACCACTATTTTGAAAGCCACAAGATTACCGTGGTGACAGATTTCCCACTCGGAGACATCTTACACAACAAAGACGCAACAGGGCGCATATCAAAGTGGGCAGTTGAACTTGGTGCTCTCAACATCGATTTCACCCCGCGGAAAGCAATCAAATCTCAAGCCCTTGCCGATTTTGTTGCCAAGTGGACAGAGATTCAACAACCTATGCCAAATATAATCCTTGACCACTGAAAGATGTACTTTGATGGATCACTCAAGCTAGGCGGAGCCAGTGCGGGCGTTCTCCTAATCTCTCCAGACGGAAAACAACTCAAGTATATCCTTCAGATATTATGGCAAGCTACCAAAAATGAAGCAGAGTACGAAGCTCTCATCCACGGGCTACGAGTGGCAATTACTCTCGGAATCAAGAGATTACTCGTATACGGCGATTTGGCAGTAGTCATCAACCAAGTCAACAAAGATTGGGACTGCACCAAAGAAAACATGGGTGCTTACTGCGCTGAAATCCAAAAACTCAAAAAACATTTCCAAGGATTAGAAATTCTACATGTCCTGCGCGATTCCAACATTGCAGCAGATGTATTCACCAAGCTCAGATCAGACAGGGCAAAGGTCCCACCCGGCGTATTCATAGAGGAGTTATCAGCTCCTTCTATCAAACAACCCGGTGAGACAACCCCAGAACTCACAGCCAAAGGCAACCAGATTATGGTAATCAACACTTCATGGACATAGGCTTTTATTGATTATATCAAAGAGAATAAGTTGCCAGCAGATAAAGAGGAAGCTACCCGAGTTATTCGCAGAAGCAAAAACTACGTCCTAGTGGGGGACAAGCTCTACAGAAGAGCTGCATCGTCAAGAGTACTCCTAAAATGTGTCTCGTTTGAAGAAGGCAAAGAAATCCTAGACGAAATACACTCAGGTTGTTGCGGAAATCACGCCGCTTCAAGAACACTAGTCGGCAAAGCTTTCTGCACCAGATTCTACTGGCCAACAACTCTGAAAGACGTAGAAGAACTTGTCAGAAAATGCAAAGGTTGTCAAATGTTCGCCAGACAAGCTCATGTGCCAGCTCACAACCTCATCTGCATCCCACCCACTTGGCCTTTCTCCTGCTGGGGGATGGATCAAGTAGGACCCCTCAAGAAAGCAAAGGGCAGTTTCGAGTACATCTTCGTGGCAATTGACAAGTTCACCAAGTGGATCGAATACAAACCACTCACAAAATACAATGTAGCCAAAGCAGTCGAGTTCATCCAAGACATTATGCACCGTTTCGGCATGCCCAATCGAATCATCACAAATTTAGGCTCTCCCTTTACAGCCACAGAGTTCAAAAGTTGGGCACAGGATTGTGGCTTCGGCATAGATTACGCATCAGTCGCACATCCAGAAGCCAACGGACAGGTAGAAAGGGCCAATGGACTCATACTAGCCGGGTTGAAACCAAGACTGTATGAAGAGCTAGCAGACTATGGATCAAAATGAATTGAAAAATTACCCAAAGTAGTATAGGGGCTACGAACTCAAATAAGCAGAGCTACCGGATACTCGCCTTTCTTCCTAGTTTACGGATTAGAAGCCGTACTACCTACCGACTTGATTTGGACGTCACCAAGGATAGAACAGTATGACGAAGGAGAAGTAGAACACACCAGAAGATTAGAACTCGACACTACAGAAGAAGTTAGGGTAAATGCTACCCTTCAATCAGCAAGATACCTCCAAGGATTAAGACGCCACTATAACAAGAATACCTAGCCTCGATCACTACATGTCGGAGACCTAGTGCTAAGAAGAATACAAAAAACTAACGGACGCCATAAACTACTCAGTCCATGGAAAGGTCCTTTTATTCTCTCAAAAGTCACTGGACCAGGCACGTATAAGTTAATAACTGAAGATGGGAAAGAAGTCAACAATACATGGCACATCAGCCAACTAAGAAGATTCTACGCATGAAAACAACTCAAGGGAGAATACATGTACAAACCACAAGAGATCAACGTTCACGGCCAATAAAAATGGTGTTCCTTGACAAAATATGTATTATGGCTTATCAAATGATCATGATCAATAAAGATGGTTTTTTGGCAACATATGTCTTATGATGGCTAACCCCGAGTTATTTCCAAAAAGCAAAATGGCTGAAAATATGCCTGAGCATCCCGGCCGAGAGCAAAATAGCTGAAAGGACGCTTGAGCTCGCCGATGAGGGTAGCTAACAAGCTAACACCCGAAACAAAAAGCAAAATGGCTGAAAATACGCCTGATCATCCCGGCCGAGAGCAAAATAGTTGAAAAGACGCTTGAGCCCGCCGAGGAGGGTAGCTAATAAGCTAACACCCGAACCAAAGAGCAAAATGGCTGAAACATGCCTGAGCCTACCGGCCAAGAGCAAAATAGCTGAAAATATGCTTGGGCCCGCTGATGAGGGTAGCTAATAAGCTAACACCCGAACCAAAGAGCAAAATGGCTAAAACATGCCTGAGCCTACCGACCGAGAGCAAAATAGCTAAAAAGATGCTTGAGCCCACCGATGAGGGTAGCTAATAAGCTAACACCCGAACCAAAGAGCAAAATGGCTAAAACATGCCCGAGCCTACCGGCCGAGAGCAAAATAGCTGAAAAGATGCTTGAGTCCGCCGATGAGGGTAGCTAACAAGCTAACACCCGGACCAAAAAACAAAACGACTAAGCCTGGGCATGGATCATGAAAAATTCAAGTCAAGACCCTCTAGCTCCTTGTTCCAAATAGCAAGAGGCTCGGGGGCTACACTGAAGACACTTGATATCACAAAGTCTGTCAAGACAACGGTCCACACCGAGTTGTTTATGCGGAGCAGACAGGAGCCAGGCAAGCATTCAACATATCAAGAAAGTTCGTCAAGACAACTGACTACACCGAGTTGTTTACATGGCAAAGACGAAGGCCAGACAAGCACTCGACAGATCAAGAAAGGTTGTCAACACAAAGATAACATGCAAAGTTGTTTACATGGCAAAGACGAAAGCAAGACAAAGTACTCGGCAAGTCAAATAACTCTGATCACTTGGACAACTCATCCAAAGAATAAACAAGGCATCTAGGCAGAGAAGACATCAACAAAAAATCTTCATTCAAAAGGAAGTATAATGTCATATTACAAGGCACGAGCATAAAGGTCAATTACATCAAGCGTCATCATCAGGAGAAGAGATAACAATATTAAGATTATCTACAACTCTACTGGCTAAGTCTTCGACCTCAGGCTCCATCCTCTCAACGGCATCAATGTACTCTTGACTATCGGCTTCCTCTGCTATCTTGGACAAAGGCGCCTCTGGAGTAAGAACCCGGACCTAGGCCAGGACATTCTTGGTACATAGTTGGGCGCACCTCTTCATGAACTCTTGAAAACAAGTCGGAATTCGGGGAATTAACTGAGCCCAAGATTGCCCATCATCCGCTGGAGTTCGGAGAGCGTCGGCTACTGAACGAAAGGATTTCCACAAAGCTTTCTAGTTTTCAGTAGCCGTCACCAACTTGCCAGACAAGTCTTTAATAGTTTTTTGAGCCTACACAAGATCTCTATCAGCTCCACGCCAAATCAACTTAGCAAGCGTGAGTTCTTCCTCAGCATGAGTAATTACCTCCTCAGCCTTGTTGTGACTAGAATGAACAAGAGTCTTCATTTCATCAATACTCTCCGAGAGCTTCTGCTTTTCAACTCGTAGAACTGGACAAGGCACCAAACAACAAGTCAGAAGAAAGGAAAGTTTGAATACAGAAGGAAACAAAAAGAACCCGCCATACCATTGCACTCTTTCTTCGCTGCCTCCAAGTTCTTCATGGCCTCCGAGTTCTTTAAAGCCTCCTAGATAGCAGCATCCCTCTGTCTCTCGGCCTCAACAACCCAGGCACGAAGTGATTTTTACTCCTTCTGATGCGTTTGACGCTCAGCCTCCAGCTTGGCCTGGCAGAGACCAAGATCTATCTTCAAGGTGCTTAACTCAGAGGACAACTTCTTCTCGGTTCCGATGAGAAAAAGAAGCCAGTATGGTCCCGAGAGAAGGACTGAACAAGAAGAAAGAAAGAAAAAAGGCATAAGAACAGGAGAAAAATGAACATCTAAAGAAAGAACTTCAGAAAACTTACTTAGAGTTTTTCTCCAAAAGAAGTTGCAAAGGTCGCAAAGTCTCCCCAAGAAGCGGTCAACTCTGACAACCGATGAGTGGCGTCAAATTGATGCACCACATCTTTAGTAGAGAGAGGAGCGGAGGGGAAAGACGGCCGATGCGAAGAAGGTAAGAGCAGGGACACATCATGGGAAGTCCCGGCTACCTCCCTAGATGAATCCACCACCATGGTCACGGTCACCTCCGAGGCAACCAAGCCAGCAGCAGCATCATCACCAGGAAACCTTGTCTCCCCCACAACCACTACGCCGACCATGCGCTCCGAGTCCTGAGGCTCGGTACTTGATGGCACACCAGAAGACTGGCAAGAAGTCAACGGAGGGTCGAGAGAAGACGAAGGCCTGAAAGTTGATAAAGAAACTCGCCAATAAGAACAAAAGAAAAGGAAAACAGAAGCAAAGAGATAAAACTAGAAGTCACTCACCCGGCTATCTTCTTCTTCGTAAAACACAAAGAAGACCTCGCAGGGGGAACGACGGCAGAAAAAACATCACCGCCACCCTGCGACAGGAGCAGCGCGGCTGGTACCAGAGCCCCAAAGGAACCCAGTACCGGAGCCCCGGAAGAACTTGGTGCTGGAGCCCCAGAGGAACTCGAGCCCAATGATCGCTTGCTACAAAAGAGCCAAGACGAAGTCAGAACAAGAAAAAGCTCTCAACAAAACAAAGACAAGTAAACAACTCACCGACGCGTAATGAGGGGCACATCATCGTCCTCATCTTCCTTAGTCTCCAGCAAGACAACTACAGCGCCATCTGAAAACAGAGAGAAAAGAACTCGATCAACGGCACAAATAAATAACAGAAAGACCAAACATATTAATATGCTCACCTAGGAGCACGCTACCTATAACTAGAGTACCTGGATGAGTACTCGACTGGCAAGACTTCTTGGAAACAGGAAAACCAGATGAAGAGCCATCCGCCCGCCCCCTCTTCGAGACGCTGCGAGGACCTCGGGGGACTGGACGAGGAACATATTCTTCATATACATCAACAACTCCAGAAGAAACTCCAGGAAACGATGTGGTGATTTGGAACTTACTAATTACAGAAGCCCCAGCAAGATCCTCCCCAGTATTCACCATGGCAGGGAGGACATCAAGGGGGATTGGGTCAACAAAGTTGCGCCCCAATTCCTACAAAGAAGAGTAAAACAACCAGATGAGAAAGATTAAACAAAGGTGGAGACAACAAAGGAAAATTCAAAAAGTACTTAAATAAAGAAAAAGAACTCACAGCAGGAGGAGGGTTCTTAGCGCAATACTTAACAACAGCGTGAGGAACAACATTCACTCCTTTCAGCATCTTCCGAAGGCGCTCGAGCACCTCCTCGTCGGTCAACTCAAGGGCAGGGACCATACGAGAAGAATCCTCTGCCCCAGAGTACTCAAAACCAAAGTTTTCTCGCTCCTTAAGAGGTTGGACTCGACGGCGAAGAAAACTGGAAATAATACCAAGGCCGGTCAAACCTTACTGTTTTAGAGTACTTATCCTCTCAACAAGCGGCTTGATCGCCTGGTTCTCATCTTCCGTCAGGAGTTTCTTTTCCCATCGATCGTTAACCGTGGGACCAGAAGAAGAATGAACGGAAAGGGGAGGAATCATGTTGGTGGAGTAAAACCACTCGGAACGCCAATCCCTCACAGAGTCAACTAAGTCATAATCAAAGAATTTAATTTTGAGACCCTGACGGAACTAAATCCCACACCCACCAAGAACAGAAGTGTCATCACGGCGGGGTTGTGGTTTCAGACGAAAGAAGAAACGGAAGAGAGAAAGAGAAGGAGGAATTTCAAGAAAGGTTTCGCAAAGATGAACAAAGACAGAAAGATGAAGGACATCATTGGGGTAAGATGGTTCAAAGTAACCCCAAAATAATTAAGGAATCAATGGATGAAGGCAGAAGTGGGAAGGCAGAGTCCAGCACGGACAAAGGAGACAAAGAGGACGATCTCACCAGGACCTAGAGCAGGGACCCGATACTCGCCTGGAGCTCTCCATTCAAAATGTCCTCCTTGCTCGATCAAGCCGTCACGCCGATAAGCTCACGGTTGGTCTTAGGTTGATGTCGGAGCCGGCCAAACCTTCTGGGCAGCCCTCATGGCCACGAACTCTTGGTTCTCGATCAAAGAAAGGGATGACTCCTCGTCCACGAAGGTTGCCTGGGACAATGGCGGCGGTGGATTTCTGAAAGCTAGGGTTTCAAGGCAAGAGCTGGGCAGTAAAGAAAAGGAAGATAAAAGGTCTTTAAATAGATTTTACAAATGATAAAACGGCCCACCAGACTGTTAAAACACGGTGTGGGAACGCAACGGTCCATTTATCGACACGTACTAAAAATGACCGACGGCACAAATCCACACAACGGTACAGTTTAACGGGAAGATTTCAGACTTATCCATCCAGCACCACGGCAGAGTTATCAGATTACTACAACAACAACCCGTCAACCATGAAGAAACGAAGGGCTACCTCACAAAGAACAAAAGAACCTGGTTATTACAGAAAGAACTCAAGAGTGTCATGAACAACCAGGATTACAACAGAAAAATGAATGACAACTCAGAAGACAAGATTCTTTCCATTACAAGTGACTTCAAAAAATAGAAGATTACACATCTTACAAGACCCAACGAACTCGGTACTACGGCAATCAAGGTAGCAAAGAGGAACCCGGACACAGCTAGGCTCTGGAACGACTACGTGTCCCAAATTGCTACCCGGTAGAACAAACCGCACTCAGCTACACTATTTTCTTCAAAGGACGGACGCAGTGCATCTAAGGCAGAAATCAGCAGCACGGCGGGACAACATAGACCAGGGGAAGTCGGCAGGCATCTGTCTACCCAAGGCCGACGTGATGCAGGATCAGGTGTTGATCTGCACCGGACAGTCGCAGGGCGGGCAAGGAAGATCAACCCAGAACTGCTGGATGAAGGAACGCATCCCACATCACAAGACTTCCTCCAACTACCACCACGTACTTTCAAGTACAATGCTGCTGCGGGATTAGTCTACCTCTAATCCCTATCACAAGACTTCCTCTAGCTACGACAAAGATGCACATGAAATATAAAATACGCCCAGGGGCTGCTCTACTTCATAAACTACCATATTCATGACCACGAAGGCTTCAACAAAATGTTCAATGGATGAAAACAAGCACTCCGGAAGGATATTTATAGATCGAAGGAGCGGCGCACATGGACTAGGAGTACCAACGAAACAAGCCTAGCAAATGACACAGTGAAAAGACAGGACTCAATAATGGAAGACTCAGGCGAGAAGGAACAGAACTCGAAGACAAGCATATTCGGAAGAATATGTCAACACTGTACAACCTGTGAACAGGCAACATTTACTTTCAACCACCACCATACAACTGCACCTGACAAACGGCAGACTACCAGAGAATACGCCAAGACAATGCATCCGAGTTCTTTTTTCAAAGAACCCGGATAAATGCTCAGAGGCTGCAACAGGGGAAGATTTTAGTTCCTCGAACAAATCAGACTCAAGACCCTCCAACTCTTTGTTCTAAACAGCAAGAGGCTCAGGGGCTACACTCAGTAAATGCACTTTTTCTTCAAAAAAACGCACGTCACCAAAAAGACTTTTTCAAGACAAAACTACTTCAAGGACTCATGATAAAAAGAAGTCGGACCGATTTATATCCGAGTTCTTTTTGACAAAAAACCCGGGTACATGCTTGGGAACATTTCAACGAAGGATCAGAGCGATTTCAAGACAAGACTCTCCAGCTCCTTATACCAAATAGCAAGAGGCTCGGGGGCTACACCCAAAGGAGAGTACTTTTTTCTTCAAAAAGGTACACACCACGCAAAGATCTCACAGAGCGCTACACGGTTTCGCTCAAGAAAGCACTCGGACGACGCTTGTTCCTGCTCGGCAAGACCTGAAAGAACAAGACGAGGCTTCCAGAGCACAACCATGAAGTGCTCGGGGGTTTGTCGGTGCGGGACCCACAGGATACCCCGCAAGAAAGAGAGAAGATCTAGTCTAAGTGGGTTTCTCCTCATGTAATCTTAGTAGTAGTATTATTTTGTAATTCTACTAGAAACTCTCATGGTAAACCGATTAGGATTCTAACATCCTGACTATATAAAGGAGGGCAGGCGTTCCTAGAGATCACGACTTCTACAACACAACAACACACAATCAATCCAATGCAAAGGCTAACGCCGACTGGACGTAGGGCTATTACTCGACTACAGTCGAGGGCCTAAACCAAGATAAATCGACTCTCTTTTGCGTTCACCGTCGAGTTCCGCATAAGACGAAGCCCGAACATACTGTCCCGGATAACCCCGTAGCAGGCTATCGGTAGTAAAACATCGACAGGATCCAAAGCTAGCAGGAGATCCACCTCACCTCAGGAAAATAGGAACCATGATTCATGAGTATCCGCAAAGCAAAGCAAGCAAATGCATCTGTTATTCTGATGTGCAGATGCCTAGCTTTACACTTTTCTACTAGTGCAATCGAAGGTCAAACTGAACTTTTCTTGAAAGTTACAGTATTGAGCATCAGATTGCAGTGTATCCTTCAGACTTGGATGTTGTTTCTTGAATCCAAGCGTTCGACGGCAGGACGCGGCAGACCTGCAGCCAAGCTATTGAAATGGCTAGCTCTGAATGCCGTGCAGCGCCAGCGTCCACCTTGGCTCGGCCTCGATCCTACACTCTAGCTACAACGGTCTTGCTCCGCTTCTCTTCTCCTTGCAATGCATGATATGACGTGGTTCATCTTCTCCGTCTCTTCTTCCTCTTCCCTACTCTTCTCTTCAGAGTTGAGAGTGATAGACACGGAGAGAGACGGATCAGTGGTCTCTTCATCTGTTATATCCCACCAGTGACTCGCTTGGTGAGTCATCAACAGGTGATCTGTCTAGCTGCATGAGCAGTGTTTGATATGGTGTCTCAATTTGAGTAGCTGTGTGCGCCCAAGGAATGCAGAGAACGGGATCAATGGGTGCGCGGTGCAGCGGCGGCTGCGACGGGCGTGAGGACGGCGCCGTGGAGGCGCTGGTGCAGTGGCAGAAGGTGAGCGACTTCCTGATCGGGGCGTCCTACATGTCCATCCCGCTGGAGCTGCTGCACTTCGCCACCTGCGCCGACCTCAAGCCGCTCCGGTGGGTGCTCCTCCAGTTCGGCGCCTTCATCGTGCTCTGCGGCCTCGTCCACCTCGTCGCCGTCTTCACCTACGCCCGCCCGGACTCGCGCCGACTCCTCGTTGCCAACACCGCCGCCAAGGTGCTGGCCGCCGTCGCCGCCGTCTCCCTCCCCACCTTCATCCCTCAGCTGCTCCGCCTCAAGACCCGCGAGGCGCTCCTCCGGGACAAGGCGCGCCAGCTGGACCGCGACGTCGACCTCGTCAGGCGCCGCGAGGAGATCGCCGCGCGCGTCGTCCGCGCCATCACGCAGCACATCCGCCGCGACGGTGGAGGCGGAGCCGGAGGTGCTCTCCAGCCAGACACGCACGCCGTCCTGCGCACCGCCGTGTTCCACCTCTCCGACGCCCTCAGCCTCAGCAGCTGCGCTGTCTGGATGCCCGCGGCGTCCAGTGATGATGGCCAAAGCTTGCTCCACCTCGTACATCAGCTGCCTGAAGATGAGCACCAAGCCCCGACGATAACGACGAGGAAGGCCATTCGCATCACTGACCCGGACGTGGCCGCCGTCATGGCCAGCAAGGACGCCAAGGTGCTGAGGCCGGGCTCGGCGCTCGGGACGACGTCTGGTCATGGACGTGCGGCTGCCATACGGATGCCTATGCTGACGGTGTCCAACTTCGTCGACGCATCATCCTCAGGATCAGATGGGCAGGGAGCTGCTGTGAGCTACGCGATCATGGTCTTGGTTCTTCGGTTCTTCCGACTACTAAGAATCACAGGGCTAGAGGAGGAGGAGGAGGAGCACGAGAGTGGAACAGGCAGGAGCTGGAGATCGTGGAGGTTGCGACGGACCCGTTAGCCGTGGCGCTGTCGCACGCGGCGGTGCAGGAGGAGTGGCAGCTGACTCGGCACAAGCTGGCCGAGTGGCAGAGGGTCCTGGCGCAGGCCCGGCACGACGCCGCGGTGGCCACCGGGGCCAGGGACGCCGCGCAGAGCGCCATGCGCGACGGCGTGCTGAGGCCGATGCACTCCGTCGCGGGGCTGCTCTCGCTGATGCAGGCGCAGCAGCAGCAGGACGGGGCCTTCCGTTGCGCCGAGCAGAGGGTCGCCGTGGATGCCATGGCCAGGATCAGCGCCCTCTCCTCCACGCTGATTGACGACGTCATGGCGGCGCTGCTGACGCCGGCGACTGTCCGTGGTGAGCCAGAGTCGGCGGGTGCCAGCGTGAGCTTGGCGCGGAGGCCGTTCGATCCCCGCGCGATGGTCAAGGACGCGGCCGGCGTGGCGGGGTGCCTCGCCCGTTGCAGGGGGCTCGGCTTCTTGCATCGGGCGGAGATGAGCTCTCTGCCCGCGAAATGCTGTGTGGTCGGCGACGACAGGCGCGTGTTCCACCTCCTGCTGCACATGCTTGGCGTTCTGTTGGACCAGTGCGAATGCCATTGCCATGACCTCTGCTTTGCCGTGGACACTGTTCCGGTGGATGACCAGGAGACCATGTCAGGCTCAGGCCTCCCTGATTGGATCACCCCCAACTTCTCTGGCTGCAAACTGGGTATGTGTCAGGTTCCGATTTGGGATCACAAAACACTTCCGAGACAGCTTACTGCTTTCGTGCAGCCCACGGCCTCAAGAAAGAATCAGAAGAAGGACCAGCACCAGCGTCAGCGTCAGTTCAGTTTCAGTCAGCTCCGAGACGCGGCTAAGCATCGCTACGTGCAACAAGATCGTGCAGGTGAGCTCTGTTCCTATGTACAGTACTTCGAAACAATGCGTGTTCCATGTATTTAGATACAACATATCAAGAACCTAAATTGGCTGACCGTTCTCTCGTCAGATGATGAACGGTAAGATGTGGGACGAATCCACGTCAGAGTCCAGAGGCCAGCATGGAGAGCACATGAGCCTCATCCTGCACTTCCACCTCGGCTATGGAGTCGCATCACCCTCTGCCTCCTCCCCATCAGGCGGCGGCGGCGGATTCTACCGCATCGGTGGCAGATTCTGAGCGCCCTCGCCGTCCACCAGTGCTCCTCCTCAGTACAACTTCAACGGCCTGCGCGTCCTGCTCTCGGACAGTGACGACACCAGCCGGGAGGTGACGCGGAAGCTCCTGGAGAGGCTCGGCTGCCATGTGCTGCCGGTCCCGTCGGCCGCGCACTGCCTCAGCCTTCTACTGGGGAGCGCCACCGCTGGCGGCGATAATCCGTCGTTCCAGTTCCCCTACTTGCAACCGCAGGCGGTGCTTCTGGACCTCCACACACCAGCCGCAGCTAGCGTTGACGCCGCCAGTGCGATGGATGATGGGTTTGAGGTCGCCCTCAGGATCCGGGAGGTCACCGGCGACAGGTTCAGCTGGCTGCTCATACTTGTCGCGCTGCCATTGCCACCGAGAGCAAGCTGCATCGACGTCCGCGACGTGTGCAAGCGGACGGGAGTGAATGGCGTCATCCACAAACCCATCACGCTGCCAGCACTGGCAGCTCAGCTTCAGAGAGCTGTCCACAACGACAGCTGAACAGTGATCCCCACGTACCTACAGCCTGTTTGGACTACTCAACTCCCTTCTTTTCAAACTTGTTTCTAGCTCTACTCTTAACTTTGTTTGTTAAACAAGATAGATCAATAGATCTTTTTTTTCCCTAAAACCTTTCATATAGGATATGGAGGGGTAAAAAACACTCTCGGGCAGATTGGAAAAATGATTCCCTTTCTTTAAATATTGTTCTCAATTATAACAAAAATCATCTCTCAAACCCCTTTTGAAAAGGGGATACTACACCCACCCCATCTCCTTTCCCTTTCGACTTTTAGATGGAATTTGTGTTTATCCTAGCTATCAGGTGCCAATTAATTAGGGTGGTACTAGCGCCCAGACGGTGGACGAACGACTGTGGCTGCTTGTTTCCCACGTGTAGCGAGCGTACGGCGCGGACCTCAGCTTGCTCCAGGGCCACCACACGAGCATCGCGCCGTCGTCGACCCGCCCAAGGCCACCACCTTTGCGGGCGTCTGTGTGCTCGTCGGGTAGGATATCCTCGCCGAGCTCGAACTGTCGTGGCGAGATGGAGGGAAGGGAAGGGAGGGGAGAGAGAGGGCAGAAGAGGGCGAGGCGCGCCACGCGAGGAAGGAGCGAGGTAGGAGCCGAAGCCCTGCGGTAGGCCGCTATCTTCCAACCACTGGCGCCATTGCAACATGTGCAACACCCGATCTACTTTTGAAACATCCAGATGAAACATTTGCAACATACGTATGAAGACAGATAAAACACATGAAACATGCGTCTGAAACACTTGCAAAAATACCTAAAAACACTTGAAAAAGTCATTGCAAAACATATGGAATATTCAGATAAAACGCTTGCAACATATGTGTGAAACATATACATCATCCAAATAAACATACTTGCAACATACGACTACAACATTTAGAACAGACGCTTGCAACATACATGTATAGTCATTGCAACATGTGCAACATCTTGATCTAGTACGAAACACTTGCAGCATACCTTTGAAACATTTAAAACGATTAAAATATGCGATTGCAACATGCACTAGTTAGGGGGACGTCAACGACCCAGCGTACACCCAGGCGCAGGCCTTCCCTTCCTGTCGACAAGCGAGGTTGATGGGGGCGCACGCGTAGGCCTCCCTAGGCGCAGGCGCATGCCTCCCCTATCTCCCCTTTCGCGATGGGCGAGGTGGATGGGGACATGGAGCAGGATGGTGGCACGGACCGCGGAGCAGCTAGGGATGAGGCACAGGGGCAGCGCCGCCACGCTGGAGAAGGCCGCGACGGGTGGGTGTGCTGCCTGCGCACTACTACTGACACGACCGTGCCGCCGCGGTGCGCCGCCGCACGGCTCGGCTACACGTGGCTAGCCTTCCTTCGTCATCTTCCGCCCCAACTGTCACATCGGCCTGGTCCATGATCATGATGCCCACGTGCTAACCGATTAGGTCTATAGCTACCTCAGCTCACCGGAATAGTGGCGTCGCCGTCGTGGATGGCCGCGCGCCGCTGTAGCCTTCCCCAGCGAGGTCTGTCACCCTTCACCGCTGCTTAGCGTAGCCGCTCGGGTCGGAGATGGTGATCGACCCGTTAGGTGGGCCCACGCAGGACCCAGGTGGCCGGTGTAAGCGCTCAGTGCCACCGCTCGCCGCGCCGCCGTGCGCTGGGTCGCTGGGGGTGCTCGCAGGCAAATTAGGGAAAGGCTAGGGGTTTAGTGAGAAGTTCTGATAGAGGGGAAAATAGCGCCAGGACTTAGTTGCAATTCGAGAGAAATGCGAGATCTCTTTTGCAAAGTCATCGGCGCGCGTGGGATACCCCCGCCGTGGGCCACGTGGGCGAATTCGTTTATCTTTTTCATAAGGAATTAGAAATAGCTTTCTAATTTAATTTTTGAGCTGATCTTTGGTAAATCATATAAAATCATGTAGGTGTCCAAAAATTATGAAACAAATTTTGTTAGGTTCCTAAAATTGTGCTCCATCGGTTAGTGTATTTAGTTCATATATATACATGTTGATACCAAGGGCTATTAAAATCATTTGAGAGTGTTTAATATTATTAGGTTAAATATTGTTGGAATTTTTATGATAAATTGGTGTTAGTTTTGGTCCTAAAATTTTTATGATAGCTTTATTCTATTATTATATGCTCACTGTAATTTTTGTAGCTTTAGAATAGATTAACCTTTAGGGTAGTTAAATGCTCTTTGTTTTAATATACATTAAATTATTAGTAGAAATAAAAATATATTCTTTATTTGTAAAGCTAGGTGTTTGTCAGTTGAACCCAACACTTTGCTTGGTAAAGATGATAGTGAGCTTAGTACCTTAGTCATTAGAGCTAGCTTAATAGCTTAGTATACGTATTCTTATTTTAAGAGTTGGTGTTATATAAATACTAAGGGTTGCATCATCATCGCATGCATGTAGAGAACGAGTTGATGGAGATCGTGACCATCGACGATCACGAGTTCGAGGAGATCGTCGAGGAGTACGAGGAGGAGATCCTCGTGTAGGAGAAGGTCCCGAAACCGTCACTGACTGACTCAGTTGACACCACGCCTACCCAAGGCAAGTTTCGGTGTATAACCCTTATTTTTTATAATCACTGTTTATACATGTTGTGTGCATTTACGTTACAGGAATTTTATGAAAACCACATGTATAGATATAACTGTCCTATGAGTCCTACTAGTATAGGTTCGAGTAGCTGCTATGCTTAGGTTTTTGGTAGCGTGAGTAACATGCCGTTACTCACAATAGGTGATTATTACAATTACTCTCATGATAAAATAATGAAAGGAAAAATGGAGACATGGCAGAGATATGGTATGGATATTGGTGGGTGTAACAGGTTATGTCCCGCGGCCAATGAGGCTTAGCTTGGTTACACGGTTTTCCCTGTTCGTGTCGATTAAGGACCGTACGTTGCTGTGGATGGTAGTCAGGTCACAGATTTATTATCCTGAGCACACACTTGCTTATGGGAGCGGGAAGGCTCGTTACGCTCTTGTGGTGGGTTCTGGCTCTTTCCGGACCGACTGATTGGAGGCAGAGAAAGGTGGAGGTCTAAGCACCATACTGAGACCGAGTATCAAGTGTGGGGGCTTGAAGTCCAAGTTTGGACGGGGATCTGAACCCCATGACAGGAGTGGAATGGGTTTGTCTTGTTTGTGCCTGAGGTATAAACGGGGCGTGTGTTTCAGGGTAGCTAGCTAGGATACATTGGTTCGTGAATCACCGTTTTCGTGAGACGGTACGACTTGGCTATGGTCTAGCACCGTAGTAAGAACTAGAAGATGAAAGATGGAAAAATGGTTCTGATGGCTCAACCCTGCTTGTAAGTAGAACAGGTGCTTACCTAGAATGGTTAGCTAATGATGTAATCATGACCGCTAATAAAACTTGACTGTAAGGATGAACTATTAGTAATGCTTTTCGCAAACAAAAAGAAAACAGCAAACCCATATTGTCTATCATATTTCTTGGAGTAGGGAAATTATTATCACTAGTCGGGTAAGTCTTGCGAGTATATTGTGTACTCATGGTTCATTTTACCTCTGTTGCAGGTGCAGCTTGAGGAGTAGCTCTTGTGTGGAGGATTCTTCTGGTGGACACAGACGAATCCTTGTATCGTATCCACTATATGCTTATTTTCATTCCGCTGTTTAATTCTCACACTCTGAACTCTGGGATTGTAATAAATAATTTCTAAGAACTCTTGTTGTATGAAATGGACTAAGTATTGTAAGCTCGTACTGATTATTGGATTCTGGATGTAAAATGTGGATTGTTTCGAGTTCTCCCTTGGGGTGTGCTCGACAAAACTGTCCGATGTAGCCAACTTTTAGGGTGCTTAGTGTCTAGTGGAAGACGAGCACCTCCGGAAGCGTGCTATTTCGGGTGGTTCTGCCACACCTTCTCCCAAATGACGACGCCGACCCACCAAGAGCGCCCGTGGACCATGGCGCCTGAGAGCTGAATCGCCACTCTCGCACTCACTCTAAGGCTAGAGGATTTGGGGAAGGAAGGAGGAGTGAGACTCACTGGCCTCCCTACCCTCTGCTTAAATAAGCGCCCCTAAGACGGTAGTGGGGGATTTGGTGGTTGTCATTAAAGGCAGACTCAGGCATCGAGAGAGTTCCACAAGGTAAAAGCGTGGGGAACGGAATGGTTCGAGTCCCCAGGCACCTCCATCCTTATCTTTCACAGGATTCAATGATGCACAAACGATGCATTCAAATGGGCGGGAGACTTCCGCCCACATGATTTTCGAGACTCGGGAAGGCATTACTGCCAGTAAGTGCGAAGCTCACAGTCGTCCCGATACTCGGGGCCACCCTGGTTGTATTCAAACATCTCGGCACCCGAGAGATGCTCATCGGGACCTATGGTACCTGAAGGCTACAAGGACCTTCAGTACCTGACGGATTGTGAAGCTCTACGAGCTCGTTATTAAATCCTGCGGGGGCTACTATCAAAGATATGGGCCTAGGGTACCCTCACCGCCCATGTATCTGACCCATCGAGGATGACCGAGGACGAAGCCCGCGAGGACTAGGCATGACTACCAACTTGGGGATCACGACGTATCGAAGATATCTTCAGCCATCGTAGCCATGGTAAGATAGAATTGATCTGTTGTAACAAACTAGGAATCCAATCTGTAGCGCCGATCACCCTCGCTGTAACCCTACCCCTCTGCCTATATAAAGAGGGGTAACGACTCCGCGATCGTCACGTCCACCATGACACCATCCGCCGTTCCAATGTACCTCGTAGCTATGAGCAATAGCCCCTGTAACCGAGCATTGCCGGAGCTAAATAAGAGCACCCGCACCACTAGAGTAGTGATTAGCACGCTACCGTGCCCCGAACCAGTATAAACCCTTATGTCTCGTGTGCTACCATCTAGATCTATCTACGCGATCACGTTGCTAGGCATTGCTGGAGCTAAATAATCCGACATTGACCCTCTTATAAATCTAAATCTTGGATTATCTTGTACCTTCTCTTATGTATTGCATCACTTCTCTAACATCGCTGTGTTCACCACAATGTTGCTCATTTCTATTTTAGCCATTGGTATCTCAAGTAGCCATCGGCCCTATCATTGTGTCAACATCCATCGGTGCCTCAAGCCTTTCGAACACACTGTGGAACCATCACTAATGTCAGTAAAATACTGACCTCCGGGCTACCTCCCTATGTCATTCTATCGCACGATTAACATGTTCTGATTGGAGGAGGGGACGATGAGGTAGAGGAAGGGAGGGGCATCGCGACGAGGAAGAGGAGAGGCGTCGCAACGTGGAAGAAGACGGGGCATCGGGGTAGGGGAGGAGTCAGGGAGAGGAACGGTACCTAGCTGATACCATGTAAGAGTAACTGGCTTGAGTTTCCATTCATTGAACAAGAATATAGAGTACAAGATACAAGACTATCCATATCCGTATTCAAGGTTTCCATTCATTGAACAAGAATAATTTCAAACTAATCTACGGCTTCTTGATCCGTTTTCCTCTATATCAGATCACATTTTCAATCTTAGCATTTAAATAATATATTTTTTTTAGGGGGAGGATCCCCACCTGGAAAGCTTTATTACCAGAGAATAAACAGTTTGATCACACTGTCTAAAACATTAAAGACGTGACCTTAGATAGTACTCCCTCTGTACAGATGTAAAAGAACTTTTCTAGTCTAATTCACATGAATAGCCAGGATCTAATCTAACACTTTGCATCGGTTACCAATAGCCAGGATCTAACTGCATCACTGTGATTAAGGTGTTTGATTGAGGGATACTGAGTTTTTTCACTACCTCCATAAGTAGTCGTAAAACCGTAAAAGTCCCATAAGTCCTTGCATTTGTGGAAACATAAGTAACGATAATTCAAATAACCATCTACAGATAAATTCACAATTGACTCAGATTTGCTAATTGAAACATACGACTTATGATTAGAGGGGCCAGTGGAAACATAACTGAAAAGTCAATAACACAGACGCTAGAGCATTGCCCCATGTTCAGTTTATTCGTACAATAATAATCCAATTGCGGGCTCTGGCAAGTGGCAACATGGTGCTTTTCAAGGCTCATCTTGGTTCCAGTTCTGTGATTGACACTTCATTTGGTGATATCGCCCCTGAGGTAACGTTAGCGGTGGATTGGGAAGCTGTAGGATATGATTCTGAATAAACAGTTGAGTTTGGAATGAAAAATACTGGCTTCAGTGGAGCCTGGAGAGAGAAAGTGTTTCCACTGAGCATGACGTTTACTGTTGACATCATCGGTCTATCGACCGGGTTATCCTGAACACACAGTAGACCGATATGGACACATTTCATCATCTGTTGCGTAGGAGCTTTGCCTCTCAGAGATGGGTCCATAACCTCCACAATTGTTCCCATGGTCCAGTGCTCCCAAACCTGTATCGATTATCAAATGCAAATTTTGTTAGTGTTTTTGAAGCAAATTACTTGTGTAGAGAGTTTTGGGATAACAGAATGTCTTACAAGACTTAAGAGATCAACGGACTTCTCGATGTTAAAGGAACCACTGCTTCTTCTTCCGGTTAAGATTTCAAGAATCAAGATGCCAAAGCTGAAAACATCAGACTTTATAGAATAGTGGCCACGCATGGCGTACTCGGGTGCCATATACCCACTGCAACATGAAGGGAAATTCATTCTAGTCAAGAATAGAGGCATGGGGCTAGAAAGAGCAAAAGCTTAACAATTAATTGTGCTAAAAAGTGTTTTATCTTTGCATGCAAATTTTAGGTAAGTGGGTGGGAGGCATGGTGGCCCCCTAGTTTGGAAGTAGACGTACTATGTTCCAACGACGCGACTTGTGACCTCCCGCGATTGATCCCCTCCAAATAGCCTAGCCAGGCCAAAATCGGAAATCTTAGGAGTATAATCAGAGTCTAAAAGGACATTGCTCGCTTTAAGGTCCCGGTGAATAATCTTCAACTGAGAATCTTCATGGAGATACTGTAATCCTCTGGCAATTCCATCTATTATCTTGACTCTCTTTCCCCAATCTAGTTCCTTGTTTTTTTCAGGATCTGGCAGTTGAACAAGAAACCTCATGTCAGAATGTTAAATTCTGATACTATTTGTGCTGTCGGAAACAGATTATTACAAAAAAATAGTACCGAAAAGGATGGTGTCGATGCTTCTATTGGGCATGTATTCATACACAAGCAGTTTCTCATGTTCTTGCAAGCAAACACCAACAAGCCTAACAAGATTCTTGTGTTGAAGCTTGGCAACCAAAACAAGCTCATTTTTCAGCTCTTGTATTCCTTGCCCTGAACTCTGTGAGAGCCTCTTCACTGCAATTTCTTGACCATCAGGAAGGACGCCCTGCGTAAGTGTGAACCTTCAGTTGCTGAAAATGAAAATGCTTTATGAATTGGGCTAGTATGAGTGGCACCTTATAGACAGCGCCAAAACCTCCTTCACCAAGCCTATTGCTCTCAGCAAAGTTACCAGTCGCAGCTCTTAAAGTTGATATATCAAGAAGAAGTGACTCGATGCTCTCCATGTCTCCATCATTAGTTGAATCTGTCAGAATATATATAACGAAAACACATATATATAATGCCCTTTATAATCAATAAAAAAATACTCCATCCGTTACGAATTGAAAGTCATTTTAGCTTTTCCAGATACATGCTTTTGCTACATACCTAGATATACATTATATCTAGATACATGGCTCTAAAAGCTATGTATCTAGAAAAGCCAAAACGACTTACAATTTGAAAAGAGTGAGTAATATACTAATATATAATCAAATATGTAGTGTTCTTTAAAGGTCAAGTATATATTGGTTCCTCTTGCAAACCCGTTCACAGTTCCAAATTGTCAAGAAAACTTACAAGATGGTGTCTGCTCCCTTGCTTGTTTTCTCCTCCTCCAGAAGAAACAGAGACAAACAGTACTGATAGCTAGCACCGCAGCAATCATAGGCAGCACAATTGCCAAAGCAAGTCCTGTTTTGTTTCTGGTTCTTCCTGTAAACAAAGGCCACAAACTTCAGCAAAAAGCATGCTGCAAATCTTAGAAAAGCTATAATATGAACCACTTCGTACAAAACATATTTTACTGCAATCAAGGTTCTTTTTAAGGTGCATATATAGACTCAAGCACTTGTAGTTGTAGGGGACTTGGAGTCCAAGCACTAAGAACCTTAGTGGTACTAGGCCCAAACATTATGGAAATCGACTACTAGTTGACTAGCAGCATGGTCCTTTGCAATATGTTATTTGCAAAAAGTTCTAACAGAAAAATAAAATAAAGATAACTTTACGACAAGTTTTCTTCTTTTTCTGTCCCTTTCCTAATTAGCATATCATGCAGTGCACCATGAGATAATTTAAAACACTTAACATTGATTAGTGCCTTATCCCCATTGGAAGTGGAACTAAACACTGTTCCGGCCGATTCGTTGTGAGAGAAAAACACGGTTCCAGCTGAAAAAGACGGATTATAAGAGAAGCGAATAGGGCCAATTGCTTTGTAGACTGACAGACATCACTATGCTAAATGAAAACACAAGCACGCTTGAAATGGAACGGGCAAAGGCAAATTGTTCTCGTACATGATTTACACAAGAGTTATGTTGCTTGTGGCATACATGGTTGTTTTTATTTAATGGATAACAAGGCTGTGGTTTTTTATGCTTACTTGTATGTATTGATGCCTTGATGCATAGTATGTGTTTCTTCTTTGGAAATAACCAACTAAGAAGTCTTGTTGTATTAAAAAGAAAAACTAAGAAGTCTTCTGCATACTGTAATCGCTGTTTCCGGTCAACAAAGTAGTAAAGGGTAGCGACGGGACTGCAGAGATGTCAAGATGATCAAAGAAAACCGGTGTACACGGTTGTGTCCGCGACCAAAATCTGTTGACGATATTGTAAGTAGTTCCCAAATAATTGAAACAGAAGATCCACAGTTTCAGTCGTTTGTTTGGAATGGCCGATTCAACAGTCGTCCGAAACTAGTATAGTGGGCAACAAATAGAGAGAATTTGTGTTGTTTGACCGTGCGCATGTGTTTCTCTTTTTCGTGTAATCGTGTTCTTGAGACATCTAGCGCTAAAACCGAACAAAAACTAAAAACGAGAATCTGTTGCTGACATCTCACCTGGTGGGGTTGCCGTTGGCGTCACGTTAAATGGCGCAGGAGATGGCGCCGGTGGCGGCGCCAGCGCTGGCAGACGTAGCGAGGGGGCTCCGGAGAAGAAAGAATACACCTCGTACCTGAAATTGCAGCGCATCCCTACAATCCTTCCGCCCTGCCTTCCGCTGAGGTACTGCGGCATCGCCGAGATTATGCTCCCAAGGCAGCTCCGGCAGTCGGCGGACGACATGTCCGGCGTGCACTGCGTGAGCCCGTAGATGGTGGGGTCGCTTCTTGCGTCGAAACCCTCTTCCCCCGTGCCAAAACGTGACGCGTTCGCCGCCGCGTGGTCGCCGGTGGCGTTGAGGAGCACGGCGACGGCGGCGTCGAACGCCCGCACCGGCGAGCTCACGTTCTGCGTGTTCATGAGGATGATGGGATCGCCGTTGTTGTTGGTGCTGGCGATGAAGTTCTGGTTGGAGAAGCGGAGGTAGCAGGCGTCGTAGAACACGGCCGCGTCCCTGTCGTAGGCGCAGAGCTGCTGAGCGTCCTGGAACCCCGTGGCGACGCAGGAGCCGCAGGCCGTGGCGTTGTGTCCCGCGGCAGAGCGCGAGCGCGTAGACGACGTCCGGGACGGCGCCGACACTGCCCGTCGCGAAGAGGTTCCCCGAGCGGGACGCGTTCGCGGGGAGTGCCTTGGCGAGGCTTTCGAGGTTGGACTGGTAGGGGCTCTTGGCCGTGTAGTTGCCGGTGTTCCCGCAGACCTGCCACGGTTGCGCGGCGGCCCGCGGCGAGAAGAAGAGGAGGAGGAGGAGGGAAGCGACGGCGAGGAAAAGGAGGTGGCCCGTGACGAGGCGCGGGGAGGCGCCGCGAACCAACGTGGCCGTGGCCGTGGCCATGGCGCTGCGGCTGCCGGTGCGTGGCGAGAAGTGATCGAGGAGGGTAGTGCTGTGCCTGTGCGTCGCAGTCGTTACTCGTTAGGGAGGTTCGGAACATGGAATTATGGAAATGTGCTCTATCCTGCTGCACAACTGATAAGGAGAATGTTTTTTTTTTTTGAAAGACCATGAGGAGAATCGTTTGACTAGAATGGTAGGCAAGACCATTCGAGTTCGTTGGGGCCCGCAGGGGGGCAACGATATGGATGACGTGCGGGACCCACGGGCTCACCGCCTCACCGTGTCAATCCCAGGCACTTGCTGGGGCGGTGGTGCCGGGTGCGGTATCAGCATCACACTATCAGTAGGGGCATTCAGGATTTCAGGGTGCGAACGCTACACCTACACTAGTCTAGTAAGAGGAGAAAACATGGCACTTGAAGGAAAATTCGTGGATGTCATGTCCCGAAGGAACTTGATCAGGTGGACCAACGGTTCAACGGAGACCCGTAGTTCTCTGTCCAACAATGTTCTAAACCTTTTCGAAAGGTAGGAAAATTTGTAGAAGTAGTTTGAACACTGTTGACGTGCGACTGGTCCCGTCTTCAAGCTCGCGAGGTTCCCTCCCCGCGCTTTCTTCTCCCGCAGCGAAGTCCTCATCCTCGCCCTCGCCCCGCCTCCGCCCCAGTCTTCCACCACCAGCGGCGAGCGGCTCTCTCTACCTCGTTTCACCACCCGCAACCCGCCCCGCCCCTCGAACCTGCCCACCCTAATCACAGCCGCCACCGCCACAATGCCCCCGCCGCCAACCCCGCCCAACCGCCATCTCCTGCCGCCAATCCCGCCCAACTGCCATCTCCCGCCACCACAGCGGTGTCCCGGCTGCAACTTCTAAGCCTACCGGTGAGAAGATGAATTTACCTCAAAACCCTAACTCCGGCCTCCAATGCCGGCGAGCTCGTCGTCTCCGGCGTCGACGAGGTCCTTGTCGAAACCCTAGCCGTGGGAGGGTGAGCACATGTCGCGCGCTCCGCGCAAAGCACGATAGAGTTTGCGAATTAGTTTCGGATGAGACTTTGCCGTCTCCGAGCGTGTTTTGTTCTCTCTTGGCCTGAGCTATCTAGCCAGGCAACACTATTAGGTGTCCAATTTTCAATCCCTTGGAGTTAGGATCGTATGTCTGGCCGCCACGAACTAAGCATTGGTAAAGGCCATGTTGATCCCATGAAATGTAATAGATTAGTTGGTTAAAATTAAGGGCAAAACTTTAGATCAGTTTTAACTTATTTTTATGCTCTAATGGACTAATATAATGAACTTTTTATCACGTTGGCTAAACCTTAGACAACACTTTGGACCATCTGTTTTGAAGAATCAAGAGCTAAACCGGTCTAAAGTTTAGTGTTTAAACTTTAGTCTATGAGATTCAAATAGAGCCTAAGCCTGTCTGCTTCACTCGGTCAATCGCCCCCTATAAGTGTATTTGGTTCCTGTTTTAGACTTGGCTAGCTAGTCAAGGTATATTGTTTTGATCTTATGGTCTAAAATTAGTTGGCCGTTAAATTTTACGTCACTTTAGCATCGGTCGCAGATATGGCGCGACCTGTCGTCGCGCTACCTGTGAGCGCACAACACCACTCCATGCATTTGACCAGTCCCGCTGCCCTGCCCGCCTCTTTCCATTATCAACTTGCAGTCCGAAGCCCAACACGCAAATGTCGCTTTCTTTGTGATGTCACACTGACTTAAGCCACAAAAAACAAAACATTTATTTGAAATTACTATAACTTTTAAATGGTATATTTATTTTCAATTTAAATGCACCGATATGCTCTAGTGACGAGACGAACAAAAGTAGACCCCATTTACATATGTTTTGAAAAAATTTATTCTAGTATCAATTTATTGTATTAACTTATAACCTATGCCAAAACTTGAAAACACAAAAATTATAAAACACAACTTATTTATAAAAGTTATTAAACACAAATGAACGAATTAGCTTATAACTTATGTCAAAACTTAGAAACACAAAAGTCATTAAACACAAAGGAACAAATCAACTTATATATTATGCCAAAACTTAAAAACACAAAAGTCATGAAACATAACTTATATATAAAGGTTATTAAACACAACTTATATACATAAGTTATTCTATACAACCATATTAGTCAGCCAGCCCACTATAATAGAATCGGGACATAGGTCGCACTAGTGTTAGTCAGCCAGTCCACCGCCACGCACATGGGCGAGGGAGTCGTGCGCTGCCTCACGACTAGGACCAAGCGCGTCTTAGGCCCTGTTTGGGTGTTGCTGTTTTCTAAGATTGTAGTATTGCAAAACCACAGTTTTAAATCCCGTAGGCATGTAATACCATAGTATTTAGAAACTGCAGTGTTTCTTTGTTTAAGAAAAGCCATGACATGTTTGGGTACACATCAATACGTTGCTTTTGGGATTAGTTGGTTGTGTCTTTGCGGCTAAAAATAGCATGTATGTCTAAAAATAGAAGTGAAAATGAGACACACCATCACAGGTGGACGCGCGCGCCGAGCTCTGTCAAAAATAAAGAGGGTTGGGACCGAGTTTTTTAGACTCCAAAAAAAACTATGGTTTTATTAATACCGTAGTTTCTAAAACTCCAAATGAATTACATCCAAACAACTTCTTTCTTTCAGATACCTAGGTGTTTAAAAAAACATGGTATTGATCTAAAACTCTAAAAAAAACTTTGTATCAAACAGGTAGCTTTTGCGTTTAGCATCGGCTGCTTTGCCTACTGCCGATGGGCTTTTCTGTACAGCCACGGCCCAAACAACTGCAAATAGCAAAGCGAGCAGGCCCAATGTTACGGCTATTTGCTCTATCAATATCACACCCGAGCTGCTGTCATCCGTCGAATGAGTGCATGCACGATGGACGACGTGTCACGCCGACGTAACCACGGCCGCCCAAGGCGGCCGCCGGGGATGAGCTAGACACCGGAACCTGGACCTGGCACCGACCGCGTACTGCGCGCCCTAAACACGCTCCAGTGTTGCTTTGTGCTGCACTTCACTCTACATCTGCAGTATCCTGTACTACCTCGGTGCCATTTTGGGAGCAACCCAGCACGCTTCAGCAGCCTTTCCCTTTTGTTTCTTCCTGTGCACAGCAAAGAAGGGTGCTGTTGTTGATGTCGGCCACATACTGCATGCGGTGCATCGCAGCAGGCATATGGGTGTGGTTGTCTCTGATGAAGTCTGACGGAATCCCGAGCATCTAGAGGCAGGGCCACGGCAGACCTGCAGCCAAGCTATTGAAATAGGAGTATATAGCTAGCTCTGAATGCCGTGCAGCGCCAGCGTCCACCTTGGCTCGGCCTCGATCCTGTTGAATATATAGAGTAGCTCTAGGAGTAGTAGATTCGGGGTAAAGCCTCTTTTCTTAGATGCGAAACAGTTGTTGTACCTTGGTATGGGTCATCCTCTAGGTACATGGCCACCGGTGTCGTGGCAGCTCCGGCGTAGACGCCGGTACCGCGGCGTTGTAGTGGCGATGCAGTGGATGTCCAGTGGCCCGGTGTAATCCTGCAGGGACGATGCAGAGGCGACGGCGGTGCGGTGGGGCATCCCGTCGCTGGCAGCACTCCTTTGGATCAGGTTAGGTTTACTGTGGGTGGGATTATGACGGCTCCGGTCAACCTCGTTATCCGAGCCTAGTTCCCCACTCCTCTATTTATAGTGCTGTGCGACAAGGGCCCACCAACCATATTAGGGTTGGGCGCCCCCGATCAGGGCGCAGATCCAAGGGTCCAATAAGCCGTTGGGCCTATTGGTGGAGTTCAACTAACATTCTCCCTCTTGATCTCATTACTATTTTTCAATTTCATATCATTTACTTTTGTTCATTCCATTACAGATTAGCGCATAGAGCATATCTCATCGTCACGGTCCATTGCCGATAGATTTAACAGCTACAACACACTACTCTGTTCTGAAATAGATACTTATCTTTGGGCTTTCTTTTGTCCAGGAATTTTAGGCTTTCCCTTAAAACCCATGCTAGCTACACGTTGGGTGGTAAGCCTTTTGTAAGCAGATCCACGAGCATCTTTTCTGTACTTATATGCTCAAGACTTTATGACATGATCCCGGACTTTATCTTTCACAACAATATACTTTATGTCAATGTGTCTGGCAGCATCACTTGACTTATTGTTGTGAGCATACTGTACTGTCTGATTATTATCGCGGTATAACTTTAGTGGTCTATAGATGTCGTCAACCACCTTCAAAACCGGGTATGAACTTTTTTAGCTAGTTCACCTGCCCCGTTGCCTCATAACACACTACAAAACCGTCATACATTGTGGACGATATAGTGATGTTTTGCTTTGAGCTTTTCCATGAAATAGCTCCCCCTGCGAGAGTGAATACATATCCAGACGTGGATTTTCTATCATCTCCCGCATAATCAGAATCTGAATATCCCACTATATGGAGTGAATCAGATCTTCTATACGTCATCATGAGGTATTTCGTTCCTTGCAAATAACGCAAGACTTTCTTTACTTATTTCCAGTGTTCTGCTCCAGAATTGCTCTGGAATCTGCCAAGTAACCCGGTAACAAATGCCAAGTCAGGGCGCGTCCATACTTGAGCATATTGCAAGCTTCCGACAGCTGAAGCATATGAAACCACTTTCATTTGATCGATCTCATATTGGTTTCTGGGGCATTTAAAATCCTCATATCTGTCGCCCTTGCCTATATGAGCAGGTGAGGGACTATATTTGTGCATACAGAATTTCTTTAAGATCTTTTCTATGTATGCTTTTTGTGACAGTTCTAATACCCCTTTACTTCTATCTTGGTGAATCTCGATCCCTAAAACGAACGAAGCTTCACCAAGATCTTTCATATCAAATTTTGAGGACAAAAACTTTTTTGTCTCCAGTAGTAGACTGACATCACTACTAACAAGTAAGATATCATCCACATATAGGACAAGGAAGATAAACTTCCCATTCTTAAACTTTGCATGTATACAATTTTCCTCTATATTCTCTTTAAACCAAAAATTCCTTATTGTCTGATCAAACTTCAAGTACCACTGTCTTGAAGCTTGTTTTAATCCATAAATGAATTTCTTTAGGCGACATCCCATTCGTTCTTTTTCTTCCATGACAAAACCTTTCGGTTATGCCATGTAAACATTTTCCTCCAAGTCCACGTTGAGAAATACCGTCTTTACATCCATCTGATGTAATTCTAAATCGTAATGTGCCACTAATGTCATTATGATTCTGAATGAATCCTTATATGAGACTAGAGAAAATGTCTCATTGTAATCAATCACTTCTCTTTGCGTAAAGCCTTTTACCACAAGTCACATTTTATATCTTTCTATATTCCCTTGAGAGTCAAGTTTTGTTTTGTAGACCCATTTACAGCCTACTATTTTGGCTCCTTTGGGAATTATTTTCAAATTCCAAACTTTATTGGCATTCATAGATTTTATTTCATCTTTCATGGCCTCAAGCCACTTTGATGAATGATCACTTCTTATAGCTTCTTCAAATGAGGTGGGATCATCCTACATTTGAAAATCCTCAGTGTTGTACACTTCATAATCAACAGGAATAACTGATTTTCTAACTCTTTGAGACCTTGTAGGGGCCTCCACATTTGGCACATCTTCTGTTTGAGGCTATTGTTGCTCCCCCTCATGTGTGGCAATAGGTTCTACAGGATCCTAAAGAATAGGTTCTTCATCGTCATTCATTGTTGCCACATGTGGAATAACAACAGGTGCTGACACCATAGTATCTTACACTGTCTGTGCAGCGACAGCAGGTAGTGAGAAAATTGGCTCATAAACCATAGACCCGTTTCTCTTCAAGGTCAATTTTTTGAGCTACCATGCTCCCCTCATCAATTCATCCTCTAGGAAGACAGCGTGTCTCGTTTCCATAAACTTTGTATGTCTCTTTGGACAGTTGAAACGAAAACATTTTGACTTTTCTAGATAGCCAATGAAATGGCAACTTACTATTTTGGGATCTAGCTTCCCAATGTTTGGGTTAAATACTTTAGCCTCAGCAGGGCTCCCCCACACACATAAAGTGGTTTAGTGAGGGTACTCTTCTGTCCACAACTCATACGGTATTTTAGGCACCGACTTACTTGGTACTCTATTTGCATATTTCAGCTACTTCATTCTGCTGAGGTTTGCCCGGTATAGAATACTGGGCTACTATGTCATTCTCCTGTAAGAACCTTGCAAAAGGTCCAGAAACTTGGCCATATGGGGTATGCCGACCATAGTACTCCCCACGGTTGGACTTGACTATCTTAATCTTTAAATTGCGTTGGATTTCAACTTTTGCCTTAAATATCTACATTTATCCAATGTTTCTGTTCTTTCTTTGATTGGATAAATGTAGACATAACGGGAGTAATCATCTGTGAATGTTATGAACGAATCATTACCATCCACACTCTTTATAGGAAACTGACCACAGATGTCTATGTGGACAATCTATAAAATTCTTGTGCTTCATTTGGTATCTTTCTTAATTTTCTTTACATACTTTTCTTTTATGCATTCTCTGCATTGTTCTAGATCTGAGAGCTCTAATGGAGGAAGAATATCATTCTTAACTAGTCTTTCTATTCTCCCCCTCGAAATATGGCCTAAACGACAGTGTCATAATTTCGACGACGCATCATGAGCTCTCTTATGCCACCATTTCTAGATTAACACTCTGTGACCAGCTATTTTATCAGCTAGGTGACATATGTCTTTGAAGAGCCAGTGATCTGACTCTTTATTCTATCGAGGTACTCGATGACCGTGTCACACTCAGGGATTGAGCCCACAATTACAGGCTCAATCGTGTTCTTTATCACAGCAAAAAATTCTTGTTGACAGTGACTCACTTTCTATGCCCAAGGTCATAGGATATCTTTTGGGATTTAAAATCCCTCTCTTTAGTTGCCCAAATGACATCAGTCTCGTTTGTCTCCCTCACCGGTGCCACAGGACCAGTGGAACACAGTGAGGTGACTACCCAGTTGAAAGGTCCTAATATGGCTAGAAGGGGGTGAATAGCCTATTTAAAATTCTACAAATCAACTAGAGCAATTTGATTAGTATGACAAATAGCGTAATGCAAACTTGCTCTAGCTCTACAATGGTTGCAAGCCACCTATCCAACAATTCTACTTTCAATGATTACTTAGGCACACAAACTTGCTATGTAACTACTCACTAAGAGCTCTCAATCTTGCTACTCTAAAGAGCTCAACTAGATGAATGTAAATAATAAAGCAAGCTCTCAATTCTAATTACACTAAAGAGCTTGCATCAACTAGTTTGCAAGAATGTAAATAAGTAAGTAGGGTGATTATACCGCCGTGTAGGGGATGAACCAATCACAAGATGAATATATAGCCAATCACCGGAAGAATGCCAAAGACAAGAGACAATCGATTTTCTCCCGAGGTTCACGTGCTTGCCAACACGCTACGTCCCCGTTGTGTCGACCAACACTTGGTGGTTCGGCGGCTAAGAGGTGTTTCACAAACCTCATCCACACGATAGGACACCACAAGAACCGACCCACAAGTGAGGTAACTCAATGACACGGGCAATTTACTAGAGTTACCTTTCGGCACTTCATCGGGGAAGGTACAACTCCCCTTACAATCACCGGAGATGGCCACGAACAATCACCAACTCATGCCAATCCTCCACCGCTGCTCCAACCGTCTAGGTGGTGGCAACCACCAAGAGAAACAAGCAAAATCCGCAGCGCAACACGAATGCCAAGTGCCTCTAGATGCAATCACTCAAGCAATGCAATTGGATTCTCTCCCAATCTCACAATGATGATGGATCAATGATGAAGATGAGTGGGAGGGCTTTGGCTAAGCTCACATGGTTGCTATATCAATGAAAATGTGCAAGAGAGTGAGCTTCAACCGGCCATGGGGCTTAAATAGAAGCCCCTACGAAATAGAGCCGTTATACCCCTTCACTAGGCATAACGCGGGCTGACCGGACGCTCTGGTCAAACTGACCGGGCGCTGGCCCTTAGCGTCCGGTTACCCGATGGACGCCATGCGTCACCAGCTTCAAACGCTATTCATCAGATTTCAACGGCTACGAAGCTGACTGGATGCTCCAGCAAAACTGACCGGACGCTGAACTCCCAGCGTCCGGTCGTTTACAGTAAGGGTCAAAATCCGGTTTTCTTCGATCGGACGCGTCCGGTCCACCTCGACCGGACACAGAGCAGCGTCCGGTGCATTACCCTAAACAATGTGTCACTAAGTCAGCTCGACCGGACCCAGCCTCCAGCGTCGGATCAAGCTGAGACCAGCGTCCGGTCAGTAGATGATCAGCAGGACTGACTCCACTTCACTTCTATCTTCGTCACCCTTGTTCAAATGTGCTAACCACCAAGTGTATCATCTTGTGGACGTGTGTTAGCATATTTTCATAAACATTTTCAAGGGTGTTAGTGATCCACTAGATCCTAAATGCATATGCAATGAGTTAGAACATCTAGTGGCACTTTGACAACCGCATTTCGATACGAGTTTCACTCCTCTTAATAGTACGGTTATTTATCATAAATGTGATCACACTCTCTAAGTGTCTTGATCATCAAAAAATGGCTCCTATCATTTATACCTTTGCCTTGAGCCTTTTGTTTTTCTCTTTCTTCTTTTCCAAGATTAATCACTTGATCATCACTATGCCATCACCATTTTCATGATCTTCGTCATTGCTTCATCACTTGGAGTTGTGCTACCTATCTCATAATCACTTAGATAAACTAGGTTAGCACTTAGGGTTTCATCAATTAACCAAAACCAAACTAGAGCTTTCAATCTCCCCCTTTTTGGTAATTGATGACAACCCTTTCATAAAGATATGAATTTAAGTTTTAATTGAATCTATGTTGCTTGTCCAAGCATATTTACCATGTGTAAAGGATATGGACAAGTTTCATGAATTCTAAATGGTAGCAATTCCTCCCCTTACATTTGTGCTAAGAGTTTGGATTGAAGCTTGCATATATGCTTAGATAGAAAATATACGAGTTAATTTCTACCAAATGATGCTAAGATATAAGAGATGGACCTTTGAAGCGTGATACCAATCGGAGTGCACCAATATACCATCCTTAGCACCATTAGTAACTAGACATAAACAAAAACTAGAGTACCCCGTGAGATCAACATTACATGCAAGGGTCTAGTTTCCATAGAATGAACATAAGTCTAGTTACTTTAGCCTATGCATGCTAGTTTTTCATTTTATCATTCAAACCTATAACTAGCATACACCATACAAACATGGATATTGAAATTAAGAACTTGTAACATGCAAGCAAATATATGAAATGTTCATTCAAATGCATCATACAAGTTTATGAGCTTACTCCCCCTACTTGTGTGATCAAAATTTTAATTGATCCTTTTCCTTTATCATATCTCTCCCCTTATGTCAAATACTCTCCTATCACTCATATCTTTGTTTCTCTCTCCCTTTGTCAACAATTAGCACAAAAGGTGAGCTCAAATTATAGATAGGTTAGGGTAAAACCATGTGAAATGAGATCATTTTCGCAATTTGGTTCAATCTAGATTACTTGCAAAAGATATTTAACTCGTTTTGATCCAAGGACAAGCTTCTTCACACCTCCAATTAAGGGTTATCTTGTACCATGTTGAGTTAAACACTTATAGCTCATTTTCTAAATCAAACACTAGGTTTGCAAGCCCACAAACATGTCATATGCTACCACTAGATCATTTCAAACATACAAGCAATAGTGGTACCATACAAGCATCAAATTTATTTGATTTTCATGAATGAGCCTATTCAAAGGTGAAATATGTCTAGATGCACTAATTATGTCCTTACCAATGGATGGATGACATGTCAATCAACTTTACCTTGCTTGGCTCAAAGTAGAGGCATGTCATATAGTGGGGGTGCATCAACACATATTGGAGAAGTCAAGTATGTTCAATTCATTCCTTAGCTTGCAAAATCTCTTCTCATCAAGTGGCTTGGTGAATATGTCGGCAAGTTGATTTTCGGTGCCCACACTCTCTATGCAAATGTCCTCTTTTTGTTGGTGATCTCTTATGAAATGATGGTGGACATCAATATGCTTTGTTCTTGAGTGTTGAACCGGGTTGTTGGTGAGCTTTACGACACTTTTATTGTCACATAACAATGGCACTTGCTTGAACTTGATTTCAAAGTCACTCAAGGTAGCCTTCATCCAAAGTAATTGAGCACAACAACTACCGGTCGAAATGTACTCCGCTTTGGCGGTTGAAAGTGCTACACTATTTTGCTTCTTTGATGATCAAGATACAAGTGATCTTCCCAATAGTTGACATGTGCCCGATGTGCTCTTTCTCTCAACTTTGCATCCCGCATAATCGGAATCCAAATATCCAATCAACTCAAATCTTGCTCCTTTGGGATACCATAATCCAACATGTTGTGTATGCTTCAAGTACCTCAATATTCTTTTAGTTGCCTTCAAATGACTTTCTCTTGGTGAGGCTTGAAATCTAGCACACATGCATACACTAAACATCACATCCGGTCTTGATGCGGTCACATAGAGTAGGCTTCCAATCATAGACTGATACATCTTTTGATCCACTAGCATCACTATCTAAGCTTCCACTTGTCCCCATTGGTGTACTAATAGCTTTACTCTCATCCATTTCAAACTTCTTGAGCATGTCCTTGATATACTTACCTTGACTCATAAATGTGCCATTCTTCATTTGCTTGATTTGAAGACCAAGGAGGTAACTAAGCTCTCCAATCATAGACATCTCAAACTCACTAGCCATCATTTTTCCAAACTCCTCACAAAATTCTTGATTTGTTGACCCAAAGATGATATCATCAACATATTTTGCATCACAAACAAATCATTTCCAAGCTTCTTGGTGAAGAGAGTGGTGTCAACCTTTTCTATCTTGAATCCCTTAGAGAGTAGGAAGTTCCTCAATCTCTCATACCATGCTCTAGGTGCTTGTTTCAATCCATACAAAGCCTTTCTCAACTTGTAGACATGGTTGGGTTTCTTTTTATCTTTAAAACCGGGAGGTTGCTCAACATACACAAGCTCATTGATGTACCTATTGAGAAATGCACTCTTCACATCCATTTGATATAGCTTGATGTTGTGGGCACAAGCATAGGCTAACAAGATCCTAATTGCTTCCAATCTTGCAACCGGGGCATATGTTTCTCCAAAGTCAAGACCTTCAACTTGAGTGTAACCTTGAGCCACTAATCTTGCTTTGTTCCTTATTACTATCCCATCTTGATCTTGCTTGTTCCGAAAGACCCACTTTGTTCCAATCACATTATGATCCTTAGGCCTCTCAACTAACTCCCATACTTGGTTTCTTGTGAAGTTGTTTAGCTCTTCATACATAGCATTGACCCAATCAACATCCTTCAAAGCTTTACCTATCTTCTTTGGTTCAATGGATGACACAAATGAGAAGTGCTCACAAAATGAAGCCAATCTTGATCTAGTTTGCACACCTCTTGAAATATCACCAATGATAGTATCCAAAGGATGATCTCTTGCAACATTGGTTGGTTGAAGCACTTGCACTTGATTGCTAGCATTTGATTGATCACTTGGTTGAGATGATGAACTAGCCATTTGTTGATCTTGCACATTGCCATTACTAGAGCTTGCTTGGATTTGATCATGAGAACCACTAGCTTGCACATTTGAGTTAGAGAGCACTTGATTCTTGTCATCTTCAACATCAATCACCTCTCTAGGCCTTATCTCACCAATGTCCATGTTCTTTATTGCATTGACCAATTGAGTGTCTTTTACATCATCTAGGTTCTCATCTTCCTCTTGGGAACCATTTGTTTCATCGAACTCCACATCATGAACCTCCTCAAGAGTGCCACTAGCCAAGTTCCAAACTCTATAAGCCTTGCTAGTAGTGGAGTAACCAAGCAAGAAACCTTCATCACATTTCTTTTCGAACTTGGTCAATCTAGCGCCTTTCTTCAATATGTAGCATTTACAACCAAATAGCCGAAAGTATGCTATGTTTGGCTTTCTTCTATTCAAAAGCTCATAAGGTGTCTTCTCCATCATGGGGTGACAATAGAGTCGGTTGCTATAATAGCAAGCCGTGTTGATTGCTTTGGCCCAAAATGAATGACTCACATTGTACTCACTCAACATTGATCTTGCCATATCAATCAAGGTTATATTTTTTCTTTCAAGTAGCCCATTTGATTGAGGAGTATATTTGGCCGAGAATTGATGTCTAATTCCAAATTCATCACATAACTCATCAATTCTAGTGTTCTTGAACTCACTTCCATTGTCACTTCTAACTTTCTTGATTGTTGTTTTAAATTCATTGTGAATGCCTTTGACAAATGATTTGAATGTTGCAAACACATCACTCTTATCAACAAGAAAGAATACCCATGTGTATCTAGTGAAATCATCCACAATCACAAATCCATATTTGTTTCCACCAATGCTAGTGTATGTGGTTGGTCCAAACAAGTCCATGTGCATCAACTCAAATGTCTTAGATGTGCTCATCATGCTCTTCTTAGGATGTGTATTATCAACTTGCTTTCCGGCTTGACATGCACTACATAGTTTGTCCTTCTCAAATGTGACATCTTTCAAGCCTCTAACTAAGTCATGCTTAGTCAACTTGTTCAATTGTTTCATTCCAATATGACCAAGCCTTCTATGCCATAACCAACCCATGCTAGACTTAGTGATCAAACATGTTGACAATTGAGCTTCTCTAGCATTGAAATCAACTAAGTATAGATTCTCATATCTAAATCCTTTGAATATCAAGTTAGAGCCATCTACACTTATGATCTCTATATCATCCACACCAAATATGCACTTGAAACCAAGATCACACAATTGAGCTACCGGCAATAAATTGAAGTTCAAGCTCTCTATTAGTAGCACATTGGAAATGCTTAAGTCATTGGATATTGCAATCTTACCAAGCCCTTTGACCTTGCCTTTGCCATTGTCACCAAATGTGATACTATCAATCCCATTGCTCTTGCTTTCATTGATTGAATTGAACATTCTTGGATCACCGGTCATATGTTGTGTGCACCCACTATCAAGCACCCAATGCCTTCCTCCGGCTTTATAATTTACCTATAAAAGAAAATCAATTTATTTTAGGTACCCAAACTTGCTTGGGTCCTTGAAGGTTAGTTACCAATGTCTTTGGTACCCAAATGGCCTTCTTCTTTGGGCCCACAATTGGTGTACCAATGAACTTAGCCTTTACACCATTGGCACCCTTAAAAAGCATGTAACAAGAATCAAATTTGATTGAGGATATATTAGGTAGCTTGTTCTTGTTAATCTTATAATGTTGCTCTATATGCCCAACTTGCTTACATCTATTGCAAAATCGATCATTGCCCTTCACAAAGCTAACTTTGGGAGTGACAAAGGCCGCCTTGCCTTTCTTGGGGGTATAGCTCAATCCCTCTTTGTTGAGAGAAAATCTTTGGCTACCCAAGCACTTTAGCAAGTGGGCTTCTCCACCATAGGCATTGCCTAAGGCACGAGTGAGCTCATTCACCTCCTTCTTGAGGTTCTCATTTTCCACCATAAGTGATGCATCATTTATAGATGGAGTGGAATGTAACACCTCTGGTGTTTTGACCTAATACTAAAATTTGACATGTCATCATATGCATTGCAAAGCATTCATAAAGAAGAAAATTTGGAATGCATTCACTAAATAAGATTTGTTTCATAAGTTGTTAGTTCATGTGATGTGTTTCAAAAACTCTAAATACAGATCATGACCACAAGGGTTAAATTTCATGTGATCATGTGAGGTCATGTGTCCTTTGACTCAAATAATCCTAATGGGCCATGTTACTGGTCAAAAATCAAAATCTAAGTGAAAGGAAGACAAATCAAATTTGAATTCATATTCAAATTACATAAGTCATTTTTGCCCCTTTTTACTAATTCAAAATCCATTTGGAATTTGGAGTTTTGACAAAAAGCAAAGTTGGAGCTTATTTTATAAGGATCAACTTTGGTATTCAAAGTTTTTCAAGTTTACATATAAAATTTGGAGTAATTTTGAAATGATTCAAATGCTCTAATGCACCCCAAATTCAAATTTCAAAATGGAGGCAGAATTTGAAAATGTTTCTAGAAGCAAAGTTGTAGAGTTTGAAAAATTGAACAACTTTTATTTTTGGAGATTTTCAACTTCTTTAGAAAATTTGTGAGTAATTCGAAAAATAGTCTCAGTGGCAGTTCTGTAATTTATTCAAAATCAATCGAACAGGTCATCACCTCCTTGCTCTCGCCACCGAGCTGCCGCCGCCGATCGGTTTTTCACCGCTTGCTAGCACGGTGACACGCCGATGTCACCGTGGCGAACCCTTCGTCTTGTTGGCGGCGCGGGCGCCTTCTTCCGGGCTATAAATGACTCTGATCGCCATTGCGTCGTTCCCATTCTTCCCTCTGCTCTTCTCCACCACCACGTAGCTCACGCCCGCTTCGCCGTAGGCATCGTCGAGCCGCGTCGGTCGTTCCAGCTCGTCAACGTGATCGCCTCGGTCTTGCGCTCCTCCTCGATTTGCTCTCATCGCTGGTGTTGGCGAATCGCCGGCGCAACCCGTCTTCCTCGAGACCGGTCGAACTCGCCACGACCGCCTCCCGTCTTGTTGCTCCTGACCATCTCCGTCTTCACCGAGTCCACCATCGTGATCATAGTGAGCTCTGAACGTGTTTATCACTTCGCTTTATTCTCTACTGCATCATCGCCGCGTGGTTACGTCGTGGCGCCGCCGTGCCGAGCTGCCATGGCCGACGTGGAGCTTCGCTCCGTGAGTCTTCTGTCTGTTACGAGGATTGGGTTAGATTCGCGGCGTGGTGTAGAGCATGGTGGTACAGATCCGTCTCACCGGAGAGAAGCACCGCCGACGCGTTTTTTGCTGGCTGGAGCTGGCAACAGCGCCGTCGTGCCTGTCTGCAATAACGTTGACAATGAGCCAAAGTTGTCGGTCTTGAGTGAGGAAGAAGAACAGTGAAAATTTTTATTTTCTGAATTTGTGAATAATCTTGAATCTTTGGAAATTTGTAGAAAAATAATCATAGCTCCAAAAATTCTAAAAATTTTTGTGTAGCTTTTATACATGTTCTAGTATGATTTAAAAATTTGAAATTTGAAATTTGGATAAATTTTTAATGTTCAAAATTCAGTCAAATAATTAATAAATGCAATTTCCATGATTTTGGTAGGCCACTGTATAACTCCAAAAATTATGAAATTTATTTTGGTACACTAATTTATCATGAGGATGCTTGGGTAAATTTTTGAGATCATTTGGAGCAAGTTCATTTTGAGCTTAATTCTAAATTAATTCAAAAATAAATAAAGGTAAACCCTAAGTGTAGGTTTAGGGTTTGATCTTGATTTGGGTCGTGTAGTGTGACTAGTAGGGTCCCAAGATCCATTTGGTCAAGTCACATGTATGGTTCTTAATGGTAGGATTGCAAGTTGGTTTTGTTGGCTTGCAATCTGTATCGTGAAATAAAATCATTTATGGTGTTTTTACATTTCATGTACCGTGAAAGCATCATGTTTACATTATCATCATGTTAAAGCATATGTTATCATTTCGTGTAGAACCCGAGAACGAAACGATTCTAGTTGAGCAAGTTCGGAAGAATCCCGGTTGTCGCGGGATTTGATAATTGTGGTACTAATCCTAACCGGAAATCGTCATCGAAGGCAAGCCCGGTTTATGCATTACACCATTACCTTGTTTACTTTGAAAAGTTTATCACTTATGTTACTTATCGCATTAAGTTGTTTATTCAAATGTTACCTACTTGATGCATTGCCTACTTTGTTAATTGTTTACCATCCTTGAAGATGATTTCATTTACAATGGCGTAGAATTGCTTAGTATGCTTTAGGGTAGGCTTTTCAAAGTAAAAGTTTCGATATAATCAAAGATGGCATCTTGGCCAAAGAAAGAAAGAAGGAAGGTAGAATGAACTAGAGACTAGTTGGGTGGCTTATCTTGAATGTTGGGTAATGTTGCCGACTATGTCGCTTAAAGGCCACTCATTGTGGATCTTCCGAACGAGACACTTTGTAGTACTAGTCACATACTCCGGTAAGCCTACTTGGCTAATCCGATACTAAGACGAATGCCCACGACCGGGGAGTGGTGAGATGGCGGGAGAAGCGCGTGTACCCTCGTGGCTTGAATGTGTCCGGATTTGAGGTGTCTTTGTGCTCTCGGATGGCGTGGAGACGGCTTAAATGCGGGAGGATCCGTAGCGAGGTTGATATATGCAAGATTAAGTTCTACATATGTCGTGTGATAAGGAATCCCCAGCTGGAACTTGAATCAATTCGAATTGCTGGTGCTCCGCGGACATGGAGACTCGATTCATTACAGAAGCAATGTAGGACTGGTGAATTACTAAAACATGAGAAAAAGAATGGAATGAGCAGGATTGGAACATGGGATATGAACACTTAGTTGGAGATATTGGACTAAAATACTTAGAGGTAAAACTTGAAACTAGGATCAAGAATAGTAAGCTTTTAGCAAAGAATTTTTGAATCTTTCTACATCTTTACCTTGACCCAACACCTCCATCCCTAAGACCTTTGCCCTTTTTGGTCAGGTCAGTCTTGTTGAGTACTTTTGTACTCATGGTTTGTTAACCCTTGTTGCAGGTGAGACGCATGCGCAGGCTTGTTTTGGTCCCTGCTGCATGTCTGTGTTTGAAGTCAATGACGATGATGAGTGATGAATGGCCTTTGGACAAGGCACTAGTTTGTATGATAAATAAAGTTAATGTAATATTATCCCGCTACTATGGTTGTATAACACTTATGGTATTGTAAGTTTGAAAACAACTGGTTTGTAATTATGTTATCTTAAGACTTCCGCTATCATTTACTCTGGTATATATTTGAATAAATTGTTGTAATCTGCAATGACTGTGATTGGGATCCTGTTTGAAAAGAGAATCGTGGATGATTCGGGTTTCCCGAGAACACCCGACAGACCTGTTGAGTTGTTGGGAACTCGTGTACGCTATTCGAGGTCTGTTAAGACGACGATAGGTGCATGTGGGCCCGATTCCTTAGGAGGTTCTGCCACATGGAAGTGGTAGTGCTACAAGAAGAGTTAGTGGGAGCAACTATAGTGGGCATTAAAGAATCATCAATAATATCACATGTTAGTCCCACATCACATGTAACTATCACTTGTTCCTTCTTGGCCTCCTCCTTCTTGACTTGCTCAATGAGAGAGGAGTAAGCTTTTTCAAGCTTAGAGTGAGTTTTGCCAAGCTTCTCATGGGCTTCCATTAGCCTCTCATGAGTGGCATTGAGCTCATCAAAGGATTGCTCAAGAGATTTTAATTTCTTGCACAATTCTTTGCACTCCTTTCTCTTCATCTCATTGCAAGCATGCACTTGCTCACACATGTCCAAGAGCTCTTCCTTGGTGTACTCCTCACCATCATCACTCCTACAAGCATCACTTTCACATTCATCATCATCACTCACATCATATTTTACCTTGGTAGGTTTTTCCATAAGGCATGTTGATGGAGTGTCAAAGATGGAGGGCTTGTTGTTGATGGCGATGCTTGCTAGTGCTCTCTTGATAGATTTCTTGTCATCATCACTAGAGCTATCACTATCCGAAGAGCCATCACTATCCCAAGTGACTACATAGCCTCCACCCTTCTTCTTCTTTTGGAAGGTCATTCTCTTCTCCTTCTTCTCCTTTTGTTTCTTATCCTCCTTGTGCTTCTTCTTCTCATCCTCATCATTGTCACTATTATATGGACAATTTGCTACTACATGATCGGGGCTCTTGCAATTGTAGCATCTTCTCACATACTCTTTCTTCTTGGTGTGATCTCTTCTTTTTCTTGCACCATAGCCCTTCTTTTTCATGAATTTTCCCATCTTGCGCACAAAGAGAGCCATAGCTTCATCATCAATATCACTAAGATCATCATCATCACTTGATTCTTTCTTGGACTTACCCTTGTTCTTTGATGATGATGAGCTAGCCTTGAATGCTATGCTTTTCTTCTTCTTATCTTCTTCTTCCTTCTTGTCATCCTTGTCATCCCCCTACCTTTCCACACGATATGTCTCTTGGGTCATGACATCACCTAGTACTTGGTTGGGGGTAATGTCCTTCAATCCTTCTCTTATGATGAGTAATATCAACATCTCAAATCTTGGAGGTAGACACATCAAGAATCGATGAGAGACGTCATCATCCTTGATCTTCTCTCCCAATGCCTTCAAGTCGTTGACAATTACTTGTAACCGATGGAACATCTCTGGAATGCTCTCATTATCCTTCATCTTGAAGCTTGTCAATTTGTCCTTAAGAATGTACAACTTGGCACTCTTCACCATCGGTGTGCCCTTATATGTTTCCTCCAATCTTGTCCACACCTCATTAGTTCTTTCACAATCCTTGATTTGCTCAAACACCTTGGAATCAATGGCATTGTATATGGTGTTGAGAGCCATTATATTGCATTGCTTGTTGGTTCTATCTTGGTTGGTGGGATTGTCGGGATCAATGATGGCATAATCATTTTCGGTCACTTCCCATACTTGATTATTGATTGAACCAAGATACATTTTCATCTTTCTTTTCCAATAGTCATAGCTTATGCCATCAAAGAACGGTGGTTTGCCCCCCACATGGTTGAACACAACATGAGCCATAATATGACACCGAGGTTGTTAAGCCTTCAATCAAACGGTGACTACAGCTCTGATACCACTTGAAAGGTCCTAATATGGCTAGAGGGGGGGTGAATAGCCTATTTAAAATTCTACAAATCAACTAGAGCAATTTGATTAGTATGACAAATAGCATAATGCAAACTTGCTCTAGCTCTACATGGGTTGCAAGCCACCTATCCAATAATTCTACTTTCAATGATTACTTAGTCACACAAACTTGCTATGTAACTACTCACTAAGAGCTCTCAATCTTGCTACTCTAAAGAGCTCAACTAGATGAATGTAAATAATAAAGCATGCTCTTAATTCTAATTACACTAAAGAGCTTGCATCAACTAGTTTGCAAGAATGTAAATAAGTAAGTAGAGTGATTATACCGCCATGTAGGGGATGAACCAATCACAAGATGAATATATAGCCAATCAACGGGAGAATGCCAAAGACAAGAGACAAACGATTTTCTCCCGAGGTTCACGTGCTTGCCAACACGCTATGTCCCCGTTGTGTCGACCAACACTTGGTGGTTTGGCGGCTAAGAGGTGTTTCACAAACCTTATCCACACGATAGGACACTGCAAGAACCGACCCACAAGTGAGGTAACTCAATGACACGGGCAATTTACTAGAGTTACCTTTCGGCACTCCGCCGGGGAAGGTACAACTCCCCTTACAATCACCGGAGATGGCCACGAACAATCACCAACTCATGCCAATCCTCCACCGCTGCTCCAACCGTCTAGATGGTGACAACCACCAAGAAAAACAAGCGAAATCCACAGCGCAACAAGAATGCCAAGTGCCTCTAGATGCAATCACTCAAGCAATGCACTTGGATTCTCTCCCAATCTCACAATGATGATGGATCAATGATGAAGATGAGTGGGAGGGCTTTGGCTAAGCTCACAGGGTTGCTATATCAATGAAAATGTGTAAGAGAGTGAGCTTCAACCGGCCATGGGGCTTAAATAGAAGCCCCCACAAAATAGAGCCGTTATACCCCTTCACTGGGCATAACGCGGGCTAACCGGACGCTCCGGTCAAACTGACCGGACGCTAGCCCTTAGCGTCTGGTTACCCGATGGACGCCACGCGTCACCAGCTTCAAACGTTGTTCGTCAGATTTCAACGGCTACGAAGCTGACCGGACGCTCCGGCAAAACTGACCAGACGCTGAACTCCCAGCGTCCGGTCGTTTACAGTAAGGGTCAAAATCTGGTTTTCTTCGACCGTACGCGTCTGGTCCACCTCGACCGAACACAGAGCAGTGTCCGGTGCAATACCCTAAACACTGTGTCACTAAGTCAGCTCAACCGGACCCAGCCTCCAGTGTCCGATCAGGCTGAGACCAGCGTCCGGTCAGTGGATGATCAGTAGGACTGACTCCACTTCACTTCTATCTTCGTCACCCTTGTTCAAATGTGCTAACCACCAAGTGTATCACCTTGTGCACGTGTGTTAGCATATTTTCACAAACATTTTCAAGAGTGTTAGTGATCCACTAGATCCTAAATGCATATGCAATGAGTTAGAACATCTAGTGGCACTTTAACAACCGCATTTCGATACGAGTTTCACTTCTCTTAATAGTATGGTTATTTATCCTAAATGTGATCACACTCTCTAAGTGTCTTGATCACCAAAACAAATGACTCCTATCATTTATACCTTTTTCTTGAGCCTTTTGTTTTTCTCTTTCTTCTTTTCCAAGATTAATCACTTGATCATCACTATGCCATCGTCATTTTCATGATCTTCGTTATTGCTTCATCACTTAGAGTTGTGCTACCTATCTCATAATCACTTAGATAAACTAGGTTAGCACTTAGGGTTTCATCAATTAACTAAAACCAAACTAGAGCTTTCACCAGTCCACCTCAGCCTAGATGAAAACCAGGTTAAACTTTTTCTTAACATAAAAATATCACCATTTGCATGCCTTGATTCCAATGTTGGTCAAAATCAAAACATACAACTGTTCGTATACACTAATTCTACATCACCGTTGGGCAGAAATAGAATTAATGTATAAAATCATTAAAATTCACAACTGTTCTTACACACTAATTCTACATCACCGTTGGGCAGAAATAGAATTAATGCATAAAATCATTAAAATTACGATATTGTTATTAACAACGTTGGTCAGAAAATAACAACATCATAATCATGTCAAAGTCTATTTTTCTCCAATTAAATATCACGTTTGTTCAAAATAACTGAAGAATAAACATTTCTTTAGCAGCGGAAAAACTCTCTTTTTCACCAATTAAATATCACGTTTGTTCAAAATAACTGGAGAATAAACATTTCTTTAGCAGCGGAAAAACTCTCTTTTTCTCCAATTAAATATCACGTTGGTTCAAAATAACTAGAGAATAAACAATTTCTCTATAGCAGCGGAAAAAGCATACTCAATTTCTAGAATTTTACCCATAGGGAAACTCCTCTTTGCTATTTTCTTTTAAGTCATTAATCTATTTCCAGGAAATAAACTAAATTCTCTAGAAAAAGAAAAAAATGGCTCAATTCGTTCCTGTTCATTCGACCCGGACTTAATTCAGCCCGGTCCAGCTCGCGCGCGCGCCCGCAACCCCTTCCCAAGCCACAACCTGGGCCTGGGCCGGGAAAATGGCCTGGCGCTCTTCCCCGCCTGGGCCAAAATCAGGTTCAGTTGATCTGCGCCGTTCGATGGAGATCGATGGCTGCGCGCGCTCTTCGGCCAAACAAAAATGGCGACGGCGCCGCTCTCCTGAAACACTATCTCATTCAGCGCCTCCCTTCCTCTCTCTTCCCCGCTCTCCTCTTCCATTCTCTCAGCCGCAGTGAGCACCGAGCGAGCAACCGAAAGTGACGCAGCGAGCGAGCGGGTAGCCATGGCACCGTTGCCGGCCCTCTCGCCGGCGTGCGCGCTCCCCAGTGGGTGAGTGCGCCGCCATCGAGCGGCCTAGCCGCGGCTCCCCCTTGGCCGAGCCCGGCGAGCAGCTGCCCCCGGCTCGGCCCTTCTTCTCCCGCGCCGGCGAAGGGTCATTCCGACGCACGGCGAGGGTAGGTCCATTCCCCCTTTCCCCTTCTCCGATTTGGATTTCTTTCTATTCTTCCTTTTCTTCTTTAGATCTCTTTTGGTGCTCAGATTGAACCGATTTGGGATGGGGATCGAAGTTAGGGTTAGGGTTTTACTGTTTCTCTTCCCCGTTGAAGACTTTACGGGTTTAGGGTTCGGCCTCGTGTGCCGAGGGCCCTTCCTTTTCTTCTTCTTTCTTTGGTTTTCCTTTCTTTTCTTCTCGGATTCAACCGATTTGGGGATCTAGGGTTAGGGTTTCTGTTTGTTTCGGTTCATCTCATTTATTTGATTCTTTTCTTTCTTTTCTATTTGTACCGAATCATTCTCTTCCCTTCTTCGTCATGAGTTAGGGTTAGGGTTCTTTTCTCCGTTCCTTTCTCTTTTCCCCGTCTTTTCTTTTGGATCCTTTTCTGGATTTTCTTCTCAGATCCGAAACGGTGGACTGTTCTTTTCTTGCCGCGCGCCGGCGAAGACAGCGGTGTGGCAACTTTCCCCGCGCGGTGGCGGTGGTGACTGGGAGTTTAGTGACGTTCGCCACCCCCCGGTCTTTCTTCTCTTTTTTTTTACCCAGTTAGGGTTAGGGTTTCAATCCGAAATGGATTGAACCATTATTCTTTATTTTCTATGCTCTACCCCATACTGTAAACCGGCTCTGGTACCATTGTTGAATACATAGAGTACCTCTAGGAGTAGATTCGGGGTAAAGCCTCTTATCTTGGATGGGAAACAGTTGTTGTACCTTGGTATGGGTCACCCTTTAGGTACATGGCCACCGGTGTCGTGGCAGCTCCGGCGTAGACGCAGGTACCGCGGCGTTGTAGTGGCGATGCAGTGGATGTCCAGTGGCCCGGTGTAACCCTGCAGGGATGATGCAGAGGCGACGGCAGTGCGGTGGGGCATCCCGTCGCTGGCAGCACTCCTTTGGATCGGGTTAGGTTTACTGTGGATGGGATTATGGCGGCTCCGGTCAATCTCGTTATCCGAGCCCAGTTCCCCACTCATCTATTTATATTGTTGTGCGACAAGGGCCCACCAACCATATTAGGGTTGGGCGCCCCCGATCAGAACGCAGATCCAAGGAACCAATAAGCCGTTGGGCATATTGGTGAAGATCAACTAACTAACAGATCCTACACTCTAGCTACAACGGTCTTGCTCCTGCCTCCTTCCTTGTTCATCCCCCGCTTCTCTTCTCCTTGCAATGCATGATATGACGTGGTTCATCTTCTCCGTCTCTTCTTCCTCTTCCTCTTCCTCTTCCCTACTCTTCTCTTCAGAGTTGAGAGTGATAGACACGGAGAGAGACGGATCAGTGGTCTCTTCATCTGTTATATCCCACCAGTGACTCGCTTGGTGAGTCATCAACAGGTGATCTGTCTAGCTGCATGAGCAGTGTTTGATATGGTGTCTCAATTTGATATGCAGAGAACGGGATCAATGGGTGCGCGGTGCAGCGGCGGCTGCGACGGGCGTGAGGACGGCACCGTGGAGGCGCTGGTGCAGTGGCAGAAGGTGAGCGACTTCCTGATCGGGGCGTCCTACATGTCCATCCTGCTGGAGCTGCTGCACTTCGCCACCTGCGCCGACCTCAAGCCGCTCCGGTGGGTGCTCCTCCAGTTCGGCGCCTTCATCGTGCTCTGCGGCCTCGTCCACCTCGTCGCCGTCTTCACCTACGCCCGCCCGGACTCGGGCCGACTCCTCGTTGCCATCACCGCCGCCAAGGCGCTGGCCGCCGTCGCCGTCGCCGCCGTCTCCCTCCCCACCTTCATCCCGCAGCTGCTCCGCCTCAAGACCCGCGAGGCGCTCCTCCGGGACAAGGCGCGCCAGCTGGACCGCGACGTTGCCCTCGTCAGGCGCCGCGAGGAGATCGCCGCGCGCGTCGTCCGCGCCATCACGCAGCACATCCGCCGCGGCGGTGGAGGCGGAGCCGGAGGTGCTCTCCATCCAGACACGCACGCCGTCCTGCGCACCGCCGTGTTCCACCTCTCCGACGCCCTCAGCCTCAGCAGCTGCGCTGTCTGGATGCCCGCGGCGTCCAGTGATGATGGCCACAGCCTGCTCCACCTCGTACATCAGCTGCCTGAAGATGAGCACCAAGCCCCGACGATGACGACGAGGAAGGCCATTCGCATCACTGACCCGGACGTGGCCGCCGTCATGGCCAGCAAGGACGCCAAGGTGCTGAGGCCGGGCTCGGCGCTCGGGACGACGTCTGGTCATGGACGTGCGGCTGCCATACGGATGCCTATCCTGACGGTGTCCAACTTCGTCGACGCATCATCCTCAGGATCAGATGGGCAGGGAGCTGCTGTGAGCTACGCGATCATGGTCTTGGTTCTTCCGACTACAAAGAATCACAGGGCTAGAGGAGGAGGAGGAGCACGAGAGTGGAACAGGCAGGAGCTGGAGATCGTGGAGGTTGCCACGGACCAGTTAGCCGTGGCGCTGTCGCACGCGGCGGTGCTGGAGGAGTGGCAGCTGACTCGGCACAAGCTGGCCGAGCGGCAGAGGGTCCTGGCGCAGGCCCGGCACGACGCCGCAGTGGCTACCAGGGCCAGGGACGCCGCGCAGAGCGACATGCGCGACGGCGTGCTGAGGCCGATGCACTCCGTCGCGGGGCTGCTCTCGCTGATGCAGGCGCAGCAGCAGCAGGACGGGGCCTTCCGTTGCGCCGAGCAGAGGGTCGCCGTGGATGCCATGGCCAGGATCAGCGCCCTCTCCTCCACGCTGATTGACGACGTCATGGCGGCGCTGCTGACGCCGGCGACTGCCCGTGGTGAGCCGGCGTCGGCGGGTGCCGGCGTGAGCTTGGCGCGGAGGCCGTTCGATCCCCGCGCGATGGTTAAGGACGCGGCCGGCGTGGCGGGGTGCCTCGCCCATTGCAGGGGGCTCGGCTTCTCGCATCGGGCGGAGATGAGCTCTCTGCCCGCCAAATGCTGTGTGGTCGGCGACGACAGGCGCGTGTTCCACCTCCTGCTGCACATGCTTGGCGTTCTGTTGGACCAGTGCGAATGCCATTGCCATGACCTCTGCTTTGCCGTGGACACTGTTCCGGTGGGTGACCAGGAGACCATGTCAGGCTCAGGCCTCCCTGATTGGATCACCCCCAACTTCTCTGGCTGCAACATGGTGTGTGTCAGGTTCCGATTTGGGATCACAAAACACTTCAGAGACAGCTTACTGCTTTCGTGCAGCCCACGACCTCAAGAAAGAATCAGAAGAAGGACCAGCACCAGCGTCAGTTCAGTTTCAGTCAGCTCCGAGACGCGGCTAAGCATCGCTACGTGCAACAAGATCGTGCAGGTGAGCTCTGTTCCTATGTACAGTACTTCGAAACAATGCCTGTTCCATGTATTTAGATACAACATATCAAGAACCTAAATTGGCTGACCGTTCTCTCGTCAGATGATGAACGGTAAGATGTGGCACGAATCCACGTCAGAGTCCAGAGGCCAGCATGGAGAGCACATGAGCCTCATCCTGCACTTCCAGCTCGGCTATGGAGTCGCATCACCCTCTGCCTCCTCCCCATCAGGCGGCGGCGGCGGATTCTACCGCATCGGTGGCAGATTCGGAGCGCCCTCGCCGTCCACCAGTGCTCCTCCTCAGTACAACTTCAACGGCCTGCGCGTCCTGCTCTCGGACAGTGACGACACCAGCCGGGAGGTGACGCGGAGGCTCCTGGAGAGGCTCGGCTGCCATGTGCTGCCGGTCCCGTCGGCCGCGCACTGCCTCAGCCTTCTACTGGGGAGCGACACCGCCGGCGCGATAATCCGTCGTTCCAGTTCCCTACTTGCAACCCCAGGCGGTGCTTCTGGACCTCCACACACCAGCCGCAGCTAGCGTTGACGACGCCAGTGCGATGGATGGCCCCGTTCGCTTCTCTACGCACGTTTTTTTTCAATCAGAACAGTATTTTTTTTCTCACATTAAATCAGTTAAAATGGTGTTCGGTTTGTTTTTTCAGTAAAGCAAACGGCACCGATGGGTTTGAGGTCGCCCTCAGGATCCGGGAGGTCACCGGCGACAGGTTCAGCTTGTAGAATAGAATTATGCAACAGGACAACTTTCATTAATGAATACAGTGCACATATATATATGATTACAACCGAGGGTCTTTGACCATGACTGTACACTCAAGCGGACGAGCGTGCCTGGCGGGCATGCGTGGAGCGCGAGGACCGGGCACGTGAGGTCGTGACGAGCGAGTCACAGGTACGGCATGCGCGTCGTGCGCGTGAAGAACGCGCGAGCTGTTGGAGCCGTCGTGGATCCGAGAAGCCTGGGACGCCTCAGCCGTTGAGGACTAGGTTCCGCTGACACAGCTGGCTGCTCATACTTGTCGCGCTGCCATTGCCACCGAGAGCAAGCTGCATCGACGTCCGCGACGTGTGCAAGCGGACGGGAGTGAATGGCGTCATCCACAAACCCATCACGCTGCCAGCACTGGCAGCTCAGCTTCACACAGTTGTCCACAACGACAGCTGAACAGTGATCCCCACGTACCTACGGCCTGTTTGGACTACTCAACTCCCTTCTTTTCAAACTTGTTTGTAGCTCTACTCTTAAGGCTATCTCCAACAGCACGAAGGCAAACACGAGACCCATTCCAGCTATTGAGTCACGCACAGTGAGAAGAGAGAGCACCCAAAACTTGCCTTCTCCAACCGTCAAACGCAAACGCAGAGCCCCGCCGGCGCCCCTCCCCTTCTTCCCCGGCGCTCCCTCCCCTTCTTCTTCTTCCCCGGCCGACCCCTCTCCTGGCCAGATCCGGCGGAGCCCGCGCCCGGCGGAGCTCGAGCCCGCGCTCGGTGGAGCCCGCGGCCAGCGGAGCTCGCGCCCGCGCTCGGCGGAGCCCGCGGCCGGCGGAGCTCGAGCCCGCGCCGGCGTCGTCGCAGGTGACGCCCGTCCAGGCGCAGGGCGAGCGCGTCCGCGGCGGCCGAAGATTTGCGTCGTCTCTGTCGAGGACGCTTATTTGCGTTTCCGTTCGGGTGCTAGGCAAAATAGGTTAGCTGATTGGGTCTTTTGTTGGACCGTGTATTTGGCTACCCAAACCACTGTGTAGAACGCAAAATACGTTTAGGTAATATTATTGGAGACGGTCTAACTTTGTTTGTTAAACAAGATAGATCAATAGATCGTTTTTTTCCTAAAACCAATCATATAGGATATGGAGGGGTAAAAAACACTCTCAGGCAGATTGGGAAAATGATTCCCTTTCTTTAAATATTGTTCTCAATTATAACAAAAGTCATCTCTCAAACCCCTTTTGAAAAGGGAATACTACACCCACCCCATCTCCTTTCCCTTTCAACTTTTAGATGGAATTTGTGTTTATCCTAGCTATCAGGTGCCAATTAATTAGGGCGTTACTAGCGCCCAGACACCCGGACGAACGACCGTGGCTGCTTGTTTCCCGCGTGTAGCGAGCGGACGGCGCGGACCTCAGCTTGCTCTAGGGCCACCACATGAGCATCGCGCCATCGTCGACCCGCCCAAGGCCACCACCTCCACGGGCGTCTGCGTGCTCGTCGGGTAGGATTTCCTCGCCGAGCTCAAACTGTCGTGGTGAGATGGAGGGAAGGGAAGGGAGGGGAGAGAGAGGACAGAAGAGGGCGAGGTGCGCCACACGAGGAAGGAGCAAGGTAGGAGCCGAAGCCCTGCGGTAGGCCGCTATCTGCCAACCACTGGCATCATTGCAACATGTGCAACACCCGATCTGCTTTTGAAATATTCATATGAAACATTTGCAACATACGTATGAAGACAGATAAAACACATGAAACATGCGTCTGAAACACTTGCAAAAACACCTAAAAACACTTGAAAAGTCATTGCAAAACATATGGAACATTCAGATAAAACACTTGCAACATATGCGTAAAACATATGCAGCATCCAAATAAACAAACTAGCAACATACGTCTACAACATTTGGAACAGACGCGTGCAACATACATGTATAGCCATTGCAACATGTGCAACATTTTGATCTAGTACGAAACACTAGAAACGATTAAAATATGTGATTGCAACATGCGCTAGTTAGGGGGACGTCAACGGCCCAGCGTACACCTAGACGCAGGCCTTCCCTTCCTGTCGACAAGCGAGGTTGATGGGGGCGCACGCGTAAGCCTCCCTAGGCGCAGGCGCATGCCTCCCCTGGCTCCCCTTTCGCGATGGGCGAGGTGGATGGGGACATGGCGTGGGATGGTGGCACGGACCGTGGAGCAGTCAGGGATGAGGCACACACTCCTGAAAACTCGAATATTTCTGTGTGTGTAAAAACCCACGGAAAAATTCGAATACCCACGGAAAAAATATTTTTCTGACGGTGTACCGTCAGAAAATAATACACAGAAATATAATGACGGAAAAATCAAATTTTTCTGTGGGTTCACCGTCAGAAATAATTTTTCTGTGGGTCTCACACGCATAGAAAAATTGTGTTCGCCCAGATTAAAACTAATTTTTCTGTGTGTTAATCCACACAGAAAAAAGAAATAAACGCACAGAAAAACACATGTTTTTTCTATCGGTCTAGGTGAACTCACAGAAAAATTCATTTCGCCCAGATTAAAAAAATATTTCTGTGTAGCCAGCCTCACATGAAAAAAGAGTTAAACACACACAAAATTATTTTAAAACAGTAGCAACAGCATATTAAAATATATATTTTTCATACAGTAATTTCTGTGCATGACCAACAAGGTTTCATTCAAATAATACATAAATCAGTCGTTTATCATGAATGGAGTTAACACTTATGTCAAAAATAAACGGCGACAGGCTGCCTCCGCTTGCCCACTGCCTGCCTGAGCCTGAGCCTGACCTCGGGGACAGGAGAAGGCCACCGGAGCTCTGCATTGCCAGCAGCAGCCCAGTCACAAGAAGCATGCACAATGTATTCTGAGTTCATTCAGACTCGCGTGATATGATTTACCTCGGTCTGGGACTCCGTTAGGAGCGGGACGACGGCTTCCGTCGTGCCTAGCCTGCTCATGCTGAGAACCTTCAATCAAAGATAGGCAATACAGATCAGCAGATGAGAGGATGGTAAGCTAGACAACATGGAACAGAGGAGTGGTGGTGGTGATAGTCGAAGAGGATGCAATCGAGTACCCTGTTGGAGTTTGGAACGAGCTCCTATAAGTTCTTTAGTTGAAACGTTTTTCTAGCAAAAAAAAACATTTATCCACTTGAATCTTCAGCATGGAATGGATTTTGTTACTTTTAACTTCGATTATTTTTTCCCTTCTAGCTTCTATTATTTCATCACACTTCCAAGTGCATTTTTATATATCAGTTTTTATATTAACATTTATTGTTGTTATTATTTTTGTATTCATCCTATATAAGGAAAATTATAAAGCATATTACGTTATGATTCACTATCTTATTTGATACCTCCTGCCAAAACATAATAAAAGAAACACAAGTCACAATCTAGTGGATTTATTGATCAATTCAAGAGTTCATCCCAAATATATAAAAAAAGGACAATTTTCCTTAGCATACAGGTGATGAACTGTCAATAACTCAAAGAATAGAATGCATTTTAATCCTATAAAGAATACTCGGTACAAATAACCTCTCTGCAGTCAATACACATGCTTCAGGCCAATAGGAAGAAGTACCTCAGATGGGTGTGTAGTGAGAAAGAATCCGACAGTAGGTGCAAACTCATTCCCATGCCTAAAAGTGTTCAGATTTTGGACAAATGGTTAGTGCACTATATCATTCTCTATTAAATGAAGACATGGCATTACAGATAAGGACATCGGAACACATTACAAATGGAAGTAAACCAAATGGAGCATGCACACAAATACTCAACCATTTCACACAGCGCCAAACAGTTTTAAGAATGTTAAAAGGCTGGATGAAAACAATTAAGAGAAAGCGAAAGTGGCAGCAAGCTGCTGCTTATCTAACACTACTCATATGCATGTTGTTGGGGTCCAAAATCGCACGAAACATGTTCAAATAGCATTCTATCATTTTGTGTCATATATAGCAAAGTCCCTTCCAAAATACTAAGGTTGTGAGCACTCCATGGTAAAGTAGCATCACAATCACTTGTTTGTGCCAATTAAAAAGGAACTCAAACTCTAAGTAAGCTGTTGATTAATTCTGTACAACACTTCCATCTGACAAACTAGAACAATGGATATGTAGCACAACTGACAGTGACTGATTCATAAAAGGAAACCGGTTCATGTAGTGAAAAATTTGTTGGCATTCTCAACACAAATCATCAACATTATTTCCGAATAATTGGTAGTTGAAATGTTGCAAGAATTGGGACTTGTAGTTAGCGGATACTTATACCTGTTTGGGGAGCAGTAGTAGACGAAATGGGCACCCGGGGGCACCATCTTCATCCCTTTGAACTTGGGCCCAACAGAGAACATCTGTAGAAGAACGAGAAGCAGGTAGAGGTGAAACCCGTCACATTGTTTGACGCACGCACCAAACAGCAAGCTGCGAGACGCGATTACTACAAGGGAATTGTATTTGAGATTACTGTATTACAAAATAAGAGCTACAAATGCTAGTTACTGATCAAGCAATTCAGCAACTCCATGTTATGGTAGGTTACTAAGCAATTCAGCCATAGAACTTCAGTTGTTACACAGATTTTCTGAACAAAAGAACAATAAGAAAGAATAATAACTTCTAAGATATGCATTTCAGAATTCATATGATCTGCGGTAGGGTGCTTGGACAACTGCAAAAGTTGCATAGAATACTACTTCTACAATCTTAATTTCTTACATCTGCAGTTCTGTCATCTGTGGGAATTCTTGAAGCAAAATTTAATTACATCATTCATCAGTTGTGTGGCATCTCTATTTTCAAGACTACAGAAAAACAACAAAGTTTGGGACCAATTCCAAACACCTAATAAAACCAGCATGAGGATTATTATCATCATGATGCAATAATCACAAGATTCGAAAATAAATTTGCATCACAGATTGCACATAAAAAATACAACAACCAACAACCACCACCACGCCCGCGTAAGCCACCACCACCACCACCATGACCATCGGTCGGATCCGGGAGAGGAGGGACGGATCGACCGGGTGAAGATGGGGAGGGAGGGCACACGTCGGGGAAGAAGAAGGGCGAGGGAGGGTGCTAGCGGGGGGGACGAGAAGGGGAGGGAGGGCCGCCCGCCACCACCACCCCCCGCCGCCACCACCACCATCACCAGCAGCCACCGGCCGGATCCGGGAGAGGAGGGCTGGATCCGGCCAGTGAAGAAGAAGAGGGAGGGGGCACCCGTCGGGGAAGAAGAAGGGGAGGGGAGCGCGCCCGCGAAAGAAGGGAGAGGAGAGGGCGCCATGAGGAGAAGAAGGGGGAGGGAGGGCCGCCACCACCACGCCCATGCCCGCCACCACCACCACCACCACCGCAGACACCGGCAGGATCCGAAAGAGGGAGGGCCGGATCCGACCGGGTGAAGAAGGGGGAGGGGAGGGGCACCCGCCGGGGAAGAAGAAAGGGGAGGGGAGGGGCGCCCATCGGGGAAGAAGAAGGGGGGGGAGGGGCGCCAGTATAGTTGGCCAAACAGGCCGCACGCATGGCACTAGCATGGGCACGGCCAGGCACGGCCCGGTCAGGCACGGCACTACGCGGCACGGTAGACTAGCCGTGCCATGCCTGTTAGTGCCGCCGTGCCGCTGTGCTAGCCCAGGCACGGCACTATCAAGTATTAGCCATGCCGTGCCATGTCACTAGGCACGGTGGCCCAGCAGTGCCCGTGCCAGCACTGGCACTATAAGTGATCAACACTTCAAACTGATCACAAACACAACAGAGAACAAAATAACATTTTATTGGGAGCTTTAGTGCAATGGCTGCCTCATTAAAAACATGTCTAGGTAAAACTCACCCTTGTGAGAAACCCTAAACATGAAAAAAGAGTACAGCCCAACTCCAATTATAAAGTTCATCAAAGTCCAGTCCATAGTCCATAATATTACAATCCCATTACATAAATGATAACTAATCAAGATAAAGTTCTTCAAATGCTTCTTCAAGCTCCTTGTCCTCCACCATGTGTTGCAGCCGAGCTTCAAGACCTCCCAATCTTTGATGCAGGTCAAGATCTCCACCATTTCAGGCTTTAGCTTCCTCCGCCGCTCCTCGATGATCCTGCCAGTCATACTAAAAGTGGATTCTGAAGATATGGTTGAAACAGAGAAGATTAAAATATCATTAGCCATGATTGACAAAGACTTTGGATATGTGAGTTTGTCTTGATGCCACCAGTCCGAGGATGTTAAAATCATCATCTAAATGGTTAAAGAGTGTCACAGGTCCAAGTAAGAAACAAGTTCGAAAACATTAGAACTCAAGAACTTGCGACTGCGGCAGGGCGATTCTGAGATGTATCTCTAGCCATGATTAGAGTAGCAGTGCGATATGCATACCACCACCACCACCAACATCACTATCATCATCATAAATTTCATCCCAAGCGGACCTTTTTTTTGGAATAGGTTAGGAGGCGATCCTCCTCAACCTAACACCTCCATATTTCTTCTCATACTTATTGTAGACATCAGTAAGTCGAGCTCTAGTGCCAACCTAGTAAGCACTATAATCTGTACTAGTAAGGGTACCCAACCTCCTAAGCACTCTAATGAAACCTTTCATTTTAGCTCTGGGTCCAGGATGAATGCAAAAGAATAAAGCAAAGGTATGTCCCTCCAGTATTTATTATATTTGTCCATCATAGGTTGAACCACAGGTCTGATTTGATTATCATTAGCATAATTCTTTAGGTGCATAGCAATCTTAACAAGATAATGAATCATGAGTGGAGATGTAGGATAGTACACACCAGACAATGCAACTGTAGCATCATAAAACAGTTCAAGAAATTTAAGCACGTTTTCTGCCATAGCCCAATGGTCATCAGTTAAAAGCAACTGACCACCTTCAGCCCTAGGATATTGAGCATGGATGAAAGTAGTGAATGAGACCTTATGTGGAAACAAATGCTTAAACATTAGGTATGTAGAATTCCACCTAACTTCCATGTCCAGTTGAAACTTTCTAGGCCTAACACCAGTGGCAATGCAGTAACTTTTATATGCAGCAATTCTCTGGTTAGATGAGTTGAAGAAAGATATTGCAATTCTAAATTTTTCAATCAAAGGCTTAAGAGCAGTTAGGGCCTCCTTAACAATCAGATTGATAATGTAACATGCACAACGCTGATGCAAGAACATAGAATTAACTGCATTGTCTAAATCACCGCTATCATTAGATGATGCATTGACCACAACTTCAATACCAAGATATTTAGAAAGAACAGGTCTAAGTTTTTGCATGGCTGATACATTAGATGATGCATTGTCCAAAGTAACAGCAAATACTTTTCCAGTCAAACCATAATCAGCAAGCACAGATGCAACAAGATCAGCAATGTTTTGTCCATTGTGGGAACAATCCATAAGCCTAAGACCAAGCACTCTCTTCTCTAGTTGCCAATCAGAGTTTATGTAGTGAGCCACAACACTAAGGTAGTCCTCTTTGGCATTACCAGACCAAATATTAGAGGTTAGACACACACAGGTCGTCCTCGACATCATCTCCGGCCAACCCGCACAACTGCCTCTCTTGGTTGGAACCGACCTCAAGCGTCTCGTCATCGGATCCAGCCATCGCCACTCGTCGGCACCCCGGTCCCTCAACGGCTTCAGACAAAACAGAGCAAGGGTTAGTACAGATTGAGGGTTCGAGTGAGGGTTAGGGTTAGGGTTATGGACTTACCTTCAAAGCCGGAGCACCAGAGTCACCGGCGAGGTCGACGAGGCATGGATCCGACGAGCACAGACGACGAGGGACGGATCCGGCGAGGAAACCGATAGATCCAGAGAGGAAACCGATGGATCCGCCGAGGACGAAGCGAGATCAAGGGTTAGGGTTAGGGAATGTGCTAGTGCCGGCCAGCTATTCCAATGGCTGGATCCAACGGTCCGATGGGAGCGAGGCCGGAGATCCGACGGATCTGGCGAGGAAACCGACGGATCCGGCGAGGAAACCGATGGATCCAGCGAGCTCGATGACGGATTCGGTGAGGACGAAGAGAGATCAAGAGTTAGGGTTAGGGATTGATCAAGGGTTAGGGTTAGGGATTGTGCCAGTGCTGGCCAGCGATGGCTCTAGAGGCCACCGGAGAGCAAGAAGAAGAGAGGAAGTCGGGGGTGAGAGAGGAGAGCGAGTCGTCGACGCGGTGACGCCAACTCGCCGAGAGAGGAGAGCGAGGCGAGAGAGGAGCGGGCGAGATGGCGCTGTGGGGGAGAGCCGAGAGAGACAGAGAGTGAGACTGAGTCTCTAAGAGCAAATGAATTAGGGCAACGGAGACTGAGAGCGAGGCAAGACCACGACCGTGAGAGCGCTGCGGTTTTATAGCCCATGATTCCAATGGCCGGATCCAACGGTCGGATGGGAGCGACGCCGGGATCCAACGGCCACTGCGCGCGAGCGCGCCGTGCGGTGCGGGCCGGCCCATATAGCGTCTTGATGCGGGCGCCGCCTTTGCGGGGAATAATGACGGCCGAGCACGACACTAAGGCAGGCCATGCCAGTGCTTCAGCACGAAGCCGTCGGGCGGGCCGTTCTGGCCGTCTTGATTCGATGTCGTTCTTGGGCTGGCCCGTAGTGCACGGGCCAAATGGCCAACTATAAGCGCCAGCGGGGAAAGAAGGGGAGGGAGGTCGCCGCCACCACCACTCCCGCCGCCGCCACCACCACCACCACCACCACACCACCGGCGGATCTGGGAGAGGGAGGGCCGGATCCGGCCGGCTGAAGAAGGGGGAGGGGAGGGGCACCCGCCGGGGAAGAAGGGGGAGGGGAGGGGCGCCGACGGGGGAGAAGAAGGGGGAGGGCGCGGATCTGCTCGGTCGTCGACAGTGGCGACGGATCCGGATGTGGCCCCGCCTCGTCCTCGCGCCACCGGTGAGGGAGGGAGAGTAGAACCGCCGGAGTTGATGACGATGCACGCTGCTGCAGGCGTGGAGGTGGTGGTGCCGGATCCAGCCGCCTGGGGGCGCGCCAACCATGGATTTGGCCGGATCCGGGGGTGAAGGAGAGGGGCCGCGCCCGCCGCGTCGATGAAGAGGGAGAGGGAGGAGGGGAGGAGCGATGGCGCTACTCGGGTAGGGGAGGAGTGGCGGCGCTGCTCGGGGAGGGGAGGAGCCCCCGCGCTGAGTCGCAGAGGGAGGGGCGCGGCGCTAAGTCGCGAGGAGTTGAAAGGAGAGAGTGAGGCAGGGAGCGCGGTTCTGAGTCGCGTGCAAGGGTGTTTGGGGGCGGCGGCCGGCGGGTTAGGGTTAGGACTTTTTTTCCCTGTGTGTCCATATATTTTTTCTGTGCGTTTTTAAAGAACCGACAGAATAAATTGCATTTTTCTGTGAGTGCTGATTTTTCCGTGTGTGTATTGTCACGCACAGAAAAATCATACAATTATTCTATGGGTTTTCGTATTTTTTTGCCGGGATATTTTGAAACCGACAGAATAATCGTAATTTTTCTGTGCGTACCGAAAAAAACGCACAGAAAAATTCGTCACCCACAAAAATATTCGAGTTTCCAGTAGTGACAGGGGTAGCGCCGCCACGCTGGAGAAGGCCGCGACGGGTGGTTGCGCTGCCTGCGCACTACTACTGTAATCTTTTACCTAGGCGGACATCACAACCGCCTCGGGACAAAGGTCACGATAAATTATTTTTTACCGAGGCGGTTCAAATGCCCGCCTCCGTAAGTTAAATAAATATCTTGGTCAGGTTACTATTGCTCGGGTATTCAACTGGGATGTACACCAACGGAGAAGCAAACAGGCTGTAAAAGAAACTTGATCAGTCATATCACGAGGCCAACCAATGTGATTGGGTCAAAAAAAATTTGTACCGTTTGCTACCTCTGGCAGATTAGTCCATCATAGCGAGCTCTTTGTTGTTGATGGTTCCTTTGCTGTGTAACAATGTATCAGTTTATTCTCTTTTATGGTGTGGGAACATTAATAGAAGATGGCATTTCACTGCCTTTTTCCCCACTGGACGCCCATATTCTGGCTTGATGGATCACATTTCATAAAATATGGTACCATTCTTCAGGGTTTACAGAGAAGGCTTGCAGTTGCCAAACATACATACTTGGAACATCATTTCATGTTTACTGCGTCGGACCCATTGTTGCATTGTCATGTTGAGCAAAGATATATTTGAAAAAAAATGAACAAGTGCGATGACTTTGGTAGGGATTTAATGCTTGAATGTTGAGCAAATATTTTACCTTGTCAGAGTGATTTTATATTGTTGTGGTCAATTGTCGTAACTGTACAGTGCTAAATGTTCCAACAGAGATGTTCACTGTCTGGTCTGGTCTGGGTCTTCATTGTTAACGGACAACTGTCTGGGCTTTAATCCATCTGTGGCTTTGTATTTGCAAGCTTCCACCGCCTCAATGACTAAACGAAGCTCAAGTTCCCTGTTCGCTCGGCTTATAAACCGTACTTTTTCAGTCAATGAACAATATTTTTCTCTCACAACAAATCAGCCAACAGTGCTTTCAGTCATTACTTCGAAGTACAGCCTTCAAGTTCCAACAACTTTGCAAGCAGATCACATGCTCAGTTGTGCTTCTACAAGATGCTAAGAGTTGAGCAGGTTACCGGACAAATTTGAATTTAACAAAAGCTGACCCGACCGACCAGGACCAGGACCAGGTTCTATTGTATTGTATGCAACAACTTCCCTCTCTCTGTCACCAAGGAGCAACAAGTTCAGCTCCATGTACATGCAAATGCAAGCACTGCATGTTCTGATCATCTGCATGCTAGCTAATAAGCAGCACACACAGGCCTGAAATGGTACTGCTGTGTCCTGCATTCGAATTGTGCTCCTTATTTTCTTCTTGTTTGGGACGAGAAAAAGTGGGGGAAGAAGAGGCGCGCGTGAGGACGCGGGACCGACCATACGAGCCGCACTCTTCTTCGTGAAGCTTCCCGCCGGCGCTATAAGACGCCGTCGAGGCGAGTGCACGCTCGTCGTAGTTAGAGTCGAACATTCGGTCGTAAGTATGTGATGAAAGGCCGGGGGGGTTACGTGGTGGTTGGGTTAACCGGCCGTTAACATGACGCAAGTAGATCGAGGCTCATAAGATCCATCGGAGATAGATCGAGGAAGCTGCGCTCGTCGTGCTTGCATTGCGTCATATGCCACGGGCCGAGGAACCACGCGCGTCTCTAATCCCTGTTGCGTCCTGAGTCTGTCCGTTAGGGCAGGGCCGGCCGACGCAGACACGCAGGCAGCCACCGGACGACGTGATTGATTGCGGGATCACGAATAAATTATATTATTGTATGGTGGAAAAGCGAGGAGAGAAAGATAATAAGATGATCTATTGCTGAAATTTGTTTTTTTCGATAAACAGTGAACACTTCTTTTCGTGTTTTGTTTGATGAAGAGTACAAAAATATGTATGCTCCAGGTGATTATGCAGTATGCACCAGACATTACATGAGCCCACTGACCTTATTCGCTCTGGTCTGATCAGCTAGCTTAGGCCATGTTTGTTTCAGCTTTTCTGAGTCTGGCTTATAAGCTGAGCACGCTTATATGATAAGCCACGATCTGGAGAATTTGCTATCTGAATAAGCTGGACGATTGGCTGTCATGATTATTTCTGGTAGATTATCTGTCCTGGATGTAAATTGACCTATGTACCCCTGAGGCTGATGATACTTATTTTGGTTCGTCACAATGATCTGAAGGTAATGGTGGGAATATGTTTAAAGTTTGAGATAGCAACATGGTTCCATTAAGATGCAATGTACAATAATAGTCCAAAATAACATCAATCTGGGTACAAATATCACTACAAAATACTCTTCTTCGCCTCGCTGCCGGGGCGCCGCGCTTCCCGCGAGCGACGAGCATTGCCGCCGTCGCACTGCCTCTCCGTGTCGAAGCCGTCGTGCCGGAGCCAAGCGCCGCTGCCGAGTGCCCGCCGTCGTCGTGCTCTGCTCATTCCCCTTCCACCTCCGGTCAACCTCGGCCCATCTCTCTCCCTCTGCCTCGCTCTCTCCCTTCTGTCGTGCCCTGCTCCTCCCTCTACTCTACCCTGCCTTGCCGCGCAGCCGGGCCACGCTGCCGCCGGTGCGTTCCCCTCCGCCGCGCTGCGTCCCTTCCTTTCCCCTCTCTGCCTTGCTCCTCTTCTCTCTATTCCGCGCTGGGGCCCACTTCGCCATGCTGGGGCCCACTTCATCGGACGAAGGGGACGAGGGAGGCGATAGCAGGGAGGAGAGCCGGCGCCGGATCTGGCCGGAGGGGATGAAGGAGGGAGGCAGGGTGGGAAGAGCCGGGCGACGGCGGGGAGGGAAGCCGGCGTCGTGAGCGCGCACGGGTCGGGAGGGAGGGGCAGGGAGAGGAAAAGCGCTCGCGATTTCCAAATCGCAGCCCTTCGGGCGCTTTTCCAATCGCCGTTGCGGGAAGGAAAGCGAACGCGGACGCCGCGTTTGCGACGAATGCCGTCGCGAGCCGTTTGGCGGGCGTATCCGGCTTCTCCCGTCGCGAACACGCTTATAAGCGCAAACAAACAGGGCCTTATTCGCTGGCTTATAAGCTATGGTACAGTATTTTTCTCTCTAAAAAAATCAACCATACAAATCAGCACCGCTGTCTTTACAGCCAGTCGAACAAGACCTAGCTCGCTGGATGAACAGCAGTAGCTACTACTAGTACGTAGTAGCTAGAGACGCAAGCATGTGACTCCATCGTTGCATTGGTTCGTTCTGAGACTTGAGAGCAAAGACTGCTGACCTGACCAGCCGTGTTAGCTAGCGGAGTAATAGTATACTACTCACCCAAATGCATGCAAGCTAAGTACTGTACTACTCCAATGCAAAGAAAAGAGGACAAGCACTACCTTTCCCGTTTCCCCCGTGCGGGAGGGAGAGCGCGGACGGAGCTTCCGGGAACCGGTTACATTCCTGCTATGGCATTGCACTTGCAGTTTCTAGAAACCACATGCAAGCATAGCAGCTACTTGAACATGTACTAGTAGGATTCGTAGGACAGTTATATTTATGCATGTGGTTTTTAAAAGATTCCTATAACGTAAATGCACACAACATGTATAAACAGTGATTATAAAAAATAAGGGTTATGTATCGAGGCTTGCCTTGGACAGGCGTGGTGTCAGCTAAGTCAGTCAGTGGCGGCTTCGGGACCTCCTCCTGCATGAGGATCTCTTCCTCGTACTCCTCGACGATCTCATCGAACTCGTCATCGCCGATGATCACGATCTCCGCCAACTCGTTCTCTACATGCATGCGATGATGATGCAACACTTAACATTTATGCAACAACAACTCTTAAAATAAGAATACGCATACTAAGCTACTATGCTAGCTCTAATAACTAAGGTACTAAGCTAACTATCATATTTACCAAGCAAAGTGTTGGGTTCAACTGACAAACACCTAGCTTTACAAATGAAGAATATTTTTTTATTTCTACTAATGAATTAATGTATATTGAAACAAAGAGCATTTAACTACCCTAATGCTTAATCTATTCTAAAACTACAAAAATTATAGTGAGCACATAATAATACAATAAAACTACCATAAAAATTTTAGGACCAAAACTAACACCAATTTACCATAAAAATTCCTACAATATTTAATCTAACAATATTAAGCACTCTCAAATGATTTAATAGCCCATAGTATCAACATGTGTATATATATATATGAACTAAATACACTAACCGATAGAGCACAATTTTAGGAACATAACAAAATTTGTTTCACGATTTTTAGACACCTACATGATTTTATATGATTTACCAGAGATAAGCTCAAAAATTAAATTAGAAATCTATTTCTAATTCCTTTTGAAAAAAGAAAAACGAATTCGCCCTCGCAGCCCACACACGTGGCCCACACGCACGGCCCAGGAGACGCAACGCGCGTGAGCTCACGGCGGCCCACAGGCACGGCCTGCAGCGCGAGGCGGCCCGCGGTGAGGGAATCCGCGCGTGTCGACGACTTTGCAAAAGAGACCTCACACTTCTCTCGAATTGCAACTAAGTCCTGGCGTTGTTTTCCTCTCTCTCAGAACTTCTCACGTAACCCCTTGGCCATTCCCTAATTCGCTCGCGTGTACCCCGGCGACCCAGCGCACGACGGCACTTAGCGCTTACACCGGGCATCTGGGACCTGCGCGGGCTCACCTAACGGGTCGATCACCATCTCCGACCCAAGCAGCTACGCTAAGCGACAGTGAGGGGTGACGAAACTCGCTGGGGAAGGCTACAGCGGCGCACGGCCATCCGCGACGGCGGCGCCACTATAACGGTGAGCTGGGCAGCTATAGACCTAAACGGTTAGCATGTGGGCATCAGAAGGCTACCATGGACTAGGCCAAGGTGACACTTGAGGTGGAAGATGACGGAGGAAGGCTGGCCACGTGCAGCCGAGCCATGCGACGGCACACCGCGATGGCATGGTCGCGTCAGTGACGAAGGGAAGACGGTAGCGGTTCGACTAAGGCGAGCAAGGTGGAGAGGGAGTCAAGGCGATGCTAGTGGTGCATATTAATTGGCTTGGGAGGGACGGTAGGAGAGCTGTCCACACCCGTGGTCGGACGTGGCCTTATCGGCACGGCGACGGGAGAAACTCCAAATTGGACCTTAGTCGTGCTCGCTTCAAAGCTGGGTGGGGTCGGGCGGTGAGAGGACATGATGGTGAAGACAGGAATGCGCTGAATTGAATGGAGGTGATCGCTCGCAGGATAATTGATGCCGCGGCTCGACGGCAGCAGCGGAGGAAGAAAAAGAGAAAGAGAGAGACAGGGCGCGGTAGGTGGCTCGGCTTGTTCTCACCTTGGCGGGATGCGGTCGGCGAGATCGTGGAGGCCCACGCGCAGGCGCTAGCCGACAGGCGCGCGCGTTCCCGATTGGCGTGGCTCGTGTGGCCATAGTGTCATTAATGACAAGGCGACGGCAAGCCCGACCAAGTGTGTGTGGCAGAGGTGGCAACGCACTGGGCCGACAGCAGTGCAGAGATGCAACGAATAGGCGCGGACGCGACGACGATGCAACGGCAGCGACAGTGTCGCGGTGCGAGGCGGGTTGGCAGTACGGCGAGGCAGTAGTGGGTGGACACGACGGCGAGGTGATAGCTCCGGCAGTGGCTTCGTCGTGGCGAGGCGGGCGGCAGCAGCTCTGCATGGCGGGGCCAGCGGCAGCGGAGCCATAGCCAAGCCAGAGGCAGCCATGGCCGGCCACACGCGACCAACGCGGTGACACCGAGCGCTCGAGCGTGGTGATCGTGCCCACGCGGCCAACCGGCCCGAATCATGTCGTGCACGAATTTTAAAGCTCCCATAAAAGCTAAACGGTTGCTTTTGGACCTAAATCATCTTCACCATGCTCAAGATGGCACATGAGACTACCAAATCGAGCTATAACACTACACTACCCCTTAACACAATCTCTCAAAATAAATTGCTAAACATAGCAATGTCTAGCTGTTGACAAACTTAGAAATTTTCCAAGTTTTGAGCTAAATTTGATTTCAATTTGTGATTTCTAAGCTTATGGAAATATTAGCTAGTAATATCATTTTTTGACAGCAAGTATTTCACTGTCATCTACAAAGTTTGTACTTCAAACTTTATTTACGCGTCACATATATGTTCTATAGCATTTTTATTCAATAAAAAATAGTTTTAAACCCTACTTGATATACATGAACATATTGAATCAACTTTCGTTTTAACATTTTTATTAGTCATTTTAAGTTATAAGAAATTTATCTATACACTCTATCACATGCATTAACACATAAACATGATGCTCATGACATGTTTTAGTAAATGATTTAGGGTGTAGCACCGAGAGTGTTACATAATACAACTGTTATGCTTACTTTGACACCTATGCTTGATGGTTACTTGGGTTTTGATGTTGATCCAATAGATCCTACTAAAATGATATATCATGTTGTGCATTAACGCTGTGCTTGTCATATAATTAATTTAATTGTTAAATCTGGTTTGAAAAGGCTTCAACCTTATACAGAGGTCTTTAGAACCGCAATTAACTTTCTAAATTCATCTAACCAGCGCATTGCATAATTCAAAAACTACTGCAATGCTAAGGGTATGCGGCCTCGTAAATTTGCTTTGGATATGGATGTTAGATGAAACTCAACCTATCTAATGCTAAAGCATCTTATGCCGTATAGATCTATGCTTTCTGTGTTCATAAATACTCACTGTGGCTATCCACTATTGAATGAACAACATTGGTACATTGCTGAAAAGATATTGGAGTTTCTTGAATTGTTCTATGATTCAACAGTTGTACTTTCTGGTGTTTATTACCCCACTAGTCATTTGATACTGCATCACATACTTGAGACTGATGGCCATCTACATGACTATGAACATGATAATAATCTTGTTGTTGTTGTGCCAATGAAAGCTAAATTTCTCAAGTACTGGAAGATTATACCACTGTTATATTTATTTGCATTTGTTCTGGACCCTAGGCTAAGATGAGAGGTCTACAGAATGTTCTTGATTTGCTTGCTCAGTGTAACAATATAAGTTACATTGCCTATTTTGCTGAGGTTAAATCTGAGTTGCATAAACTGTATGATAGATATGAATCTAAGTTTGGTGCAGCTAGGCCAGCTAGGACCACACATCCATCTGGACTGATAGGTAAGAGGAAGCAGGCATGGGGCAAAATATTTGGAGGATCAGTTTCTTCTGGTCCTTCAAGTGCTGGTTCATCTACCACTGTGGCTCCTGGTCTCTCTTAGCTCACTGTTTACCTTGACAGTGACAATGTTGTGGCCTATGATGATTACTTTGATATCCTCAATTAGTGGCATGAGCATAAACTAACCTATCCAGTTCTATCTACCTTGACTAAAGATATGTATGTTCCTGTCTCAACTACTTCTTCGAAGTCTTACTTTAGTCTTACTGGTAGGATCACTGAGGAGCGGCGACAACGATTAGGCTCAGAGACAGTGGAGATGTTGGTCTGCATCAAGGACTGGGAGTTAGGCCAAGACAAAGGACTACATACTGTGGAGGACGAGGAGTTAGAAGACTACTTCAAGAACATATGGCTTGACGAGGAAGCTGGTGTTGGTTCTAATGCTGGTTGAGTGTTCTACTGAGTTTGATTGAGAGTGTGTGAGTCAGTGAGTGAGAGTGTTAGTCATTGAGACATTTGAGACTATGGTTTGTAATAACTTTGAGCCTTTGAATTTCAAAATGAGCTGGTCGTATTCTTTTTTTCCTTTCTAGGATTTCTCACGAGGTGCGAGTTTTACTTAGAAAGGTTTTAAATGAGGCGGCATTGCATGATCATCTTGGCTTTCATCTTTTCGTGACTTGTGAAGTGTGTGATATTGTGATATGTGAAGTAGTTGTGACTTGTGAAGTATGATTGAATCTGGTATACTAATGACTTGTTAGTTTGTTAACTAGACTTGTGATCTGTAAAGTAATTGTAACTTGTATAACTTGTGATTGTGACTTGTATAACTTTCAAAACTTAATTGAGCTTGGGTTTTTTTAGATAGCGGGCGACGGGCTGGCCCGGTGCTGTTTTGGGCCCGTGCTCTTCGGGCTAGCACAGCTTGAAAAATGGCCCACGTGCCGTGCCTGGGCCGTCAGCAGGGACGGTGGACTGGGGTGGCACTTTCTGGTGGCGTGCCATGCTCTACCGGGCTGTGCCGTGCCAGGCAGCCCGAATGCTCATCTCCCTGGGTCGCAAACGTGAGCTGCTCCTGGAGTAGCCCCGTGCCATGCCGCAGCCGCCTCACCGGCAATGGCAATGGCATCGGCGGCCGCGTCCTATCGATGGCCGAGGACAATAGCAAGGACGCCTTCTTCCTCACCACCGCCGGAGTCTTCCGCGTCGTCCCGTCCGCCGCCTGCGGTGCTCCTCGTCCTCACCCGTAGTGGCTAGCAGGGACCATGGGGGCGACTGCTGTGGCACTTGCGCTGTATGTCTGCTGGGCGATACTGGCAGGCGGAGGGCAGATTCAGATTGGATGTTGCTGCAGTTGCAGAAATTTCTGCTTCATCAATTCCATCTTCAGTTGTTCACGCCGGTACAGTTACCGGCACCGAAGCTGAGCACGAACCATCTATAGCCTATTAGCCTTCTCTACGAGAACTACGTCCATCCCAAAAAGAACCTTACCGAGTTACGTACCGGTGCTGCCCTTGGTGAAGCCTTCTGCATTATGTTGTAATGGTACTAACAGTGTTGCTGATTGTATGCTCTGCAAGCTGGCAACAAGTGCTTCATGAACATAGAACCTCTTCTTCACCAGGTGTCTCATGCACTCTCGACCGTGCTTAACTCCATTGGTCAAGCAATTCCTTTACCTGCATCAGTAGAGGCATGTAGGAGAACCAGTCGCAGACTGGAGCTTCTCAAAGAACATAAGCTACTACCTGGCCCTGGCCAGCTACCATCATCAAAACCAGCAGCGCCATGGACCAGTCCATCTGTTGCAATTACCAGTGCTGTGGCCTGGATGCCTGTAGGGTTCAGGTCAGCTTCCTGCCGTCCGCTCGTCGCCATACTGGGCCCGGGTTACGGGTGTTAGAATCCCGAACCGGCGAGAGGAAGAAGATGATGAACACATGCAATCACAGTGGACACACGATGATTTGTTGCTGCAAAGCGGCAATGTTTTCAGTTGCTTTCTATCTCTATTTGATGGAAATACATGCATCTTTACATGGTCACTAAGAACCGAGAAGATCACGGCACGATCGTGATCGGCCACTGCCATCCCAGCGCCCTGGGCCGTGCCGTGAAGAGCGCGCAGCATGCGCATCGTGCACGGTCAGCTGATCAGAGATCATGCACTAATCTATTTCCAAAGAAAGAAACACAATCCTAGGCTTACTATAACAATCTCCTCCTAAGCCCTGGAGACCTAAACTAAATTCTTCATGCTGATGTCGCCACGAAGCTCCTGGAACCGAACACGCCCGAGCGCTTTGGTGAGAATGTCGCCCAGCTGCAGTTCAGTGCCAACGAACTCGAGGTCGATCAGCTTCCTGTCGTAGCACTCCCGGATGAAGTGGAATTTCACATCAATATGCTTACTCCGGTCATGGTGCATAGGATTCTTCATCAACGCGATGGCAGACTTGTTGTCCACCTTGAGCTTGGGTGCGAGGATAGCTCCTCCGACGAGCTCAGCCAGCAATCGTGCCAGCCAAACTGCCTCGCACGCAGCTCCAGCAGCAGCGATGTATTCCGCCTCACAGGACGACAGCACAACCACCTTTTGTTTCGCCGACTGCCATGCAATCGGCCCACCGGCAAGGAAGAAGATGAGACCGCTGGTGCTTTTTTTATCGTTAACATCACCTGCTAGATCGCTGTTGGAGTAGCCCAGCAGCCGAGGCACTGCTCCTTTCTTGCCTCCCAGATGGTAGTGCACACCCCAGTGCATCATGCCCGGCACATAACGGAGGACGCGCTTCACAGCTGCCAGATGCTCTTGCCGCGGCGCCTCCATGAACCGGCTGAGGTAGCCCACCGTGTATGCCAGGTCTAGCCTAGAATTGCACAGGTACCTCAAGCTGCCAATGAGGCTGCGGTACTCGGTGGCGTCCACACTTGGCGTCGAGCCCTCCTTCAGAAGCTTCAGCTTCGTCTCCATGGGCGTGGCGCTCGCATTGCAACCTGCCAGCCCCGCCTTCTCGAGGATCTTGGTGGCGTAGGCACTTTGGCGCAGCGTGATCCCATGAGCTCCTTAGGTGACCTCGAGGCCAAGGTAGTAGGAGAGGAGCCCAAGATCACTCATGTGGAAGGTGCCCAACATCTGCTTCTTGAACCTCCCCACGACACCTGCATCACCTCCAGTGATTATAAGATCATCGACGTACACGCCCATGATCAGGCACCCTTCTCCTTTGCCACGGGTGTACATCCCGTGTTCGTCGACGTAGCGCGTGAACCCGAGCGACAGCAGCTCGGCATCAAGCTTCTGGTTCCATGCACGTGGAGCCTGACGGAGGCCGTAGAGCGCCTTGTGAAGCTGGAGCACCTTGTGCTTGTGCTTGTCATCGATGAAGCCAGGAGGTTGCTGGACGTATACTTCCTCCTGGAGCTCTCCATTCAAGAACGCCGACTTGACGTCCATGTGATGGACGCCCCAGCCGTAGTGCGCTGCGATGGCGAGGAGCAGGCGCACCGACTCTAGTCAAGCGACGGGAGCGAACACCTCTTCGAAATCGATGCCGGGACGTTGCACGTAGCCCTTGGCGACGAGGCGGGCTTTGTACTTGACGATGCTCCTATTCTCGTCGTGCTTCACTTTGTACACCCATTTCAATCCGATGGCTCGGTGTCCGCGTGGAAGTTCGACCAACGACCATGTTTCATTGTCGCGGATCGACTTAATCTCCTCCTCCAGCGCAGCAACCCAGTTGGGGTCACCGTCGGCTTCTTTTAGCGACCTGGGCTCCTCCACACTCATGGCATGGCTTATTGCGTGCAGTTCAGCCTCCACGGCGTCACGGTGTGCCAGTCCAGGTGCTGCATCCGTGCCAAGGATGTTGTCCAGCGTTCGGTACTGGTGCTCCCCCTCCTCCTCATCATCAGCATCAAGGTTTGGGTCCGTGCTGAGCGGTGTCGTGAACTGGACCTGCGTCCTAGCCATCAGTGGCGTCAAGAACGGTGATGCAGGTGGCGATGAGCTCGGTGCGCCAGGTGACGGCGAGCGTGACGCGGATGGTGGTGAGGAAGCCGGCGAGCGCTGCTCAGGAGACGCCGGCTCTTGGGCCGGCGCCTCGACACGTTGGCGCCGCAGTTCATAGTCGTTCTCGATGGTGAAGGGGTGCTCATTGATGGCGACCGAGGCGTCTCCCTAGTCCCAGCGTGCGCCCTCATCGAAGGTGGCATCATGGGAGACTTGGACGCGCTCGGTGACGGGGTCGTAGAAGCGGTATGCCTTTGATCCGTTCGGGTAGCCGATGAAGACAACCTTCTGCCCGCGATCATCGAGCTTGCTGAGATGCGGGCACAGGCGCTTGATGTAGGCGACGCACCCGAACACTCTGAAGAAGTGCACGAGTGGCTTCTTCCTGTACCACGCCTGGTACGGGGTCATCCCATTGAGCGTGCTGGTGGGCACCCGGTTGATGAGGAACATAGCGGTGTGCACCGCCTCGCCCTAGAAGTGGCCTGGCATGCCCCACGTGCGCAGGATGCTCCTCGCCATCGCCACGACCATCTGGTTTTGACGTTCCACCACGCTGTTCTGCTACGACGCGTATGGAGCCAAATAGTGACGCTGGACGCCCTCGCTTGCACAGTACTCACCGAACTCAACTGAGGTGAACTCACCACCGTTGTCGGTGTGGAGCACCTTCAATTTCTTGCCAGTTTCGCGCTCAACGCATGCTTGGAACATCATGATCGCCGCCGGTGCATCCGCCTTTGAGCGCAAAAGAGTGAGCCACATATAGCGGCTCATGTCATCGACGAGGAGCAAGAAGTAGACGTTCCCGGGTGGTGTTGATGGTGAGATCGGGCTGCATAGGTCACCATGGACCAGTTCAAGCTCCTCCTGATCCCGGTACTTGGCGGCCTTGGGGAACGGCGTCCTCTTCTGCTTTGCCAGGACGCAGTCCTCGCAGACTTGGTCTACGTGGTCGATCGCCGGTAGTCCTCGCACCATGTCCGCACTCCCGAGCTTGCGCAGCGCCTGGAAGTTGAGGTGACCATCCCGCTCATGCCAACGCCATGCCACGTCGCCAACACGCGCGATGAGCCACACCGGTGCGGCGATGTTCATGTCGAGGAAGTAGAGCTGGCTCGGTGATCGGTGCACCTTCGCCAGCAGTTGCCGCTCTAGGTCGAAGAGGCGCAGTATGCTCGAGTCGATGTTGAACTTGAACCCATCCTTATCCATCTGGCCGAGACTAATGATGTTCGTGGTGAGGCACGGGATGTAGTGGACCCCATCTAGTCGACGGTCTTCGCTGGACTTGCAGGCGAAGAGCACAGTGCCCTTGCCCTAAATGTCGACCACCGATCCGTCCCCAAACTTGACGGTGCCAGTGACGCTGGTGTTCAGCTCGGCGAAGACAGTGCGTGTTCCCGTCATGTGGTTCGTGGCCCCGGTGTCCAGTACCCAGCGGTGAGACGCCACGGCCTCCTTGTCTTCCTCACTGAGGTGGAGGAGCACCTTCGGTTCGACGAGGTGGACAGACGCCTGTGGCTCAACGACGGGCGGTGGCGACCTGGGGTGGCAGCATGACACAGACGGCACGATTACCTCGGCGTCCGTGGCGATGTACATCAGCGCATGCTCGTCCTCCTTAGCCTGCATGACATGTGCCGCGCCCTTCTTCTTCCCGCGGCAATCCTTGGCCCAATGGTCGGACTTGCCACAGTTGTTGTAGAGGGTACCGGGTGGTGGCCTCCCGCCACCGGTGTTCCCGGTGCCTGCAATCTGGCCATCACGGCCGTCAAGCGTCAAGGATCCCGCACCGCCGCGACCACGTCCTCGCGGTCGGTGCTTCCCGCGGCTGCTGGGGCCACCGCTGCCACCAGAGTTCTCCTGCTCACGGCGTGCTTTACGGCGGGCCTCCCAGTACTCCTCGATGGTGACCTTGTTCAGATCAAGGAACATCTCGAGGGAGACAGCGGCTTGGTTCAGCCTTTCAGGGACCACCTGCAGTAGCTTCTTCACTACCTCAGCGTTGGTGATGTTGTCAACGAGGGAGCGGAGGTTGGTGGCGAGCGTGGTGATGCGGATGCTGAACTCGTTGACGCTCTCCCCTTCCTTGAAGGAGAGGTTACCAAATTCCCGGCGGAGCTGCTGCGCGCTGGCATCTCGCGCGCGTTCGTCGCCGATCTGCAAGTTCTTGACCACGTCCCACGCCTCTTTCACCGTGCCCTTGACGGCGAGGGTGCTCCAGAGCTCGGAGGGCACCGAGCGCAGGAGCCCGGCCATCGCCTGTCGGTCGTTGTGGTACTCATCTTCGTCGGGGTCCTCGGCGATGCCATGGTGGACAACGTCCTAGACTCTGAGGGTCTAGAAGTTCACCTCCATGACCAGGGCCCATTCCGAATAGTTTGTCCGGGTCAGCATCGGCCACGCGACGTTCGCTGATGGTCGCTCAATGATGCGCTCGACGACGCGTGACCCGGTGTCCCGGTTGCGCGAGCGGCGGCTGTGAGAGCGGCCACGGCGACGTGGCGGCGATTTCGACGGCTGGACCTTCTTCTCGCCGGAGGCATCACCAGTCAGCAGCTTCTTGGATGGTGACTGCGACATGGCGACGTCGGGACCTGGCTCTGGTACCAAATGTTAGAATCCCGAACTGGCGAGAGGAAGAAGATGATGAACACGCGCGATCACAGTGGACACACGATGATTTGTTGCTGCAAAGCGGCAACGTTTTCAGTTGCTTTCTATCTCTATTTAAAGGAAATACATGCATCTTTACATGGTCACTAAGAACCGAGAAGATCACGGCACGATCGTGATCGGCCACTGCCATCCCAGCGCCCTAGGCCATGCCCTGAAGAGCGCGCAGCATGCGCGTCATACGCGGTCAGCTGATCAGAGATCGCGCACTAATCTATTTACTAAGAAAGAAACACAATCCCGGGCTTACTATAACAACGGGGTACCATCCGCAGCGAACAAGGATGGCAATGGGTAAATCCCCATCGGGTATGGCCACCCCAGACCCATCCCCGCCATAAAAATTTGGTACCGCCAGAATACCCATACCCGTCATGGGTGGGGAATTTTCCCCAGACCCATATCCGGCCGGGTAAATCATACCCGTCGGGTCACCCGTACCCGCCAATAATTTATTCACGCACATGAAAATCAACAATTCAACAGCAACCACCACTAACCAGAGCACACAAAATTAGACAAATAATAGCATATAATAATATCTTTTGTAAATTAAGATTCCTTTCCATTTAGTTTCTCCTCTACATTAGTCATGATTAATGTAGAAGTTACTGATTATAGACATGGTTTCGGGAACTTCCAAGTGGAGTATTGGACTCGTTGACTCCAGAACAAGTGATGCACTGCAACACTGAAGAAGAGTGTAGCCATCTTGCAAGTACCCTACCTCCTGTTGAAGCGGCATTGCTTGAATGGGCCATCAATCTCATGACAGATGTGGTGGAAAATGAAAGCTACAACAAGATGAATGCTGGCAACATTGCTATGGTTTTTGCACCAAATATGACCAAGGTTACTGGAAAGCATATTTGTTTCTGGCTACCTGCATTATTTTTCAGAATCTGTAGTCTAACCACGGAGCATTGATCTCTTTCAGATGGCCGGGTATTTTCACCCATGGGTAAACGGTTATGGGGACTGCTGGAACATATTCATACCCGCGTACCCGATGGGTGAAAGGTTTGGTCCATTTACGTACCCATGGATAGTATGTTTAGTCCATATTTAGAACCTAATGGAATAAATACCCATCGGGTATCGGGTCGCGGGTCCCATTGCCATCTTTAGCAGCGAATGTCTTTTCCATCGCCTCATCTGTCTTCGTCGTGGAATGCCGCACCGGTGGGCGCTCTCCTTCCGTCCCGTTCTTCTCTCTGTTCCTGCTTTCCGTCGCACGGAACGATGACCGCCTCGCCTAATCTTCGTCACTCTCGACCGTACGCGCCTCCGTCCCGACCGTGACAAGCTTCTGGAACCGTCGCCTCCCTCACGACTCGACTCTTTTCAGCGCAACAGAGAACGCTTCTCGAACCAGTCGCCACGAGCTGTCGTCAGGCGCGCACCACAAACCCGGCCCCGCGGAGAAAGCGACCCCGGTCGCCGACGAGGTACGGAAATATCCACCGAACCGTATCTTTTCCTATTTGACCCAATCAAATTCGTATTTTCAAATAAATTCAAATTCGGTTTAAAGTACGAAATGCCAATACCAAATATACAAAAAAAAACAGAACAAAAACGGCCAACACAACCCAAGTGGGCTGTTGGCCTAAGCGTAGCGAGAGGAGGGAGGAGAAAGTGGCCCAAGCGGTGTAGGAGTGAGGAGATTCAGGGTAAATATTTTTGGTGCCAATTCTCAAAAAAAAAAAAATTGGTGCCACAAATAAATTTCACAAAGCAGCTCAACATAAAAAAAATGCATATGGTGAATTTTAACGCAAGTTTTAAAATAGTTTTGCAGAAAATAAGTTTTAGTTTGTTGTAAAATTTTACAGATTTCAATTTTTGGTGAATTTAAAACATAGGGGGTACAACTTGGTCCTATGGGTCGGTGTTCTGTATTGATTTTTCGTATATCGACTGTGATCAATATAATTCTGTTTGAATTGGTTCGTTTTCGAAATTCTCGATATTCCGTAAGTTTCGCGTTCGTTTTCGTGTCCGGCTTTACCGTTTTTGTTTTCGTATTCAAATGTAAAAGTAGAAAATGGTTTGGGGTTTTTTCCACCATTTTCATCCCTGCTCCCCGGCAAGAAACTAACTAATGCATGCAAATGACTGAACACATCTCGTTTCGGGTACGTGCAGACTCAAACGCACTACGTCCATGATGACCAAGTCATGATTATTCGGTATTCCTAACAAGGCTGGGCCTTGCACCCGTACGTCAAGCCCCGGGCCCCGGCGCCCGCGATGTCCGCGGCACGCGCGACAAACCCAGCCACCACCCAAGGACGATCGAGGTGCCAAGCCACGCCGGCCGTGGCAACAACCGCGACCTCGAAGCCGACTTCACGGCGCCTGCCGCGACGCGCGGCCACGCTGTGCTACGCCGCCACAAGCCGTTTTGACGACCCCAGCGCGCGCCATCGACGACCACGACGTCGAGGATCCCGAGACGCGCGCCCGAACCCGCTCGGCGCTGGACGACCGCGGCGCCGCCCTTCTCCGCCGCGACTTCATCGCGCATCGTCTGCATGCGTGCACACCTTCCTGCATCACGTGTCCTGCCGCCGCGCCGCGTCAAGCCCACCAGTGAGCTATCATGTGCATGCCCAAGCCTCCACACCTTTCTACCGAGCTAGATAGCCCTGCCTGCTCCGGTCTTGGCGCCGCCCTTTTCTGTCGCCACCAGCGTGCAAAGCCCTCACCTTGGCGATGTGTCCATGGCCGTGGTTGCCCATAGCATGCAGCAGCACGCGCACGCCGTACGCCGGCACACGGACACAGCACACACAGGAGCACGCCGAAGCCAAAATCCGGGGCCTTGCAGGTGGACTCGCGGAGCGGCGCCGGCAGAGTGGCCAGTTCTATCTCTCCCTTCCTATTTCTTCTCCTCCTTTGACACTGATCCTCACGATCGAGCTCGCTATGCCGCGCATACCACTGCACCGCCACACACATGCCTGGCCTGGGCATGCAGCCGTCGTGAACAATCCGCCGCCCCCGGCAAAACGCAGCCCCCGCACGCACCTGGCGCCGCGTCTCTGCGCATCATGGCGCGTGCCCGCCTCGCCTGCACACGGTGTCCGAGCGCACGTCGTCACGCGTACGTGGGAACTGCGCACACTCGTAGCGAGCCCGCGACCACGGCACCCACGTGCGCGGCCGCAAGGACAAACCTTGTCGACTGGAGCCCTTGAAAACCCCTCGTGCCTAGCCTAGCCATGTTAGATTGATCTCCTAACCAATAAGCCCAACGGCCTATTGGGCCTTGGTCACGTGTCCTGATCGGGGGCGTCCAACCCTACATGGTTGGTGGGCCCCCGTCGCACTGTGCTATATAAAGAGGTGGGGGGCCGGCGGCTCAAAGCACGAGGTTCGCCGTGAGCCGCAGACCCCACCGACAAACCCTAGACCGATCTAAGAGGGCGCGCAGCCAGCGACGGAAAGCTCCGCTGACTCTCGCCGTCGTCACTGCTACGCCCCGTCTGCACTGCATCGACGTCCGTGCAACCTCTACTCCACCCGTCGCTGCCCGTGTGCTGCCTCCATCAACGAACCAGCGATGGCCAGCTCAACCGCGACTTCCTCCGAAGGCTCAGGTTCAACACCAGCACCTCTACCCTATCTCCCTCTCGGTGTAGTGTTCCAGGTCTAGATGTGCATGTGCTTTACGGATCCAAGTGTTCATTCGCCTAGATCTACCCTAGTCGATCCACAGAATACAACAATGGTACCAGAGCCTTTTTCTAGCGGTAGATCTGGATCGGGGAAAGAAAGAAATCGAACCCTAATCCTCAATCGGGTACGGGAAAAGTGCGAACAGATTGAGACATGGTCTCGACATCCAAACCCTAACCCTAACCCAGGAAGGGGACTGACTGAGAAAGAAAAGAACCACGCCGGGATCCGGCGACCGCTCGGTGACTGACTGAGAAAAAGAAAGAACCGATTTCAAATCGGGGAAAAAGTAAACAGTGGCCATCCCAACCCTAACTCTAACCCTAATCGGCAAATCGGGCCAAAATCCGAACAAATGAATCAAAGAAAGGGGAAGAAAGGGAACGGGGTGGCCTACCTCGCCGTCGCGCGACACCGCAGTCACGCCGGCGCGTGGGGAAAAGAAAGGCCGGCCGGGGCTCCGCTCGCCGGGATCCGGCCACAGGGGCGCCGCGGCCAGGCCGCTCGACGGCGGCGCGCTCACCCGCTGGGGAGCGCGCACGCCGACGAGGGGGCCGGCGACGGCGCCGGGACCTCGCTGCTTCGCCGTTGTCGCTCGCTCGGTGTTTGACTAAGGAGAGAAAGGGAGAGCAGTGAGGCGAAGAGAGAGAATGTGCGAATGAAAATGGAGCTAGGGTTGAGGGAGGCGCGGCCGGCCGGGGTTTTTGATGCCCCGAGCTGCGCGCTCCACCGTTCGATCTGGATGGACGGACGGAGATGATCGGGCCAGTGCCGCAGCCCAGGCGGGATAGGGGCGCGAGGCCGAATTCCCGGCCTAGGCCCAGGTTGCGGCCTGGGCGCGGAGGCGACGTCTTGTATGCGCATGGTCGCCGGCCGTGCATTGCTGGGTCATCCGAGTTAGGCTGGGCCATCGCGAGGCCATGAGCAGGCAATTGGGCCGAGAGCGATGATGCCAGCCGCCGACCCATGAGCTGCTGGTCTGGAATCAATGGCCTGGGCGTTAAGCGCCATGGGCCGCGATTCACGGGCCACGCCAAGACTGTTATTCTTTGGATCAGGCCGAAATGGCCAAACAAAAGTACAGTCATAGTTTTTTGTTTTCTTATTTTCCAGAAAACAATTTGATCAATTTGAATTGAATTTTTATGATAATTTTCTGTACAAAATTTATCCAACGATATTTTTTGTTCAGTAAATAGTAAAGTTGCTTCTGAAAAATAGGAAAATGATTATTGAATGTTAATGTTTCCGCTGCGTATTTAAAGTAATTATGGACTTTTAATTAAATTCGAACCAACGGTAGAATTTGATTTTAAGAGCCAAGAGATAAATATGAGTTGATTATGATATTGTTATTTTCTGACCAACGTTGTTAATAGCAATATTATAATTTTAATGATTATGCATTATTTCTATTTCTGTCCAACGGTGATGTAGATCTAATGTATAAAATAATTGTATATTTTAATTTTGACCAACGTTAAACTAAGGTATGCAATTATTGTTGTTATTATTTGTGTTCTCACACTATTTGAATTGTGTTTTCAGGAGGATACAACTTGATGAGTTGTATCAAAGAGATCCCCACTCTAAAAGATGATAACTATATTGAGTGGAAGAAAAAGATAGACCTGTCTTTTATCCTCGCTGAGGTGGACTGGGTTGTCACCACATCGTGTCCCAGAGAACCTGTGGCACTGGTGAGGGAGACAGATGAGACTGATGCTGCATGGCAGAACAGAGAGCGGGATTTTGCTCCCGTAAAGATGTCCTATGACCTTGAGCATAAGAAATGGGTCACTGCCAACAAGAAGTGTTTGGCAGTGATAAAGAACACGATTGAGCCTGCTATTGTGGCCTTAATTCTAGACTATGACACGGTCGCAGAGTACCTAGAAAGAATAAAGAGTCAGTTCACTGGCTCTTCAAAGACATATGCAACCCAGCTGATCAAGCAGCTGGTTACAGAAATGTACTCTGGTGGCGGCAGTGGCATTAGAGAGCACATACTGAGAATGAGCAATCTGGCATCTAAGCTCAAACCAATGAATTTGGCACTCAAGGATGAGTTTCTTATTCATTTGATTTTTGCTTCTTTGCCCAAAGAATTTGACACCTTTGTTGTTAATTAAAACATACAGCCTGAAAAATGGGATTTAGAAAAGCTCATAGCCATGTGTGTGCAGGAGGAGGAAAGAATAAAAGTTTCACAAGGTGGTTCTGTCAACTACCTAAAAGATAAGAAAAAGAACTATAATAATAGTTCTTCCTCCAAGTCATCTGGAAAGGGTCCCATGCAACAGTCTCAGAACAACCAATTTCCAGTGGCTAAAGATCAATGTCTCCACTGTAAGAAGACAGGACATTATAAGAAGAATTGTCCTGATTTCCTAAAGATGATAATGAAAAATAAAGGTGAGAACATTATTACGTTCGTAAATGAATACTTGTATGTAAAGTTTTCAAAATCTACTTGGTGGATTGATTCAGGTGCAACTATTCATGTTGCTAATTCATTATAGGGATTCCGTTCGATGAGAACTTTGCAAAGAAGCGAAAGTTTCATTAAAGTCGCAAATGGAGTACAAGTAGATGTTGAGGCCGTTGGAGATCTTCCTCTAGAGCTTCTAGATGGCTTCATACTTTTTCTTAGAGATGTTCTTTATGTACCTTCTTTGCAAAGAAACTTGATTAGTGTATCAAAGTTGGACCATGATGGTTATGATTGCCATTTTGGAAATGGCAAATGTCAGATATTGTTTAATAATAAATGTGTTGGTCTTGCCTTCCGACAAGACGAGCTTTATTTGTTATCACTTCGTGAAAATGTGAATTCCGTATGTGATGTGAATGAGAATGTATCCTCATCGAACAATGAAAACAGAAAACGAAAGAGAGCTCACGATGCGTTGTCGAAATTATGGCACTGTCGTTTAGGCCATATTTCGAGGAGGATAATAGAAAGACTAGTTAAGAATGATATTCTTCCTCCATTAGAGCTCTCAAAGTTAGAACAATGTAGAGATTGCATAAAAGGAAAGTATGTAAAGAAAATTAAGAAAGATGTCAAACGAAGCGCAGGAATTCTATAGATTATTCACATAGACATATGTGGTCCTTTTCCTATGAAAAGTGTGGATGGTTATGATTCATTCATAACATTCACAGACGATTACTCTCGGTTTGGCTACATTTATCCAATTAAAGAAAGAACAGAAGCGTTGGATAAATTCAAAATATTTAAAGCAGAAGTTGAAAATCAGCATGATTTAAAGATTAAGATAGTCAGGTCTGACCGTGTGGGAGAGTACTACGGTCGGCATACCCCATATGGACAAGTTCCTGGACCTTTGGAAGGTTCTTACAGGAGAATGGTATAGTCGCCCAGTATTCAACACCGGGCGAACCTCAGCAGAATGGAGTAGCTGAAAGGCGTAACCGTACCCTGATGGATATGGTGCGTAGTATGATAAGTTACTCCACTTTACCGACGAGTCTGTGGATGGAGGTGTTAAAAACCGCCATTCATATTCTCAATAGAGTACCAAGTAAGTCGGTGCCCAAAACACCGTATGAGTTGTGGATAGGAAGAGTACCCTCACTTAACCACTTGCGTGTGTGGGGGAGCCCTGCTGAGGCTAAAGTTTTTAACCCAAACATTGGGAAGTTAGATCCCAAAACAGTGAGTTGCCATTTCATTGGCTACCCAGAAAAGTCAAAAGGTTTTCCTTTCTACTGTCCTAACAGACATACAAAGTTTGTGGAAACGAGACACGCTGTCTTCCTAGAGGATGAAATGATTAGGGGGAGCATGGTAGCTCGAGAAATTGACCTTGAAGAGAAGCGGGTGTATGCACCCACTCCAATAATTCATGAGCTATTTTTCTCACTACCTGCTGTTGCTGCACCGACAGTACAAGACATTGTGGTGCCAGCACCTGTTGTTATCCCGCCTGTGGCAACAATGAATGATGATGAGGAATCTGTTCCTCAGGATCCTATAGAAACTATTGCCACACATGAGGGGAAGCAACAACAGCCTCAAACAGAAAATGTGCCAAATGAGGAGGCCCCTAGAAGGTCTCAAAGAGTTAGAAAATCAGCTATTCCTGCTGATTATGAAGTGTACAACACTAAAGAATTTCAAATGGAGGATGATCCCACCTCATTTGAAGAAGCCATAAAAAGTGATCATTCATCAAAGTGGCTTGAGGCCATGGAAGATGAGATGAGATCAATGAATGCAAATAAAGTTTGGGATTTGGAGATAATTCCTAAATGAGCCAAAACAGTAGGCTATAAATGAGTCTACAAAACAAAACTTGACTCTCAAGGGAATATAGAGAGATATAAAGCCCGACTTGTGGTAAAAGGCTTTACACAAAGAGAAGGGATTGATTACAATGAGACCTTTTCTCCAGTCTCATGTAAGGATTCCTTCAGAATCATAATGGCATTAGTGGCACATTACGATTTAGAATTACATCAGATGGATGTAAAGACGGCATTTCTCAACAGAGACTTAGAAGAAAATGTTTACATGGCACAACCGAAAGGTTTTGTTATGGAAGGAAAAGAACGTTTAGGATGCCGCCTAAAGAAATCCATTTATGGATTAAAACAAGCTTCAAGACAGTGGTACTTGACGTTTGATCAGACAATAAAGAATTTTGGGTTTAAAGATAATGTTGAGGACAATTGTGTCTACGCAAAGTTTAAGAATGGGAAGTTTATCTTCCTTGTCCTGTATGTGGATGATATCTTACTTGCTAGTAGTGATGTCAGTCTACTACTGGAAACAAAGAAGTTTTTGTCCTCAAAATTTGATATGAAAGATCTTGGTGAAGCTTCGTTCGTTCTAGGGATCGAGATTCACCGAGATAGAAGTAAAGGGGTATTAGGACTGTGACAAAAGGCATATATAGAAAAAGTCTTAAAGAAATTCAGTATACACAAATGTAGTCCCACACCTGCTCTTATAGTCAAGGGCGACATATATGGGGATTTTCAATGCCCCAGGAACCAATATGAGATCGATCAAATGAAAGTGGTTCCATATGCTTCAGCTGTCGGAAGCTTGCAATATGCTCAAGTGTGTACGCGCCCTGACTTGGCATTTGTTACCGGGTTACTTGGCAGATTCCAGAGCAATCCTGTAATAGAACACTGGAAATTGGTAAAGAAAGTCTTGCGTTATTTGCAAGGAACGAAAGGCCTCATGATGACGTATAGAAGATCTGATTCACTCCATATAGTGGGATATTCAGATTCTGATTATGCGGGAGATAATAGAAAATTCACGTCTGGATATGTGTTCACTCTCGCAGGGGGAGCTATTTCATGGAAAAGCTCAAAGCAAACCGTCACTACATCGTCCACAATGTATGCCGAGTTTGTAGCGTGTTATGAGGCAACAGGGCAGGTGAACTGGCTAAAGAAGTTCATACCCGGTTTGAAGGTGGTTGACGACATCAATAGACCATCAAGTTATCTCATGATAATAATCCAAAGATGACAAAGTATGCTCACAACAATAGGTCAAGTGGTGCTGCCAAATACATTGGCATAAAGTATTATGTTGTGAAGGATAAAGTCCGGGATCAAATGATAAGTCTTGAGCATATAAGTACCGAAAAGATGCTCGCGGATCCGCTTACAAAAGGCTTACCACCCAACGTGTTCAGAGAGCATGTAGCCGGCATGGGTTTTGTGGTAGAACCTCCTAAATTATAGGACCCATATACATTTGTCACTGTCCAAAGACCTATGACAACAATGCATATGTTCCTGGTAACTTAAGAAGTCTGTCGGGTGTCCTCGGGAAACCCCGAATCATTCACGATTTCCGAGCAGGTTCACGTTACAGAGTCATTGTAATATTACAACAGTTTATTCAAATAGACACATCAGAGTAAAAGTAGCGGAAGACTTACAATAACATAGTTTACAAACCATTTGTTTCAAACCGTACAACTAAGTTCGATATTAATACAAACCAAAGTAGTGGAGCGGCATTATAATATAATACAAAACACACAATGAGGCTGCCCTACCCAAGGGCCACACAATTACTTCTCAACGTCATCACAAGGTACAATCACATGCAAAGACGATCCAAAACAGATCGCTCGTGAGGCTCACCCGCAACAAGGGTCAATCGAACCACGAGTACAAAAGTACTCAACAAGACTTAACCAAATAAGAACCGATAACTCGTGAATGCAGTCTCGTGGATTCAAGGTATGGTTTTAGCAATAATCACGCTTATTTTATGCGTAAAAGCTCTTTGACAAAATTCTTTGTTTCAACAGCTTTAAACTTCATAAAATCATATACAAAGATGACACGATCCGTAATGAGATCATGAAACTTCATATCCAACACCTTCATCAACCATTCTCAAGTTCCAGCTTATTAATTACTACGATGATGAACAAAGAGTTGAGTCTCCATAACCAAGGAGCAACGACGATTCGAACCGATTATAAACCCAAATGGGGATTCCAGACCACGACATATGCAGTCCCCCGACCTACATATACCAACCTATTCTCGGATCCTCTAAAACAAAAACGGGTCCGCGCCACCCGAGAATACAAGATTCCACCAATCCAGCCCATTGCCACGTGGGTACACGCTATTCCCACCATCTCTCCACTCCCAAAGTCGCGAGTAGCCATTCTCGTAATAGAATTGCCAAGTTCGAAGCTTACGGAGTATGTGGTTAGTACTACAAATTCTCACCTCATGCAATTCAACAACGGACGTGCCTTAATCGACACACAGTGAAAGATCCCGCTCACAAGACCTCCATGTCTTGTGGCTCACACACACCGAGTCCACCTGGTCTAGATTTATTACTCCACATTCCCATATCACATGCTAACATAATTAACCAATGTTCCATTTAAAACTTGCAGTGGCGGTAGTCACCGACTTCATCGTTTCACGATAGCTAAGCAAAACTAGGCATATACGAAGTTCAAAACTGTAATATGGTAAATATGGAATAACAAGGGTGGTAATGCACCAATTAGGCTCTTAATTAACTCTTAATCACTTAATGCAGAGAATGGAAAGCAAAAGCGAAATTAATTTGTAAAACACAAGGTAGGGTTGTATGCATCCGGGCTTGCCTTCGTTGACGGAAAAGTCCGGCTCTCTCGCGACGTTTCACAAGTCTTCGATCCGACCTCAATGATGATCAACCTCCTTCGCAAACTTGATTAACTACCACGTGTTCACCTTCGTTTACTACACGTAGTAACATTGCCATGTTTAACATGATGCGGAATATGAAACATGATGCTCGATGATGGATGCAAAATTAATAAATTGGATACAATTTTTCTTCGCAATCTGACAGCTTACAAACCAAACTAACCAAACCATATTCAGAATCGATATGACCACGCCAAAGACCGATCACTTTGGTGAACTATCCGACCACTATGGTGAACTATCCGACCACTACGGTGAACTATCCGACCACTACGGTGAACTATCCGACCACTACGGTGAACTATCCGACCAACGGTGAACTATGCGAGCAAAGATCGTCGGTGAGAGAGAACCGCGATCGCAGTGATCAAAATGAGTAAACAACAATCGACTAAGTACTACAAAGATCGAAACGAAGCCGTAAGTACACCGATTCATGCATAACGGCTCACCGAAGGGCTCGCCACGATGACACGCCCGCAAGCGGTGAAGTTGTTGACATGAGGAAGAAAGACGTGGACAAATGAAGTTCTCGGCAATTTCAAAGCGACCAATGTTAGTGGGCTAGATTCGCAAGGAAAAGACGAAACTAGGACGGCCTTTACCAAGATGGCAACAATAATGGGGAGACGATGCGAGCTTGTTGGAGCGATGACAACGGCGGTGGTGAAAACAAAGGAAGAAGAAAAAGCATGATGACGACGTCTTGGTACTTATAGCGCCAAGCAGAAGCTCAAGGAAGCCACGACGAGCCGTTTCCGTGCCAAATAGCGACATCAAGGACGGCCACGACGCTACCAGAACGCCAAGAAGGTCCGACGGCAATGTAGCTTAGGCGGTGAACACTGCTCACGTAAATTACAAAATTGCCATACGCCAAAATTCACAAATTACTCTCAAATTTTCATAACAACTCAAAATCTCAAAAAACAAAAGTTGTTCAAAATCGAAAGTTCTACAACTTTGCTTCTATAACCATCTCCTAATTCGGTCTAGATTTTGAAATGAACTTTTGAATTTGAATAGGAAATTTAACGAATTACGCCTTTTTGAATTACTCAAAAGTTTTCTAAACAACTTGAAAAACTCCAAAAACAACTTTGCATAACTTGCCAAGCTCTACACTTTTTGCTTTTGGGATCAACCCCAAATTATTCTTAGATTTTGAAATGGATTTTGGGGTAGGATTTAAATGTCAAAAAGCGGGGTTTTCTCGAAAAATTCAAAATCCAAACAAACTTTGAACAAGAGTCAACTAATACAATTCAACACATACCACATGAATATAAACTTGTTTTAGTGTATGCATCTCAAAGTTTTCACCAAATGCCAAATGCTTTGCAATGCATATGATGACATGTCGTTTTAGTATTTTAAACACCCGAGGTGTTACAATCCTTCCCTAAAAGAAATCTCTTCCTTTAGATTCAAAGCCATAGAGTAAGTAATGGAAAAGGAAATGTGTCAATCCAAAAACATCCGAACTTTTTCATAAAACAACCGAGGTTCTTTTACAAAACACAATTTGTAGCAACCGAGCTCAACTAACATTATTCTATTCTATATTGACGCTAGAAACTCGAAACTTTTCTAACAAGTAATCTTCCGATTCCCATGTAGCTTCCTCTTCGTATGTTGATTCCATTGTATCTTGTAGAACTTTATTGTTCTCCTCCGAGTAACACGATCTTTCCGATCCAACACTCGGATAGGATATTCTGAATAAGTCGATCTGGTTCAAGTTCCACTCCTTCAACTTCAACATTCCGCTCGTGCACTCGGAGGCACTTCTTTAATCGAGACACATGGAACACATCATGTACAAATGATAAATGTTCGTAATTTCAAGCGATATGCCACTTTTCCAAACCTCTCCAAAATTTGATATGGTCCAATGTATCGGGTGCCAACTTTCCTTTAACACCAAAACGGTTAACTCCCTTCATTGGTGATACTTTTAGATATACAAAATCTCCTTTGTTGAATACCAATGGTCTCCGCTCGCCTATCCGCATAACTCTTTTGGCGGATCGAGCTATTTTCAAATTACTTTGTATTTGCCTAACCTTGTCTTCCGCTCTTTCACAAGGTCAACTCCAAAGAATCTTCTTTCTCCGGGCTCAACCAACTCAAATGATGTTCGCACCTACGGCCATAGAGTGCTTCAAATGGAGCCATTCTAATGCTTTCCTGATAACTATTGTTATACGAGAACTCGCCAAAGGTAAAGCATTCGTCCCACTTGTTGGAATAATTAAGGACACAATACCTTAACATATCTTCAAGCACTTGATTGACTCTTTTCATCGTCCATCATCACCACGGATGATAAGTCAGTACTATCTGTAAGTTTAGTACCCAATGAAGCATGTAAGTGTTTCCAAAAGTTGGAGACAAACTGTGTACCCCTATCTGACACTATAGTCTTGGGTACTCCATGCAAACTCATGATTCTTGCTAAGTACATTTTGGCATATTGGATCGTAGGATATATTGTCTTGACTGGAAGAAAATATGCTGACTTAGTGAGTCGATCTACAATAACCCATACTGAGTCAAATCCCTTTGATGTCTTGGGTAGACCAACAATAAAATCCATACTTATGTCCTCCCACTTCCAAGATGGAATAGGCAATGGTTGTAATTCACCAGCATACCTCAAATGTATAGCTTTCACCTTTTGACAAGTATCACACTTTGCTATATATCTAGCAATCTCTATTTTCATTTTAGTCCACCAGAATCTTTGCTTCAAGTCATGGTACATCTTGTTACTTCTCGGATGGATAGATAACCTAGTAGCATGTGCCTCCTCTAGAATTGATTGTCGCAACTCAGGAACCTTTGGTACCACCAGGCGATCCTTGAACCACAACACATCTTTATCATCTATGCTGAAGCATTCTGCTTTTCCATTCTCGACTCTTTCCTTGATATGGGCTATACCCTTGTTTTCCTTCTGAGCAAAGAATAACTTGATCTCGAATAGTGGCTTCTACAATTATGTTGGTCAAACTTCCTTGTTGAATTACTTCTATATTCAACTTTTCCATTTCTTGACATAAAGTCAAACCCATTGTTTTCAACGCCGCACAATTACAATAACTTTTATGCATCGAGAGCATCTACAACTATATTTGCTTTACCAGGGTGATAATGTACTTCCAAATCATAATCCTTAATCGCCTCTAACCATCTTCTTTGTCGCATGTTCAACTCGATCGAGTAAAGATATACTTTAAGCTCTTATGGTTCAGATACATATGGCACGTATTACCAAGCGGTAATGCCGCCAAATCTTTACAAACATGAACCACAACCGCTAACTCCAAATCATGAGTAGGATAGTGTTCTTCATGTTGCTTAAGTTGCTGAACGCATAGGCAATGACTCGCCTTCTTGCATCAATACACATCCAATACCAATACCAAGCATCACAATAAACATTAAATGGCTTCTCGATATCAAAGTTGAGCTAACACCGTGCAATGATCAACGACCTTTTTAAAAGTCCGGAAAGCCTCTTCACAATCTGATGACCGGACAAACTTGACTTGGTTCTTCAACAATTCAGTTATGGACTTTGATACTTTAGAAATCTGGAATAAACCGACGCGTAATACCACCCAATCCCGTAAAACTCCGAACTTGATGAATCTGTGGTTGGTGGTTTCCAATCAAGCTCATCCTTCACTTTGCTTGGATCAACAAGAACTCCTTCCTCCGACAAGACATGTCCCGTAAATCGCACTTCCTTAAGCCAAAAATCACACTTGTTGAACTTAGCATACAATTGATGTTCTCTCAAACGAGTCGAACAATTACGAGGTGTTCTTCGTGCATATTCATCTTATTCTTGGAATATACTAGTATATCATCTATAAATACTACTACAAACTTGTCTAGCTCGTGCATGAATACTGAGTTTATCAAATACATTAAATGAGCTGGAGCATTGGTCAAACCAAAAGACATCACCAAGTATTCATATAATCCGTATCTCGTGGTAAATGCCGCTTTGGGAATATCTTCAGGCTTTTATCTTGATTTGATGATACCCCGATCTCAAATCTATCTTGGAGAAAACTTTGGCTCGCCAACCGATCAAAAAAAGCAAATCTATCCGAGGTAATGGATACTTATTCTTGATGGTCACTTCATTCAACTGGACGATAGTCAACACATAACCTCGTGGTCTCATCTTTCTTTTTCACAAAATTGCGGACATCCCCAAGGTGAGGAACTAGGTTGGATAAACCCTTCTCAATTAATTCTTGTAATCGAGCCTTCAACTCGCCAATTCCTTAGGTGGCATTCTATAGGCTCTCCGAGAAATCGAGCTGTTCCAGTTGTAACTCTATGTTAAACCAGTACATCCCTATCGGTGGTAGACCGGGTAAATCTTCGTGAAACACATCGGAAATTCACGTACTACCGGGATATCTCTAATCTCTTTGACGGCAGCTTGCACAAACTCGCCCACCGATCTTCTTAAGGTTGGAAGTTGGATGAGAAGTTGAGAATTACTATCGTGCAAACTTACTCTTAAAGTCCTATTCAAAGCATCTATAATAGCCTTATGTCGATTGATACATCCAATTCATTCCCAAGATTACATCTATATCCACGATCCTTAAGGATAATCATGGTAGTGGGAAAAATATGCCCACCTGTGTTACTACGGCACTGTATACCATTTCCTTAGTACACAGACGTCCCCCGGGTGACTGTATAAAGAAACTTTCCTTTGTTGCCCCAATTGAAATTTCATGCTTCACGACAAATGTTCTATTGATGAATGAATGTGATGCGCTGTAATCAAAAAAGTATAATCTGCAGGGTGATTGGCAACAGAAACATACCCATCATTACTGGCTCCCCTCCGAATTTCTCTAGCTTGAATATAGAACACCCGTCCCCTGTCTTCCTCTCATCTTTGCCCTTCCGAGCATTCTGATTGTGGTTCTTGTTTGGTGCCCCGACTCATTGTTGATTGGCGGGGCCTTCCGATAATTTTGGTTAGCTCGCCTAGGTATGGACATTCCACGGAGAAATGACCAGTCCTTCCACAATTGTAACACGGATAGTTGTGACCTCGTGACGTTGGAGCATTGCCACCGTGGAGCATTGGTTGACTATGAGTTCGGATAGGTTATAGCAGATTTGGACATTTGATCGCTGTTCGCTTGAGACCGTGGCGGACGATAAGGAGGACGATAATGGTTTCTTCGGATGATAAATCACTCTCTGCCTCTTTTGGTTTCCACCAAAAGGTCCGATTTATTACATTCTTTTTCTTTCTTGAGCTCCTTATGTCAGCCGATACTTTTGCCTCTGAAGCAATTGCAATATTTATCGCCTCATGATAAGTGATATTGGTACAGTCAATTTGTCATCATTGTCTGCAGCTTGGTATTCGGACCTCTCATGAACCATTTCTTTTCTTAGCATCCGTATTGACATGTTCGGATGCATACTACGACGATGATTGAATCTTCCCACATCTTGCATAATCGTTTGATCCCTTGCCTCAAAGCAAGGAATTCATCCACTTCATAGCCATCACTCATTCCGGGATATAATGGGCTCTGAAAGCGGTCACGAATTCTGTCCAAGTTAACGGAACACTGCGGGGTTGCATGGCCATCAGATTTGCATACCAAGCACCAACAGCACCTCTAAGTTGTTTGGGCAAAGCAAACACCGTTTCTCAAACTCGTGCGATGAATAAGATCAAATTTCGCTCCATGGTCCTAAGCCGATCCATCGCCCTCCAAAGGGTTCATCCGCCTTGGTAAACACCGAGGTTTTGTATCCGTGAAATCCACATAGGTAGCCTCATGCTCATTATGATTGTAGCCACGGTTTCCATGCATCTGATTCTGATTACTTTGAGCCATCTCATGAAGCAAACGAGAATTTTCCACAGTCACATTGACTAATGCAGCGATAGCATCAGCCAGATTGGTTGGCATTGGTGGCGGGTTGGGGATATCATCATCATCTTGTGAAGTACCAGGAATATGCGATCCCCGCGTACGACGCATCTGCTCATAACAAACCAAACTTTATTCACAAGCCTTTATTGGATTGCACAAAAGCTTACTCCAGACACATTACATAGGGCTTACTACTATAAACACCAGACCCTATAAGTACAAAAACAAGATACATAGCCTAACCATAATTAACTATTATACAACTCTACTCTTTTTTGTGATTACTTCAAACTTCAGGCTCGGTATCCATTCCGGAATTATTATCGCCTTCATCATCACTTTCATTGATCATTACTAATTCTTCAGGATCTTCTTCTTCTTCCTCTTCCGATTCGCTATCATTGGCAAGGATGACACCTGGGTCCATGGCATCAGCTTGAGGCTCATGATTCGGGTTTAGTAGATTGCTAAGCCTATGCACTTCCTCATGTAGATAGGTATTATGTTCTTCTAAATCTTCTACATAGAACTCTAGCTCATGAGTTCTAGCTCTAGCTACATTTTCCCTCTGCCAAGCCTCATTTCGTCCCTCCACCGTACGAACTAATATACTTTCGCAGTTCCTGTGTGCGGTGGTGAGACGCCTCAATTGATCCTGTAATTCTCCTACCTGTATAGCATCCAAAGCCCTATCTCTAGTAGCTTATGCTAATTCTATAGAAATTCTTTGTATCTCTGCTTGGGGATCATGCCTAGAACTGCTACTACTAGCACCATCGTTTCTAGGGGCAAGTTGGTGACGAGGAACTCCTTTGGGTCCAGTGGACTTACGGGGCGTCATCTTGGCACGAGCCATACTGTAGGAAACCAATTTAATCCAAGTAAGACCACTTGATCAAAGTCTAAAGAGCAGCTATGATGGATTACATTCCTCAAACCAGACTCACTACTCAACTCCAGACTAAGATGTGAAGGAAGTAACGAGTGAATTATTCATGATGCATGAATCGTTCTTACGAACAAAAACATCAAAGTTTATAATGCACATAAACAACATTTTTTTATATAGGGCATAGTAAGATTACTACTCCACCACACAAGACCCTTTTAATCAAATAAGGAATGGTGAGAAAGAAATAAGACAAGTCAGAAGCAATTTGGACCAAATTAATCAAGTTAAATTTAGTCATCCCAAATCATTTTAAAGTTTTTGTAAACCAATACCACAAAAACTTTGTAACGATCGCTCTGATACCATTCTGTGGCAGAACCTCCTAAATTATAGGACCCACATACATTTGTCACTGTCCAAAGACCTTTGACAACAATGTATATGTTCCTGGTAACTTAAGAAGTCTGTCAGGTGTCCTCGGGGAACCCCGAATCATCCACGATTTCCGAGCAGGATCACGTTACAGAGTCATTGTAGTATTACAACAGTTTATTCAAATAGACACATCAGAGTAAAAGTAGTGGAAGACTTACAATAAATAGTTTACAAACCATTTGTTTCAAACCGTACAACTAAGTTCGATATTAATACAAACCAAAGTAGTGGAGCGGCATTATAATATAATACAAAACACACAATGAGGCTGCCTCACCTTAAGGGCCATACAATTACTTCTCAACGTCATCACAAGGTACAATCATCATGCGACGATCCAAAACAGATCTCGCTCATGAGGCTCACACTGCAACAAGGGTCAACGAACCACGAGTACAAAAGTACTCAACAAGACTTAACCGAAATAAGAATTGATAACTCGTGAATGCGGGCTCGAGGATTCAAGGTATGGTTTTAGCAATAATCAAAGTTATTTTGCGTAAAAGCTCTTTGACAAAATTCTTTGTTTCAACAGTTTAAACTTCATAAAATCATATACAAAGATGACACGATCCGTAATGAGATCATGAAACTTCATATCCAACACCTTCATCAACCATTCTCAAGTTCCAGTTATTAATTACTACGATGATGAACAGTGAGTTGAGTCTCCATAACCGAGGAGCAACGACGATTCGAACTGATTATAAACCCAGCTGGGGATTCCAGACCACACGACATATGCAGGTCCCTGACCTACATATACCAACCTATTCTCGGATCCTCTAAAACAAGAACGGGTCCATGCCACCCGAGAATATAGTACTCCACCAATCCAGCCCATTGCCATGTGGGTACACGCTATTCCCGCCATCTCTCCACTCCTAGTGCGCGAGTAGCCATTCTCGTAATAGAATTGCCAAGTTCAGGCTTACCGGAGTATGTGGTTAGTACTACAAATTCTCACCTCATGCAATTCAACAACGGACGTGCCTTAATCGACACAGGCGAAAAGATCCCACTCACAAGACCTCCATGTCTTGTGGCTCACACACACCGAGTCCGCCCGGTCTAGATTTATTACTCCACATTCCCATATCACATGCTAACATAATTAACCAATGTTCCATTTAAAACTTGTAGGTGGCAGGTAGTCACCGACTTCATCGTTCTATGCATAGCTAAGCAAAACTAGGCATATACGAGTTCAAAACTGGTAATATGGTAAATATGGAATAACAAGGGTGGTAATGCACCAATTAGGCTCTTACTTAACTCTTAATCACTTAATGCAGTAACGAAAAGCAAAAGCGAATTAATTTGTAAAACACAAGGTAGGGTTGTATGCATCCGGGGCTTGCCTTCGTTGACGGAAAAGTCCGGCTCCTGCGACGTTTCACAAGTCTTTGATCCGACCTCAATAGACAGATCAACCTCCTCCGCAACTTGATTAACTACCACGTGTTCACCTTCGTTTACTACACGTAGTAACATTGCCATGTTTAACATGATGCAGAATATGAAACATGATGCTCGATGATGGATGCAAAAATTAATAAATTAGATACAATTTTTCTTCGCGATGACGATTACAAACCAAACTAACCAAACCATATTCAGAATCGATGTGACCACGCCAAAGACCGATCACTTTGGTGAACTCTCCGACCACTATGGTGAACTATCCACCACTACGGTGAACTATCCGACCACTACGGTGAACTATCCGACCACTACGGTGAACTATGCGGAGCAAAAGATCGTCGGTGAGGGAGAACCGACGATCGTAGTGATCAAAATGAGTAAACAACAATCGACTAAGTACTACAAAGATCGAAACGAAGCCGTAAGTACACCGATTACGCATAACGGCTCACCGAAGGGCTCGCCACGATGACACGCCCTAGCGGTGAAGTTGTCGATCATGAGGAAGAAAGAGCGTGGACAATGAGTTCTCGGCAATTTCGAAGCGACCAATGTTAGCTGGTTAGATTCGCAAGGAAAAGACGGAACTAGGGACGGCCTTTACCGAGATGGCAATAATATTGGGGGGAGACGATGCGAGGTTGTTGGAGCGATGACAACGGCGGTGGTGAAAACAAAGGAAGAAGAAAAAGCAGCGATGACGCGACGTCTTGGTACTTATAAGCGCGCATTGAAGCTCAAGGAAGCCACGACGAGCCGTTTCCGTCGTGCCAATAGCGACATCAAGGACGGCCACAGACGCTTTGGAACGCCGAAGAAGGTCCGACGGCAATGTAGCTTAGGCGGTGAACACTGTTCACAGAAATTACAAAATTGCCATACGCCAAAATTCACAAATTACTCTCAAATTTTCATAACTCAAAAATCTCCAAAAACAAAAGTTGTTCAAAATCGAAAGTTCTACAACTTTGTTTCTATAACCATCTCCTAATTCGGTCTAGATTTTGAAATGAACTTTTGAATTTGAATAGGGAAATTTAACGAATTACGCCTTTTTGAATTACTCAAAATTTTTCTAAACAACTTGAAAAACTCCAAAAACAAACTTTGCATAACTTGCCAAGCTCTACACTTTTGCTTTTGGGATCAACCCCAAATTATGCTTAGATTTTGAAATGGGTTTTCAGGGTAGGATTTAAATGCTGAAAAGCGGGGTTTTCTCGAAAAATTCAAAATCCAAACAAACTTTGAACTAGAGTCAACTAATACAATTCAACACATACCACATGAATATAAACTTGTTTTAGTGTATGCATCTCAAAGTTTTCACCAAATGCCAAATGCTTTGCAATGCATATGATGACATGTCAGGTTTTAGTATTTTAAACACCCGAGGTGTTACAGGTTTAAGGAAAAGCCTATGATTCCTGGACTTAAAGGGCCCAAAAGTTAAAGTAACTATTTCATATCAGAGACGTGCATTGTAGCTGTTAAATCTATCGGCGATTGATCGTGACGATGAGACATGCTCTATGCATCATCTGTGAAGAAATGAGTAAGGATAAAAGGATTAAAGTTTAAAGTTTAAAGATAAAAGTAATAGTGAGATCAAGGGGGAGAATGTTAGATTGATCTCCTAACCAATAAGCCCAACGGCCTATTGGACCTTGGTCACGCGCCCTGATCGGGGGCGCCCAACCCTACATGGTTGGTGGACCCCCGTCGCACTGCGCTATATAAAGAGATGGGGGGCCGGCGGCTCAAAGCACGAGGTTCGCCGTGAGCCGCAGACCCCACCGACAAACCCTAGACCGATCTAAGAGGGCGCGCAGCCAGCGACGGGAAGCTCCGCTGACTCTCGCCGTCCTTACTGCTACGCCCCGTCTGCACTGCATCGACGTCCGTGCAACCTCTACTCCACCCGTCGCTACCCGTGTGCTGCCTCCATCAACGAACCAGCGATGGCCAGCTCAACCGCGACTTCCTCCGAAGGCTCAGGTTCAACACCAGCACCTCTACCCTATCTCCCTCTCGGTGTAGTGTTCTAGGTCTAGATGTGCATGTGCTTTATGGATCCAAGTGTTCATCCGCCTAGATCTACTCTAGTCGATCCACAGAATACAACAAGCCAAACCTCGAATTTTTTATTTTTAGCTATTTTTTTCAAAGTTTTTCACGGATACGTCTCTGGAGGAAAGATTTCAGAATTTGGACCCTTAACTCGGCGCCATCGATATTGGCGTCGAGCTAACACGTCTCTGGGGCCTTGTTTAGATAGGGGTTATGAATCGGTATTTGGCACTGTAGCACTTTCGTTTGTATTTAACAATTATTGTCCAATCATGGCCTAACTAGGCTCAAAAGATTCATCTCGTAATTTATAATCAAACTGTGTAATTAGTTATTTTTTTATCTACATTTAATACTCCATGCATATGTCCAAAGATTTAATGTGATGGAGAGATAGTGAAAAAACTTGCAATCTAAGGCCTGACTATGCTGTGATGAGTGTTGAGTGGTAGTGTAGCCTGTACAGAACGGATGAGTTACTCATGCATGCATGTTTGGTCAGGTAATCACTATTCACCCACAATCCTACCTCTTTTTTTACATGATCGTATCATATCTTGTGTATGAAAATCATCAAAATACAAAGGTAATCGTTGTGCTGCTATTTTACTACACGAAAGAAACAAACTGCACCTTTGATAGCCGCTCGGTTCACTCCGCTACAAACAAAGAGAAACGGCCAGAATACGCGGAACTTTCTGCCCAGCAGCCGAAGCGATTGCCAGCGACGGGACTCCTCTTTTCGGCCGGCGCCGCTGCGGCAGGATCGGCTCGGCCAGCGCCTTCAATTCAAGGACCGAGCGCGACAAGACCCGGCGTCGTCCGCCTGTACCGTTCCCCCCAGACCGGACCCCCACGGCGCTGTAGCCGACTGCCCAGCAAAAAGCGCAGGCAACTTCACAATCACAGGCGCAGGCCACTGTACATGAGGTAATTGTTGCTAATGCCAAATTCAGCAGAGTTCTTAGCAGAAGCGAGGTTACCGTCGCATTTTTGTTGCTAATGCCTCATCAATTCTCGTCAGGAGGAGTTTTTTACAACATTGCCAACTGCCAACTGCCAACTGCCATGCACTGTGCTATAGATAGTTTACTTGTGTACAGTACAAAAAACTTGGCACACTGCACTGTGGCCCCACCGCATGTGCCAGTTGCAAAGGGTTCCCGATGTACGTACGTATATGATCAATTTTTTTTTGACAACAAATAGATGTACGTGCCAAACATGCATGCATGAGTAACTCATCCGTTCTGTACAGGCTACACTACCACAGGCTACACTACCACTCAACACTCATCACTCATCACTCATCACTCATCAGTTCGTCACAGCATAGCCAGAGTGAATGCTGAGAGACAAGACAACTCATAACCCCGCTTTATCTTTTTGTTTTTTAGCATTGTCAATTGTCATCATCGATGGCTCTGCAATTCCCCAGAGGATTTGGCGTGGTTACTCTATCTTCGTTCGTGGGCCTCTCGTACAGGCCGTCAACCTCGGCTCCGGTGTGTACGGCGCCGAACTCGGTACCAGCATCTACGGCTACGATTTGCCTGTTAAATCAACGCCATGTCAACATCAAGTTCAAAATTTCGGCGCCAAGGACGCCGGCTCCGAGACGTGTTAGCTCAACATTAGATGACGTCGAGCTAAGAGTACATATTCTGAAATCTTTCCTCCATAAACGTATTTGTAAAAAACTTTTTTAAAAAAAGCTAAAAAATAAAAAATTCGGAGCCAAACCCCGAGCAGCACAGGTGCACGCCGGCGCACGCAGCAGTCGTCGCGCCGTGTGCCCCTGCGGCGTTCAGCCGAACGGGTGGCTGGCACCTTTCCTTCCCCTCTCCTCCCTACGAACCAGGCCGAAGCCCAACAAAAGCCGAGATGCCAGCCTGCCAAGACAGCCCCGGCAGCCTTTCCTCACCGTTTGGCTCATCCCAAAACCTGGTCCGCCATGAACCAAGCCTGTAGACCTCGTGGATTCGATTCACCGTGGCCTCCTCAGGCATCCACCATGAGCCACACGGCCATATCACCGTGAACCAAGCCTAGACCGAACCGAACACCCCCCCTCTAGGCCTTGTCCGAACCCAGATCGGCTCGGTCCTGTACTCCTGTTGCACAGCCCAGTGTCCACACGTGCCACTCCCAAAAGATGTCACGTGTGGCCTCTCTTTTTTCTATTTTTCTAAAATTATTAAACATGTTTTAGACTTTGAAAATTCATAACCAATTCAGCTTAGCACAGAAAAATATGAAACTACTTTCTATTGTTTTCCTAAAATCATGAACTATCTTGTTGGGAACATTTGGATACTCTAATTAGTGTTCATTGGATCTTATTGCTCGTAGTAGCATATATTTATTTTCCGTGTAATCCGAGGAAGCTCTCAAAAAATATCGATATTCGTATGAGGATTAAAATGCCGTAAAAGGTGATATCCGGATCGGATTCCATGTGAATCCAATCCATTTCCATCCCAACATCACATGCCTATGTCACTTTCAAATAACCATTAGTCGAAGACAATACCTCCCTATGCATATATACAAACCATGGTCATACATGTGTGTGTGACAGCATTGTGTCAATTCCTAGCCAATCCAAGTGTATATGGACGCTGTCCCAAATGATCCATAGGAATCAAAGGGATTGAACCCACCACCTGGGAGGGGATTGGGTGGTGGGAGGGGATCAACCCAATCCACGCTTGGATGATACTATCTCCGTCACTGAAAGAATGCAACTATGAATTGCGTGTCACAAAAAGTAATTCATGTTTCACTAAGTTTTTAGTGAATATTATTCACATTTATGGCCATAAATTAATTTATTATGAAAATACATTTCGTAATTAATCTAATGGTATTAATTTGATATTGTAAATATTTATAATCTTTCATCTATAATTGGTCAAACTTGATATACTAAAACACAATATTGTTCTAAAATTACTTTTTTTTTTTGTGGACAGGATAGTATCTCACGTGGGTTATGCCCCCTTTGTGTCAAACGAAGCCTTAGGATCCCTGGATCCACGCCCACACGGGCGCCATGTCACCCAACTGTGCTGCCACGCAATGCCAGCCCAGGTGTGCACGGTGGCCACCACGCCACTGTCCTAGGCCGCTGGTTCAAGCTGCCCTGCGGGCCTGCGGTGGCCGTATGTGGCTCTGATGTGCAGCAACACTCGTGCTACTTGTAGATGATTTAAATAAATAATGAACATGGCTACGAGAATTAAAACACTAAAATTGGAAAAATTAAAATACCAATAACTCCAAATAGAGAACCAATATGTCGATAAAATTTTAGAAACTAAACCAAAATTTGCTATTTTAGAAAATTCAAATACACCATTGAAACCCAGTAGATGGCCAAATTTATTCACATCTGATGGTTCGGTGATCAAAATTTTGATGTTATGTGGACAAAAACAAACTTTAACAATAGTTGGGTGGCTAAAATTGGAGTTCTCCTCTATTTATTGTTTTACTTGAATGACCTGCTTCACTTTAAAACAACTCGCCTACCTGATTAGTGGCAAGGCCAGTCTCAGTGGGAGTTTATCAGAGTTTCATTTGTAATTAATGAGCTACCACATAAGTGTTTTTTATGATGTGGCATGGTTTTTAAGGAGAGAGAAGAAATGAGTTTTATGGGGATAAAACACTTTTGACACGAATAACAACTCTCTATGAGTCATAGAATTAAATATCTATGAAACTATAGAATGAAACTGTAACACCCCGGTGTTATGACCAGCATTTAGGCACTGCAAATCATGCATATTATGCATCATCAAGCATCCTAATCATACATGCCTAATCATGTAAATAATAATCAAAAACCACGCTTGAAACATTTAAAACATGCTCGTGAAACATGAATGTTGCATACACTTGTTTAGAGTTGTGTTTGCCCAAATTATGCTCGCTAGGTTAGTAAAACATGTTTGGCTATGATTGTAAATCACCTAGAATTATTTAGCGCAATTTTTGGAGCAAATTTTGTATTCAAGTTATTGCCAAATTTTGCTTTAAAAATAACTCTTCAAAATTATGGTTTTGAGTTAAAATTGACTTTTATTTTATAATTCAAAATCTAGCAAGAATTGGACTTTGGTCATAAAAGCAAAGTTGTAGAGGATTAAATTCTAAGCAATTTTTATTTTGGGACATTTTCAAAGATGTCATTTTCTTGCTCAAAATGATATTTGAAAACTGGTATTTGAAAATTTCTTAAAAATAGAAATTGAGAAAATGTTTTCTCCTTTCATGGGCCGTCGCCTCCCTTCTTGGCCCACGGCCGGCCGGCCGCCTGCCTGTCGCCACAGCTGCGCTGCTTTTAGCTGACCAGTGGCAAATGTCACGCTGGCTTATTTACTGCCAAGCGCCACATGCTGTCTCAGCAGCGTCGCGTCCCGACCAAGCGTCGAGGCCGCGGCCACCGCGTATGGCGACCATGCTTGCCGGCGACACCACATCACAGCGGCAGCCATGGCCTGCCTCGCCCTCCACGCGCGTGCCTTCTTCTGCCCGACCACGCTGCCTCCTCTTCATTCCTCCTCCCGCTCTCTCGAGACGCGGCGCACAGCGCTCCCAGCGCCACAGGCTCGCTCGCCGCCCGCCGCCGCCCGCCGCGATATACCCCCCCACGCCTCCATTCCTCGATTCCCGCTGCCTGAAGCTCCGCCTAGCATCCCTGCCTCGCTTGCGGCCGCCGTCGTCGAGGTAAGGACCAAGCTCGGCCGCCTCCTTCCTCTCCGGCGAGCGCGTTGCCGCGGCTAGGTGGTTCGTCACGCCGCCAGGCCACCTCCACCATCCCAGCCGGTGCGGCTCGACGTGGCATGCACGCTGACACCACCCACGCCACCGGAAGGGCTCGCCGCCGGTGAGCACCGGCCGGCGGAGCCCTCCCCACCCCGGTCGTGACCACAGAGGCCTCAAAATGCATAGTGGTGGCGAAGGCCCCGGTGGCCCGGCGATGGCTGGTTGACCATTGGTCCCGCCTGGCAGCCCTCTCTGGGTGCATGAACACCGTGCACCCAACAATTTCGTCACTGGAGTTTAAAAAGGATTTCAAAATGAATTTTCGATTTCTACTTAAATGCTTTGGAAAATGTTTGTGTACTCATTTTGGCTCCAAATTTGTTGAAACAAATTTTGTTAGGTTCCTTGTCACCAGATCTACATGATAAAATTATTGCATGTCATTTTTGAGATACTTTTCTGTAGAGCTTTATTTAATCCTTGATATTGCTGATAACTTGAAAAATGTGTAGAAAAACCTATAGGCTTCATAAAAATATGATTCCAAGTTTGTTAATCTTCTTATATAATGTACTTCCTAGGAAAAATATGTGTCATGCATGTACTATAGAAAAATTATGAGGTGTAGTTCAAGTGCCTTTAATGGCTGGTTTTTGTTATTTTTGCTAGAGAGCAAAATTTGTATAAAACATGCATGTGATAATTTTTGTACAGTGATTATTTGCTGTGTAGAACATAGGAAAAATATTTCCTCTGTTGTTTGACACTCTTCACAGTACAAAGTATTTTCAGGTTCATAATCATGCCATAGCTTGTTATTTTTGTGTAGGCTAATCCACTCATTCAAATACCATGAAAATCTGATGGTAGACTACTTAGGGTAGTACTGTGATATGGTAATTTTCTAAGATTTTTCTAAGCAATAAAAATAGATGTTGCTATTCAAACCTATTATTAATTAGGGTTTAATCAAGTGTTGCTTTATGTGTGATTAAGAAATTAGTTTAGTTTTGGTGTATTTTTGAAGCATTTAATGAGAGGTGTTGACTTAGCATATTAGTAGTAGAAGAGAATGCAGTAGATGACATGTGCTTGTAGTATATGTTTTTGGATGATGTTGACTACCTTGCATTCAAGCATATCCATTGTATTCATCTCATCCGATGCACTGATTGCATAAGCACTTACGCACATTGCATCATACAGGATCGCAAACTGAGAACCTAGTCGTCATACCCGAGGAGCCCGAGGAGCAGCTCGAGGAGGACGTTGAGGAACTTCCGGAGTGCCCCGATCACCGCCTCGAGCTCCTTCGAGAGAGGCAAGCCTTGGAGCATTTTCTCCCGGTTTGCAATTATTAATTAACCGCTTTACTTTAATTGATGCATTACATTCGTGGAGTTGTTTACAAACGTTGCTTTGCATTATACCTTGTCTACCTTTGTTATACCATATCCTTGTTACCCCGTATCCGTAGTCGAGTCAATGCTTAGCGGGCTTAGACCGGTAGAAGTCGGATGATTTCCTGTCACCTGCGAGCTATAGGTGGTTACCTAGATCTGCTTGGATGACTATGTAGTCATGGTATAACTAAGTGTTAAATGAAGCTAAGACCGGACAGAGACTTACAGAGTTTTGGACTGTAGTGCTTTCCGTCTGTGTCGATTAAGGACCGACCGTTGTTGGGCCTCGAGTCACGTTGAACGCATGCCTTACATTTAGCTGGCCGAATAAAGTACCTTTCGACCGCTGAAGCCGGGAGATTATTTGGGCCGAGTAGATTGCCCAGCCAAGACGCCTTGTGCGGAGCAGCAGGTAGGACACGGGCGAGATGATAAGACCAAAGTGCAGTCGGTCGGCCCCCGGGTACATGTGGTTCCTGGCAAACTCGAGCTTCCTGGATAGTTGACTCGGTGACCGATACCTCATTTTAGCGGGTGAGTGAGGTTTGTGTAAGGAATAAATCACCAGCTGGTTAGGAATCGATTCGAATCGCCATCGCTCCTGGATAGTGAGCACTTGACTTGAGTTACTTCATCATAGTAATGTTGATGGAACACTTGGACAGTTATAATGAATATGACATTATGGAAGTTGATTAATGATCATGGGTTATCATTATTTGCTTAATCTCATGTTTACTCTAGTATAGGTGTAAATATAGTCGACAGGTTAATAATAATTAACTTGACAATAATGCTTTTAGAAAGGTTCTTGAAATGCTAAAAATGCTTCTTTTTGTAAATGAGTCAGCTGCCCTACTATAAAGCCCTTCATAATCCTTGGTGTCACTTATTTTCGGTTATGTCGGGTAAGTCTAGCTGAGTACCTTCTCGTACTCAGGGTTTTATTCCCACTTGTTGCAGATGGGTAGATGTATTACGGCTACTGTATCAACTGTCTTTATCCCGCGATGGGTGATGCTTAGGACCATGGGCATGGTCATTCCTTACGTCTCGTCTGATGCTTTTATTGGAGATGATCATTAGCTGACACTGTATTTGAACTCCGTATGAGTGTGTGTGGTTTTGAACAAATGGCTTCCGCTACTTTTATTCGAACTCGTTTTGTAATAACTATGTTTAAACTCTGATGTATCTGAGATGCAAACTTTTATGTAATATGTGATGGTGACCGCTAAACTTATTACGATCTTGGCTGGGATGTGAGTTGGTTTGAAATCCTTCGTGATTTCACGGACTACCGGGTTATACGGGCTTAAGTTTGCTAAATCGGCTGCTCTGGCGGATGATTTTCTTACTTAATTTCGTATAATTTATCGGTTCTGTTACAGAAACTCTCCATTGAGATTGAGGGTTTCATCCATATTTTATTTTATTCTATATGACGTGATAGTCTTAGAAACAACGTCATGAAACTCTCCACTGACACTGATGTTGGTCATCTTTTAAGTACTCGAGCTGTCCTTGCTCCACGAACTTTAGCCACATCCTTATTTCGCACCATTGAAATGACGACTTTGCGTTAAATTTAACGGCTGACAACTTTAACCAATACAGGAACGACATTTTCAGGAACCACCGATACATTCTGTTATCCACGTTCTTATTTCTACTCACCTCTACATTGACAGTTTATAGGAGAATCATATTGGTAGTTTACTATAGTTTTGTATACCGATCACACACGTGCTCGGCCCAGGTAAAACACAACACTCAATAAGGACGTATTTCGCCCTCAATACCTATTGGTCCGCCACTTCTTCGAGGAGAATCATCATCATCTGGGCTCAAGCTCAGTGATTGAAACGTCATTCAGCGACATAGGTGATCTGCTTGCAGATTGTGAAGCTCCTGGGTACACTTCTGAGTTCATCTCTGAGTTGAAGCCACTCTTTGGGATGCAAAACGCCGGCCTAGATGGAGCTTGGAGGGTCACCGTACTACTACTAAGCATGACATTCACTGTAGACATCATCGGCCTATCTCCGGGGTTGTCTTGAACACAAAGGAGCCCGATGTGGATGCACTTCAACATCTGGTCTCGCGGAGCAAGGCTGCTCAAGGATGAATCCATGATCTCCATCAATGTTCCCGTCGTCCAGTGCTCCCACACCTGCATTAGATAACCGAATTACTTCAATGTTGTTGCTCTAAACCTGTAACTGTAAACTGTAACTGGGGCATAAAGTTTTGTATTGGTTATGCACTCACCAAACTAAGGAGATCAGCAGATTCATCAGAGCTATAGGAGCCACCATTTCTTCTTCCGGTGACGATTTCTAGGATCAAAACACCGAAGCTGAACACGTCGGACTTGATAGAGTAATGCCCACGCATGGCGTACTCAGGGGCCATGTATCCACTATGACAAGAATATTGTGTTGCACATTAGTGTACACATATATATAGGTCATACAAGGGCAATGAATGATAACAACACTTACTAGGTTCCGACGACGCGATTGGTGACATCTTGTGATTGGTCACTTCCAAATAGCCTTGCTAAGCCAAAATCTGAGATCTTAGGATTGAAGTCATAGTCTAATAGAACATTGCTTGCTTTAAGATCCCGGTGGATTATCTTCACTTGAGAATCTTCATGAAGATACTGCAATCCACGGGCAATCCCATTAACTATCTTAAACCTCTTCCCCCAATCCAGCTCACCACATCTCTCATGATCTGTCAGATGTAGACAAAAAACTCATAAATGCATGCTGTAAAATTCCAGTTGTTTCACTGTTGCTCAAATATGCTGAGTGAGTAACCATACTGAATAGAATAGTGTCGAGGCTTTTGTTGGGCATGTATTCATAGACAAGCAATTTTTCATGGTCCTCCAAGCAAACCCCAACAAGCCTCACTAAATTCTTGTGTTGCAGCTTAGCAACCAATACAAGCTCATTTTTCAGCTCCTCCATCCCTTGTCTAGAAGTCTGTGAGAGCCTTTTCACTGCTATTTCCTGGTCATCAGGGAGGATTCCCTGTACAAATGAACATATTTGAGTACCAAAACTGCAAAATATAGAACAAAAAAGGTCTATATAATATTTAAGTCGTACCTTATATACTGAACCAAAACCTCCTTCACCGAGCTTATTGGCTTCATCAAAGTTTTCTGTTGCAGCTCGCAAAAAGTTGATATATCAATAATGAGAGAATCAATACTTTGTATGTCCTCTGGATTAGTTGTATCTGTCATAAGAGAACGTGTAATTAATAATGATGTCTAAAACATCAGTGTATTTCCTACTTTCATAAGAGGATTATGTCTAGACATGACAAAAAAAAGTCTGCACAAGGGACTTACCTGGAAGTGTTGACTTCCCTGGTGTTTTCCTCTTCCTCCTCCAGAGGCATGAACAAAGTACTATAGTAGCTAGTATTGCAGCAACTATAGGCAGTGCAATGGCTAAAACTCTACCAGTTTTGTTTCCTGTTGTTCCTGTAAATGGAAAGCATCAATTAGTAATTTGATCAATGTTAAAGTAATATAACAGGAATCCAAAAAGGTTAATGCATCCGGCACATCATATACATGTACTAACAGGGGTGGGTCAAAAAAGAAGGAAGAGAAGAGGAATGAAGGGAGCCCTCCTAGATGGTAGGGATGCCTCCATCCCTGCATATTAACAATATTAATCTTCTTGTTCAAAAATCAATAAGCTACACAAAAGGAGAAAACTATTTTATGTTCATAGTTCTACAGCCTTTATGTATTGCTGCATTATCATAAGTCTTGAGCAAGACAAGAGCAACTAAGCTTAACTTGCCATATAAAACGACTAGCAAATTAAAGTAACTGATACCTGTCTGTACACGTTTATGTTTCAGGTCAAAGAAAGAACTCTAGGAACCAGCTTAGCTTATACTCCTCCCTTAATCTGAAATTCATCTAGGAGTAGATGACAGATAATGATATTTCCGATTTTGCTTTACGGTTAACAGTCATACAATCTTGCCTGAACTGACTAGTCTAGAAAATGCACTGTGTATATGACCAATGTTAATTAACCTCCGACGGTCAGACCAATTGATAAAGGAGTTTCTTTTATGACTTTTCCTTACTTCTAACACCTGACTCTTGACTAGAACTTCCGATTCAGCCAAGATGTTGAACTGGTCAGAACTCAGGAGTCGGGTCATGTACTCATGTGAACTTCCATTGTTCCATGTTCGCAGTGACTAGTGAGGCAACTGATAGCTACGGGACTGCATTTTAATGTCAAGATCAGACCAACAAACATAGAAAAACTAGCAGACACGTGCACGGGATTTGTTCTTCGCTTACTTGATTCCTCGATTTTAATGTAAATTATTGAACAAACTAATCGGAAGAAAACAAACAACAAGCAGCCCTTCAGGGTTTAGTGATCTTGACACTCGTCGGTTACTTATTTTACTGGAATCGAAGCAACTTTGTCGGTTCTTAGCAACATTAGCCTTGTTGCTAAATTCCCCTGTTGCAGATAGTGAACCATGCGCGTGGATGCAAAAGATGGCACCTTTAATCCAATCCCCCCAATTATCACCTCGTGCTCCTCCGGTCGTCGGTCTTGTTGGCGTTCCGTTCACCACCGCTGGCGCGGGCGCATGTGTTTCTCTTTTCGTGTAATCGTGTTCTTGAGACATCTAGCGCTAAAACCGAACAAAAACTAAAAACGAGAATCTGTTGCTGACACCTCACCTGGTGGGGTTGCCGTTGGCGTCACGTTAAATGGCGCAGGAGATGGCGCCGGTGGCGGCGCCAGCGCTGGCAGACGTAGCGAGGGGGCTCCGGAGAAGAAAGAATACACCTCGTACCTGAAATTGCAGCGCATCCCTACAATCCTTCCGCCCTGCCTTCCGCTGAGGTACTGCGGCATCGCCGAGATTATGCTCCCAAGGCAGCTCCGGCAGTCGGCGGACGACATGTCCGGCGTGCACTGCGTGAGCCCGTAGATGGTGGGGTCGCTTCTTGCGTCGAAACCCTCTTCCCCCGTGCCAAAACGTGACGCGTTCGCCGCCGCGTGGTCGCCGGTGGCGTTGAGAAGCACGGCGACGGCGGCGTCGAACGCCCGCACCGGCGAGCTCACGTTCTGCGTGTTCATGAGGGATGATGGGATCGCCGTTGTTGGTGGTGCTGGCGATGAAGTTCTGGTTGGAGAAGCGGAGGTAGCAGGCGTCGTAGAACACGGCCGCGTCCCTGTCGTAGGCGCAGAGCTGCTGAGCGTCCTGGAACCCCGTGGCGACGCAGGAGCCGCAGGCCGTGGCGTTGGTGTCCCCGCGGCAGAGCGCGAGCGCGTAGACGACGTCCGGGACGGCGCCGACACTGCCCGTCGCGAAGAGGTTCCCCGAGCGGGACGCGTTCGCGGGGAGTGCCTTGGCGAGGCTTTCGAGGTTGGACTGGTAGGGGCTCTTGGCCGTGTAGTTGCCGGTGTTCCCGCAGACCTGCCACGGTTGCGCGGCGGCCCGCGGCGAGAAGAAGAGGAGGAGGAGGAGGGAAGCGACGGCGAGGAAAAGGAGGTGGCCCGTGACGAGGCGCGGGGAGGCGCCGCGAACCAACGTGGCCGTGGCCGTGGCCATGGCGCTGCGGCTGCCGGTGCGTGGCGAGAAGTGATCGAGGAGGGTAGTGCTGTGCCTGTGCGTCGCAGTCGTTACTCGTTAGGGAGGTTCGGAACATGGAATTATGGAAATGTGCTCTATCCTGCTGCACAACTGATAAGGAGAATGTTTTTTTTTTGAAAGACCATGAATGGTAGGCAAGACCATTCGAGTTCGTTGGGGCCCGCAGGGGGGCAACGATATGGATGACGTGCGGGACCCACGGGCTCACCGCCTCACCGTGTCAATCCCAGGCACTTGCTGGGGCGGTGGTGCCGGGTGCGGTATCAGCATCACACTATCAGTAGGGGCATTCAGGATTTCAGGGTGCGAACGCTGCACCTACACTAGTCTAGTAAGAGGAGAAAACATGGCACTTGAAGGAAAATTCGTGGATGTCATGTCCCGAAGGAACTTGATCAGGTGGACCAACGGTTCAACGGAGACCCGTAGTTCTCTGTCCAACAATGTTCTAGACCTTTTCGAAAGGTAGGAAAATTTGTAGTAGTTTGAACACTGTTGACGTGCGACTGGTCCCGTCTTCAAGCTCGCGAGGTTCCCTCCCCGCGCTTTCTTCTCCCAGCAAAAGTCTCATCCTCGCCCTCGCCCGCCTCCTCCTCTGATCTTCCACCACCAGCGGCGAGCTCTCTCTACCTCGTTTCACCACCAAGAACCCGCCCGCCCCTCGAACCCGCCCACCCCTAATCACAGCCGCCACCGCCACAATGCCCCCGCCGCCAACCCCGCCCAACCGCCATCTCCTGCCGCCAATCCCGCCCAACTGCCATCTCCCGCCACCACAGCGGTGTCCCGGCTGTAACTTCTAAGCCTACCGGTGAGAATTGGGCGAGCGGCTCTCTCTGCCTCGTTTCGCCACCTTATAAAATGCATCATATATATATATATATATGTAAGGAACATAAACCTTTTTTACGACATAAACAAGTAAGATAGGTTACGCATTTATAAGGAAATGGGCATGCACAGATAAAGTTCTGGGTTCGTTAAGGTTAATGACACTCACATATGAGATGAGATTATATAGCTTTCCATTGTACTCATAGAATTGGGCGGTCCTCTTTGAGCTTACTATTTCCAATGTCGATACCCCGTAGCTAAAAACATCTGATTTGATGGAGCAAACCCCATGAAAAGCATATTCAGGGGGTATGTAGCCACTGAGGATGGAAGTTAAATAGTGTCAATGTAATGCAAAAAAGTGGATTTTTTAAATTAAGTTGATGACATGCTACAATGCTCTTTTTTCATAGAAGCACCTCTATGAATTTTAAATGTACTCAAAGTGCACAGATCCATATGTTCTTACTGTGTGCCCACTATTCTGGTAGTATTTGATTCTTTCTCATTTGAACAGAATATTCTGGCCATCCCAAAATCTGATATTTTTGGATTCATTTCACTATCCAAGAGAATGTTACTTGCTTTCAAATCCCTATGAATAAAACATAACCGCGAATAATTGTGAAGGTAAAGAAGCCCTTGAGCTATCCCATTAATTATGTGCAGACGTTTTGACCAGTTTAGGTGTTGCCCCTTCACGTTATCTGCAAAAGATGTACAATTTATCAAAACCGTTGATATACTGTAAGCAACATTACACATGTAGAAGAGATGGTCCTTGCCAAATATGAAGTAATCTAGACTTTTATTTTCCATGTATTCATATATAAGCAACTTTTCTTGATCTCCTCTAGTGCAGCAACCCAGCAGCTTAACGAGATTTTTGTGTTGAAGCTTTGCTATAAGCTGAATTTCATTTTGGAATTCCAATAATCCTTGTAAAGAACACGCTTCTAGTTTCTTGACTGCTATTTTAATTCCACTTCTCAATTTGCCCTGCGATTGATCAAAATAAAATAAACAAGTTACTGTTTTCAATAACTTGTTCTCCTGGAAACGTATATGCGTCCTATTTAGTCACAAAAATATCAATTAAATTATGCATCATTGCAGAATGTATCTCTACAATATAATATAGAGAAGGCATCATATCTGTATGAACAACATAATGTTTAATTCACTTCAGGACTTCATTTGTGGTGTAAGGACATAATACCTTGTATACAGGACCGAAGCCACCTTCTCCCAGTTTATTATCAACTGAAAAGTTATTTGTAGCTTCTTTTATATGAGAGTAATCGTACTGTGAAAATCCCAAGTTGCCACCTTCCATGCTCCATAGGTTTATCACACTTTGTATTGCCGAAGACATTCGTCGTAACTTTAATATTGCTTGTTCTGAAAAATAATATTGAAGTTATACATATAAGAGAGCACTAATTAATGGCACACATTTTGATCTGTTGTTTTGTTAGTGCAGACCTCTCTGTTGCTGTGTTTTGATCCATACATGGATAACCAAGCAACAAACGGATATTACCACTAGGAAACCTCCAATTCCCACGAAGTCATCAATTGTTTTGTCTGTAAATCCATGCATAGGATCAATGAGTTGTAGTTTGAGAAAAGTTCTATTGATGCGTTTGTTGAAACAATTAATGTTAACCAAAAGAGAAGTTTTGGCATCTGATGTATGCCATCAGTGCTCCAAGAGCTGCTCCTACGATTGCTTACCCTTACCCTGGGCTGCATTAGTCTATATTTAGACTTGTGCAGCGTAACTTACCCTTGTTTGGTTGCTCACACAGGCCTTTCTGCAAGTTTGCACATTGCTCAAAGAAGGCCCAATGCTGCATTACCTAGCATGCTAGATTTGGTTGCTTGCACAAGCCGATGGAATAGGGGTGGATAACGAGCCAACTGGACTTTTTTTAGCTTTCTCCGGACGGTACTATGCAAACTCGATTGAGGTAAATTCACCACCATGATCAGTTTGCAACACACGCAAACCTCTTCCTCATCTCCGCCTCCACCTGGGCCATAAAGTGCTCGATCGCCATTGCCGCCTTTGTCCTTGCTCGACACAATAGTGTCATCCACATGTATCGGCTGCTGCCGTCCATGGGGAGGAAAGCGCGCCTGCCTCTCGTGCATGGTCGGCATGATTGTCTCACATAGGTCCCCATGCACCAGCTCGAGCGGTTCGTCGACATGGTAGCTTGCCTTCTTCAGAAGAGAGTCTCCTCTCGCTTACGGTGAGGCGCTTGTTGGCTATTGCAGAGCTTGCTGGTATGCTCGAGAATCGGGAGGCCATGGACCAAGCCGTGGTGCGCCATGTTGGCGATCATGAAGACCTCACACTACCTTGCCATCAAGGAAAGCGATAGACTTGTGCTCCTGTCATTTGCTCGCCCGCCTCTTGCCTTCCTCACATGGTCGAGCCAATGCACATTGACTTGAGGCTGTCCCAAGCCAGACTTTGCAATGGCCTTGCTCCCAAGCACCAAGACATACTCCGTTGGGACCGATTGTTGGATGCCATGATAGGCTCGCCATCCGGTCCTCCACCCATAGTTGGCCATGCAGTCCGAGCTCGTCGGCCCGGCCCAAGGCCCGTTTTTTGGCCCGGCCTAAGCACGGCCCAGACGGAGGCTAGGCTGGCCCGGCCCAGAAGCAGGTCAGTCCGTGCACGGCCTTACCCTTAGGCACGTGGGCGGCACGGCACGGCCACTCTGACAGAGTAGCCGCCCGGTGACGACTTTGCTAAGAGCCCCGGCCGTTAGTGCCGCCCCGCTCCCGTGAGCCGGCCCACCCCACCCCCTGAACCCTAACCCTAACACCCTTCCCATCCGGCCATCCCCCCGCGCATCCCCCCTCCCGGCCTCCCCACGCCGCAGTGCTCACTCCTCCTCTCACTCCGCCTCCCCCACGCGACGGGGGCCGCCGGCACCGCGTGCTCCATGCCCGGCCACGCAGCCGCCTCCACCTCCACTCCACTCCGCCTCCCCCATCCCCATGCCGCCGCCTCTAGAGCTCCACCTCCACCACGCGACGGCGGCCGTCGCCTCCACGGCCCCCCGCGCGCCTAGCTCTGGCCGCCTCCTCCGTGCCCCTCGCACGACTTCGAGCAGAGCGGCCTCCATCCCCTCCGCGGCGTGAACCCCGCTCCTCCTCGGCTCCTCCTCGTCCCTCGACCATAGCGCCGGCGTCGAGCACGGCAACGGCCGCCTCCTCCACGACCCCCCCAAGATCTAGCCACCTCCTCCGCGTCCCCTGCCGCGGCTTTGAGCGGAGCGGCCTCGATTCGGCCTTCTACGCCCTCGATCCGGCCGCTACTTCGCCGGACTTGCCTCCTCCGCCAGCTACTTCGCCGGATCCGGCATCAAGCGACCTAGGGGAAGCTCGCCGGCGGCCGCCGCCACCTCCACTCCTCGCCCCCCTCCTCTCTGTCGCATTTGGTGGGCCTCGGGCCGGCCCGACCTGCTAAAAAGGTCAGGCTCATCGGGCCGGCCCGGCACGGAAATTGGCCCGACAGGCCATGCCTGGGCCGTCGGCTAGGCATGATGGACTGGTGCGGCATGACCCGGTGGCTTGATGGGCCCTTCCGTGCCATGCCCTATCTGGCCATGCCTAGTACGGGCCCGTGCCTGGCCAGGCCGTTGGCCATATATACCTCCACCTAATCTGTGGTGTGGGTATCCACCGCATGACACAGTTCCTGAGCCTAGTGCATGAGCTTCATTAACACCACCCAGTTGTTGTAGTTGGTACAGGTGAGAACTAGGTAGGCCGTGCCTCCAACCTCACCATCTTCTCGCACCCACGAGCGGATGACACTCTAGTGACAAGGAGTTAGGGATGGTTGGCATCCACACCGATCCGAGGAGAGAGAAAGGCCGCCTAAGCCTAACATCTCTATCAATCTCCCAACCTCGTGCTTTGATGCCAATTGTTTGCCAGCCCCATGCCTTCCCTCAACTCACATAGAAGAAGAGAGAATAGAGAGCACAAAAAACCTAGTGATGCTTTGAACTAAAGAGTGCAGCCTGCCTCTCTTTACTTCATATAGCAAGTTAAGATGTAGTAAAGATTCTACCAACTACTCCTATTGCAAGGCCATGCTGGCCATGTTGGCCCATAGGATCACCCGGCTCGGTGAGTGAACCACTCACCGGTTTTGCCGAGCACCCGCTAGTGTTGCCGAGCACCCACTAGCCAGTGCCGACCACGGACAAGCGTTGTCCGTCCCCACACACTATGACTAGAGCTAGAAGAAGAAGGGAGAACAGAGCATGCACGCACAATACAAGACACCAGCGTCAACCGAAGCCCTGTCTGTGAGATGGCAAATCTGAGCTCTTTACTGAGTTGTCGTGGTAGCCTATTTATACAACTCTAACCTTCTAGTCCCAGAGATGCAAGATGCCTTCTTTATGAAGGACTAGATAACATATGGGTGACTCACTACGCGGCCAATTTGCATGTGCCTATAATGTTGCAGGTGAGCAGATCAGCGCCTACACCTGCAGCGGCTACAGTATCACAGCAGGAGGCCTTTTTCGGCATCGCCTTCCCCTTGCTATGTTCACACAAGGTAGCAGTAGATTTAGCTAACAATCTTCCCATAATCCTACTGCTAACCCTTGTACCCCCTCCATGCTGATCATCTCCTTCAGCTCTGTGAGTCGAAGTCGTCCGAGCGGCTTGGTGAAGACGTCCGCGAGTTGCCGACCAGTTTCGACGAACTCGATGACGATCTGCCCTCCATCGACATAGTCCCTGAGGAAGTGGAACTTCACGTCGATGTGTTTACTCTAGTCGTGCAGAACCGGATTCTTCGCGAGGGCGATGGCGGGCTAGTTGTCCGCCATCAGTGCTGGTGGGTGAGCTTCCATGCCGGTCAGCTCGCCCAGCAGCCGGCTAGCCACACAACTTGGCACGCTGCTGTGGCCGCCGCTACGTACTCTGTCTCGCACATAGATAGCGCCACCATCTTCTGCTTCAGCGACATCCATGAAATTGGGGCCGACCCAAGGAAGACGAGCACGCCAGAGGTGCTCCATCACCCGTCGATGTCTCCCGCCATGTGCGCATCGGCCAACAACGAGCTACTGACCTACTCTCGCCGGTCTTTGGGAAGATGATTCCGTGATCTACCGTCCCCTTGACGTAGCGTAGTAGCCGCTTCACCGCAGCGCCGATCCTCTCGGGATCCTCCATGAAGCGACCGACGTAGCCCACTACAGTGACGCAATGGCTGGCCTCATGTGGACTAGGTAGCGCAGACCGCCGCCGATGCTCGGTAGAGTGTTGCATCCACCTTCGCCATGGTATTGGCCTTTGTCGACTTCACCGCTCCTCCATTGGAGTCACACATGGCTTGCACTCAGCCATGCCGCTCCACTCCAACAACTTGAGGCGTCGTGCTCGTGCTCGGCGCGTGAGTACCTCCTCCCCTGTCTCACCTCGATACCGAGGTAGTAGGTGAGCATCCCGAGATCGCTCATTCAAAATGAGCCGCCATCTCGTGCTTGAAGCTACCGATGTCCTCCACACACGCCGTTGATGATCAAGTCGTCCGACATACACGTCGACGATGAGCTCCTCCTTCCCCGTTGCGGCGTGTAGAAACGTGTTGGTTGCGCGCATCGTTGAAACCCAAGCTCGCCCAACATGGCGTCAAGCTTGGCGTTCCATGCTCGAGGGGCCTCACCAGTAGCCGTGAGCGCCTTGCGTGGTCGGAGCACCCTATGCTCCTCTCCCTGATGGTGAAGCACGAGGTTGCTGACGAAGACCATTTCGCCACTCACCGTTGAGGAAGGCCGATTTAACGTCCAAGTAATGGGCGCACCAGGTCTTTTTGTCGCCAAGCAAAGCAAGTAGCAATGACGGACCGACTCCATGCGTGCTCTCGGGCGCAAAGACTTCCTCAAAATCGATGCCCTCGCGTTGTACAAAGCCTTGGGCCACAAGGCATGCCTTGTGCTTGACAACGGCGCTATGCTCGTCCTGCTTGACCTTGTACACCCACTTCAGGCTGATCGGGGCGACATCACGGAGGTGGATCGACGAGCCGCCACGCCTCGCTTTCCTTGATCGCCTTCATCTCCTCCAAAGACGCCGCCCGTCGCCAGCTTTCCATCGCGCCGGCTAGCGTGAACATGGGTGGTTCCTCAAAGACCGACGAGTAGCGCCTACGGGTTGTTGAGTAGCCTACCCGCCAAGCTCGAGGGACCTATGCCATCGATGATGTCATCCAGCCTACAGAACCGCACCTCCTCACCTTCGTGGTAGGCGTCCACGAACTCAGTGATGTCACTTGGAGGTGAGGCGAACTCGATCGGCGTTGATGGAGTTCGCTATTCCGCCTGAGTGCTCGGCGGAGCACTTGGACAGCTCGTCTCAACTCCTGCAGTGCTCGGCACGACTGTAGGAGTGCTATCCTCAGTCTTGGAGTGGTCGGCACCACTACAAGATGTCTTGGCTCTACCATGGGAGTGCTCGGCACCCGTCCTGAAGTGGTCACCGCCACCGCAGAACCTCCTGGCACCACTCCTGGTGTGCTCGACATCCCTCTAAAAGTGCTTGGTACTCCTCCTGGAGTGCTCGGCATCCCTCTCGAAGTGCTCGGCACTGCCCCAGGAGTGCTCGGCTCTACCGCCGGAGTGCTCGGCACTCCTCCTGGAGTGCTCGGCACCTCTTCCCCAGTGTCTCCACCACCGTGGATGACCAAGTGCTCGATGACGAAGGTGTTGGTGAAGCTGCTAGCTTCCCCCGTGCTCGGACTGCTCCAGTCCCAAGCCACCTCCTTGTTGAACACGACATCACGCGAGACAAGCACCTTGTCTCTGCGTGGGTCGTAGAGTCGGTACACCTTGGTACCCTCCATGTAGCCCAGGAACACCATGGGTGTGCTCCTGTCCTCCAGCTTGGTGAGGTTCGGCTTCGTCTTCCTAACGTGGCGATCGCAACCAATGTCTGGAGGAAGGACACGCCGGGCTTGCGCCCATACCAAGCTTCGAAGCGACATCTTGCCCGTCGGGGCCTTTGGTTGGAGATCGTTGAGGATGAACACCGCCGTGGTCACTGCCTCACCCTAGAACCTTGCTGGCATGCCTTTGGCCTTCATCATGGATCGGGCCATGCCGACCACCGTCTGGTTCCGCCTCTCCACCATGCCATTCTGTTGTGGCGAGTATGGCGCGGTGTGGTGTTGCCTCACACCCTGATCCGTGCAGTACGCAGTGAACTCCACCGAAGTGAATTCGTCACCGCGATCAGTTCTCAGCACACGGAGCTTCTTGTCGCTCTCGGCCTCCGCGCGCGTCTTGAACTTCTTGATCGCTGCCGCTGCTTCGTCCTTGCTTGTCAGGAGTTGTAGCCACATGTAGCGACTGTAATCATCCACAAGCAGGAGGAAGTACCACCGACCACCGTTTGTAGCAGGCGTGATCGGCCCGCAGAGGTCGCCGTGAACGAGCTCGAGAGCGTCCTTCGCGCGATACTTGGCTGCCTTTGGAAAAGGTAGCCTCCTCTACTTCCCGGCCAGGCAGCTATCGCATAGCTCGCCTTTGTGCTTGATGTGGGGTAGCCCTCGGACCATCTTTTCCTGCCAACTAAGCACGTCGAAGCTGAGATGTCCGAACCGGGCATGCCACATCCACGGTTCCTCGGAGTGCCTTGCCGCCAGGCACACCGGCTGCTCCACCTTCAGGTCGAGCAGGTACAACCGGTTCAGGGACCTCTTCACCTTGGCGAGAAGTCACTGCTCCCAATCCCTGATCCTAAGGACACCATCCTTGATCAGTACCTCGCTACCGCGCTCATCTAGCTGACCAAGGCTGATGATGCTGGAACGCAGTTGCGGGATGTAATATACATCTGTTAACACGCGGTGCTCCCCATTCTGGCATATGAAGATAATGGTGTCGCGCCCTTGGATAGCCACTCTTGAGCCGTCACCAAACTTCATCGTACCGGTAACATCATCGTCGAGCTCAAAGAAGGATGCCTTGGAGCCCATCATGTGGTTACTGGCACCAAAGTCCAGATACCACCGCTACTCCTGGTCAGCGCCCACACATCCGAGGTGAACTTGGGCACGTGGTTCATCAAGGTTGACAGTCTTCAGGGCCTTCCCAGGTCCTTCCACCATCGTCACCTCTTCCCTCTCCTCAGCCTCGACGTCGTGCAGTGCACAGAACGTCGCCATCAGGATAGTGGCCTCATCCTCATCATCGGCTTGCGCTAAATGAGCCTGAGCCTTCTTTTCCTGCTTGCGGTTTGGGCACTCTCGTGCCCAATGGCCCATCTTCCCGCAACGCCGGCAGGCGTTGGGGTCGACCTGCTTCTTCTCCGAAGAAGCCCTGTTGCGGCGCTTGCCCTCGCCACCGCGGCTGGAGGAGGCTGCCTTCTCGGAGTTCCTCCGAGCAGCCCACTCCTCTTTCGTCAGCAGGAGTTTCCCGTTGTCCTTCGTTGCTGTCGCCTGCTCTAGGCGCTCGTCCACTGCCCGCAGATGGCCTGTCACATCCTCAATCGTGAGGGTGGACAAGTCCAACATCGTCTCTATGGAGAGAGCGATCTAGATGTACTTTGCCGGCACGGAGTGGAGGTACTTGAAGACCGCCTCCTCTTCGTCGATGGTGACGCCGTGGCTCTTCAGCTTGCTGATGAGCGTCTGCAGGTGGAGGGAGAAGTCCTCCACCATTTCACCATCCTTGAACTTGAGGTTGGCGTACTCCTGCTTTAGAAGCTGGGTCGTCGCCTTCTTTGTGCGATCAGAACCGACGCACATCGCCGCAATAGCCTCCCACGCCTCCTTAGCCGAGCTCTTCGTCCCCAACGGCTCCCTGTACTCCGCCGGTACAGCAGCGAGGATAGCCTCCAGTGCTGGCATGTCATCTTCTTCATTTTCGATGCCCTTGTCAATAGCATTCCAGAGCCGTCGGGCTCTGAGCTTGACCTTCATGGTCACCGACCACTCTTCATAGTTGATGCGGGTCAGCGTCGGCCAACTGGTGCCGCTGACCTCCCGCACCATGCAAACAACGACCTCCGTTTGTGGCTGGACAGACACAATAGTGCCACTGCTGTCGCCCACTTCTGAACCGTCCGTCATCGCCAGCGGTTAGTCTGGCGATGGCGCTTGTACGACTCCGATACCATTTGTTGGCCCACAGGATCACCGGCTCATGTGAGTGAACCACCCACCAGTCTTGCCGAGCACCCGCTAGTGTTACCGAGCATCCACTAGCCGTGCCGACCACGAACAAGCGTTGTCCGTCCCCACACACTATGGCTAGAGCTAGAAGAAGAAGGGAGCTCAGATTTGTCATCTCACAGACAGGGCTTCGGCCGACGCTGGTGTCTTGTATTGTGCGTGCATGCTTTGTTCTCCCTTCTTCTTCTAGCTCTAGCCATAGTGTATGGGGACGGACAACGCTTGTTTGTGGTCGGCACAGCTAGTGGGTGCTCGGCAACACTAGCGGGTGCTCGGCAAGACTGATGAGTAGTTCACTCACCTGAGCCGGTGATCCTGTGGGCCAACAGGCCATACCATCTACAGCTACTGCTAGGCCATACAAGCATGCTCCTGTCACTAGACAGGGGAGACATGGCCAAAAGAACATAGCACTGTCTGCTCATAACGCATGGAGGGCAAAGCAGCAAGAGCTAGCCAGATTAACAACACCATTCCTGTAGCTGAGTGCACCTTTACTGCACGGGTGAACTGTGTTCTAGTGAGGGAGATTAGGTTAGATTTGTAGGTGTTGTTTGGCGTGTACCTGGCACCATTATAATCACTGCAGAAGGTCTGGCCAACCAATGGTGCTGGGCAGGAGAGGAAGACAAATAGGAGAGATAACAGTTTTATAATGACTGGTAACTAGAGCGCCATGGCCTTTGGTCACAGATGAGTGCCAAATGCAATATTCGCTTCATCTTCAAAGAGGTAAAGGAATTCAATGGCCAAGCTTAGATTCCATTCAATCTGTTAGTGGAAAATGATTGGTAAGACTCGTTCTTTGAACAGAAATTGAAAGATGGTGACATGACCATATTTTCCATGGAAGACTGGTCCAGAGAGCTGCCTCTTGTGGATTCTTCCACCTGATGTGAAGTTTACTTTGTTCGCTTGTGAGCAGTGGACTTGTCTACATTCCACATGCTGTTGTACTTCTTAAATACGTATTACGTCTTCTAAATTCTCATGCTGATGTCTTAGACTGTGAAAAATAAAGAAAGACTAAAAACAGTCATGATTAGATTTATGATATTTCCAAACAAATGATATCTATTGTGGGGTGTATATCTAACGAATGTTGTCTATTATTGGGGGGAATGTGATTCACTATCACACCAGAACATGTCTTCTAAATTCTCATGCTGATGTTTTAACGAATGCCCAGCGGTAGACACTTTGGGACTGAAATATAAATTAGTGCTGTCTCAGTTTATATAGAATAATAAGGAAAATCTTGTTAAATATGTAAAACCAATAGTCAAAGCAGCCTAACACAGGTTTACTGGTGAGATACTGGTGAGAAACCGCAGAACACAATGACTTACAATTAATTAACACAAGAAGGATGACCAAGACCTGTAGCTCACACTTTATTAACAGTATATTCACATTCTATTATCTGCCATTTGTAGTAGTGATGGTTACATCATTTCTGCTACTCAATACAGCGACATTTACTGACACATCTAATTTTGCATAGGAGTAAGCTGGCTACTTTGGTTCTGGCAAAGTGATGCCATCACTGCTAAGAATTGCAACAACATCAGGCATTGTGGGACGATCTATTGTTTTTTCTTGAACACACAGCAATGCCACAGCAAGGTATTTCATCAGCTCTTCCATTTCATCGTCATCACCAAATGATTGATCAATGAACTCATTCGATCTCCTATCTTTCCACAGTTCCCAGGCCTGAAAAGAAAAATGATTTTTTTACATGTGTATGATGGTATATCTTTAGCTGTTAGATGTAGCTACAAATGCTAGACAATAGCAATAAAACATGGATGAGGTAAAGGAAACCGCCCTGTACTTTGAGCCCTATACTTCGTGGAAAGAAATAATGTAGAAGACCATAAAAATACACCATTAATAGTAACTGATCTGTTAGTATAATGCAATCTTGTTATAAGGGAAAGCATATCTGTTCCACCAATTTTACAGATTGTTAGTCCTTGGCTGCTTACGTATTCAAGAAGGTTGTAAAACTCTCCATTGTGCTGAAAACCTGAGCTCCTCTTTCCACTTATAATCTCAAGAAGCAGGACCCCGAAACTGAAAACATCTGACTTGATCGAGAGAAGGCCATCAGATACATATTCAGGAGCCATGTATCCACTAGAAAAGGAGAGAATGTGGGTAGTCAGAATGCAAATGCTTTGATAGAAATATTAGTAAGTAACAGAACTAGTATAATAATGGGTAGTCAGAATGCAAATGCTTTGATAGAAATATTAGTAAGTAACCTATCTTACTTGTTTATGTGCATGCCCATTTTATAAGGAAATGGGCATGCACAGATAAAGTTCTGGGTTCGTTAAGGTTAATGACACTCACATATGAGATGAGATTATATAGCTTTCCATTGTACTCATAGAATTGGGCCGTCCTCTTTGAGCTTACTATTTCCAATGTCAATACCCCGTAGCTAAAAACATCTGATTTGACGGAGCAAACCCCATCAAAAGCATATTCAGGAGGTATGTAGCCACTGAGGACGGAAGTTAAATAGTGTCAATGTAATGCAAAAAAGTGGATTTTTTAAATTAAGTTGATGACATGCTACAATGCTCTTTTTTCATAGAAGCACCTCTATGAATTTTAAATGTATTCAAAGTGCACTGAACACGGGCCGATCGGACGCACCGGTCAGATTGACCGGACGCTGGACCTCAGCGTCTGGTCATGCGATGCACGCCACGTGTCCCATCTCTTCAAACGCTGATCGCCCGATCTCCACGGTCAAGTGACCGGACACTGAGCCTCAGCGTCCGGTCGTTTCCAATAAGCATTCAGAGACGACTTTTCACGACTGGATGTGTCCGGTCATGCTCGATCGGACACACCCAGCATCCGGTCACTCAATGTCAGACTGACCTGACTCAGGACCTGAGCGTCCGGTCAGTTTCTGCGCCAGCGTCCGGTCGTGAGACCGAAACTGTGCGCCCTCCGCTGCCACTGACCGGACGCTGAACCCAGCGTCCGATCACGATGTGACCAGTGTCCGGTCACTGTTTCTCAATGACTAGCACCTCCTTTATTTCACTAACTTCTCCACCCTTGCTCAAATGTGTCAACCACCAAGTGTATCACCTTGTACACATGTGTTAGCATATTTTCACAAATATTTTCAAGGGTGTTAGCACTCCACTAGATCTTAAATGCGTATGCAATGCGTTAGAGCATCTAGCGATACTTTGATAACCGTATTCCGATACGAGTTTCACCCCTCTTAATAGTACGGCTATCGATTCTAAATGTGATCACACTCACTAAGTGTCTCGATCACCAAAACAAAATGGTTTCTACCATTTATACATTTGCCCTGAGCCTTTTATTTTTCTCTTTCTTCTTTTCAAGTCAAAGCACTTGATCATCACCATGGCATCACCATCATCATGTCATGATCTTCATTTGCTTCACCACTTGGAATGTGCTACCTATTTTAGGATCACTTGATAAACTAGGTTAGCACTTAGGGTTTCATCAATTCACCAAAACCAAATTAGAGCTTTCAATCTCCCATTTTTTGGTAATTGATGACAACCCTTCACAAAGATATGAATTAAAATTCAATTAAATCCATATTGCTTGTCCAAGCATATTTACTATCTTTTAAAAGATATGGACAAGTTTCATGAACCCCAAATGGTAGCAATTGCTCCCCCTACATATGTGCTAAGAGTTTGGATTGTAGCTTGCACATATGCTTAGATAGGAAATATAGGAGACAATGTCTACCAAATGATGCTAAGGTATAAAAGATGGACCTTTGAAGCGTGATACCAAACGGAGTGCACCATTATTACATCCTTAGCACCATGGTTAGCTGGATACCACTTGGAAACACTTGGAAATGAAATCACTAGATAAACTTATGCATGCTAGATTTTTATTTCATCATTCAAACCTACAACTAGCATACACCACACAAGCATGGATATTGAAATTTAAAACTTGTGACATGCAAGCAAACATATGAAATGCACATTCAAATACATCATATAAGTTCATGAGCTTGCTCCCCCTACTTGTGTGCTCAAAATTTTAATTGATCTCTTTCCTTTGTCATATCTCTCTCCCTTTATCATCAATGACCACAAAGACTTAAATTATAGATAGGTTATGATTATCAATGTCAATCAATGGGGTGGGGATCATATTCTCAAATTTGGTCCAATCTAGATGATTTGCCAAAGATATTTAACTCGGTTTGATCCAATGACAAGCTTCTTCACACCTCCAAATAGGGGTTATCTTGTACCATATTGAGTTAAACACTTAGAGCTCATTTTCTAGATCAAACACTATGTTTGCAAGCCCACAAACATGTCATATGCTACCACTAGATCAAAATAAGCATAGAAGCAATAATGATACCATATAATCATCAAATTCATTTGATTTTCATGAATGAGCCTACTAAATGTGAAAGATGTCTAGATGCACTAAACAAGTCCCTAGCAAGAATGTATGCCATGCCAATCAATTTTTACCTTGGATTGCTCGAAGGAGAGGCATGTCATATAAGTGGGGGGTGCATCAACACATATTTGAGAAATCCAATATGTTCAACTCATTCCTTAGTTTATAAAACATTTTCTCATCTAATGGCTTGGTGAATATATCGGCAAGTTGATCTTCGGTGCCTACACTCTTAATGTAGATGTCCCCCTTTTTGTTGGTGATCTCTTATGAAATGGTGGCGGACATCAATGTGCTTTGTTCTTGCATGTTGAACCGGATTGTTGGTTAACTTGATTGCACTCTCATTGTCACATAGCAATGGCACTTTCTTGAAATTGATTCCAAAGTCACTCAAAGTGGTCTTCATTCAAAGTATTTGTGTACAACAACTACCAACGGATATGTATTCGGCTTCGGCGGTTGATAATGCAACACTATTTTGCTTCTTTGATGACCATGAAACAAGTGATCTTCCCAACAATTGACATGTGCCTGAAGTGCTCTTCCTTTCAACCTTGCATCCCGCATAATCCGAGTCGGAGTAACCAACTAGCTCAAACTTTACTTCTTTGGGATACCACAAACCAACATTTTGTGTATGCTTCAAGTATCTCAATACTCTCTTTGTAGCCTTCAAATGACTTTCTCTTGGTGAGGCTTGAAATCTTCCACACATGCATACACTAAACATGACATCCAGCCTTAATGCGGTCACATAGAGTAGGCTTCCAATCATAGACCGATACAATTTTTGATCCACCATATTTCCACTTGTATCACTATCCAAGTTGCCGTTTGTTCCCATTGGTGTACTAATAACTTTACTATCACTCATGCCAAACTTCTTGATCATGTCCTTGATATACTTGCCTTGACTCACAAATGTATCATTCTTCAATTGCTTGATTTGAAGACCAAGAAAGTAACTCAACTCTCCAATCATGGACATCTCAAACTCATTAGCCATTATCTTTCCAAACTCATCACAAAAATCTTGATTGGTTGATCCAAATATGATGTCATCAACATAGATTTGCAATACAAATAAATTTTTTTCAATCTTCTTGATAAAAAGAGTGGTGTCAACCTTGCCCATCATGAACCCTTTAGAGAGTAGAAAGTCCCTCAATCTCTCATAACATGCTCTAGGTGCTTGCTTCAAACCATACAATGCCTTCTTCAACTTGTACACATGGTCGGGCTTTTTGTCATCTTCAAAACCAGGAGGTTGCTCAACATATACTTCTTCATTGATGTAACTATTGAGAAATGCACTCTTAACATCCATTTAATAGAGTTTGATGTTGTGGGCACAAGCATAGGCTAGCAAGATTCTAATTGCTTCCAATCTAGCAACTGGGGCATATGTTTGTCCAAAGTCAAGACCTTCAACTTGTGTATATCCTTGTGCTACCAATCTTGCTTTGTTCCTTACTACTATCCCATCTTGATCTTGCTTGTTTCTAAAGACCCATTTGGTTCCAATCACATTGTGTCCCTTTGGTCTCTCTACTAATTCTTATACTTGATTTCTTGTGAAGTTATTCAATTCTTCATGCATAGCATTTACCCAATCAACATCCTTTAATGCTTCATCTATCTTCTTTGGTTCAATGGATGACACAAATGAGAAATGCTCACAAAATTAAGCCAGTCTTGATCTAGTTTGCACACATCTTAAAATACCACAAATGATAGTGTCCAATGGATGATCCCTTGCAATATTGGTTGGTTGGAGGATTGGTAGTTGATTGCTTGTACTCGATTGATCATTGGGTTGAGATGATTTACTAGCCAATTGATCTTGTTCATTGTCATGAGAGCCACTTGTACTTGCTTGATTTGTATCATCTTGCACATTTGAGTTAGAGAGCACTTGCACTTGATCATCTTCATCATCATTTACTTGCCTAGGCCTCAATTCATCAACATCCATGTTCTTTATGGCATTTGAAAGTTGAATGCCTCTAACATCTTTCAAGTTCTCATTCTCTACTTGTGAACCCTTGGTTTCATTAAATTTAACATCATAAAATTCCTCAAGAGTACCACTATCCAAATTCCAAACTCTATATGCTTTGCTTGTAGTGGAATAACCAAGTAGGAATCATTCATCACATTTCTTGTTAAACTTGCCCAATCTAGTGTCTTTCTTCAAAATATAGCATTTACAACCAAAGACCCTAAAATATGCAATGTTGGGCTTTCTACCATTCAAGAGCTCATATGGTGTCTTCTCTTTCAATAGGTGACAATAGAGGCGGTTGCTACAATAGCAAGCCATGTTGATAGCTTCGGCCCAAAAATATTGACTCACATTATACTCACTAAGGATAGACCTTGCCATGTCAATGAGTGTTGTATTCTTCCTCTCAACAAGGCCATTTGATTGTGGAGTATACTTGGCCGAGAATTGATGTCTAATTCCAAATTCATCACACAACTCATCAATTCTAGTATTCTTGAACTCACTACCATTGTCACTTCTAACTCTCTTAATGGTTGTTTCAAACTCATTGTGAATGCCTTTGACAAATGATTTGAATGTTGCAAACACATCACTTTTAACCACTAGAAAGAATACTCATGTGTATCTAGTATAATTATCCACTATCACAAAGCCATATTTGTTACCACCGATGCTAGTGTATTGTGTTGGCCCAAACAAATCCATGTGCAATAACTCAAATACTTTACTAGTGCTCATCATGCTTTTCTTAGGATGGGTGTTTCCAACTTGTTTGCCGGCTTGACAAGAGCTACAAAGCTTATCCTTTTCAAACACAACATCTTTCAAGCCTCTAACCAAGTCATGCTTAACCAATCTATTTAATTGTTTCATTCCAACATGACAAAGCCTTCTATGCCATAACCAACCTATGCTAGACTTAGTGAACAAACATGTGGATAATTTAGCTTCACTAGCATTGAAATCAACCAAGTATAGATTCTCATATCTAAACCCTTTGAAGATCAAGTTAGATCCATTTACACGTATGATCTCTACATCATCTACCCCAAATATGCATTTGAATCTAAGATCACACAATTGAGCTACGGATAGCAAATTGAAGTTCAAGGTCTCTACTAGCAACATATTGGATATGCTCATGTCATTGGATATTGCAATCTTACCAAGCCCCTTGACCTTGTCTTTGCCATTGTCACCAAATATGATACTATCATAACCATCATTGCCATTGGTGTTGATTGAGTTGAACATTCTTGCGTCACCGGTCATGTGTTGAGTGCACCCACTATCAAGAACCCAATGCCTTCCTCCGGTTTTGTAATTGACCTACAAAAGAAGATCAATTCCTTTTAGGTACCCAAACTTGCTTGTGTCCTTAAAGGTTAGTGACCAAGCTCTTTGGCACCCAAATGACTTTCTTCTTTGACCCCATCCATGGTTTATCAATGAACTTAGCCTTTACACCATTTGCACCCTTGGTAAGCATATATAAAGAATCAAGCTTAATGGAGGATACATTAGCATTTTTGCTCTTGTTCTTGCACTCATGCTCTTTATGACCAACTTGCTTGCAACTAGTGTAAAACCGACCATTGTTCTTCACAAAACTAGTCTTGTGAGGAGCAAAGGTGGCCTTGCTTTTCTTGGGGGTATAGCACAATCCCTCTTTATAGAGAGAAGCTCTTTGGCTACCCAAGCACATAAGCAAGCGGTCCTCACCACCATAGGCCTTAGCCAAGGTGTGAGTGAGCTTATTGACCTTCTTCTTGAGGATCTCATTCTCAACCATTAGTGAGGCATCACAAGTGAAACCATCACTACTAGATGAGGTGGAAGTAGAAGTACTACAAGAAGGGTTAGCGGGAGGAACAATGATAGGCATAGATAATGATTCATCAATTATATCACAAGTCAAGCCTACATTACAAGTTTTAACATGCTTCTTTTTATTTTGCTCATCAAGCAAAGAGGAATGAGCCTTTTTAAGCTTTTTATGAGCCTTGTCAAGCTTCTCATGGGCATCCTCTAGCCTCTCATGAGATGCATTTAGCTCATCAAAGGCTTGCTTTAGGGCTTTTAATTCCTTATGCAAGCTTTTGCATTCCCTTATCTTGATGTCAAAGTGTCCTTTAGCATCTTCTAGCATGTCAAATAATTTATCTTTAGTAGGTTCATCATCATCACTATCACTATCAACTTCATTGTCATGTTCCTCATCACTTCCATCATCACAAGTTTGTACCTTAGTGGCCTTAGCCATGAAGCATGATGAGGTGTCAAAGAGAGAAGGCCTCTCATTGATGGCAATGCTTGCAAGTGCCTTCTTCTTGGTGGTCTTATCATCATCACTATCATCATCATCACTTGAGGAAGCATCACTATCCCAAGTGACCACATATGAACCACCCTTCTTCTTCTTGAAGGTAATCTTGTCCTTCTCCTCTTTCTTTTCCTTCTTGTCCTTCTTCTTGTTCTTCTTGTTGTCATCATCATTGTCGCTATTGTATGGACATTGAGCAACAAGATGATCTTTGCTTCCACATTTGAAGCACATTCTTGACTCTTCCTTGTTCTTGGATGAAGATTTCTTTCTTCTAGCATGGTAGCCCTTCTTCACCATGAACTTGCCAAATCTTTTGACAAAGAGAGCCATCTTCTCATCATCATCATCATCCCATGAACCATTATCTTCACTTGATGTTTTTTGCTTTTCCTTGCCCTTGGATGATGTGGCCTTAAATGCCACACTCTTCTTCTTCTTATCTTTCTTCTCTTTCTTTTCTTCCTTCTCATCATCATCTTTATATGTATCATCGGTCATTATATCTCCTAATACTTGGTTTGGTGTCATGGTGTCCAAACCACTTCTCACTAGAATAGTGACCAATGAGCCAAATCTTGAAGGTAAGCATCTCAAGAACTTGTGGGAGAAGTCCTTGTCCTTCACCTCTTCTTCAAGTGCTTTGAGATCATTGACAAGCACTTGAAGCCTATGGAACATCTCCGGCACACTCTCATCCTCCTTCATCTTGAAGCTTGCAAACTTCTCTTTGAGAATGTATGCCTTGGCACCCTTCATGGCTTGAGTGCCCTCAAATGATTCTTCTAATTTCTTCCAAGCCTCATGAGCCATCTCAATATTCTTGATTTGCTCAAATGTTCTCTCATCAATTGCATCATGAATGGCACTTAGAGGAATGTCATTGTTTTGGAGAAGCACTTCTTCGGCCGTGGTGGGATTCTCTGGATCATTAATCTCAATTTTGGTTTCTACCACCTTCCACACTTTTCTATTGATTGACTTGATATGTGTGGTCATCTTTGATTTCCAATACGGATAATTTGTGCCATCAAATTGGGGTGGCTTCTTGGTGTTGTTGATTTGAGCCATTTTTACACCGAAGGTTGTTAAGCCTCAAATCACGGTGACCTCTGCTCTGATACCACTTGAAAGGTCCTAATGGCTAGAGGGGGGGTGAATAGCCTATTAAAAATTTCTACAACAACACTTAACAAATCGGTTAGATAATTATGTGGCGAAGCGAGTGTTGCGCTAGCCTACTAAAACGCAAGCCACCTACCACAATTCTAGTTTCTATAGTCTATATCCACACAATGGCTATATCACTACACTAAGTTAGTGTGCTCTCAAAAGCTAACTAAAGAGCCACACTAACCAAACTAGCAAGCTCTCATAACTAGCTACACTAAAGAGCTTGTCAACTAGTTTGCGGTATTGTAAAGAGAGAGAGCAAGATAGTTATACCGCCGTGTCGATGAGTGAACCAATCAATCACAAAGATGAATACCAATGAAGACCAATCACCTCAGAATCAAATGATGACACAATGATTTTTACTGAGGTTCACTTGCTTACCGGCAAGCTAGTCCTCGTTGTGGTGATTCACTCACTTGGAGGTTCACGCGCTAATTGGCATCATACGCCAAACCCTCAATATGGTGCCGCACAACCAACACAAGATGAGGATCACACAAGCCACGAGCAATCCACTAGAGTATCTTTTGGCTCTCCACCGGGGAAAGGTCAAGAACCCCTCACAATCACCACGATCGAAGCCGGAGACAATCACCACCTCCGCTCGACGATCCTCGCTGCTCCAAGCCGTCTAGATGGCGGCAACCACCAAGAGTAACAAGCGAAACCCACAGCGAAACACGAACACTAAGTGCCTCTAGATGCAAACACTCAAGCAATGCACTTGGATTCACTCCCAATCTCACAAAAATGTTTAATCTATGATGAAGATGAGTGGGAGGGCTTTGGCCAAGCTCACAAGGTTGCTATGTCAATGCAAATGGCCAAGAGAGTGAGCTTGAACCGGCCATGGGGTTTAAATAGAAGCCCCCACAAAATAGAGTCGTTGGGCTCCTCACTGCACTGAACACGGGCCGACCGGACGCACCGGTCAGATTGACCGGACGCTGGACCTCAGCGTCCGATCATGAGATGTACGCCACATGTTTCCTCTCTTCAAACGCTGATCGTCCGATCTCAACGGTCAAGTGATGACCGGACGCAGCAGCTCAAAATGACCAGACACTGAGCCCTAGTGTCTGGTCATTTCCAGTAAGCATCCAGAGATGACTTTTCACGACCGGACGCGTCCGGTCATGCTCGACCAGACACACCCAGCGTCCGGTCACTCAACGTTAGACTGACCGGACTCAGGCCCTGAGCGTTCAGTCAGTTTCTGCGCCAGCATCCGATCGTGAGACCAAAACTGCGCGCCCTCAGCTGCCACTGACCGGACGCTGAACCCAGCGTCCGGTCACGGCGTGACCAGTGTTCGGTCACTGTTTCTCAGTGACTAGCACCTCCTTCATTTCACTAACTTCTCCACCCTTGCTCAAATGTGCCAACCACCAAGTGTATCACCTTGTGCACATGTGTTAGCATATTTTTACAAATGTTTTCAAGGGTGTTAGCACTCTAGTAGATCCTAAATGCATATGCAATGAGTTAGAGCATCTAGTGACACTTTGATAATCGTATTCTAATACGAGTTTCACCCCTCTTAATAGTACAACTATCGATCTTAAATGTGATCACACTCACTAAGTGTCTCGATCACCAAAACAAAATGGCTCCTACCATTTATACCTTTGCCTTAAGTCTTTTGTTTTTCTCTTTCTTCTTTTCAAGTCAAAGCACTTGATCATCACCATGGCATCACCATCATTATGTCATGATCTTTATTTGCTTCACCACTTGGAATGTGTTATCTATTTCATGATCACTTGATAAACTAGGTTAGCACTTAGGGTTTCATCAATTCACCAAAACCAAACTAGAGCTTTCAATGGGCCTCTAACCAGTCTGCATCTCTGTGGTTCTTTGACAAGAATGTGCAAGAAGATGTCAGATTAGTCAGTGACATTCAGATGATAGATTTGTTTGACATGTATAAGTCTGAAATGTGTTGCTGTGTGTTGATAGGAGTCTTTGATAATGTTGTTTTGATGCATTTGAGTTTGAGTTGATGAGCCTTTATGTGTTATTCCACACGATGATGGAGCAAATAACCCTCACTGATTTCAATCCTGATGCAAATGCTTGTGCTTCGCCATTACAAATGCAACTAATGCTTCTACTGCTGCCATTCCAAATGCAAGTGCTTCTACTACTACCATTCCAAATGCAAGTGCTTCTTCAGTTGCCATTTCAAATACAAATGCTTCTTCTACTGCCATTCCAAATGCAAATGCTTCTTCTGCTGCCATTCCAAATGCAAATGCTTCTTCTACTGCCATTCCAATTGCAAATGCTTCTTCTGCTGCCATTCCAAATGCAAATGCTTCTTCTGCTGCCATTCCAAATGCCCAAGCTTCTACTGATGCAAATCCTTGTACTGTCGATGAGTCGAACGTAGAGCCTGATAGAGAGCCAGACATCTTTGACAATGAAGAGGAGTATGTTGGGGTTGATGATGAGCACATCTACATTTCAGTACCACCTACACACCCAGCCAACACTAACAGTGCCCAACCATTGATAATGTTGATCATGTTGTTGCTGATGGAGGTGCTCCTCTTGAGGCAGAAATTGATGATGCAGATCCCCAGGAAATAAATGTCCTCCATGATCTTAAAAATCCAAAGATTGTCAAGGGACAATTGTTTCCTGACATAGTAACATTCAGGAAAGCTATTCGACATTACACTGTCAAGAAAGGTTTTGAGTTAGCTAAGTTGCAAACTGACAAGACAAGATTCATTGCACATTGTGCTGCCGAAGGGTGCCCATGGAGAATTCATGCATTTAGGATTTTTTGATAATAAAACAATACAGGTTGGTGTGGTCCTTTTATTACTGTTTGTAACTTATTCAGTTATACATATGATATTTATCTTAATTTCTTATGTAGATTAAAACATTGCCTACTGAACATAATTGTCCCACTACCAAGCTGAGGGAGGGAAAGATGGCTAGTCAAGGTTGGTGTGCAGATAGGTTGGCAGACTGGGTCAAGAAGAACCCAAATCAAGGAGCCAAGGATGCAAAGGAAAAGCTAGAAGGAGACTATGGCATTAAACTGAAATACTCCTAGGCATGGTCAGGTTTGAAGGTTGCCCTACAACAGGTTCATGGGAAGTACTCAAAAAGTTTTCATCTATTGTTCAATTGGAAAGCATAGATAGAAATAAGTTCTCCTGGCAGCATTGTAGAGATAGAGTTAGAAGGGAAGAAGAAGAAGCGCTTCAAGAGGATTTTTGTAGCCCTGAAGCCATGTATTGATGGCTTCTTAGCTGGTTGTAGGCCATTTATAGGTGTAGATGCGTCTGCATTGCATGGCAAATATAGAGGGCAGTTGGCATCAGCAACTGCTGTGGATGGGCACAACTGGTTATACCATGTGGCATATGGTGTTTTTTATTCTAAAACAGAAGACAATTGGAAGTGGTTCATGCAGCAGTTGCATAGAGCAGTGGGTTCACCTATAGGTTTAGTCATATGTACTGATGCTTGTAAAGGACTTGAGAAGGTTGTGGGTGCAGTGTTCCCTAAAGTGGAGTACATAGAGTGTATGAGGCACATGTACAACAACTTTATGAAGCAGTATCAAGGAGATGTGTTTACTGACCACCTATACCCTACTGCAAGGAGTTACACAGAAGGGTTGTTTAGGTGGCACATGCAGAAGATAGCAGATTTTTCCCCAGATGCCATTGACTTCCTTCAGCAACATCACAAGTTGATATGGTACAGGTGTGGATTTTTAGAGCTAAGTAAATGTGACTATTTGACCAATAATGTTTCTGAGAGTTTCAATGCTTAGATAAAGAAGTTGAAAGGACTTCTATTGCATGAACTGGTAGATGGGATTAGGGAACTCATAATGGAAAAGATGTACTTAAGAAGGTAGATTGGTAAGGATATGCAGGATGGTATACTGCCTAATGTCATCAAAGACCTGAACACTATAAGCAAAAACTTTAAAGTTGTGAAGGTTGCAAGAAGTGATGAAGGCGTAGCTGAAGTAACACTTATAGATGACTGGAACAACCACAAGAGGCACATGGTTGACCTGCAAGGTCACTCCTATTCATGTAGGGGGTGGCAAATCACAGAAAAACCATACAAACATGCCCTGGCATGGATTCTTTCCAACAGAGGAATTAAAATAGCAGATTTTGTGCATGAGTACTACTTTGTTCAGAGATTCAGGGCTGCATATGCTTCTAGAGTTGAGCCATTGCCAGACAGGTCACAGTGGCCACAGGTTGACCTAGGCTTCAAAGTTCTCCCTCCTCTGCTAGGTAGAGCTATAGGCAGGTCGAGAGCGGTGGGAATTAGAGGTTGCCTTGAGAAAAATGCTACCAAGAAGAAGGTTAGGTGTAAAAGGTGTGGAGATTTTGGGCACTTCTCTAAGACTTGCAAACAACCAGAGCTAGGAGAAGATGGTGAAGTTGGACTGAATTCAAAGGAAAAAGGTAAAATGATTTGTATGTCTCTTTCCAATTCTTGTGACATTCCCTAGTTTTTGCTAATCATAGTGTGCATCTGTAGGAAAAGGCAACAGTTGAAAGATGATGACAGTGCTGGACCTTCACAAATGAAGAAGAAGAAGACAATACCTAAGAAGAAGGGTGCACCCAAGAAGAAGAAAACACCTAAGAAGAAGAAGACACCTAAAAAAAAAGAAGCAGCAAAAGAAAGTTGCTGCTCCAATAGCTAGTGTTGTGAGAAGCCAGAATGACTTCTTAAACACCATGTGATTTGTTGTGATCACAAGCATGAAGGTTATGTATTGTAGGCCTTGAACTTGATGTATTGTAGGCCTTGAACTTGTTGTATTATAGGCCTTAAACACCATGTGACAGTTTCTTTTGTGGCCTGAACGTTATGTATTGTAGGCCTTGAACTTGATGTATGGTATGGCCTGAACTTGATGTATGCTAGGGCCTAAACTCGATGTCTGTTATGGTCAGCACCGAATACTTGATGAATGCCAAGATCTGGAACCTCACCCACTTGTCAAGTGTGTTTTCTACTTTTGCTTTCAAAGCAGTTAATTAGATCATTCAAGCTGCAGCAAATGGGTTCCATTCCATTCCATTGTCACAACACCATTGCTAGTTGCTTTTAAGCTGCTTCTCTGTGTTTATCTGGAAGGTGACAGGAACTTTTCATAGTACAGCTTGTTTTTATCTGGAAGGTGAGCTGCTTCTCTGTGTTTATCTGGAAGGTGACAGGAACCTTTCAACTATGTAGCGGGTTCCATTCCATTCCATTGTCGCAACACCATTGCCAGGCTAATTGTTTTTCACTTGCTGGCTCAATTGTTCGTTTTTCAGGTCATGTGGAACCTTTCATAATACAGCTTGTGTTTCTTCCCCTCTTCGCTTTAGAAATCATTACAAATTCACATATTCACATTGGTAGATTCATCACAAATTCACATACAAATCCACTTGTTCTTTTTTCAGGTCATGTGGAACCTTTCATAGTACAGCTTGCCTTTGCAAAACATACATCTCTGCCACCAAATGCTACAGCTCACATTGACAGATTCATCATAAATTCACAGAACCTACATAAACATACATTCCTTGATCACAGATACACAGTTGCACAGACAGAAATTAGTAGTAGCACTTGACAACCTACAGGCTAAGATCACTAAACTCCAAATTATTGGAACCAAGGTGCATACTACTTCATTTTCAAATTGCTGCAACTAAGAGGCTTACAAACAGATTTAGCATCACCACAGCAACTAATGCATTGCCTAAGCTAAAAGCCTTGTTCAATCCTCCATTCTTCAATTCTTTCATCTCCTGCTCCAACTTTAAAATGTCAACCTTCAAGTCAATGATCTGAACCTTCAAGTCCATCATTCCAATCTTTGTGTCACTCTTCTGTTCTATGCCTTGAACCACAGGAGCAACAAAAGGGCCATGTACACCTTCCACTTCCACATCCCTGAGCTTGTCTGGATGATTGGCGCGTAGATAGGCCAAGTATTGATCCTCAAACCAATAGTTCGCACAAGTGTCATCGTTCTGCAATTGACAATCAAAACCCCAACCCACTTAACACTATTTGCAGTTGGACGAACATGGAACCCAACATCAAAGGAAAAGCAAGACAAATTATCAGGAAATTGTTGGGGCAAGTGTAATACATATTGCCAGCCTTGCTCTTTCGCCTAATGAAATGGATCTTGCATTTGGGGCAATCGATCCGTGGGAGACCACCAACCTGGCTAGCACTTGAACTGGTAGCTGTGGATTCCATCTCCGCTCAGCAGATGGGGCGGGGAAGGAGCAGCAGTAGTCGCGGTCGACGCCGACGTCCTCGGTAGTCACGGTCGCCGCCGTCGCGAGCAGTAGTCGCCGCCGCCGCCGGTCGCAGTCACCTCTGAGGCGGACGAGCTAGGGTTCGAGCGAGAGAGAGAGGAGGCGGTGGGGAATGGGTGGATTGAGTTGATCCAGTCAAACCGGCGCACATGTATGGAGAATCTAGGGGCAAAACAGTCCATACGAATGTACGTGGCCGCTGTATACACCTGCATGTGAGCCACAGGTCGCGGCAAGTGTATATAATGACATTTTTCAGACTCTAGTGTAATTGTAATTGCACACTTACAATAAGACCAATAGTAATAGTATTTCTAAGAAACGTGAGAATTATAATGGTTCCAATCCAATTAACCCTAATTTAAAGCATAGTAATTGTGAACTATCCAGTAGCCATTAATCTGACAAGTACGAAACGGCGAGCTGCTTGTTTGTATCTGATTGAAAATTTTGCATGGCTAGTTGTCAGGCAAAACTGCTTATTTGCATTGTGAATCGATTGCTCTTGTGTCTGATGCTACTCTGCTGGGTGATTGCCACCGTTAAGTTTTGGCACAGGGACTGTTTCATGCGGCGTTTCTTTTCAGGAAATCTTGGCCACAGCACACAAGCAGTAATAGTATCTCGCAGCGAGACAAATTGGTTGGTGCTTGTTTATTGTGAAAGGAAAACACTGTTCGTTTGGGGCTGTCAGTATGTAATCGCAGAACTTACAGAAGACATCGATGCTGAAGATACGGAACTCGGCAAGATGGAGATTGCAGTCGTCACCGGAGAAGGTGGCCTCTCTGCGGAACGGGCAGACGCGCTCCACCTCCTTGAAGGCCTCGGCGATGCAGGTGGCGCAGTCACCGTCGTCGTCGGTCCAGGTCCAGCAGCTCGCTCCACGCTGTGACGGTGCGAAGCAGAGGTATCGGCCGGGAGGACGGACGCGAGGTGGTGGAGGTTGGCTTCGTAGGTGTTGTTAGCCCCGTAGCTACTACCGCTCCTCCCACTGCATGCGACGCCGACTCCGACCATGCGGCGGCGGCGAGGGGCGAGGCGGCCAGGAGGACGACGACCAAGGAAAGGAGGGAGAGATTCTCCATGATGGTGGGTGGTGACCGGGGTGATGGCGATTGGCGAGGACTACCGGTTCTTTATATATATATATATATATATATATATAAAGAACTACGGTTCTGCAGCGGGCCATAGAATAACTTATTCTGTGGCTATTTTGAGTTACTTCCATGTGTACATCTCTAGATTTAGGGCGTAGTTACTCCCATAGAGTATATATGGAAATTATTTTCTACTCCCATAGAGTAGTTACTCCCATATGTATATCTCTAAATTTATGACGTATATGGCCCAACGAAGTGTACGTAGATGGAGTATATCATCGTACTAAACCATTTAGGGTACTATGTATGACAAGTATGTATGTATACTTAGAGTATATGGTTATACTTATTTTATACGCTATTATCATAGTATTATATAATATATTAAAAAATATGCGTTCTTTTGAAAAAAATTCACATAGTAAAGATCTGGAGTATCTTAATATTAGTACGTCAACCTACTCAAACTGATAAATGAGCATGTACACATACACAACGTGATTTATTGATCATAGGAGTAACTACTCTCGGGAGTATATAAAATGTATCAAATATATATATATATATATAAATAGAGAGAGAGAGAGAGAGAGAGAGTAAACTCAGTGCTCGATATATTGACCGGGGGTGATGGTGAGAGGAGATTATTAGTACTCAGTGCTCTATATTGACCGGCCGGCTCCTCTATATCCTGAGGTTATTAGTAGTCAAAGTCGTCCACCAGAAGCCTGCTGGTGACGGTACCTACGCGGCTAATAACAGCACCTACGAAACTGCGTGGTACTACGTCTCATGCAGACGTCAACAGTCACAGTCGTCGTCCACACGGGCGCCACTTGCTACAGCCTACACCCAACGGCCAGCGGTGGCCAGCTCCTCTCCTCGTGCTTCTCGTGATCTCCTCTCGCCTCAGTGCTCGATATATTGACAAGTGGGGAATGAAATTCCAATGAAAACATCAGAGTAGGTGAAATGAACATTTGAACTAGCTTGAAACGATCAAATTGAAGTCCTCAACGTGGAGAGGAAGTATTCATTCTTTATTCCCCTGAGAAAAAAAAAATCCGATCCCTTCATGCATCCATTTTACTGTTACATATGCCTTTGTACACAACGCAGCTCAAAATTGTGTTGCCAACATTTTAATCACCCGATAAAAGAGGGGTGGAATCCCTGCATGATGTAAGAAAGCAAAGTAAATAAATATTTATCCAGGTACTCCAAATTCAGAGAAATGTTTAAAGGTGTGGCATTTTGATAAAAAAATTCAAATCATTTGCTTCTAGAAGAAAATAACTGTATTTCAGAAATTTTATATGGGTCATATAGGGAAGCATAGTTCGATTTAGAACGACATATGGGATCGATCAGCTCTTATTATGTTTTAAGTGGGGTCTTACATAGAAGTGCCTCTTTTCCGGCTGCGCCATTCCTGAAATAGCAAGAAGAAAAGGCAACCAAATCCAATTGCTTGAAATACCAATCCCGCAGCCATGACTTGTTTCAGTATGTTCCCTTCTGAAATGAAACACACAAGAACCTCAGTTAATGCATATGTAAGTGAACATTAGTTCCTAAATTGTTTTAAGTTAAAACATTTTTTTAGATGAAGGAACAACACTCTGGCCTCTGCATCCACGAATGAATGTATATAGCCATTGAGTTAAAACACTTGAATGTAGGCAATGATAAATTTGAGGTGCTGGGTAAGAAAGAAAGCAAACTCATATATTCATTTAAACAATGGAATATGAATTCTGACCGTTGCATTCGAGAATGCACACAGGTTAGCAGGACAAAGCTAAAAGAAATTTAACACATGCCAAAACAAGTCTGAACACAATGCTTAGCCTGCTCCTGAAACTCCTCTGCTTCTAATCTGTATAGCTGCTACATTCCACTGCTAACTTAGGCTATTGTGTGACAATATAAGTCTCCAAATTAAATCTCAATCCCGAGCCAGTCGATCAGTTGCCACAAATCTATAGGTGACATGGCAAAGCTAAGGCTGTGTTCCCTAGAAGCAAAGCTTGTTAAAATTGAAAAAACCGGCAAGACTTTTTGTATACAAACTTACGAAGCATGGCAGAAGGCCAAAAGAAGAACTCACGCAAGATGCCAACAGTCCCGAAGATGCGGATCTCGGCAAGTTCGAGAGTGCAGTTGCGATCGGAAAACAAGGCCTCCCTGCGGTACGGGCACGCTCTCTCCACCTCCAGGAAGGCCCCGGCGATGCAGTCGGCGCAGCGGTAGCCGGGCCAGCAAAGGGAGCTGGCCACCAACCGGTTCGGCCAGTACCCGACGGCACGGGTGGCGTAAGAGTGGCCGGGCGTGGCGGATACCTCGGCTAGGAGGAGGGCGGCGACGCGACGGAGGTTGGCTTGGTAGGTGCTGTTAGCAGCGTAGACGCCGTCGCCGACGCACTCGACAGGCGACTGCCGTGCGGCAGGGAAACGCAGAGGCCGCCACACGGCGGCGGTTAGAGGCAGCGACGAGGACACGGCTAGCAGGAGGGGGACGAGGCATAGGAGCCAAGGATTCTTCATGGTGGTGTTGACTGGTGACGGCGGTGATGGAGTCACGGAGCTGTGGATTGTAAAGCCTAGTAGCAAGCAACTCGCAAGTGGCTCGCGTGGACCGCGACTTTGACCACAGCATCTGGGTCGCCTTTGGCGGCTGCCTGCTCCGCTGTCCAATATAATAAGGCATGTTTACCAGAAAAATTCCTTATTTTAGCATCGGAGAAAGATGCAATGCCTTATTAGCATCGTAATAAGATTAAAGTTTCCCAATATAGTATTTGGCTTTAGTTTTGGTTCTCTAAATAGCACTACCGTTAGATCTGACATCTAACACAGTTAACTTGGAGGGAAAAAAGATTGTTTTGCCCCTGTTTTTCATGTGTGGTACATTGTCCAAAAAATATGCTGTCATAATTCATAAATAATTTGTGCAAAGAAATGGTACTGCAAGAAATTGTTCAATGTAAAAAAATGTACCGGCAAAATATGTTCAATGTCAAAAAATGGTACTGTTAAAAAATCTGTTTAGAAAATCACATTAATGTGTTGGTGTTACACATGAAAAAATAGGGGCAAAATGGTCTTTTCCCCCATCAAATTAAAGGCATTAGGGAATCAAAAATTAAGTCAATGCTATTTTGGGGAACTTTTATATTTCGGTGCTAAATAAGGAGTTGCGTCATTTTGTGATGCTAAATAAGGAAGTTTCTCCATGTTTATATTCCAGGGGTTTTTTAAGTTGATCCACGATAAAGTTTGCGATGTAGACTGTAGAGTTGGTGGAGTAGTCCCAAAACATATTCTCTTAGTTTATCGTAGCCGCATTGTATTGAACATTCTCCTTAATTAATATATGCTATATGTTTGTACTTCATCGGTTTCTAAATAAATTATTCTTGTCTTAAATCAATGTTTTTTACATGTTTGACAGAATTTATAAAAAGAACATGAATATTTATGATATCGATTAAACATATTATAAAAATATATTTTATGTTATATCTAATTATAAGTTCTTTTCTATACATTCATAAATATTTATGAATTAGTTTTTTTTATAACATGCTATATATAGGAGGCAGACGAAGAAAACCAGCGCTGCCCAGAGACATATCAATTAGCACAGGGGCAGTTTCGTCCTTTCAGGTGAAAGATTTTAGGAGAAATAAAGAGAAAGGAGGAAAAAATGGTAAAGAAAATAAGAAGCAATTGTTTTGGCTGCTATTTTTACGAAAGCATCGTGGTACGGTTGACTTCAAAGCCCAGTAAAGTTCTTCAATTCTAACTTTTCATGCTCGGACATATAGCGTGTCAGTTCTTTGATATCTTGGCAAAAATTAAGGAATGATACATGATCCCCATCCTGCCGCAGCACTGAAAATTCTGAGAACATATAACATTTTCTTAGTTTCCATTTCTTGTTCACCATGGGACAGACAATGAAGGGCATAGATTGGAGCAGGACCTATATTAATGTCTAATGGGGTTCATATAGAGAGGGAGAAAGATGAGTACGGGCACAGGGGCTAATGAAGGGCATAGATTTCTTGTTCACCATGGGACCTATATTAATGTCTAATGAAGGGCATAGATTTCTTGTTCACCATGGGACTTACGCCCGGGGCTGCCGAGGCCCATGCTCTGCTCCATCTGCTGAACGTCATGGAAGCTGACGCTGCACTCGCCGCCGTCCACCACGACCATGGCCTGCCTGTGGTACGGGCACAGCCGCTGCGCCTCGCCGAATTGAAGGCGCGCGTGATGCAGGCGCCGCGGTCAGGCGACCAGCCCGCGTCCGGGCGCCAGTAGCAGTACACCGAAGCGGCGACCATGTCGGGGCGTTCGCCGGCAACGCCGGCATGGTTGCCGGGCGAACACTTGCAGGAGGACGCGTTCGCCTGCGCGGGCACCGTGGCGGCAAGCGCCCGCAGGTTGGCTTCGTAGGTGCTGTTTGGAGCGTACATGCCCTGCGCGCCGCACTCGTGACCGGGCGAGGGGGCCACGCGGCGGTAGACGGTGGTGGCTGCCGCCGAAGCGCCGGGAGGAGCGCGAGCGCCAGGACGACGGTCGCCGTGCAGGCGCGGCGAGGCATGGCGCGGTCTCGTGGAGAAAGACAAGCCGAGCCCTTCTTTTTGACCAAGGGCAAATAATGTTGCGACTGAACAACGCGTTGTGGGGGAGCCAAGAATCAAAGATATGATCGTAGCGGTTGGGACTGTTGACTAAGGTTCATAGATTGAGGAGAGTCAACATCTACCAACTGCAAAATATTCTCAGTCACTGAGCATTTCAGCATATTCACTACTAGTCAGCCCTAATTCATGTTGAACTTGACCATTGGCTGTGGATGTGACGATATTGTTGATTACGGTAGAATGCATGCATGGGCTATGATTTGTCCTACGGGCTTGCTAGCGCTCGGACGGATGGGGCGTCCGCACCTGTAGCCGTTTTTCACGCCGTTTCGCGTGTCCACGCAGGGCCCACGCCGTCCCGAACATCACCAGCATCGAGAAAGAGGGAGAGGAGGCGGCAGATGCCCAGCTGGCGCCAGAAGAGGTGGAAACACCGAGATGAGGCAGCAAAAAGCAAGGAGGGAGATGCAACATCCAATCTACTTTTAAAACATCCAAATACAACAATTGCAACATACGTCTAGAGACAGATGAAACACTTAAAATAAGCGTCTGAAACACTTGTGGAAAACGCCTGAAAAGCACTTGAAAACCATTACAAATATATACAACATTCAGATGAAACACTTGCAAACATACGTATGAAAACACCCGGAACACTTGAAACATATGCTTGCAACATGCATGTATATGCAACATCCAGATCTACTTTTGCAACATCCAGATAAAACACTTGCAACATACGTCTGGAATAGATGAAACATTTCGAACATACACTTAAAATATACGTGTATAGCTATTACAACATATGCCACATCCTGATCTACTTTTGCAACATCAATATACAATACTTACAACATACATTTAAAACATATAAAACACTTAGAAACATACTCTTACTACATGCGCTTTCAGCGTAGCATCTGCTTGCTGCTTGGATAAATGGAGGCTCGTCGATGCGGAGCTTGATGCCGCGGAGTGGAGGGAGATAAGCGGGAAGGCGGCTGCGCGGCCATGGGGGCCATTCTCGTGCTACTTCCCACGACCATCCGCGCAGGTGCAACCGGTGCGTGCGACGAGGCCGCCTGAGCCGCCACCGGGCCCCGCTAGCGCGGACCTCATCCGCCTCGTCGAGAAGCTCCGGGAGCAGGAGTCCCGCCTCCACACTGAGCTGCTAGAGCACAAGATCCTCAAGGAGACCGTCGCTATCGTGTCGTTCCTCGAGAGCGACGTCGTGGCTCCAGGCTGAGAACGCGTGCCTCCGCACCGAGCTCGACGCCGCCAAGACCAGCCAGAAGCGGGTGGTTGAGTTGGAGAAAGAAATGGCGGAATCGTTTTCTTTTTTCTTTTGAGAAGCCAGGAGCAGACCTTGTATTAGGCTTCGTAGGCCCACAAAGGGCACGTCCGGAGCATCGGACGCTCAGAGGAGAGCATTACCGTTTGTCATAGCAAGTAGCAACTCGCAATCACACGGTAGTAGGCAGGAAGAACAAAACTCTTACTCTAGCCGCGCTATTTGCAGGGCAACCTTGTTAATTTTAATGGTGTAAAATAATTCCAATATTCTCTTACTTAGCAATTAGCATTCCATCAATTTTTCGATGAGTAACATATTTGTATCTCTAAATAAGTTTATTATCAAAATATGTCATAATTAATCTAATAATACATAATACGCATCATAAATATTAGTATATTTTTATATATATTTGATCAAACTTAAGAAAATTGACTCCTCGAAAATAAGATGTGCGGTTATTTTTAAACTTGAGTATAGGTTATTTGCTCGGCTTAGTTCAGCTCAAGTGCATCGTAGAAAACTCCCGAGTTTAAATAGTGCATCATTATTAACTTAACATCTTTTAGTAAAAGAAAAACAAACTGACGACCAGACATGGTTTACATCCTTCGCAAAAGGAAAATGAACCGAGTTGAATTTAATAAAATAAGGGTCGATGAAATCAGCCGAAAAACTTAAGTTGTTATAAATATAAGAGCATAAAATAAGTCATTCACATTTAATGCATATCTACTATTTCCATGGAATTCTCTGGAAAACAATCTTAAGTTACACAAAAAAAACAACTATATTGATTGTGATTTTACAGTGCCGGCACTCTGCTGTACATACTTCTCGCTCCCTCAAACTGCAACTCATCTCAAAAACCAAAAAAAAAAAAAAGAACACAGCAAGGCAGAGTTGATACAGAAAAAATTCAAGCCTCGGAATCAAACCTGTGTGACCCTTGAATCAATGAAGGGCACTTGACAAAAAGGAAAAAAGGAAAAAAGCACACCTATGAATTGGAAGAATAAGAAACCTAGCAAAACAAATCCGAGCTAGGAAAAAGGAGACCAATCCAGGACAATGTGAAAATTGATGTGTCATTGCAGATGGTGATTGCGTTCTGCAAAATGACGGCAGTTGCCATGGGCTAATCAGATATAGAACAGATCACCAAATGGCCATTTGACCCCAAGGATTAAATGAGACATTGGAAGTGTTGATGATCAGGCTAAAAAAGTTGAAGAGCAATTTTTAGCCTGTTCTGCTTCCACTTCGGAAGCTTGCAAAATGCTTCCTTTGTCATCCCAAACTTCTCTTTGAATTCAGTCGAAGATAAGTAGGTCTGCACACCAAATTGAAAATAATGTGACCATTACACTTTTTTTTAGAACAAGAGAGTATTGTGAGATCAGGAAATCACCTCTCGCCTTGTGACATCAATTTCAGTAACAGGATCAGCAGCTGTGGTCTTCAGACGTTCATACGGGTAAATAGGAAGGCCCTCGTCATCTTCTGGCTCGTTTTCTTTTACATCTTCATTTATAGTCAGAGATTCAACTCTAGTGGCCACAGTATCAACACCTTTACCATCTCCCTCCTGTTTTGGCTTCTCTGACTCAGAGCCATCTAATTTGCACAGAATTTTTTACAGAGAAAAAGTAAGCTACAATAAGTTCTATATTTCTATTTACAAGAATTTCCGCCAGCACAGTGGTATCACATACCTTTCACGAATTCTGAAGCAGGAGTTTGAGAAGGGCGATCCAAAGAACCAGCCAGAGCGGCAATTGCAGATGACTTAGAAGAAGTATTTGACGAATCAGGTGTAACAGATTTCGGGTAAAGTTTCTTAACTACAGGTGGAGTGGAAAGATTTCTATTGCTTGAACTTTCAAAATTAGCAGCCAAGGATGTGAATGCTGGAGATCTTCCCCTAACACGGACGCGCTCAGGGCTGAAGGACATGCTTCTGGAGCGTTGGGATTTATCTTGTGTAGTACTCCTTCCTGAATAGACGGTTGTTCGTCGTTTCGGTTTCTGAAAACACATGAGAATCAGCACGAGTTCTATCATTTATGTAAATATATGTTCAGCACGAGTTCTACCATTTATGTAAATATGGTCAGTCATATAACTACAGGGAAAAGGACATATGCAAACATACAAAAAAAGGGTGGCAGTGTAGAAATATATGTTGCATTGCAAAACATGACTGAAGAAATAACAGGCAATTCTGAGAAAAAAAAGGCTTGGTGTTTGCCTGTTTGGTTAATATGAGAAGCAACTATGAACAGTAAAACTTACATATACAGGGAAAGAAACATAAGCGTGTGCGTCAAAGAACATGGAAAACTACTGGAAATCACACAAAGAAAGGAGAAACTTTATTGTACTGTAGAAAAATGTTTGCAAGAAATGGAGTTAACAGATATATCGGCATGGACAACTATCGTGATTCATGAAATCATTAGGTATCGGGCATCTTACATCCAATGCTGGAGCACCTCCACCTTTTACAATGGCAAGCTTCCTCTGGTACGAATTGCCATGCATCTGAAAACATAAGGGAGAGAATGTGGAGTCCAATACTATATCAAAGCATCGATCATGCTGTTCTCTACTGTATGGACTTCAAACTGCTCAGATGTTCAAGAATAAACAATTTCAGTGGCTAAACCAATGACTAATCTACTTACCAGTGATTTCGCGGAGTCCCAGGTGAAGAATCTAGTGAAAAAGGGAGGCTCACTCCCCTCCATAACGGTGAAAATTGGTGTTTCACGGGCAAGGTTTTCCATAAGGAAATCAAGCACAATAAATTTCTGGTGAAAACGTGAAGTAATGAGAGAAGAAAACAAAAAATGGATTATAAAGCAGCTGCGTAGAAAAATAAATTGTTACCTCCCCAACATCCAGAGCTTGTAACCTGACTTTAACATCCACCTGCCGACCAACCCAAACAAATATGCTCGTGTGACAGTCCAGAATGAAAACATCTTCTGTCATTAGATCATCTTGAGTAAAGTGGTATATTTCTTTGACCTGCTCAATAGATTTCGAATACAGATTTTAAATGTAAAAACAGGTAGCATACAGCATAAGATACTAAATTACAGGTCTACTGTGCTTACCTTCAAATTGCCTTCATGGACCCAACAGGTTAGGAACATTAATTGGGAAAACAGAGATCAGTATGTATTTCAACTGTTAACATGGATAACTTTCCCAACAAAACTACTCAATCTACATTCTTGATTACCTTTCGACAGGATGCATGAGAAAAGATGGGGATCACTTTCAAGTTCTCGCACCATTTTTTGGCCTGAGTACTCAGATTTGCCTCCCAGTAAGCTCCAAAACTGGTCCGTTTCTGACCCTTCCTTTTGTGACCTAGACTGTGTATTTGGCTGTACATGGTAGAAAGGAAAAATGAGAAGAAAAACTTATAGACCAATAAAAGGGCATAGCAAAGTATAACAAATACAATAAAAATCTTCTTATAATGACTTGAAAGTATGAACAGTGGAAGTTCAGCCTATGTCAAGCTGAATATTCCTGATGAAATACAAGAAAAGTGCTAGGAAGCAACAGCTAGTAGCTCCCATGTATCCCAGAGGGTCTGGGATTTAACTGACTGACGCCAAAGTCCTCTTTACTGAATTAGTCCATGTCCCATATAAAACCAGCGACTTCAAAACTACAACATTTCTGTAATTTGACTAAGAATAAATAAGACACGAAAATTAGCACTCCCTCCATTCCAAATTATAGTTCACTTTAGATTTGTCCTAAGTCAAACTTCTCTAACTTTGACCAAGTTTATAGAAATACAAACGAACTTCTGCAACATCAAATTTGTTTCATAAAATTCTTCATGAAATATGTCTTGATAGTGCATCTATTTGGTATTGTAGATTACACATATTTTTTCTAAAAACTTGGTCAAAGTTAGAGAACTTTGCCTTATGACAAAACTAAGAAGTTCTATAATTTGGAATGAAGCGATATTTGTGATGGTTTTACAGAAGCAGGCTGGTGATTTGTGATATCAAAGATATTTCCAGCTGGAGGCTGGACCCATTTCCATAACCACCAGAAGCCAAGCTAGTATGTCAGGGCCAATACAATCCAGGTAAGGACTAAAGGGCCTGCTAGATACCATTTTATCCTCCTATCAGGCTCAGATTTTACAGCGCACATTTGTGCAGAGTCCATGTAAATCATCAAATGAGATTATGATTAAATTTACAGGAAAAAAAACTACAGAGTTTGAATAGTTACATCTCTGCAACAAGATAATCAAATATCTAACTAGGGACGATAGTTCCACACCTTAATAACATCAAGCTGCCTCTCCATTAACTCTTGGTCCAATGCAGTGGTCAGATTTCCAGCCCAAGTGAACACAGTGTGTCCATCATGTAGAATGTAACAATATGATGAATTCAATGATGAGGCCACCTAACAATAGATACAGGAGACAGTATATGACTGGTAAGGAAGATGGTATAATAATATAATATTAATCTGCAGTCAGATAAACCTTCGGGAATAAAAATGCCACTTCCACATGAGGGGGTTAGGTTTTTTATCCCCTTTATCTAGGTCGAGGTCGTTCTAATTTTCAATCAAGGACGAGCTATGTAATTTTTTACTGACTGTCTTGGTGTGTGTTAAAAGGGTTCTTACTCCTTGTTTCTTCATAATATAATGATGCATAAGTCTCCTGCATATTCAAGGGGAAAAAACTTACAGGTTCAACTTGAATCGCTTGCATGTTCTCTGGTCCTGAACCTTGAATACGAAAGAGTGCAAGCCCATCTTCAGAATAACTTTCATCATCAATACCATTTTCAGCGATGAATCTCTTGTATCCAGAACTAAGACCACCCTACAATTACAATTTGGGATGGTAAAACTGCTGTGTTAACTAGTAACACCAATACAACTGAAGACCATTAAATGCATGTACACCTTAAACACTTGCAAGCTTTGAAATATCACAAAGAACTGAATCGGTTCTTTCCCCTCATAAAAGCACGCCTGATTACAAAGCAAGGATACATTAAAGAAGACAAAAGGGTTTATATCAAGTTTAACAATTCCACATAAAGAAAATCAGTGAGTTACCTGGACAGCCTGAAACTTAGCAGATTCAACCATCTTGCTTGCAAGTGAAACTGCTATTACCCTATCCTCCTGGATAAGAATTGAAAAAATCCTTTATTGTTCAAGTTGATTTAAAAATATAACTGAAGACTACATAATCAATGAGCATAAGGTTATCCATCTCACTAATATGCACAAACAGCATAGGTAACCTTTTGTTTTTAGTTCACAAACCAAGAACATGAAATCAATGTCAGCTGATACTTCAAGCCTTTTCAGTTCTTATTTACGAACTTCAAAGATGACTTAACTAAAATTAGGCAACTACAGTCTAGAAAGTCACAGAGATACAAGCATCAGCAGGAAACACAAAAATTTCACAACAAAATTCAATTTATGGAAAACACTGTTACCTCAATACTCTTTTTCCCAAACCAGGTTCCAACAAGACATTCCTCCTTATCATCTCCAGGATAAGTATACTGAAATATGTAGCAATCGCCAGTGTAAAATTTGGATTGGTCAGAGGATGAGAGTTGAACCTTGTCTTTATCATTTACACGCCAAACCTATCAAATCAAGGGGGAAAAGTAAGTCAGAACACTGTTAGTTTGCATATGGAAGCTAAAAAAATAAAATGAACCACATGGATCAAAAAAAAATGAATTAAACATTTAGCCTTGCGCACAACTTGGAAGCACACTCCAACTTCTTGTCTCAAAGTGAATTTCTAGCTAGTTAGCTCCCATGGATTTGTACACCCATGCCAGCTACATATGCCCTTTCTGAAACCACTATTTGCAACAATGCTTGTCCAAAAATATTTTTAAACATACAGAATCTTGTAAGGCAACTAAGATAAGAATGTTTGAAGCCTAACATTGAGAAGGGGGGAAGCCAAAAAATGATGAGATACAAAATATGAAGCTAATATAAAAAGTTCAGAAATACCTGCAAGTTGCCAGTGCAATCAATATAGGATTGAGGTTCTTCTTTTGCAGGGACAGCTTTCATCAAACCCTTAACATTTAAGCCCTGGCGTTTGAGAAGAGCTTCACAAAGAAACACAATTGATCAAATTGTGAAGGGTGTAAAGCATTTCATAAATTTTAAAAGCGGAAAACTGAAGCTAGTAAATTTGTAAATAATAACCTGCAACTTTGCCTCTTCCATCCTCCGATGACAACTTCAACTCAGGCGTCTGCGGCCACTCTTTAAATTTTGACTTGAACGTAACAGTCTCAAACCCTTCAATCACTTTGATTATATGTGTTCTTGTTTGGTTTGAATCAGAGAGCAATTTCTACGTAGGCAATTAGGCAAATCAATAGTAAACATCACAACAACATAGTCAACACAAAGAAGTCATTCTGAAAATATGCAATATTTCTAATTAGCATGAACAAGTAACCAAGCCTCTAAAAAATAGAGGAATATAGATTCAAAAGACAACCTTAAAGGTAAAAACTGAAGGAGGCTATGCCATATTACAAAATCAATGAGCCCATCAGCAAGTGTCAGCAAGACTCGTCAGCATTTTCAATAGTGTAGCACTAAGAATACGATGAAATAGCATAAGTAACTAGCTGAACAAATGTTACCTCAGCAGCTTCACTAGCACCCTTTCTCTCCTGCAGGGATGTAATTCTGCCCATCCAAACATACAATTCAGCACCACAGTCTAAGAAGTAACACTTGTTTGTCTCAAGTAATTCATGTGCTAAAGATTGGCAGTCGATAGGCTCCAGCTTTCCTTGGTCAAAACTGAAAAGTAAACATTTCATAGATTACTAATAGATTTCAAGTAGAAACTGTTTTAGTTGGCAATCAAATCAAACAAAAGGAGTTCCCGTATACAGAATAAAAACTCAGTCGATTACCATAGCAATTTGAAAGCAGTTTCCTCATGTTTCTCATTGCCTTCTGCAGGTGCCCTCCTAGGAAGAGGGGCGAAGCCACCAAAAAAACCCCAGAATTCACCAGCTTCAGCATCAGCCATCATTCTACCATCCTCTAAGAAAAGTGAAAAAAGTCATATCTAGAAATTTTAATTTCCAATACCACACAAGGTGAATAGATGCTCACCAACAGATGCAATTTCACACTTGCCCTCATGAAATGTATCTTTGATGTACTGCACAACTTCAAGAGCTTTTGCTCGCTCTTGGATGGATGAGTTTGAGCCACTGAACTGGAAAATTTTGAACTTCGTATCCAAAATAAATATGTCATCGTGATTAAGGGATGATCGAGCAAAGGGAACCTGGTTGTAAAATGGCAAGTCTTATTATACGACATGAATATCCATATTTGAACAAAAAAGACAGTCACGCAGATAACTTGCCTCTTTAACATGAACGACATGCTTCCCATGGCAGACATATAAGCGGGTCTTGTGATCCTGCTCATTGACCTCAACATGGTTGAATCCAGATGCCACTCCTCCTGGCTGTGGCATGATGCATGGTCTAAAATAGGACAGGAATTTTTCTGTTTCATTGCCTTGTATTTCTCGGTACTGAACAGCACGCCCGCCAAGAGCAGCATCAAGCTCTACCGTTAAAATCGCAGCAGTTCCAGCTTCGTCCTACCATGGACAAAATTGGATTAAATTACCTTTCGAAACAGTATCACCAAATGACATGAGAAAATTACCTGACTAGTATCTTTACCAATCCAGTAATGGATATCATGGCGAAGAGAACCATTTTTCAAGGCTGTTGTCTGTAAGAAGGGAAAAGATGCGGAATAAGTTACATGCCCGTGAGCATAATCCAATTGAATCCCCAAGCATAGTAAGTCAAATAAAAATAGTGATACCATACGTATGGCAAGAAAAGAGACTAAAATGTTGATTAAGGTCTATGAATCATGTGACACACTACCCAAAAACAAAGTAGGATTACAGACTTTACAATAACATGGAACTTTACTGATTGAATTAATCATTTTATAAGAAAATATTTAACTATGCATAGCTCACAACCTCAATAAACCCAGTTTCATGAACCGCAGCTTACTAAACTAATCCTTCTTTAATATGTATCTACCATATCTACTAACAAAAATCTTCAATTTTAGTGAAGTTTTACAGTAACAATATAATATTACTTGCTGCATTTAATCCCTCTGTCAGTGGAAATAACAAATAAGGCCAAGTGTAAAATACAATTGAATCTAGCATATAATTTAAAATTTACAAACAGTAGTTTGCATGCAAGGAATGACTCAGATTATTTTAGCTGGTCCTCCTTGATCTTGTTAATAACATTATATAGCATATATACAATTCCTCTATCATATATTTTCATCTGTAGTCCACAGAATGTATTACATGTTTACGAAAACACTCAGAATGCATAAAATATCAGAACTCTACAGTGAAGTCCCCATCCATATTTAAATATTCGCAAACTACTTTTATCCCATAGAATAAACTAATGTTTACAAGTCGTCCGATTAATTGTGATTAATCACGATTAGTCGTCCTAATCGGTCCCTGGTGACCGATTTGGGCTACCGACGCAATTAGCTCGATCAGAAAGCTAGTCGTCCGATTAGTCGACGACTAGGACAGGGACGACCAGTTTGGCTCCTGTTCTTCCTCTCCTTTCCTTCCTCTGTTCACAAATCTGAACTATATTGCTTATGCTTGCTTGGATCATGGACTTGGATATACTCCTTTGATGTGGTATGCTGCTTGTGCTTGGATAATTGGATAGGGTATAAACTGCTCTGGGTAGTGTGGGTGGTGGCTGCTTGTGCATAGGCTCTAAAATTGGCAGCAAAAAGGAGGGGACTACAGGGTCGACTAGGCTCGACTAATCGGCCTGGTCGACGACTAATCACGATTAATCGCCTGGTCGGTCCCATGACGACTAGGTTCGACTAGACGACTTGTAAACATTAAACTGTGAACACTTTTCTAGCAAATCAAGTCCACAAGTTATTGTAATTTTGTAAGTTCTATTATGGCTATGGTGAGATCTAGGCTGTGGCATAAGAGGAGCTAAAAACAACTTTTTCATTCTTTTTAAACCAAAAAAATCACAGGGTCAAAGTCGTATAGAATGAACCTAGCATTGTGCAATATAAGGATTGAACTGCCAAGATGTTTGGCAAAATGCTAAAGAATTTTGACAAATACCAATTGAAGAACAGATGTAAATTCTAGAAATATATCAACTAAGTGCCTGGGTACCAGTAATTTTTTTTTGTCTGGACATAGTTTTTCCTAAATCTAGGAAGCAAACTGATAACAGGAAGATATCATGCCCGTTGATACCTTCAAGATAATGTAAGAATCACCCATGAAGAACTTTCCATATGAAGATGCAGGGACAGGAACCGGCTTGAAATTCTCAATACGCCATATTTCCAAGCCGCTGCAAGGTATTAAGGATAACAATAGCCATTCATGGACCTAGACCAAAAGCATAATGGAGTTGTAGAGTAATTTTCAATAGTAAATTTTAGATCAAGTGCATGCTCCATAAATATTTGATGAACTCAACTTTGACAAGCTTTAGTTATTATAATCTCATCCTTCACTGTAATTGCTCAATCTTTACATTAGCTCATTGATATTGCTATTTAGTTATCCAAAAATGAATACATCTTTTCCAGGAAATGAGCACCAATTTCTACTGTGTTAGATTTATAGAACATGCCAAGAGGGCATATCCCAGGAGAGTTCATTTATGTACATGACTACATTACAAATTAGTAATTAATAAATCTATGTCAAACAGGTACAGGATTTTTTTCCTCTACAGCTCCCGTGTGTGATATAAAAATGGTTATCTCGTGCTACACCAAAAATGATTTCTTAATTTTCTTGTATGATACCTCACGTCATTGCCAAAAATCACTACCAAAAACTAGGGGAGAGGTTAGAGATTTGGCCAGCATGAAGATGACAAAACGCTAAAAACATAGTCATAACATAATGATGGAACGAAATAAATGAAATCCTGAAAAGGATACTCCTTTTGTCCAGAACCACGGAAAGCTGGGTCCAGGTCCTTCATAGAAACTGACATCCTCAATTCGTAAAGAAGTGTTGCCTAATTCTTCTTTCAAACGAGACCCAAAAGGATGCTGCGAACAAGAAACGCATGGATAGTAAGCAAATAAACAAACAGATAATCTCCCATCCTGAGAAAACTAAAATAGCCAATTTTGCCGATGTGGAGTAACACTATCATTACATATAACAATCTATCTGAGCATCCAGGTTTTACAAGAATAGCTTCGAATGATATTACTGATATGAAAGTAACAAAATAGGCACACCATCCATCATATCCTTAATTGTAACAACAACAAAAACTGAGCACTGACTGTACAAGTTCTCGCTGAATATCTTCTCCTATAGGATCTGCTAGATAACTTGACTCTGCAGCAAAATGTATCAGACCAGCACATATGGCGCCTAACTCAGTCAGGGTCCTATACTAGCAAGTCGGCTTACAATGCATATTTCCTCGGTGCCATCATGTTTACACGATGGAAACATGTCTGGAAATCATGGGGCTCCGCTCCGCTGCAAGTTCTTTATTTGGATAGCAATCAAGAATAGGTTCTGGACTTCAGATCGTTTGGCTAAAAGAGGGCTGCCACATCCCACTGCTTGTCCCCTTTGTGATGTCTCATAAAACAGATTTGGCTGTTCATCCTCGAAAAATTGGGTTTGGCTGCCCCTGATCCTCAGCCTGCTGCCACTCGTTTCTACAAGTGGTGGCATGGCATGGTCAGAGGTGTTCTAAAGGACAGAAAGAAAGGGCAGAATTCCCTTCATCATCCTTGCAGCTTGGGAAATAGGTAAACATCGCAATGCTTGTGTGTTTGAGGGTGCAGGCCTTGTATTTCGGTAGTGTTAGATGCAGTGGAAAATTAGAGTACTTTGTCTTGTGCGTCAGCTCTCCATGAACTACTCATGAGGTCGTTAAGGCTCTGTTGTAAGTGGTGTGTCTGTAACTACTAACTAGACATCCGCGGGAGTTGGCCGCTGGCCTCTCCGTTAATGAAATAACATGCAGCTCTCCTGCGTTGCTCTTCGAGAAAAGAAAAACATATCTACCAATCAAGAAACGCATGTCAATGCACAATAACATGTGACTACATATATTTACATTCAGTAAAGATTGCAGGTGAAGTTAGGAGCAAGAACTACAATACTGTTTTTTTTCTTCTCTCGAATATGCAAGAGAGCTGCAAATCATTGCATTGAGAAGAAAAAAGGAGAGTACAGCACCCTGTGATATGGCTCTGTTTCAGTAACGAGGTCAAGCAACAGAATAGACATACTATGGAATAATGTCGTTGCCGACAACTTATAATCACTTATAACAGATAACACAGAATCCAAATAAGATGCAAGATGATATATGTTTCCATGTCAGGAAATGCAAGGCAATGTAAATCCATAAGTGGCCCAAGGCTCGTGTGCAATGCTGGTCTCGAGTGAGCAAAGGGCTAATCTGCTAGATCGCATGCAGGGCTGGTCCAAGTGAACGGCAGGACTAATCTGCTATAGCCCAACACAGACAGCCATTCCTTCTCCTGACTCCTATCCCGTCAGTTCGAATTCCAGCCAAGCTCTGAGGAGCTAAAGTAGTACGGTAAGCATTGCAAACAAGTAAATATGCTCCCAATCGACTTCAGGGCAAGCTAACTGGGCAAGCAGGGGCGGAGCCAGTAAAGGACATGGGCGTCCACAAGTATGTATGTACACCCAATAATTTTTGCAAAAAATCGAAGTTAATAGGCACTTGTGATTAGATCAGATCCGAATACAAATAGCCAACTAGCTTAAGTTAGGGTTCGGGTGCTCAGTTTCGCACGGCAGGAAGGGAGGAGAAGGGGTGCGCATACCTGGTGGGTGATGGGTGATCGTCGCCGGCGAAGGACCCCGACGAAGACGGAGCGAAGAGACCGACGAAGACCTGGGCGCCTGGCGCAGGGAGGCGGGCGGCGGGCCGTCGGCCGTCGGCGGCGGTCGCCCGGTTGGCGCAGGAGAGAGAGAGAGAGAGAGAGGGAGGAGAACGAGAGAGCGCAAGCGGGGGTGAAAGGAAGCAGAAAAGCAGCGCAGCGGTGAGGGCGGTCCAGTGTTTTCTTCACTACTACTACAACTCGTACAAAAGAAGAAGGCTCAAAAAAAGGTGGCTTATATGAAAATCTTGCTAACTAGGGGTGGTATAAGGAAATAAAATCTAAAATTCTACAGGCAAGCTGTGGGTTGGCAAATGATGGACTGAAGCGTGCTGCGTGCGTGCCACTAAACAACACCAGCAATTCAGAAACTGTCTTTTTTTGGATTCTCTTTTTTTTTTAATCATGAGTTCATCGCAAACTAATACTGCGTCTGCGTCTCTCATGCCGCACACGCCATTACGTGGAGTCAAAACCGAAGGCACGGTTGTGGTAGCCAAGATTAAATCTGTTCAAGGGTACTGACTTAGAGCATACTATATTAATTATATAAGTTTGGAGATTTTATTTTATTTTTGTGTGTTTTGGTATTTGTCTGGAGCAGAATATTTGGGGCAGTGTCCTGTGTGTCTCTTCATTAACACCTTTGACCTCAGTTCATACCAGGGAACAGCACTTAAGTCGTTGTCAATTTTGTCATGTGCTACAACTCAAGCGGCTGTTAAGTACTCTCAGCTGGTTCATTTGGGAGGAATAATTAAAGGGATAAATGCATTGTGGCAGTACTTAGTTCCATCAGAAAAGCTAGTAGGGCAATGTGTTTTGATTCATTGATCATTTGCTCATTCATCACAAAGACAGCTAGGGACCATAAGACAACCTATCATGTGTGTACTCTACTATGGGATTATGGGCTGGCAAATCTTTTGTGCCTTGGGACCTACCTCCACACATCTGATGCTCTATTATTTGTCAAGAAAAACTAGTAAACAGATCTTCAGCTTAAAGAAAGAACAGCTAAGAAAAGCCTTAGTGGATCTTTTGAAGGAAAAGGCGTTATATTACATTCATTAAGGTTAGTTGGGAAAAAAAAACTATACTCGCAATGGGTTGTACGTTCACATTAAATAGGTGCCACATATAATTTTGTTTTTTTTTTGTTTACAACAACAAAATAATGAGTATAGAAGGAAACTTGTATGTTCGTAGACATACTTATTAGGAACAAAATCAAGCCACTACTTCATAACACCTCGCTTGTGGGCACTCGTAGAAATGAATCAACACGAATAGAGTATCGCTGCCGGTTTTTGAGCCCATACAGGTTCGTAGAGGAATATCCTCTGCCAAACTTTTTAATAAAATAACACGGATAATATTTGTGCCGGTTTTGAATAACATTGGCACGGATAATTTTACTATCACCGGCAACATTTAATAAAAGTTAGCAACAAAAGTATATGTCCTAAATAATTAATGTTGATACGTGACGGCAAGTGTTGATGCTAAATCTTTGACCGGCACGGGTGGATTTTTTCCACTAGGGGGCTGGTAACGCTTCATGAAAACAAAGATCTTTAAAACAACCATCCTTTATATATTCTGCCAATTTTTTAAGTCTCAGGCTTTATTTGTTGCGCAATCAACCAAATAGAGAGCTTGCTGGACAGACAACCGTAAAAAGCAATAGAATCCTCTTTCTAGAGATGGTTACACCCTCGTCCATAAAGAAATAATTGTAATCCCATTTTCATAAAGTTGTGACATGGATAGCGAATTGTAATTCAACGGATGTACCAAATACAATGTTATAAATTGAATTGTCATTTAAGATAACAATTTTACCTAACCAAAGTACCTACTGCTTTCAATTGTTACCCGACACAATGTTTTCACTTGAGTCATGCTTTAGTCGAAAGGAGGTGAACATCTTTCTCTCTTTGCTCATGTGATTTGTGCTACCACTATCCAATATCCAACTTGTTCCACTCGAGTAGTCCTATAGAATAAATCATTTCCTTGATATTGATTAAGGTCATTTGAGGTTAGCCACATAATCTTTGAGAACACATGTGCTACTTTTGATTATACTTGGCTTCGTGTAGGCCCAAACATACTTGATGCCACTTTTACCACTTGAATATGGACCCTCGTGGCATAGTTGTTTCATGTTCTTGGCCTTGTTGGATTCTTCATTTGACTTGACCATGTTGACATGTTGTGAGGTCTTGCTCTTGAGTATTGAGCATGACTTCACTAAGGGTGGCGCCCTTGTCGAATTTGACACAAGAAATGCCATTGATGATATATCTCTTCCTTTGATCCTTCCTTTTTTTGAAGGGTCCTTTGATCCTTCCTTCATATTAACTCTATATATGCTTTCAATTTAATCATAGATGTTCTTGTTTCAAGAAAAATCCTTCATTCATATTTGTCGAAACCAACACCAGCTAGGATGAATGGGTGTCTCAACATCCTAATCTCAATCCTCTTAGCTCTGCCTCACAGTTGCATCCCTTCTTGACAAGCATTTTCATCCTTTGGATCTCCTTGTCCTTCTTTTCTAGATCATCAAGGTTAGCAACACAAGGATATATGTCCACCATTGGTTCCTAATTTGGAGTCTTAGAGTGGCATCGGATATAATAATATTCAAAAACATGTATTTTGTTTGACAGAAGCCCAGACCAAGCCCAGTGTTGATTTGAGCTCAGAACTGGCTAGGCCCAACAGATGAAATGGGCCTACTGGACCGTTAAACTCAATTTTCCTCTCCTCAACATCGCCGGCCACCCACTGACGGACTGACCCACCATCCGCTCGATCATATGGATCACACTCACACTGCCGAGCATCTCGACCCCACCGCCCCGACGGCTGCCTCCTCCTCCGCCGCCGTCGCCGGGGTAAATGCGTGGTTGGCCTCCCTCGTCGCGGAGTCCGGGAACGCGGGCGGGGCGGGAGGGCGAGGCGGCAGTGGAGATGCGGCCTCGGAGCTTTCGCTGGGGACCGACTGCACACCGCGCGGGGTGGCCTACCTCCGCACGCTAGCCGCGGCGTCGCAGGTACGGTCCCACGCCGCCGGAATGGCGGCTGCGGGGCTGCGCGCGCAGGCGGCAGAGTATCGCGCCGAGGCGGCGCGGTTGCGGGAGGTTCTAGAGTGGGCGGGGCTCGCGAGGGACGCGCTCCCACCAACCGTAGCCGCGGCGGTGCGCGCTGTCGCAGCCGTTGCCGACCTTCTCGCCACCCGTGACACCGAGATGAGCAGGTGATTCGTTGCGCGAGGTTCCGCGAGTATCGAATTATCGACCAAATCCTCCTGCATTATCCCTGTTTACTGATATGGAAGATTCATCGATTCATGCAATGCCAGTGATAAACTTCCGAACCCTGAACATGTGTATCCATCAGAAGTACATATCTCTCACTTCTTCCGTCTGAGAGAAAAGACTTAAACCTAGACTTAATTGGAGGTACTCTGCTATTTTTGCATTTGTGTTTGGTTTGGATCCACACTAAATTGAGGCTAAATTAACACTGCTTCATGCAACTCGAAGCAAAGATCTAGATAGGCAAGCCTGTGAAATTGTGTACTCAATGTTGTTATATACAATAAATTTCTCTGAGTGTCACATCTCACGGATGTATCGGATCTGATTTTTTTTTACTTTGTTATCGACTCTGAGGAAGCTGGTGAATAGATATTAGTGACTTTTTGGTCTTTGGGTGCTGTAGGGACTGTTCTGATTATTCTTTTTTTTGGACATTTTGTTTGACTAGTTTTATGCAGTTTTTTATAGGAGGAGATCTTAATGTGCATGTAGGTACTAAAAGCGTAGGTTTCGAGGCAGTTCACGGAGGTTTTAGGTATGGTAGTAGGAATCAGGAGGGGGAGGAAGTTCTGGACTTCGCGGTAGCTTTTGACCTGATGATAGCCAACACTTTCTTTAGAAAGAGAGAATCTCATCTAGTGACCTTTAGTAGCGGACAACACTCTAACCAGATTGATATTGTCCTCGCAAGAAGAAAGGACAAACGAGTATGCTTGGGTTGCAAGGTGATACCAGGGGAGTGTGTTGTTTCTCAATATAAGTTTTTGGTGGTAGACTTTAGTTTTTAGGTGCGTGCCCATAGAAATAAATAAGCTAAGATTGAAAGAATAAAGTGATGGAAATTAAAAGGGGAGATGTCAGAGGTATTCAGGGAAAGGGTTATCAAAGAAGGCTCTTGGAAGGAAGAAGATGACATAAACAACATATGGGAGAAGATGGCAACCAACATTCGGAATGTGGCCTCAGAGTTATGTGGAGTAACCAAAGAAAGTGGAGGCGAGGCTAAAGATACTTGGTGGTGGAACGAGAAAGTTTAAAGGGCTGTTAAGAAGAAGAAAGAATGCTATAGATGCTTGTACCATGACAGGAGTGTGGACAACATAGAGAAGTACAAGGTGAGAGAGAAGACTACAAAGTGAGCTATAAGTGTGGCAAATGGTAGAGCATACGAGGATCTTTATCAATATTTGAGTACGAAAGAAGGAGAGAAGGACATTTATAGGATGGCTAGGGTTCATGAGAGAAAGATAATGGACTTGAACCAAGTTAAGTGCATTAAGGATGAAAGGGAGCATCTTTTGGTGAAGGAGGATAAGATCCGACATTGATGGCAAGAGTATTTTGACAAATTGTTCAATGGTGAGAATACAGACATAACCTTTCAGTTGGATGACTCTTTTGATGACACCAATAGACACTTTGTGCGGAGAATACAAGAATCTAAGGTCAGAGAGGCGTTGAAAAGGATGAAATGAGATAAGGCAATGGGACCGGATGTTATCCCAATCGAGGTGTGGAGATGCATCGGGGACATAGCTATAGTATGGCTAACCAAGCTGTTCAACCATATTTTTTGATCGAACAAGATACCTGACGAGTGGAAAAGTATATTGGTACCGATCTACAAAAATAAAGGGGATATTCAAAGTTGTACTAATTATCGGGGAATTAAGTTGATGAGCCATACTATGAAGCTATGGGAGAGAGTTATCGAGCATCGCTTGAGAGTAATAACGCGGGTCTTTATGAACCAATTTGGTTTCATACTCGAAAGGTCAACTATGGAAGCCATTTTCTTAATAAGACAAGTTATGGAGCGGTATAGGAAGAAGAAGAAGGACCTACACATGGTTTTTATTGACTTAGAGAAGGCTTATAATAAAATACCAAGGAATGTTATGTGGTGAGCTTTGGACAAATATAAAGTCTCAACGAAGTACGTCGAACTCATTAAGGACATGTACAACAATGTTGTGACTAGTGTTCGAACAAGTGATGGAGACACGGATGACTTCCCGATTAGGATAGGACCACATCAAGAATCAGCTTTGAGCCATTATCTGTTTGTCTTAGTGATGAATGAGGTCACAAGGGACATACAAGGGGACATCCCTTGGTGTATGCTTTTCACGAACGATGTAGTGCTAGTTGATGAAAGCCGGACATGAGTGAATCAGAAATTAGAGTTATGGTGGGAGACTTTAGAGTCCAAAGGTTTTAGACCCAGTAGAACTAAAACTGAGTATATAAGATGTGACTTCGGCACAACTACTCGGGAGGAGGAAGATATTAGTTTGGAAGGTTAAGTAATGCTTAGGAAGGATACCTTTCGATATTTAGGATCAATGCTACAGAGAGACGGGGATATTGATGAAGATGTTAGCCATAGAATCAAAGCAGGGTAGATGAAGTGGCGCCAAGCATCTGGTGTCTTATGTGATAAAAGGGTACCACAGAAGCTAAAAGGCAAGTTTTATAAGACGGCGATTAGACCTGCTATGTTGTATGGTGCAGAATGTTGGCATACGAAAAGACGATATGTTCAACAGATAAGTGTCGCGGAAATACGTATATTGCGTTGGATTTGCGGTCATACAAGAAGGGATCGAGTTCGGAACGATGATATACATGATAGATTAGGGGTAGCACCAATTGAAGAAAAGCTTGTCCAACACCAATTGAGATGGTTTGGACATGTCCAACAGAGACCTCCAGAGGCACTGGTGCGTAGTGGAATCCTAAGCCAGGATAGTAACGTGAAGAGAGACATAGGAAGACCGAAATTGACTTGGATAGAGACAATAAAAGGAGATTTAAAAGGATGGAATATATCCAAAGACTTAGCCTTAGATAGGAGTGCATGGAAAACAGTTATCCACGTGCCTGAACCTTGATGGCTTCTGCTAGATTTCAACTCTAGTCTACCCCAACTTGTTTGGGATTTAAAGGCTTTGTTGTTATTGTTGTTGTTTTGTGGTGGCAAGTGCAGACTTGTCTATGAGGCTAGCAGAGGTGGAGGAGAAGAGGGACAAAGTGCATAAGGAGTCAAATACACTACTTGATTACACGCGGAAGGCCATAAACAAGCATAGTGAGCTGAAGAAGTGAGCGAGAAATTGTTCATTTCACAGTTGTTTTGAGGAGTGCTCATTAGTCACCAATCATTTTCACCTAGATTTCTGTGTCAAAACTCAAACATGATAAACTTGCGCTGTTTCTAGGATGCTGGAGAAATTTAAAAATGATGTGGAGAAGCAACAAGCTGAGCAAATGACGGGTTGGCAGGCAAAGCTTGTTATGATGGACTCGAAGGAACGATAGTATATCCTCCAAGTCTCAAATTATAAGGTGAGTAGCATTTATGATTCAAATATTTTTTTGGAAACGAATTTTATGATTCAAATATGGAGTTGGCTTCAACCTGTGCTTCCAGTTCTTGATTTTTGACCTGCTAGGTGTCGACAACGATCCCTAAACTAACTTGTGCTGATACTTTTCATCGCTAGACTAGAGAATCATATGCCTTTTAGCTATAAACTGTCAACTATTGCAAGAATCTAGTAAATTCCATGTAGTAGTGTCGAGGACCAATACTAGGGTACCCGAAGAGGATGAGTTAATGGTCATCAATATTGATTCAACCGAGCAGTCAAGAGCGCGCCTACAGCTCCAACCAACCCCAGGTGCGTGGGCTCCGCCTCGCCCGACCTCCGGGGGTGGGCTCCGCCTCGCCCGACCCCGAGGCCGCGATCTCCGCCTCGCGCAGACCTCCGGGGGCGGGCTCCACCTCGCCCAACCCTGAGGCCGCGATCTCCGTCTCGCCCGACCCCGACGCCGCGATCTCCGCTTCGCCCGACGACCCCAAGGCCGCGGGCTCCGCCTTGCCCGACCCTTGGGTTTGTGCTCCGCCTCACCCTGCCACAAGACCGCGGGCTCCGTCTCGCCAGATCCCATGGGTGCAGGCTCCGTCTCACCCGATAGGGACCTATAACGCTGCCAACCACTCTAGGTCCAAGCGTACGGGCCTAGGTCAAAACTCTGACACCAAGGAAGAGATCAGCACGCCCCGATGTAACCCGCGGCCACGATGGGCCATACCTAAGGATTCACATCAATAACAGCGTCGGGCGTACCGGTGCTGTTCTACCTAACCCTCGTACGAACACTGACAGACGCGTTAGTTCACCACAACGTCCGCAAGGACAGAGTGGAGCGCCATGACCGGCGGATGACGCCTGCGCATGGCGCCAGTGACGGACAAGACCGCGACGTGGAGCCGCCCTATTGACATCTACAAGGTCGTCAGGACCCGCATGAAGGAGAAGAAGGACCCGGCGATCCTGGAGGCCTTTCTCTCTCTCGTTCTTCTCATTTTCCTCCGCTATAACCCACGCAAGAGCATGACACGAATGCACAGCCGAGCAGCAATCGAGCTCTCAGCATCCACTCACTCCTTTCACCAGAGACTTGGGATCCTTTCCCTCTCTCGCTCATTTGTAACCCCTACTACAAACTTTTAGTGCTAGTAACACGAGCATCAGCAACGAACTGGACGTGGGGACTTTCTGCCCGAACCAGTATAAACCTCGTGTCCTCTAAGCACACCATCCGAGCCAGACGCGCAATATTAGAAATATGCTCATCGGTGGTAACTCGAAACACCGACAGTTGGCGCACCAGGTAGGGGCCTTTTTGCGCGTCTCGACATCCACACCAGGCCCGCGACATGAACCGAAGGATCATCGAGGATGATGAAGCCCTCCCACACTTCACCTGGGCGAGCCAGAACATCGCTGATGCGGCAGCCTTGCTCTGGGTGCTTCCAGGGCCCACGATGCCCGAGGATCGTTGGGCCCATCGTGAGATTCACATGCTACTCGAGCGTGCGGTGGCGCAACAGGCTGAGAGCTCGCTGCCCCGATGACGCGAGCTCGACGCCAACCAGCGCGTGCCCTCAGAGCGACCCAACATAGACATATCAGTCCACCAGGCACAGTTAGGTGGCACGCCACACACCGTGGTCTTAGTGCACGAGCGTCTCAGCCGCAACCGTGATGCGCACAACACCCTCGATGCCCGCAGGCATGCCCGCGGCAACGCGAGGGAGGGGGCCAGCCATGGTTACCACCCTCATCGTGGCGGACGCTACGACAGCGGCGAGGACCGAAGCCCGAGCCCTGACTTGCCGGGACCTCAGGCTTTTGGCCGACACATCCTCAACACCGCCTTTCCGACGCGGTACCGACCGCCGACCAACATCCCAAAATACTTCAGGGAAACGAACCCTGGACTATGGCTTGAGGATTATCGGCTTGCTTGCCAAGCCGGTGGAGCGGATAATGATGATTTTATTATCCACAACCTTCCATTGTTCCTAGCCGATTCGGCGCGAACATGGTTGGAACACCTTCCGCCCAATAGAATCCAAAGTTGGGCGGACCTAAAAGAGATCTTCGTGGGAAACTTTCATGGCACATACGCGCGTCCTAGGAACCCATGGGATCTCAAAAACAGCAGACAGAAGGCCGGGGAAACTCTTCGTGGGTATATCCGGCGCTTCTCCCGGCAGGACAACGAGCTGCCTAACGTCACCGACGCTGACGTCATAGGAGCCTTCCTATCTAGGTCCGCCGTGAGTCTCTGTTTCACAAGTTTGGACGTAAGAGCCCGTGAACCACCAAGAAGCTCCTCGACATCGCCACCAGCCACACCTCGAGCGAGGAGGCAGTCGGAGCGATCTTCGACCGCCTCAAGAGTAAGGCAAAGCAGGATGAGGACACCGGCGAAGGCGCCTCCAATCATCCTAGCAAGAAGAAGAACAAGCAGCGGTGCGAGGGCTCGCTCGTGGCCGCTGCCGACCGCAAGGGGGGTCAGAAGCCCGCCGAGGGCACCCCAGACCACTTCGAGAAGCTGCTCGAAGGACCATGTCCGAACTATCGACATAGAATTTTGTCCCATGCCGAGGACACACGCAGCAAGCCAGAAGGGTCCGCTCGATGGAGCAGATCCGCCTAGCTTCAGCGCAAGGGTGGTCGATCCTGCGTAATCCTCCCGAGACGTGCCAGTCAATTTGACCCTGCAATTGACAAGGAGAGAAAGTTTATCAGTAATTAAGGGCGGAACATGCCGGTGTTGCTAGACAGTCCTGAATGTGCGGCTCTGAGAGCCGATATGAGAGGAGATCGACTAAATAGTCGATTCCAGCATATTCATAAGAGTAAATCGGTTAAAGCTCATGGGGTTGTGTAAAAAGAATCGGTTATCATCTAGTATAAATATAATTCGAGCAATAATTTAATCAATGGCAATAGGGTATCAATGATGATTGGTTTAAACTGAGCCAATGATTACAAGTAACCGAACCCCTTTTTATATGAAGAAACAATTCAACACCACTTAACTATTTTATAAAGATAAATCTAATGAACATGTTATATCTCATCTATCGCCATGACCAGTGGGGCATGAGACAGAATCATGCAGGCCGTAGAAACAACAATAGACTCGACGACCCTAACTCATTACTAATATCAGTGGGGCATGAGGCAGAATCATGCAGGCCGTAATACAATAACAAGATCATGGGGCTAACATATCTTTCAACTTATCTCTACTTCAATGGTCTCATAATATGATCTGCATTGTGAGAGTTCGATATCGGCTAAACAAATTTATTCTGGGCATAAGCGCTTACGATTAAGGTCATCCCTTCTCAGGAACGGATCTATCAACTAACGATCCCCACTCCACGGTGCTAACAGTGGGGTGAGAGGCAGAATCCCACAGGCTGTGATAACGAGCCATGGAACGGTTCTCGCTAACCAATAGATCTACTCAAGATCGAACATGCCCTAACCGCACACTATGCACGATTAAGATTGATATAAAAACAGTCGATAAAAACATAACTCATCGATTAAGGCGTAGATTAGATCAGTTTTAGATTAGCAAACGATGGGTTAAATAAGATATAAGGCTGATCCAGATCAATCTCAATGGGAGCCTATAATTTGTAGGAAGAGCGACCAAATCATACCACTGATGCTTCGCCCAATTGTGTAAGATACCGACTGACATGTTCTATTATGCTTATACTGTGTTGACCAGTGAACTTGGTGAACTCTGGGAGCTTGTAATTTGTAGGAAGAGCAACCAAATCATACCACTCTGGATATGGGCGTTTATACGAAAAGGTCAGCCCTTTTGGCTTTAGGCCGAACTGATTCTTGATCATCTCGGGCACCTTTAGCAGCAACTCATCAATTTGCGGATTTGGATTTCTCGGTGCTTGCTGACCCATCTGTGGATTGAAATCCCACGTGCCCTGATATCCTGGATTTGGCATCATGTGGAGAGTGTTATAATCTGTGCCATAGTGATATCCTTGTGGATTCTCAATTCGTGGGGTCTTATGCTGGCTTGCTGCTTGAAGTCTCTAATTATAGACATAAGTATCTATATCTCTACGGATCCTTTGAATTGATGGTGCTATCTTCTGAGCCGACTACGGTATATGGCCTGATGTGCCAAAATTGACCATCTGGTTTTGACTTTGCCCCGCCGACTGTTACACATGCTGTATCGATGGTCCAGGATTGTATTGTATCTGATTCGTAGTAGTACCTGGAGTTTGTTCAGATGACCCTTGAAGTGCCTAGACGTCACCATTACCAGCTGGTGCTGCTTCTTGATGGCTGGTGCCTTTCTTCAGCTTCGACTGTATCTGTCTGTCCGTGTAGTAGAACTCTTGGTAGTGGAAATTTTTGAATAATGGTGCTGTCACGTGTTTTGGTGTAGGACAACAAACACTTCTTCTGAAATTCTTCTGTAGCTTTGTCGATGGTACCCTTATCTTCATCAGATAGGTCTTCATAATGTACCGTAAGGATGTTGTCGTTGTTGTGAACCGCCATGACGATTGTGGTGTCCCACCGGGCGTGCCAGAAACATGTGTCGACATAGAATTTCGTCCCGTGCCGAGGACACACGCAGCAAGCCGGAAGGGTCCGCTCGATGGAGCAGATCCGCATAGCTTCAGCGCAAGGGTGGTCGATCCTGCGTAATCCTTCAGAGACATGCCAGTCAATTTGACTCTGTAATTGATAAGGAGAGAAAGTTTATTAGTAATTAAGGGCGAAACATGCTGGTGTTGCCAGACAGTCCCGAATATGCGGCTTTGAGAGCCGATATGAGAGGAGATCGACTAAATAGTCGATTCCAGCATATTCATAAGAGTAAATCGGTTAAAGCTCATGGGGTTGTGTAAGAAGAATCGGTTATCATCCAGTATAAATATAATTCGAGCAATAATTTAATCAATGGCAATAGGGTATCAATGATGATTGGTTTAAACTGAGCCAATGATTACAAGTAATCGAACCCTTTTTATATGAAGAAACAATTCAACACCACTTAACTATTTTATAAATATAAATCTAATGAACATGTTAGATCTCATCTATCACCATGACTAGTGGGGCATGAGGCAGAATCATGTAGGTCGTAGAAACAACAATAGACTCGACGACCCTAACTCATTACTAATATCAGTGGGGCATGAGGCAGAATCATGCAGGCCATAATACAATAACAAGATCATGGGGCTAACATATCTTTCAACTTATCTCTACTTCAATGGTCTCGTAATGTGATCTATTCATGAGAGCACTCAATATCGACTAAGCAGCCAATTTAGGCATAGCGCACAGTTAAGGTCATGCCTTCTTAGGAACGGATCTATCAACTAACGATCCCCACTCCACGGTGCTAACAGTGGGGTGAGAGGCAGAATCTCACAGGCCGTGATAATGAGCCATGGAACGGTTCTCACTAACCAATAGATCTACTCAAGATCGAACATGCCCTAACCGCACACTATGGACGATTAAGATTGATATAAAAACAACCGATAAAAACATAACTCATCGATTAAGGCATAGATTAGATCAGTTTTAGATTAGCAAACGATGGGTTAAACAAGATATAAGGCCGATCCAGATCAATCTCAATCGGGCAGAGTGATATTGTTGTAATTAGATCAACAATGAAAGCAATAAGCAATATCGGTAACTTAATGAATCTACCAAAGACTGTCATTCAAAGGTAGAGCCGATAACTTGACCTTGATCTAGTTCAAGCAGTGGGGTGTGAGGCAGAATCACACAGGCCATACTTGAACGAGGCAAGAGTCGATAACTAGCCTATACCAAAGTCACAGTGGGGGTCGACCGGATTGATGCAGCCATACGAACAGAGGTATAAACCATGACGGTACTTACAGACAAGCAGTGAAGGTCGACCGGATCGATGCAGCCGTACTCACTGAAGAACTCACCGAGATCTACTCTACTCCTACTCCTAAGGGGTGGCCAGTGCCAAAAAAGTAAATTGACTTGTATTTGATTGATTGTTTTTTTACAATAGCCGGGGTTTGATATTTATACCCGGAGTCTAGACATGAATTCTACCCGAGCACGATTTGTTACAATCTTTGGCATAAAAAACGAAAATATTCCTAATTTAAGATAACTTGGACTCTAATCTTTCCCTTTTTGTAGAGTCCAGCATGCCTCATCCCAGCGCCGATCATAGCTTCTGTCGTTATCCACTGGCGCTATCTGAAGAAAGCCGATTCTAGTGCTGTATCCGAATCAGCTGTTTTCGATCTACACGCAATTGATTCCTCGCTGACATGGTTTCGGGAGTTTTCGATCCTTCGAAATCCTTCTTCCAAATTCTGGTGTAAACACATGCCCCCAAATTTTGGGATAAAAGTAATTTTATTCCAAAAGTATCATGTCTGCATCTCTGAATGGTCCACAGTCACGGGTAGAGCACCTTGATCTGGGGTCCACCATCCGTCACCGCTTGCGTCCATTCACGAGCCTATGCCTCAAAACTTTTGCAAGAGCACCACTGTTTCACGGGCATTTGGATTCATCTTCCCAGGTCGGCTATAAAATGCTTATCCGACCCTGGCGAGAGCAACTCACTACTTCAGCCATGTTTCTCTTCCATCCGTCTTTTCGAGTGCTCCCAACTCCGCTAGACCCTCCATGGTCTATCCTTTTGTTATGATGATCTTGAGCGGTTAGAAGAATTCTTGTGTATGGGGTGATTGTGTCACTTATTCTAGCGCTTCGTTGAGCAAGAAGACCAGCCATCGCGGTTAGAAGAATTCTTGTGGTGTCACCTGAGTCTTCTCTCCATGCTCACAAAGTTGTTTTAGCATTTTGTGAAGGCTAGAATATGTGGACACCTTCCCTTGTTTGTTCCATCAAATACCTATCGGGAAAGCCAAAAGCTTCTTTCCAGCGGTCTCCCAGTCACCGAGGAATTAGCTGGGTACCTATTAGGCAGGTTGCTTTTCCCTTTCTCTTGCACAATCTTATCAATGGGCCGATGTGACTTGGTTTACGATGACCCTCGGCCTTATGGGGATCCGGACTCCCTTCAATCCAAAGAAGCCTTGGTGGGTAGGTTTCTAGTCAATGTAGACTCTTTGTACCTATCTCACAATGCTTCGTAATTTTGGGAGACGATAATTTCGAATTTGCTATCCTTCTGTTATCCGTTCCCAAAATTCCTGGAGTGCTAATCCATTTCTGTTTCTGATTTCAATTTCATATCTCCTGGCGAAATCTATCTTCTCGCCTTCCTGGGCTATATAAACGGGACTTGGCAGTGGATCCAAGTATAACTCACTTTGCCTCAAACCTTCTGCACCCTTAGCATATTTCCTGCTTTTCCATAGGTCAGAGATCATGGAGAACAGCAAGAGGTCTCCTGAGAAGGTCTTCATCGGATCCGCATCATCGCGTCAGTGCCTTCGTCGTCAGGAGGGTGTATCCCATGATGCCTCCACTGCCTTGGGGAACAGGGCCGACTCCGTTCGGCCTTCAGGGCCTTCCTCATTGATGGCTTGCCGCCAGCCCCCTTGCCATCAGATGAGGTGGATTGACATTGATGATCTACTTGCCTCCATTGATCGACATGGCTAGAGTCTCACTGAGTGTCTATTCCTCGCAGAATTGGCCCTGGCCATGGTTCGATGCCGATCACCTCCTGTGGTCGATTCGGTGGTGGATAGGTTGGCCAAGGCCGAAGCTAAAATTGCGGGTGAGATACCTGTCATAACCTCTCCTTCTTTTCAATTTTGTCTCCAAAACTCTGATCACTTCTACCTTTGAATCTTTTAGATCTATCTGCCCAACTAGAGAGCCTTCGATCAACTGCGGATCATGCGGCAGGATTTGTCAATGCCAGGGGTGCCGTTCTGGCGGTTCGTTTGCATGACATCCCGAATCATGTCAGGGAGGTTGCCCTCCATGGCATTCGTCATGGCGCTGCCACGACGTTGGCTGTCGTCCAAGCCTGTTCGGGCCAAAATCTTCAGCTTCTTCCCTATGGTTTTCTAGATGCAGCATACCCTAGGGAGCAGGAGCGCTTGGTTGAGGATTTCATGAGTGTCGCCAATTCTATAGCTTTTAATACCTTGGCCGATGATATAGTAGGCAAGGTTTTCCTTGGCCCGTAGTTTGTAATAGGCGTCATTTAGCAGATATTTTTCCTATCTTGGCACTATGCGTATTACTTTGTTTATGCTTGCTTTGTCTCCACGGATGATACGCTTAGTATCGGTCTTTTATTCTTCTGGGTCTACTTTTGTACCAGCAGCGATACCTTTCTGGTATCGGCTATTAGAGCTGTCAGTCGAGCGAATTGGTCATTGAGTATTAATACAAACGTTAGGGTAATATTCCTTAAAATATTTCCCATTGATCTGCTGAATCCTTCTTCTCCTCCCAGCATCTCCAAAATGTACCAAGCGCGCAATGCCTGAGCCGATAAGGTTTACCCTGATTAGGTGACCATACTAGCTGTCCCGCCTTTTGGTCGTCATAAGTGTGTCTTTGAGAGCACTTCTGGATCAGCTGGAGAAGTTAATAGCCTGTGGGAGCTGATGTCATCTAACTGGAAATACCGAGAGCGACCCATGGTGTCCCAAACTTGAAATCTGCATGTCATCGCTGATCTTGTGTAGATCCGATCATATTCTCCGTTGTTTACTCATGCTTCCTTCTTCGACTAAAGAGCCGATTTGATACAGCCGATCTAGGTCCTTAGTTTAACCAAGTTTGAAAACAAGGCTTTTATTAAGAGAACCCTTCGATTTCCTTCCTTTTTGTTGCTCAGCGCCGTATTCCCATCGGCATTAGTGAAGCGGCGCTTCGCCTTCCATTAATTGCTGTTGCCTTTTACACGTCCCGAGAAGTCCGACCCTTCACTTCAGGTCTTCAAATACCGGCTGGTGGTTTTGACCTTGAATACACCCTTACTCGCAACAGTTTCTCCACTCTTCTCCGCCTGTCGAAACCCTGTAGCGGTTCTCTTTCTCCCTTTCATAGATCCAATCGTTTTTCATGGTCGGCGAAGATAACCGAGGCAAGCGTGCGGCGGAGGAAATCCCAGAAGAGACTATGCCGATGAATCAGCGTCTTCGGTGCATGAGGTGAGATCGACATTTCTTGTTTATGATGATGAATAGTTCTGATTCGCCTACAGGTTTGTTGTGAATGACAGTCTCCGCCCCCTTCCCAGGGCCAGCGGGCCTTCTGACGCCGCATCTTCTGTGCCGGCCTCGTCATCGGATTCTTCTGATTCCTACAACAGCGACGACTCTCGGTGCTATCTTCATGAGTGGAGGATGGCTCAAAACCGTTACTCTGAGGCGACCTAGGAGAACGGCCAACTGGAGATTCGCCTTAGGGTTTCCCAGGCCGCCCTTCACGCGGCTGAGGAGGAGGCCAGTGCCGTTCGACCGCGGCTGGCTGAATCCGATGCCATGGCGGCGTGTAAGATGAATCCCATGAAGGCTTTTGTTCTGACTTCCATTATCTTCATCTTAACCGTCTTCTTGTTCTCGTGATTGTCAGCCTTGACAGCACAGTTGGAATCTCTTCAACTAGCGGTGAACGTGGCCGTAGACGCTGTCAATGCTCGGGGTTCCTCCATAGATGCTCGTCTTCAAGACGTCTCGGTCCGCATTCGGGAGATCGCCTCCATGGCGTTCGTCATGGTGCGGCGGTGGCGCTAACCGCGGCACAAGTCCAAATGGGGTACGAGCTTCACGCCATGGAGACAGGTTTCCCAGTGGGCGACGGCCCTGAGGAGCATGAGGACCTGCTTGAAGAATTCACTATTGCAGCGGAGGCCGTAGTAGACATCACATCCGCTCAGGATGTGGTGAACAAGATCTTTGATTAGTCTGTATTTAGGGTAATATGATGAACAAAGACTCCTGTTTCTTCATGAATGTGCCTTAGTGCAATGCTCTTGTTTATGACTGTGAATGTTTCTTGCTCTTTTGTTTTTCGCTCTATAGGTGATACATATCATATCGGCTATTACTATCTGTGAAGATGTTTACTTTTTGAACTAGAGGCGATACCCTCCTGGTACCGGCTATTAGAGCCGAGAATGAATCGGCTACCAAGTGTTGATCAGATGCTAGGATAACGTCCCGCAGAACTTTCAATATAAAAGGTCGAAAGAGTAATCAACCTAGGTCAAGCGTCCTATTAAGCGAAACAGAAATTATCTTAAGAAATCCATTAACTCTAAATCATACTTACACTTTAACTCATCCTTCACATACGTCGGCCTAAACCCGTTTCTAAGACTTAATACTCATTTTCCTTTGATCCAACAGCCGACGTGAAGCTGTGACTTTTCTACTAAAACAAACTCTCAGAGCCGATCGCTTGCATCGGCTGTTGGCTTTCATTGCTGATTTTAATGAAGCCTCCTTCCCATGTCTTGCTAGAGAAACATTCGAAATCTCCTAGTTCCTAAAAGACTGGATCGGCTGTTGCAATGCTCACAGATTCATCAACACGAACCAATTCGACATCATCTCCATGCCATTGAATCAAACACTGATGCATGGTCGATGGTATGCAACAGTTTGCGTGGATCCAATCACGACCAAGGAGCAAACTATACGACCCTTTTCCATCAATGACGAAGAATGTGGTGAGCAGAGTCTTACTCCCGATTGTTAGCTCAACGTTTGTTGCCCCCCGGGTCTTGGATGTATTTCCTCTGAAGTCTCTAAGCATCATGTCGGTTTCAAGCAAATCCCCTGGTCCCTTGCCAAGCTTACGAAAAGTAGTGTAAGGCATAAGATTGACGAAAGCACCCCCGTCTACTAACATCTTGCTCATCGGCTTTCCATCAACAAGACCTTTCATATATAATGCTTTCAAGTGCTGATGCTTGACTGGTCTGTCAAATATCGCTTGCTGCACGACTGTCAACTTGGCAAACATCTCTTCATACTCTGATTCATCGAAATCTGAATAAACTTCTTGATTTGCCGGAGCTCTGAACTCTTATGGCAACAGAAAAGCCATTTGAATATTAGCCAATGGTTGTTTTCCATCGGTTGTTTGCTTGGTACGCCACACTTGAGTTTTACCGGATGCCTGAGCCTGTTCCAACTTTTTATTCCTTAGACGCTGCACCCTTCTCTTCTGGCTTCTTGTCAATCCTCCAGGGCACCATTGGCTTTCCTGCCAGACATGCTCCCTTTGGTTGCTTCCTTCTTCATGATCAGCCTAGTCTTGGTCAATAACTCTTTTTCCTAGTCGATTATGAATACTTTTATTTTTTAAGCGCCGATCCATGTTATTATAGTGATATGCATCCTGGGCATGGATAGACCGGCGGTTGATTTGAGATTGCCTAAACTCCCAATATTGATTGCTGCATTCTGGACAGTTGTGTCTGGTAGGTAATTTCAGACCTTTGTTCTAGCAGTATCTAAAGAAAGGGAAATTCTAATGCGATTCGGCTTGCTTCCTTTCATACCTTTCTTCTTCTAGTTGACGCTGGTATTCTTGATCCTCTAACCATCGCTGATAATCCTTTTCCTTCTGTCGCTGCCACTTATTCAACAAGATTCGAGATGTAACTCGCGGCTTTGTCGCCCATCCTTTGATGCTTCCTCCTGTTCATATCGGCTCTTTTACTGATCACGACGTTTTCCAATCTCTCTGTATTCGTCGGCCGATATTTACATCTTGGGATCAACTATTCCAGCTTCTCTTGATTTAGCCGATGTTAGAACCTTAGTTTTTTCTTTGAATAGCCAGACGTAAACCATATTTTGATCTCATAGGAAAGGATTATCATCAACTTTCATCTTCCGAGGTATATCAAACTTGAGCCTTCCTTGCTGAATAGATCTCTGTATGTGCTGCTGGAAAATTCTGCATTCATTGGTGGAATGAGAAGTAACATTATGAAACTTACAGAACTTCTTGTTCTTTAATTGTTCAGGGGGCAACATAACATGATTGTCCAGCAATTTGATCTGGCCCTTCTCAAGTAAGAAGTCAAAGAGCTTGTCCGATTTTGTGACATCAAAGTCATAGCTCTCCTCGACTCCTCTTCCCCAAGGATTTGGCACCATCACTGTCTTCTTGCCCCAATTCCATTTAGCTACAGCAACCTCCTCTTCTTCATCCTCATAGTCATCATCGGCCGAGTATGGATCATAAGCTTCGGCTACGGTGGTACTCTTCTAGAATCGGGTATCTCTGCGCATACTCTAGAATTGGCTATTGAGCGCTGCTACTCGTTGAGCCAACTGACCCAAGTTATCGAACTCTTGCCCTGGCAACTTTTCTTTCCATATTGGCAGCATTCCCTGGATGGCTAAAGCAGCTAACTGATCATCTACCAAGCTCAATGAGAAGCACAAGTTCCTAGTCTCTCGGAATCTCTAAAGAAACTCAGTGCCCGATTCGTTAGTCCTCTGTCTCATGGTTGTTAAATCGGTTATCTTCTTTTCTCCAGTCCCAGTGTAGAAATATGTATGAAACTTCTTCTCTAGGTCAACCCAATTGACAATGGAGTTGACTGGTAGTGACGAGAACCAAGTGAAGGCTAGCCCTGACAGGGATAAGGAGAAGAAATGAACTCGATGGGCATCCTCAACTAATGCTTTGCCCAATTGTGTAAGATACCGACTGACACGTTCTATTATGTTTATACTGTGTTGACCAGTGAACTTGGTGAACTCTGGAAGCCTGTAATTTATAGGAAGAGTGACCAAATCATACCACTCTGGATATGGGCGTTTATACGAAAAGGTCAGCCCTTTTGGCTTTAGGCCAAACTGATTCTTCATCATCTCGGTCACCTTTAGCAGCAACTCATCAACTTACAGATTTGGATTTCTCGGTGCTTGCTAACCCATCTGTGGATTGAAATCCCACGTGCCCTAATATCCTGGATTTGGCATCATGTGGAGAGTGTTATAATCTGTGCCATAGTGATACCCTTGTGGATTCTCAATTTGTGGGGTCTTCTACTGGCTTGCTGCTTGAAGTCTCTGATTATAGACATAAGGATCTATATCTCTATGGGTCCTTTGAATTGATGGTGCTATCTTCTGAGCCGACTACGGTATATGGCCTGATGTGCCAAAATTGACCAACTGGTTTTGACTTTGCCCCACCGGCTGTTACACATGCTATATCGATGGTCCAGGATTGTACTGTATCTGATTCGTAGTAGTACCTGGAGTTTGTTCAGATGACCCTTGAAGTGCCTAGACGTCACCATTACCAGCTGGTGCTACTTCTTGATGGCTGGTGCCGACTTGATTAGTCCCTTGGGTCAATGGATCTGAAATGTTGTAACAAGTCGATCCAACCAGACTAGCTGGAATTCCATGAATCACCTCTTTCATGGCGTTGTGAAATGCGTCAACAAAAGCTTCATTGCGGCTTGATAAAGCATCCCGAACAGATTTGTCTATGGCTTCCGTAAAGAAACGCCTTTCTTCAGCTTCAACTGTATCTGTCTCCCAGTGTAGTAAAACTCTTGGTAGTGGAAATTTCTGAATAATGGTGCTGTCACGTGTTTTGGTGTAGGACAACAAACACTTCTTCTGAAATTCTTCTGTAGCTTTGTCGATGGTACCCTTATCTTCATCAGATAGGTCTTCATAATGTACCGTAAGGATGTTGTCGTTGTTGTGAACCGCCATGACGATTGTGGTGTCCCACCGGGTGTGCCAGAAATATGTGTCGACACAGAATTTCGTCCCGTGCCGAGGACACACGCAGCAAGCCGGAAGGGTCCGCTCGATGGAGCAGATCCGCCTAGCTTCAGCTCAAGGGTGGTCGATCCTGCGCAATCCTTCAGAGACATGCCAGTCAATTTGACTCTGCAATTGACAAGGAGAGAAATTTTATCAGTAATTAAGGGCGAAACATGCTGGTGTTGCCAGACAGTCCCGAATATGCGGCTCTGAGAGCCGATATGAGAGGAGATCGACTAAATAGTCGATTCCAGCATATTCATAAGAGTAAATCGGTTAAAGCTCATGGGGTTGTGTAAGAAGAATCCCACAGGCCGTGATAACGAGCCATGGAACGGTTCTCGCTAACCAATAGATCTACTCAAGATCGAACATGCCCTAACAGCACACTATACACGATTAAGATTGATGTAAAAACAGCCGATAAAAACATAACTCATCGATTAAGGCATAGATTAGATCAGTTTTAGATTAGCAAACGATGGGTTAAACAAGATATAAGGCCGATCCAGATCAATCTTAATCGGGCAGAGTGATATTGCTGTAATTAGATCAACAATGAAAGCAATAAGCAATATCGGTAACTTAATGAATCTACCAAAGACTGCCATTCAAAGGTAGAGCTGATAACTTGACCTTGATCTAGTTCAAGCAGTGGGGTGTGAGGCAGAATCACACAGGCCATACTTGAACTAGGTAAGAGTCAATAACTAGCCTATACCAGAGTCGCAGTGAGGGTCGACCGGATTGATGCAGCCATACGAACAGAGGTATAAACCATGACGGTACTTACAGACAAGCAGTGGAGGTCGACCGGATCAATGCAGCCATACTCGCTGAAGAACTCGCCGAGATCTACTCTACTCCTACTCCTAAGGGGTGGCCAGAGCCAAAAAAGTAAATTGACTTGTATTTGATTGATTGTTTTTTTACAATAGCCGGGGTTTGATATTTCTACCCGGAGTCTAGACATGAATTCTACCCAAGCACGATTTATTACAATCTTTGGCATAAAAAACGAAAACATTCATAATTTAAGATAACTTGGACTCTAATCTTTCCCTTTTTGTAGAGTCCAGCATGCCTCGTCCTAGCTCCGATCATAGCTTCTGTCGTTATCCACTGGCGCTATCTGAAGAAAGCCGATTCTAGTGCTGTATCCGAATCAGCTGTTTTCGATCTACACGCAATTGATTCCTCGCTGACATGGTTTTGGGAGTTTTCGAGCCTCCGAAATCCTTCTTCCAAATTCTGGTGTAAACACGAACCATCCTTTCCCCATCAAGCATCTATAAAAGGACTGCGGTCTCATAAAGTGGTTTTGTCCGGAGGCTCCAACAAGGGGGGCATAGGAAGGACCCCAAGCCATCCGCGGACGACGTCGAGGGGAAGGACGGTGGCTTTTCGATGCTGGATGGCTGCCTCATGATCTTTGGAGGGTCGGCGGCCTATGACTCCCAGCACTACCAGAAGCTCACGCGCCACGAGGTCTATACGGCCGAGCCAGCCGCGCCTACCTTCCTCCGATGGTCAGAGTCTACCATAACCTTTGATCGGACCGACCACCCGGAGAGCGTCTCACAGCCAGGGAGATATCCGCTCATGGTTGACTCGATCATCAACATGAAGCGGCTCACCAAGGTACTGATGGATGGAGGCAGCGGCCTCAACATCATGTACGCCAAAACGTTCGACGCCATGTCATCGACCGATCGCGTATCCGACCGACCGAAGCGCCTTTCCATGGCATCGTGCCTGGAAAGCAGGCCATGCCACTTAGGCAGATCGATCTGCCCATCACCTTTGGGGATCTAACCAATTACAGGATGGAGACCCTTACCTTCGAGGTGGTCGAGTTCCACGAAACCTACCACACCATCCTAGGACGTCTATGCTACGTGAAGTTCATGGCCATCCTCAACTACACCTATCTGAAGTTGAAAATGCCGGGACCGTGCGGGGTCATCACCATCAGCACCACCTTTCAGTGTGCCTACGAGTGTGAGGTCGAGTGCTGTGAACACGCCGTGGCAATCGTTGCCTCCAAGGAGCTTGCGGCCATCAGGAAGGAGGTCACCGAAGAAGCACCCGACCCCAAGCGGTCGGCCGGGTGTTTTGAACCTATAGAGGGCGCCAAGGAGGTCCTCATAAGCCCTAGTGGCTCCAAGGGCAAAGTGGTGCTCATTGGCACCACACTTTCCTCTAAATAGGAAAGCGCACTCATCGACTTCCTCCGCGCCAACAGAGACATCTTTTCGTGGAAACCCTTGGACATGCTAGGTATTCCGAGAGAAGTCGCCGAGCATGCCTTGAAGATCAGGCCAGGTTCCACACTGGTGAAGCAGCGCCTACGTCGCTTCAACGAGGAGAAGCATAGGGCCATCGGCGAGGAGATTGCGAAGCTTTTGGCGGCCGGGTTCATCAAGGAAGTATACCACCCCGAGTGGTTAGCCAATCCCGTTCTGCTATAAAAAAGAGTGGGAAATGAAGAATGTGTGTCGACTACACGGGTCTCAACAAAGCATGTCCAAAGGATCCGTTTTCTTTGCCGCGCATAGACCAAGTAGTCGATTCAACCTTACGGTGCGAAACCCTTTGCTTCCTTGATGCATACTCCGGGTACCATCAAATCGCGATGAAAGAGACCGACCAGCTCATGACATCTTTCATCACCCCATTCGGATCATTCTGCTACATCATGATGCCGTTCGGTCTGAAAAATATGGGGGCTACATACCAGCGTTGTATGCTCAAATGTTTTGGGGACCTCATCGGGCGAACCATTGAGGCCTACGTGGATGACATCGTGGTCAAGTCCAAACGGGTTGACCAGGTCATAACCGACCTAGAGCAGACCTTCGCGAAACTCCGAACAAATAGCATTAAGCTCAACCCCAAGAAGTGTGTTTTCGGGGTCCCAAGGGGTATGCTGCTATGTTTTATCGTCTCCGAGCATGGCATCGAAGCCAACCCAGATAAGATCTCGGCCATCACGAGGATGGGCCCGATTCAGAACATAAAGGGGGTATAGCGAGTTATAGGGTGCCTCACTGCGCTCAGCTATCTCGTGCCTCGACGAACGAGGTCTCCCCCTCTATCGGCTCCTGAAGAAGGCCGACCATTTCGAATGAACGCCCGAGGCCCAGGAGGCACTTGACATGGTCAAGTAGCTTATAACGAAGGCCTCGATCCTGGTCCCTCCAACCGATGGGGAACCGCTTCTGCTCTACATTACGACCACCACTCAAGTGGCCAGTGCCGCCCTGGTGGTGGAGCGAGAAGAAGGGGGACATGCCCTCAAAGTGCAGCATCCCATGTACTTCATTAGCAACATCTTGTCCGATTCTAAGACTCGCTACCCCCAAATCCAAAAACTCCTATACGCCGTCCTCATCGTCAGGAGGAAGTTACGTCACTACTTCAAGTCGCATCCGGTGACGGTCATGACGTCCTTCCCTCTCGGCGAGGTCACCCAAAACTGGGGTGCCACAGGAAGAATCGCGAAGTGGGCACTCGAGTTGATGGGTCAAGGCATTTCGTATGCCCCTCGGATGGCCATCAAGTCCCAAGTGCTGGCAGATTTCATTGCAGAGTGGATCGAGGTCCAAATGCCGTCAGTAGTCGTCGACCAAGAGTACTAGATGATGTACTTTGATGGATCGCTGATGAAGAAAGGCATCGGTGTAGGGCTGGTCTTCGTTTCGTGCCCTCGAGGTACGCATGAGGTACATGGTTTGCATCCATTTCCCCTCCTCTAACACTGTGGCCGAGTATGAGGCACTCATCAATGGCCTACGCATCGCCGTCGAGCTAGGTATCTGACGGCTCGACGTCCGGGGTGACTCCCAGCTAGTCATCGACCAAGTCATGAAGGAATCAAGCTACCACAATGCCAAGATAGCTACATATTGCCAAGAGGTTCGCCAGCTGGTGGACAAGTTCGACGGTATCGAGCTCAATCACATCCCGAGGCGTCTTAATGAGGCGGCTGACGCGGTGGCAAAAATGGCGTCCGATCTAGAGCGGTGCCGATGGGCGTCTTCGCCAGCGATTAGTACAAGCCCTTGGTCCGCTACGAGGAGCCGGAACAAGCCGTGCTATTCTTCCTTGACATCGTCCATCGCTTTGGGGTCCCAAACTCCATCATCATGGACAACGGCACACAGTTCACTGAAAAGAAGTTCCTCCGATTCTACGACGAATACCACATCCACATCGATTAGGCCACCGTAGCGCACCCCCGCACGAACCGGCAGGTCGAGCATGCAAATGGCATGGTCCTACAAGGCCTCAAGCCTAGGTTCTTTCACCAGCGCCGTCAAGCGGCAGATGCGTTAGGGGGACAAGCCCCCGACCCTTGCTCCGCCTCGTTAGAACGAGGCCGCTTCGAGCCCACCCCCCTACTCCTGGGCAGAGGGGCTCGCCCCGGGTAGCTTCTAGGGCGCGTTGGTGGAACACCCCACTCCCCTTGGCTCTTGGGGCACGACGGTGGAGCCACTCGCCTCCATTGGCACCTCGGGCGTGATGGCAAAGCCGCCTGCCTCTGTTGACTCCTGGGGAAGGTCGACGGTACGTCCCACCTTCACAGGCTCCCTAGACGTACCCTCCCCTTCGTGGGACAGGAAGGGTCCCGACGCCTGCAAGGACGAACCGATGCCTATCGGTGCATCCTCGTTCTCCAGGTTGTCCCACTTGATATCGTCGGCTACCATTTCTTCTTCCTCCATCACCTCGTCGTCGTCACCATCACCATTGTCATCATCGTTGTCAGTGTCCTCCCCTCATTACCACGCCCACAGCTTTTGTTGCTTGTTCCTCTTCTTGTCCTCCTTTGCCTTCCTTAGTCGCTCGCCCTCGGCGCAATTTGTCGCCCTCACGGTCGAATCCCTCGGCAGCGAAGCCGAGTGATCCATGAGGATGAGGTCCCTTGGCTAGTCCCGCCCCTCTCAAAGTTAGTCCCACGGGGTCAGAAAATCAATTGAAGAGAAGGCAGGAGAAAGGGAAACTTACTAAGACGACGTAGCCTGGCTCCAGTCGCATCGGAGGATGCCCCGACACCGGGTAGACGAAGTTGAGGGTGGCACCCGCATCGTCCCACAAAGGCTCCATCGCCTCCTTGATGCATTGCGTGATCTCAGAGTTGGGGAGCATTCCTCGGCGAGCGTCGTTCATTCCCTCGGCGAGCGTCGTTCCGTCGAAGGACGCCTAGGGCGCCATCATGTATAGCGGGAGCGCGCGTGTCATTAACGACGCCACCCTCCTCACGTGGTAGGCCCCAATGACACCCGACCCTTTCAGGCCATTCTCCTTCAGGGTGTGGATGGCGGCGATGTGGTCTCAGATCTTCTTCTTGTCCTTCTCCAGCACGCCCCCACTTCCTCCACTGCTCCGGGGCCTCTTCGATCAGGTGCCCGGTGAACTCTGGCAGAGGGGCAGCGGCGTCATTCTTGAGGTAGAACCACTGCGAGTGCCACCCCTTTTTGGGCATCGAGAGCCGCATGGACGGGTAATCGCTGACCCGATTATTCTGAAGTTGGATGCTGGCGCACCCCATCGGCATGTGCCGCTCCTGTCTACCACCCTTCTCCCTCTTTCTCTAGAGACTGATGGTGAAGAAATACATCCACAAGTCGAAGTGGGGGCTGATCCCTAGGAATCCTTCGCACAGCACGACGAACGCCGCCATGTGCTGGATCCCGTTGGGATTGAAATGTTGCAGCTCAATTGTGTAGAAGTGCAGCAGCCCCTGGAGGAATTTGTGGGCGGGGTCGCAAGCCCACGCTTGTGGAAGTAGGCGAACGACACCATGTAGCTGTTGGGCGGCAACAGCGAACCCTCATCGCCGGGCAGCAACCACTCCTCGGCTGAGGTTCATGTGCAGAGAAGACCGTGATGGATGAGGCCCTCCATGCGCTGGAAGGTAATGTCGGAATAGCACCACGGATCCATTGGGGGTGGGAGCGGATGGATGCGAGCTCAACGGCGGCGGAGATGCGGAGGTAGGAAACCTAAGCGTTGGCGGCGGCGGCGTGGCTGCAGAGGCTAGGATGTAGGCGTGCGTATGAAACCTAGAGGGCTAACCCTTTGGTTTAATAGGGGCGACGGGTGCGAGGAAACCAACTGTCCGCCTAGATCTCCGTGCCTACCACGACCTGTCACCACGTCTCGTCGCGGGGCGTGCGCACGCACCCTATGGCTGTCCCCTCGAAAAACACGCAGGACGTTTCGCCTCCCCGAACGAGCCATAACCCATCACAGGTAAGAGGGATACATAGCTGAAAATGTTTCTACGGCCCATCTAAGCCAAGAAGTTCGAAGGTTGGCCCACCGACGGGTTCGACAACCGCTACGAGCACTTTAGAGTGAGGGGTGGAAAGGATGGGCCCTCTAGTGGCCAGTACCCAGGCGCACGAGCGCCGTGGGCGTCCCGGCCCATGTTCGAGCCTCGGGCAGATTTGATCCATGGTTTTTCCTCGAAGAAAGGCAGAGAGCCCTCGGGACCGATCGAACGGACCTGAGAACTATATGGATTGACCGCTGAGAATCTAGAGTCGGTCACCAGCTGACCCAAGGTAGACCCCCGCGAACAGGATGCTGGGGCCCCACTCGGACTAGCCCGTTAACAACTCAACAAGCACCATGGCTCGTCCATAGAGAAAAATCATGGCACGGCTCAGCCCCTCTATTTTTATTAGAAAAAATGCTTGAGGGAAGACAATCATGAAGACGAGCCGACCCTCGACCGGACTCCCGCTACGTGCGGGGGCTCAAGGAAAGTTGGACTCGCAAGGAGACCGAACACACGGTCACAGAACGACAGACCCTCGTAGGGGTCGAAATAAAGAAAGACCTTTTTTGACCCACCAAATCTCATGGCTATACCCCCGAGAGGCCCGATCACGACGAAAGGGAATCGCCGTCATCAGGACACGCCGTGGGCGACAAGAAAAGGCCAAGGCCCTTAGAGTCCTCCGATTCGGAAAAGCCTACGAAGGAGTATTCTACTCCTCCATAGGCTCGGGGGCTACTATCGGGGACCAATACTAGGGTACCCGAAGAGGAGGAGCTAATGGTCATCAACATTGATTTAACCGAGTACTCAAGAGCGGCCTACAGCTCCAACCGACCCCTAGGTACGTGGACTCCGCCTCGCCCGACCTCCGAGGGCGGGCTCCGCCACGCCCGACCCCGGGGCCGCGATCTTCGCCTCGCCCGACCTTTGGGGGCGGGCTCCGCCTCGCCCGACCCTGAGGACGCGATCTCCACCTCACTTGACCCTTGGATTTGTGCTTTGCCTCGCTCGACCCCAAGACCACGGGCTCCGCCTCGTCAGACCCCTTGGGTGCGGACTCCGTCTCGCCCAACGGGGACCCATACCACCGTCAACCACTCCAAGTCCAAGCGTATGGGTCTGGGTCGAAACTCTAACACCAAGGAATAGAGTGGCACGCCCCGATGTAATCCGCAGACACGACGGGCCATAGCTGAGGATTCACATTAAGAACAGTGTCGGGCGTACCGGTGCTGTTTTGCCTAACCCTCGTACGAACACTGACAGGCGCGTCAGTTCACCACGACGTCCGCCAGGACGGAGTGGAGCGCCATGACCGGCGGATGACGCCTGCGCATGACGTCAGTGACGGACAGGACCGCGACGTGGAGCTGTCCCTGTTGACATCTACATGGTTGGTGGGACCCGCATGAAAGAGAAGAAGGACCTGGCGATCCTGGAGGCCTTTCTCTCTCTCTCTTTTCTTCTCATTTTCCTCCGCTATAACCCCGCGCTTTCTCTTAGCCTATAAAAGGGAAAGCAGGGCGCCCCACGAAGGAGAGACCGAACCGATTGACCCATCAAGATCCGATACAGATCCACACAAGAGCACGACACGAACGCACAACCGAGCAGCGATCGAGCTCTCAGCACTCACTCACTCCTTTCACCAGAGACTTGGGATCATTTTCCTCTCTCGCTCATTTGTAACCCCTACTACAAACTTTCAGTGCTAGCAACACGAGCAGCAGCGACGAACTGTACGTAGGGACTTTCTGTCCGAACTAGTATAAACCTCGTGTCCTCTAAGCACATCATCCGAGCCAGACGCGCAATATTTTACTCGTCGGTGGTAACTCGAAACACCGACAAGTAGTTAATTGGGTATGATAATACTGATATATGATTGTGAGGTTGAATGTGCAACATCTGAATCATCTTAGTCAGGCTGTTTCTGTATTTGAAGAAGCTCTTGATAGACTTTACATCAGCTGTTATGCAATTATGTAGCTAGCCTTTCTGATTGAACTTTGCATTCAATAAGTGGTTTTAGGTCAGCTCTGCTTTCATTGGATTTCTTTCCTTATTAGTAGGATGGAACCTCTCATAAGTTTTCTGTGAGCTGAAGCACTATGTAACGATAGCTCAATAATTCCTGGCGCTATGAGCAACTGAGCATATCCTCGAACACACATATATATATATGCTAAGCTACCTTCAGTCTTTTCATGTTGATATGAGAATCTTGAGATGTATATCTTTGACTGGATTGCTGGACATGGGAATGAATATAAATGTGTATCATGTGAAGCTTTGAACCGATGATGCACACTTATGTTCCTCCATTACCTGTTTTAATACTGTGATAGCTAGCGATGAATGAAGTAATCTGATCGTGAAGTGAAATAATCTGACATCAAGGTCTGATACTGTTACTCCAAAAAGGTGTTACTGCAATTTCGAGCTGTTTTGGTATTCTCTTTTCATTGTTTCCACAATGGTTCAAGATATTTGTCCCTTTGAAGGTCAAGTTTGTGTGCTATTTCATTACACGTTATTGTCTGATTATTAGGAAATCTACTTCAATGCCTTTTAGACTTGTTGTCTTCTTGTCTTGTATCAGGCAATGCTTAACCGAGTGGCTTATACACCAGAGATCAATCATGGTGTGTCAATGGAAATGGCTGAGCATAAGAAGGATCTTGAGAGGAGGACAAAACCCATAGCTGATACATTAAGAAGCTACCAGGATTTACCTCCCGTATGCGTTTTGTCTTTTGTTCTGTTCTTTATTTTCTGATGGAATCCGTTGCTAATTCTTGGGTACTCTGTTGTACTCAGGATAAAGCTCTGGCTGCACTAGCTATAGAGGACAAAAGGAGGCAGTATGCAGCTGCAGAGAAGTACCTAGAAGACGTGCTGCAATCTGCTTTAACCACAACTGGCCTCTAATGTGCATAGTCTTGTGTTTTGTGTATCTTACATGTTGGTACTGATTGAAGGTGTAATGGTAAGTCGGGATTTTCATTTCGTGGTTTACAAAGAGTATCACGTTATCTAGAAGGGTTTGGGCTGATAAAAGGAACAATTTCATTTCCAAGCGGTAGAGTCTTACCGCCTGTGACCGGAGGGTCCCGGGTTCAAGTCGTGGTCTCCTCACATTGCACAGGCGAGGGTAAGGCTTGCCACTAACACCTTTTCCTAGACGCCGCACAGCGCGGGAGCTCTCTGCACTGGATACGCCATAGGGAAGCCACAATAATTAATTGCGACGTACGGGATTAGATGAAATGAAACCCTCTAGCGGGTCTAGCCTCCAATGCCAGTTTGAACATGTTTCATAGCTTGTGTTATTAACTTATGTGCACCACGAGTTAATATAAAGCTGCTCTTTCGGTAAGAAAAATAGAAAAATGTCATGCTGAAAAGTTGTCACGACGAATTTGTCTATAAAATTATGACGAAAAATGTATTGAAAAAGTTATGATAAGAAGTATGATGATAAATTTTGTCAAGCAAAATGTTACACATAAAAATTGTGAGTAACTGAGTATTGTAGTTTATTAAAATGAAAACTGAAAAGTAAAAAAATGAATATTTTCAGAATAGATAAAGTCGCGGGATGATCAGATTGTTCGTTGGTTTCTTATCCAGCCAACGTTTGCGGATTAGTAGGTCCGCTAGTTACCTGTGACATTGCGTGCCCAGTTCAGTGCAAGCCAACTGAAGCTGAAGAAGCTCAATACGGAAAGGCAAGAGACCTCTTCTGAGGTTCGTTTAGAACGCATGAATTTCACATGAATCAATTTAATTTTATAAAAAAAACAGAGGAACATGAATTTTTTTTCCCCGCAATCCAAATAGGCCATTGAGTTTTGAATGAACCCTGCCGCCCATATCACCAACCTTTCGCTGTCAAAGCAGCACAGCGCGCACTTGTCCCTAATCAATAATTCCAGCATTTATCTGTATAGCGGAGCACCATCCACACGTAAACGATCGTCATGTGACCCGTCACGGTCTCAAAGCAACAGACCCAAGAGAGTGTTGTGAATCACTTTTATTAGTTATTAACCGCTCCCTTAGAATGCACTCCTTCGGAAGTGTCCTTTCACACACACACATACCACATAGCTGGTTACAAAATAACTTATTCTATAGCCACTCTGAGTTACGATAATTACTATGTTAATTTACGAGATTACAGTAACTCCTTACTAAGTAGTTACTATAACACTATAATATTATGGTAAATATCTTCATGTGTTATAGTAACCCAACTATCATAAATATGTATTGACATTATCGTAAATTAGTATATAAAATTATCGTAAATGGAGGTGGCTACAGAATAACTTATTTTGTAGCTGGCTACTGAATATACTCTCCATATATATATATATATAACCATTAATCAATGAATTAACAAGAGTTTCCACTCTTATTTGTCTCTTGAATCTCTTACTTTACGTCAAAGACACTCTACGCTAAACACCAGCACCCATTGCCTTCTCTGCCATCTCTCGAAAGTGAAGAAGCAGAGGCCACGGGCAACAACGCACGTGCTCTCCGCTGAGAAGTTCGAAGCCTGGAGCACTCCGCTGGAGATTCGCCAAGAACGAATACGACGACCACGGCCATGGCTTATTGCCTCGTGATCTTCTATGACTGAATCATCTTCCGCCATCAGATTCCAGCAGGGAAGACGAAGAATAACATCGGCCTGCACTAGTGGAGATCAACGGTGACACAAGTCATATATCGAGGCAAATTTGCTTGCCTCTACATTAAATTGATGATCTCCGCATACAGAAGGTACGAAACGAACCTGTTAACTGTGTTCGTCATGTTTTCTTCACTTCTGGGCATCGTGGTTGCGGCCGTGGATGCTATGACATTTGTGCCTGGATCAGTCGGCGCCTGCCTTGTGCGGTCCGACTCTGGCCGATGGCAAGGCCTTCACGCCCGCCTCACGGTGGTGACTGCATCTGGCCGGAGGCGGCGGTTGCGTCTGCACCCACCCTGGTGTGGGGTACTGCTGCTTCATGACTTGACCAACGGCGTCGGCAACCGCAGCAAGCCCGCGTGCCAAGCCAGACTCCGGCGTCTGGTGGTTGGCGGCAGCCATCGAGGCGGCTAGCGGCCCCTCCCGAGCCCATGGAGGTGGCCCCGTGCCGGCATCTCGTGCGCGGTGGCCTGGGGCTCCTGCACGCTCCGTTTCGTCGGGCAGGCCGCGTCCGGTCAGCCAGAGCCACGAACCCAAGAGGTCGGACGAGGCAGAGCACGAACCCAAGAGGTCAAGCGAGGCCGAGCCCGTAGCCCAGAGGTTGAGGCTTCGACCAGATCTCCTGGCCGGAGGAGCCGGTCGAGGACCGGATCATGGTCTTGGCCTGTCATTATGTATCTAGGCCAGCCCAGGCGTGTGCTGTCGTTGCGCCACCTGCTGGGCCGAGTTTTGTAGGAAAGCGGGTTCATTGGGGACCTCGGGTTTATGAACCCAACACATGGACACGGCTAATATTTTCAATTTTGACTTTTTCCATACTCGCATTGGATGGAATTTATCTTCCTAATATGAGCGTTAAGATATCAATGATATCATTGGGGGCATATGGCATCACTGCTCTTATTGTTCAACCCCAACCAAAAGCTCATTTCATTTCTGGATATTGCCACACTTGTGCTTTTTTATGTAAGTCCCACACTTGGATTTTTACAAATCTAAAGTATTCAGAAAGTGACATCCATCTACCTTTTGCAACTTCCTCATTGGGATTTCAACAAAGGATGCAAGATTGCCGAAATCATAAACAAGTGTTCAATCATTTGTTTATCAGGGATCTTTGGTTCATGGCAATTTACAACATAATGGGTGCTCATGAATGCGGTCGTCATTTTTTATTTAGAAAAGTGATCATGTGTGACAAATCTCACATTCTTTTCACAAAAATGTGATTGTACAATCCATGTACACAAAAATGCCAAATCAAATATTTGGCTCAACTATACCTCCAACTCATTAGAGGCAAGCGAGTTCTTTGGAATAGTTTTGAAGTTCACTTCAACAAGCAAATGCTTGCAAAAGTCTCCATATTTTCATTGGAGATATTATTAGCCTAATGTCCTACTACCACATGTAGTATGTTGTCCATTACCAAATAATATCATGTACCTCATACATGATATACATATTCTATATGAGTGCAAATTATTTTGGATTCTGTCGCGCTCTATATAGAATCATTTTGGATTCAACCAGATGGAAATGAATCTTGTTTAAGTGGACAGTACCGCTAACACAATTATGAGAGATTATGCTCTCTCCATGGGTATTCAATTAATCGTGGATATGTCTATGTATCCCAATTCTACAAATACCCTATGATGTTTTCATGTATTCAGTTGCATGGTTTCCAAACGGGGACTCAATACTAAGAAGCGATGATGAAAATCTTCACTCAACTTAGTGCAACATATATGAAAACTATATAATTATACAAATTTCTTCTATATCATCTGGGGTGTATTATACATACATCAATCCCATAATATGTGTTGCGTATAAAATAATTTTCTCTTGATCCCATCAAGATTAGGCATATTTGCCTTGATCATTCTACATTCAGGATGATGAGAAAATTATTATCAATTCTATTGGTCATAACATCAATATGAGCCACCAAATTTCTTAAAGAAATTCAAGAACATACATGTCACTCCATTTGTCATTTTATGGACCATAACGATACTATGTAATGTACATTTATGCATCTACAATGTTGTCCTAAGTGTGTGCCTTACTCATAAGGCATTGCAAAATTTGCCAAACTCATTGCTCAAATTCTTCAATTCAGAGCAAATGATCCTGGACGCGGGGTCTAATCCATTTATATGGAAATGTTTGATTTTTAGAGACTACATCATTAAGTATCTTATGTTCATACATATAATGGCCCAACTGAATCTTTCACTGTGAGAATCAAGTTTGTTGTTTAATGACCTACAATAGAATTGTAATTTACCAACATCTAGTTGGTGGCATACGGATTTACACAATGCATCATAAATCCAAATACATCAGCTGCAATCATACGACTCCCTCCATTGCAGTTATTACGTGGAAATTTGGCCCTATAACCAAAATATTTTCCATCTGCGAATCGGTAATGTTTTGCACGTACTGATATCACCACCTCAGCATACATCAATAGGCATTGGAGGTCTACACGAGGTATCATTATCCGTCACTCAATAATACCTCAGATCTCTACTTGGGGATTCATTCATTGCTCATATGCTGAATATATCTTTAAAGAAGATTCTAGGCATTATGGGAGATACTTACCACACATAGAATACCAGGAATCAGAAAGAGAATGTCATTATTGATATTCAATCCTCATATTCACGTACCAAATAATCTAAACCAACAGTTTAGAATAACTTATATTTGTAACACATTGCAAATTGTCTGCCAAATGCATTTACTTGTCATAAAAGTGTCACCAAATCTGATTCTCGCTTAGTGTGCCAAAAAGAGTGGAGGTACCTAACAAAACCACTCATCTTCCGAATCTAAATAAGAGGGGAGAAGTATGGCCACATGGGATGTAGCTTCTTGCAAGCATTCTCGGATTAGGGGGAGAGAATCCTCCAAGACAGTACATGCAAATCAACATCAAGTTGATAGACACTGTATGTATATTTAGTATCAAAGCCTATGGATGTTTAACATCTAAAAGGCCAGCACAACTTGTGTACAAATTCAGGCGCTGGGTCATTGGAACGCCCTAACTCTATTATTATGGGAAATGACATGGAGTTTAAAGGGTATACATTTCCACATGCTTAATTGGTTCTATTGAATCAATCATACAAAAGACTATAAATTATCGACATACTCCTCAAAATTACCATACACCTTATCTGGATCCAGACCACAAGTCCTAGGCAGAGTGTTCAAACACTTATATTGGGTCAACTAAAGGTGGCAATTAAGGAGAATTGCTTTCACTCAATAATGAGAAGTCATTACCTCTGAAATGACTTCTCCTCACAATGCATTCCCTGGAAGCATTATGGATTTTTTTTAAATCCATAAGGTGGTGAAATAGTGAGAGCTTGTAGCACATGGTTTCATGCAGAGATCTAGCATAACATACCCATTGGTATGTGTGGAAATTATGTTCCTATATCGATAATTGGCAGATCAAATTTGATTTGGATGGATTTGGATTTTAAGTCCTAAATGGACTTTGTATTCTGAATCAAACACAAACCGCAACATACATTTGTGTACAAATCAAGTCACTCTATAACTTGAGATAGTCAAGTTGATTGTGGTGCAACTGACTAGGTGAGTCCCTTCCATAGAAGGATGTCTCCCATCTCGATGATTTCACATGTGTGACCATAGTAAAATCCCATTGGATTTTATACATCTCATATGGCACATATTGAAACAGGCAGTCATCATATAAGACAGAATTTGAGATGACATATTTGGGTAAAACCAAATTACGCTTAAGTCTATAGCTTAAGCATGTACATCAGCCATCCAATATTCAACTGATATTGTCTACCAATATCCAAATAATATTGGTAGGGATGAAAGCGGGAGCGGGAAATTCCCGTACCGACCGACACCGAATACCGAAATTCCCGACCGGATATCATTTTCTCGGGAAAAAACGGATTCGGGAAGAAATCCGGGAAAATTCGGCGAATCCGGTATCGAAATCGGTTAGAGTGATTTCCCGACCGAATTAGCGGATCCCGTATTTGTCCGGGAAAACTCCCGCGGGAAATTCCCGTTTTTCCTATGGAGCAGCAATTTTGGCCCAGGAAGCAAAGTTTGGCCCAGGAAGCAAGGTTTGGCCCAGGAAGAGAGGAGGCAAAGAGCTGAGTCATGCATGCGGCCCATCATTCCATGCTTGGCCAGTTGGCCCAGGAATTCACGCATGGAGGCATGGAGCACAGGAGCAGCAAGCCTTTTGTTCATTTTTCTTTTCCATTTTCTTTTTTGGTAGTTCTTTAGTTTTCTTTGCATAAATATTCTGACGAGCTCACTATTTGCTATTGTATGCATATGGATTATGCATGGTTGCTATTGTTGCATCGAGCTCACTGTTTTCAGTGGTTACATATATCGATGTTTTCGTTTTGTATTACCGCTTCCCGATCGTAATCGACGCGTTTCCGTTCGAAATATTCCGTTCCCGATATCCCGTAATACCGGATTCGTTTTCCCGTCCGGCCTTCCCGTTCCCGTTCCCGTTCCCGGCCAAAAAATACAGGAGCAGGAATGGTTAAGACATTTTCCCGACCGTTCCCGACCGTTTTCATCCCTAAATATTGGACAATTGTACTTCCAACACTAATGGTCATTCAATCCCTAAATATGGATCAATACCCATTCAGACCCTGGGATGACAACCTTAGTGCCATAAAGCGTTTATGTATCTTGCATATCGCAACAGGCCTGATATTGCATCTACAGATACTTGCTATAGCTTGAAATAGCATAACTTCTATAACACCGAAAGGTGGGAGTCAAAATGGATATCCATATATATCTATATGGCACGAAGGATCTTGATTTATTATTATATAAATTAAGATATGATCAAAGTGGAGTATCGAGGTATTGGCTATCTAATCCCCATAATGCTAGACCATATACTGATGTTATAGTGGTAAAGTTCTCATGGGAGTCATCATCTTGACTCTAGTGGCTACTTCCAATTCTCATTCTGAAGTATTACATGAACATGTATGACTTTATTGAATGGTCACTTTTGATTCTATAGAAGCACTAGCCATTTTCTTAAAAGATAATGCAACTTGTGTTGCTTGAATGTAAACAGGTTATATATGAGCAATATCACTATGTCGCCTTATATAAATGTGTTATTCCCCCGAAAGTGAGGAGATAAACAGCTTACAAACTAAATCAAGTGATAACTTCACGAGATTTATTCACAAAGTTCCTACCAATTTCCACATTTCATAATGTGTTATTGAGATTGGTATGCGATGACTTTGAGAGTTGCAAGGTTCAGGGAGAGACTCCTCTTGATACTATAACCTATTTAAAACATCATATTGTACTCTTTTCCTCTATGAGTTTTTCCTTACATAGGTTTCTCATAGAAGGTTTTAATGAGGTAATATCAATACAAGTTTATGTCATATCTCTTATTTTTCCCACCGAGGTTTTTATATGGAGGTATTAGACATATACATGTCATATCTTCTGTTTTCCCCCACAGGGATTTTTGAGAAGGTATCAAAGATATATAATTACAATTATGATCCTCGGATCATATTTATTGTTGGTTATGGGTTTTTCCTTCCGAAGTTTCCCATATAAGTTTACAATGAGACAATAATCAACATACGTCATATCATTTTCTCCTTATTTTTCTCACTGGGTTTTAAGGAGTTTTAATGGCATATCCACATATATTTCTCCGTATTTTTCTCACAGGGGTTTTGGAGAAATTATCCAATAGATTGATCTAAGTGATGGATGACGTTATTAATAAGGGGGAATTAACAAGAGTTTTCACTCTCATTTGTCTCTTGAGTCTCTTGCTTTACATCAAAGACAGTATACGCTAAACAGAGAGAACACAGCTCGTCTCGTCTCAGGCTCTCGGCCGACAACGGCCAACCGATCAGCTCATTCACACAGCATGTACACAGCTTGAGGGAGCCCCATCGACCATCAAAAAACGTCTCCGCGAATTAAATCACCTGCCCTCGTGGAGGGAGGTGATGGTGAGGTCGTTGGCGCTGCACGACGTGGTGCACTGCGTCCGCGTCCGCAGCCCCGACCCGCCGTCGTCGTCGCTGCTGCTGGTCGCCGCCGTCGCCACCCTGAGCGAGAAGTGCGGCGGCTGCTTCGGGTCCGGGAGAGGTCCGGTGGCCTGCAGCATCGCCGTGACGTCCGCCATGGTCGGCCGGTCCGCGGCGCTGTCCTGCACGCACAGCAGCGCCACCTTGACGCACCGCACGATGGTCGCCACGTCGCCGCACTCGCCCAGCGTCGGGTCGATCAGCTCAAACACCCTCCCTTCCCTCCACAGCTGCCATGCCTGTGACAGTTCGTCAATTTGCAATTAAGCACGGCACTGCAGTTCTTATGACACATGGCTATACATTGGAAGTTGCAGCCTTGCTGCTGTCGATGTGAATGAGTTGACCAAATAGCAGGTAACGGATTGTATATGGTCGCTGCGAACGTCAGGTGGTTATTGTTTGGTCACTGTTTTGTTTTATAGTAGCAGCAGTGACTGACAACTCACATATCCGAGCAGGTTGACGAAGTCGGCGTAGTGGTGGTGGTGGCCGCTGTTCCGCTTCCCGCTGACGATCTCCAGCAGCAGCACGCCGAAGCTGTACACGTCGGACTTCACCGAGAAGATGCCCTCTGAAGCATACTCAGGAGCCATGTAACCACTAATCAAGAAACGCCATTAGCGACTGCAAAGCTTTCCAGCAGCAACACAAAATAGCAACAACGGATGTCAGTTAAAACTTACTATGTTCCGACGACCCTGTTGGTGTTAGCTTCGGTCATGTTGGAGCCGAAGATCCTGGCCATGCCGAAGTCGGAGATCTTGGGGTTCAGGTCCTTGTCCAGCAGGATGTTGCTGGCCTTCAGGTCCCGGTGGATGATCCGCACGCGGGAGTGCTTGTGCAGGTAGAGCAGCCCCTGCGCGATGCCGTCGATGATACGGCGCCGTTTCTCCCAGTCCAGCAACAGCCCCCGCTGCTGGTCGAAGACGAAGAAGTTGAGGCTCCGGTTGGGCATGTACTCGTAGACGAGCAGCTTCTCCTCCTCCTGCACGCAGCAGCCGACGAGCCGCACCAGGTTGGTGTGCTGCAGCTTGGCGATCAACTGGATCTCGTTCTTGAACTCCTCCAGCCCCTGCCCGGAGTGCGCCGCCAGCCGCTTCACCGCAACCTCGGCGCCGTCCGCCATCTTCCCCTGCAGAGGAATCAGAGTCAGCCATGGCTGCCTACCTGTCAAGCATTATAGAACCTGGAATAATCAGGCATCGGCTCGCCTTGTAGACGGGGCCGAAGCCGCCCCTGCCGAGCAGGTTCTCGTCGGAGAAACCGCCCGTCGCGGCCGCCAGCTCGGGGAAGTCGTACAGCGTGAACTCGGAGCTGCTCTCCTCGATCCGCCACAGCTTCAGCGCGTCCTCTGTCGCGGAGCTGTTCCGGGATCGCACCTCCAGCTGCAGCTTCCTCTTCTTCTCTGCATTGGAGGTTTTTTTTCTCTGCCAGTTAGTCATGGAGTTCTCTGATTTCGTCCCCCCAAATCCCCAGTGCGACGATTTGGCAGCGGTCGGTGTCTGCTTACCGGTTCTTTTTCGTCGTGCTCTGATCATCACAAGGCCGGCAGCAATCAAAACAGAGAACACCGTGATTGATACGACGAGAGCGACAATTAAGACCACCCTGTGATTGCTTTCTACGTCGTTTAAAAAAGAACAATAGTAACAGACCATGATTTTCCTATGTTCCAAAAGATCAAATCAAAAGTGGGGAAAATGCGTGCGTGTTTACCATGGCTCTCCGGAGGAGTTGGTGAAGACGGGTCGCTCTTCAGGCCGATCCTGACCTCCGGCATGCCGTCGAAGAAATGGTACGCCTCGTACCGGAAGCTGCAGCGGACGCCGAGGATGCGTCCGCCCTCGCGTCCGTCGTACCAGCGGCGGTTCTGGTCCTGGAGCACCTGGAAGCAGTCCCAGCACTGCGCCCGCGAGAGGTCCGGCGTGCACTGCACGAACCCGTACACCGTGGGCAGCTGCGGGTTCACGTACATGGCGGCGCTGGCGAACATGCGCGCCGCCGAGGAGTTGTAGGCGGCGTACATGGCCATCTCCGAGAACAGCGTGCCCACCAGCGACAGGAACAGCGTCCGGCTCGTCGCGTTCCGGGCGTCCCACCCATAGTAGGTCGACCCGTTCACGTCCAGCGCGTTGATCACGGGGGAGTTGTCGTCGGGACGCGCCAGGAAGTCCCCGCCGGAGTACCGCGCCGTGCACAGGTCGGCGTAGAGCGTGGCGTCGCGGTCACCGCCGCAGAGGCGGCGCAGCCGGGCGAACGCGTCGGCGAGGCACGCCGAGCAGACCCGCGGGTCCGTGACGTCGCCGCGGCATAGCGCCAGGCCGTACGCCGTGTCCGGGGCCGCGCCGACGGCCGCCGAGGCGAAGAGCGACGCGGAGGAGGAGGCGTTGCCCGGCAGCGCCGCGACGAGGCGGGCCAAGTTGGTGGCGAACGCGCTGCCCGCCGTGAAGTTGCCCGTGGTACCGTTGCACGAGTACTCCGAGTACGCGGCGGCGCGGGGCACGAGCGCGAGCGACAGGGAGGAGGACAGGAGGGCAAGGAAGAGGCAGGGGAGAGCGCCCATGTCGAGCTCGCTCGTCCTGCACGGCTGCACTGGCTGCGAACGAACGAACGCAAGACAAGAGCTGATCGATGAGTGGCAGTGTCCATTTGATGCTTTACATCAGGTGCCAAGTCATAAGGTGGTTGGGTTGACGGCTCGAGCCAGCACGACATAATAGAATTTGTGCTCCCCTCTTTAATTGCCTCGTGCCCTTGTCGCGTTGACAAATTTGGTTTCTCTGTCCGAGGTGGAAAACGAAAGATTAGATGTCTGTTTTGTGATTTAGTATTTTAATAATATAAACCGCTAAATCACCACAAATTTAAATGTTTCTTTCGATTAATGTGGTAGTTTTACTTGTGGTAGTGTTTTAGATTTTCTCCGTGAATGTTGTCCTTTTAGCATTATTATCGGAATAAATGAGATAACAGATAGAAGATTTGGTTGTCTGATCGGATGGACAGAACAGACGAAACGGAAATAAATAAACCTCCCATTTTGAACATAACTTTGTAAGTACACTCGTCACTCGTGTCGCAGTGGTCATTCGCGGTTTGCTATGACCACCGGTTGAAACGTTGAACGGTTCAGTGTTGAACCCTGCTGCCTGCTGGGCGCAACCGCGCAACGATGTTTCAGATGGCCCTTCCAGAGGTAGGCAGGTAGCTCCGCAGGTGCTTATGTTATTTATTAATTCTTTCTATAGCAATGTATACTGGACGTAGATTTGTGGGATGCTTTAGTTTAATGTTTTATAACGGTAGATGTGGACAATTTAGATGTAAATTAAAGTGGCTACAATATATTATCTTTGATAATGCTATAGTTGAGTAATTTCAATTAAGAGTTAATTTAAAGGCGAAATTGACAACGGGACATTGGAAGTGAAATCGAATTGCTTGCTGACACCAAAAACTGGACACTTTGATTTATGACAAAATTCTAAGAAGACACCACACCCAACTAAAATTTTTTTTTGGCTCAAGAGGAAAGACAACAAAGGTAGAGAAGAAGAAAGAGCCATGGAAAAAAGACATTTCACCATTGTTCTATCTCCTCGGAGTGAAAAATGAATGTTTTAATAAGAGTGGTGTCTTTCAGCAAATTTATCACAAACCAGAGTATCCACCAGCCAATTGGACTTTTTTTTAGTATCCGCTAGCAATGTGATTTCACTTTTAGTATCATGTAGCAAATGTTGCCTATAACGTCTATCTCTTCATGTAAGCTATCCAAGTCAACGTGCCACGTAATCCACTACCATGTATTTAGTTATGCACCTCAGCATGCCACACCATCTACTAAGTTCATCCATTCATACATGTAAATATAAGTCATCTAGTTTTATTACAAATCATCTGTGATCCCCGTGCACAATCTGGTTGCACCCATCGTGAATGTTAACTTACAAGTTGGTAGAGACTTGGTGACTTGGGCATTGAAAAAATGGTTTCTTCCGTGTAAATTTCATATGCCGTGTTCTGGTCAGTGATGGTATGGTATTAAGGTCACGCAGGAAATCAAAATTACCTTAAAATTAAGCTTTTTTATGGTTCTTAAAAAGAGAGAGTCACACTTACCAAATATAATGTTGCTAGAAAGAATTGTAGTGGTAGTAAATTATATTGTTTTACAGTAAATTAAAAACCATTCAACACCTCTTTTTTTAATGTTATTATGCTATATCCCTATGCGGTGTTTTACATATTGTTTTCGATGTTATGCCTCTATTAGGCGTGGAACATCTATTCAGTGGCGACATAAATTAACCAGGAGGCTATTACTAAGTAATTTATATTTATTAATTAGGGAAGTTGCTTTTTGTTGGTCCATATGACTAACAAGAAATGCCATTGTTTTTAATAAATCTCAGCTGCAACGTATTTGTAGGTTCTATTTAGGGAGGCACACTCACTATGCTTCTGGGCCCAATTTTTATAGTTTCGTGATGAGAAAAAGAATGGTATCCTAGAGGAATACCACAAGTTGGAGTGTGTGGTGACGGCTTTCTTCACTTTCCAGGTATGGCCTCTTTTAGGTTTGAGTTTTAACGGAACGTTCTTGTGAGTCGTGTCACGTGTGAGACCCTATGATGAACCTTGCAATAAGTATAATCCAAATTCCTCTCTTGACGGGAGAAAAAAGTCAGATGATACTTTCCATCATCAGTATAAAAAAATCCTTTTACATATATAATGTATGGACTAAGGACAAAAATGTATATATCGGGGTAGCACGCTCGGTGCATTGACCAAGTGCATATATTTTTGAATGCGGGAGTGTCCAGTCGAAATGCTTAATGCGACCATGTTAAACTTGATCGTTCACGGTTCACATACGTAAGTAAAAGCCCGTAGACAGAACAAAAAAAAAGTTGCAAGAACGCCATTGTTTTGATCCGTTAATTAAGCTGACAGCTGACAGGGTTGTAAATTCATGGCATCATGGCATGAGATTGTGAAACAGAGCATGAGCAGCGGGTATCAGTTAGCTGTAGGTATCAGCAATGATTCAATGAAAGCTGCACATGCCGGTAATCCCGTACCACTCGGTCATCTTCTACGAGCTGCGAACTGCCACGCAGGTTTCTTCCGATCCGGGCAAAGGCCGGACGTCTGAACGCCGACGAGCATTGCATGCGAATTTGGAGTTTTGAACCCCTTTGACGATCATGGCAGCTCAGTCTGTGAGGTGAGGTCCCTATCTCCTCGGCTGGTTACCAATAGTTAGCCTGGACCGTGCGGTAGTCATTAGACGTTAGACAGAGAAAGTGAAAACTCGTCGGGTTGTAGGACAGTGTCGGATGACGTCATATGACGGTCCCTGTGGGCCAATTTAGACTCAGTGACTCGTACTAGTAGTATAATAGTATTCAAATAACTACGGACTACGGTACTCTCTGGCCGTCTGATACATGCGGATCTATAGAAATAAAAGTTAGGAGGAACTTTTCTCGTTAATCGTTATCTTTCATATCTAGCTTCTCCTTTCAAGTGTCCGTGACCATGAGTACCAATTTGTAGGAACAAACTTAGGAGAGGAAGCTTCTCCATTCAAGTTTGAAAATATTCAATTTCAATCAACTTGACGAGCCAATTAGCATGTTTCTAAAAAAAATGGAAAGTATCATCTGGAAATTTAGTTTCCAAATGGATGGAGCATGTTCTTTCAGTGATATAAACGTGATGTTTCCTATAAATTTAGTTAACTTTTTTTCAAAAAAAACTGACTAATTGTGTCCTAAACACCTAAAATTGCAAAAAAAAAAAAAAATGGCACAGAGTAGTATAATTGATATAGTAGATTTAAATAATTTCCCGTGTGCCATGGAATGCTATAGAAATTCATGGCAAGCCACTAGAAAACTTCGTCCCACGCTGTATATGCCAACGCAATGTTTTCTTTTTCTCTCAGCGCCAATGCCGTTAGAAGTTGTTGAAACAGCCTCGAAGTTTAGTTTCCATATCCATAGGAGATATATATTAATATGAACAATCCATCTTGGTTCACAAAGGCCATATAAAAGCGTCACTTTGATGGGTTAGTTCGCCTTTGTCAATTTAGTTCCAACTATTTTCCTTATTGCCCTTCTAAATGAATCATTTAATGGGTTAAAAACTGATAGCCAGCATAATTTTAATTTGAATGTAATAAAGATGTACCCCCTCCATTTCAAATTATAAGTCATTCCAACTTTCTTTTAGAGTTAGTTTCCAAGAAAAACTTTCTTTGAGAGTCAAAGCATCTCAAGTTTGACCAAATTTATATGATTAGATAATAACATCAATGACCAAATTAGATTCTTCATTAATTATGTTTTCATAGTATACATATTTGATGTCATAAATCTTTGTAATTATCTCTATTGATCAGACTTGAGATGTTTTAACTCTTCGAGAAAATTGGAATAACTTATACTTTGGAATAGAGGCAGCATGTAGTCATGGCTTGGCTTGTACTATCTACTATGAGCCCTTTCTACTACTCATCGGACGATGAGCTATCAAAATAACAGCTCCACTCGGCTGTGATCGTTGTAACCGCGGCTGCAGCCACTTGCAGCAATGGGTACCAATCAGGCTGAACACTAACTCATTTTTTGGTGCTTAAGCATCACAAAATTGGTACCACAGTCCACAAGACCGGGGTTTGGTTTACATGGAGTACCCCTCAGCGTTGCACTATTAACTAAGTTATAGATAGATTTATTTAAGTGTATGTTTGTTAAAAAGTATTTATAAATCTATAACTAAGTTATATATGATTCAATGAGTATTAAATTTTTACTACAGTTCAAGTATACAATAATTAGCCCACCATAAAAATTTCATCACAATTGGACCATAGACACTGCAGCTATGAATTAATGACAGGAAAATGTAGATATAAAGCTACAGTAAATAGAATTGTAAAAAAAACATACCATATTATATGTTTACTGTGTAGATCTACTCATGTGAAGTTCAATAAAATTAGATTTTCTATTTTATGATTTTTCTGTGATTTATTATGATTTTTTCAAAGATTCAGCCGAAATAAATAAAAAAAAAGAAAGATAAAACCGTCTTTGAAAACCACTTATAACCTATCAGAGAGGTAAAACGAACGGTTTTAAAAGTTTAGGAGGTAGTTTACCTGGTTTTAAAGTCCAGGGAGGAAAAATAGACTTTCACAAAAGTTAAGGAGATAATATGAATTTTTTCCAATCTTGACTTTTGTTTTTCTTTTGGAGCATCGTTACTTGGGCTTCAATTGGGCCAGGCCTTTACCACCTTAGCTGGCCATTGTCCTCTGCAGTCGGGCCCACCAGCACAAATCAACAGCCTATTCGTTTGATCGTAAACGATCGTGCATTATAAGTTAGATCAGTATTTTTCTCTCAAACCAAATCAGCCAGCAGTAATAATCCACGATCGTTTCAGCCGAAACAAAGAGGCTGCAAGTTTGCTGAAAAAGAGAGGGGAACAGTCTATATTAAGCACGACGCTGGTGCTGCCATACGACACGAACTGACGCGACAATGTGCGACGCTGCGCACGGGCAACACCAAAGCGGGGGCAGCCCGGAAATCATCCGGTCTGAAGGGACGGACAGGAGACGCGCGGCGAACAGTGCGCACGGAAAGCGCAGGAGGCCATCGCGCGAGAACGCGGGAACAGGTACGTAATGATTCTATTTCCTTTTCTTACTCTTTTCTTATTTATTTTTTCTTTCCTTTCTTTTTTCTTTTGTCTTCTTTTTATTTGTTTTATTTCCTTGCTTCTATTTATTCTTCCTTTTTCTTTTCTTTTTAGTTTTCTATGTTTTTCATTCTTATTATATTATTTCCTTTTCTTTTCTAATTCTTTTCTTATTTATTTTTACCTTTTATTTTTATTTTTTCATTTGATTTTCTTTTATTGTTTTTCCTTCCTTCTATTTATTTTCTTTTTTATTTTTAAGTTTTCTATGTTTTTCATTCTTATTTTATTTTTTCTTTCTTTTTAATTTTCTTTTTTCATCCTTATTTAAGTTGTTCATTTATTTTATTTGGTCTATATATTTATCATTTGTTAATCATGTTTTTATCATTTTTTTTGTAATTATGTTTTTCTTTGATTCATGTTTTATATTTTTTATCTTTCTTTTATTTTTTTTATTTTTCTTTTCTTTTCTCTTCTTTTTTTCTTTTCGTGCATCATTCATTTTATATCTTCTTTTTCTATTTTATGTGCTTTTCATTTTTTTATTTTTTTACCTTTTCTTTTCTTTTCTTATTATTTTTTATGATGTTCTATGTTGCTTTTTATGTTCATGTCGTATTCACGTGTTATACATGTGATGTTTTTTATGTTCACGTGATGTATATGTAATGTTCTATGATGTATTTTACGATTTTTGTGTAGTATACATGTGATGTTGTCGTAGTACAAATGTGATGTTCTATTGTGTGTTGTTGTTATGTTCACACTGTATACATGTGATGTTCTAATGTATTTAGTGATGTTCACGAAATATATATGATATGTTCTATAATGTATTTAGTGATGTTCTATGGTGTATTTAGTGATGCTCACTTAGTATACATGTGTTGTTCTATATATGATGTATTTAGTGATGTTCAAGTAATATATATGCGATGTTTTATAATGTATTTAGTGATGGTCTATGGTATATTAAGTGATGTTTACTTTTAGTACACATGTGGTGTTCTATGATGCATTTAATGATGTTCACGTAATATATATGCGATGTTCTATAATGTATTCAGTGATACTCTATGGTGTATTTAATGATGTTCACTTAGTACACAAGTGATGTTCTATAGTATATTTTAGGATATTTAAAAAGTATACGTGTGATGTTCTTTTAAATTTTTTTCTATTACGTGTTTTTATTTTTTTCCTTATGCTTTGCTCTAGATTTTATTTTTATTTTTATTTATGTTAAGTATTTATTTTTATGTATATTATAATATCAATTTCATGAAAAAAACTAGAATATTGAACATTTTTATTGTAAAGACAGAACATTATTTTTTGAAACTAGAACATCGCCTTTGTTCAATAATTAGAAAATGTTCTATCTTTATAGAATAAATGTTCATTAATAAAATTTTATCTAAATATATTCATGTGAGGTTTTGTTTTGAATGATTTATTGTAAGAAACACAATGGTGCAATCGGAATTCAATTTAGATATCCGGTTTAGTAGTTCCAACTTTTTTTAGTTTGTAAAAAATATGACGTCACTGCATGCAAAAAGTGGAGGGCAAATCAAGCGAAAGGAAAAAATTTGCCTCGCTGGCGTTTTGCTTCAGCAGAATTCGGCGCGTTCAGTCCTCCGTCCGTCCGAGCATGGAAATTAATTAGCGCGTAATTTAATTGGCGAATAAGCTGCTGCTGGACGGAGCTCACCGTCCGAACAGGCGGACCCTATGATGCCCTGGGGCAGGCGAGAACGACAGCATGATCAGGACATGTCTGGCCGTTTGGGCCAAATCCCATTTAAATTTACTTAAATTTTAATAACCAGTCAACACAAGTGGGTATCGGTCTGAATTTCTCCAATTTCGTCTATTTCGGTGAGCTCCGAATTTTTTGCACAAAAGAATTCCAAAACATTGCGGTGAACTTCTATTTTTTTGCACAAAAGACTCCCTAAACTTTTTCTTTTCTTTTTTTCAAACAGACTCCCAAAACATTGACTAACACGCATTCCAAAACCCACACACGTTGGCAGTCGGCCCGTCTCATCTTCGACTTCGATTGGGACGGTAGAGCCACTAAACAGCAAACGTTTGCTACATTTAAATCAAGTGAACAATCAGACAGCACCCGCAGCTTTCAATTTTTGACAAAAAAAAATTCTGTAACTTTCCTTTTTTGAAAAGTTTTTCATTTTTGACAAAAAAAATTCCACAACTTTTCTTTTTGAAAATTACAAAGATAAACTCACAACTTTTACATATAACTTGTGCAACAAACTTCAACATATAACTTATACATATAATTTATACACATGACTTTGACATATACCTTCAACGTAATGTACATAACTTATACATATAACTTACTATGTGACAAAGTTATACGCATAACTTTTATATATAATATTTTGTGGAACAAACTTATCAATATAATTTCATAGAAAACTACAAAATTTATACACAAAACTTTTATGTATAACTTGTTTATATAACTTAGATATATCTCTTGATGAATGACTTATATAGTTATATGTAAAGCTGAACGTATAAGTTATATCAAGAACTTAGATATACAAATTAATATCATAACATATTAGTGAAAATATGAAAATTATGTATGAAAATAACTATGTAGTATAACTTATAAATATATAACAAAAAAGAGGAAAATGATAGGGAAAAAACAAAAAAGAAAGAAAAAGGAACGTGCAGGTGTAGCTGTGACACCGAATGAATCCGACCAGTAAAAAGTTATCAATATAACTTGTGTGCATAAATTGTAAGTTATAAGTTATATGTCATAAGTTAATACACATAAGTTGTTACTAGATATTTTTTTGAAACATATGTAATTGGGGTCTAGTTTTATTCGTCTCGTCGCGTAGAACGCATCGGTACATTCGGAATTTAAAATGAAAATACTGTTAAGAAGTTATAGCAATTTTAAATAAATATTTTCCTTTCTTTTAAGATGATATCAGCATAGAAAAAGGAGTGGGTGAGAGGAGCGTGCGGTGGGTCTGATCGTTCGCTCGGTCTCAAACTGGCGATCGACCGTCCAAATGGAATTGCGGGTATGCACACCTGAAACCTATGTATATACACCAATTGCACGGACATGCATGCTGTCAACCTGTGACGGTCTCACAGCACAGGCAAGTGCAAAATTTCCTTTGCCCAGCCGCCTATCATCATCTACTCACTCATCATTCGCGATTCGCGAAGGCCGGTCGGGCCCATAAAAAATTGCACGCAACATGATCAGTTCATGTCCCAGCCTGCCAGGATCACGATCGACGTCGTTGATACGGCAGCAGGGTCATCGATCATCTGCCCTCTTGGATAGTGGTGATGGTGAGGTCGTTCGCGCTGCACGACGCCGGACGCGGTGCCGTGCGAGCGCGTCCGCACCTCCGACGACCCGTCGTCGCTGCTGCTGACCCTGAGCGAGAAGTGAGGCGGCCGCCGCGGGTCCGGCAGCGACAACGCCGCCGCACCACCATCCCTGCTCGTCGCCAGCATCGCCGTCACGTCGACCATGGTGGGCGGGTCCGTGGCGCTGTCCTGCACGCACAGCAGCGCCACCTTGACGCACCGCATGATGGCCGCCGCGTCGCTGCACTCGCCCAGCGTCGGGTCGATCAGCTCGAACGATCGCCCTTCCCTCCATAGCTGCCAGGCCTGTGCACGCAGTGCAAACCAACGGACACATCGTCGCACGTCATTGTGTAGCAAGTGATCGAATTTGCAGTAGATGAGATCACGAGATGATAATGCTACTCCTTACGTATCCGAGCAGGTTGATGAAGTCGCTGAATTGGTGGTGGCCGCTGTTCCTCTTTGCCGCTAACAATCTCCAGCAGCAGCACGCCGACGCTGTACACGTCGGACTTCACCGAGAAGATGCCCTCGGAAGTGTAGTCGGGAGCCATATAGCCGCTGTGATGATATGATATAGGCGTCAAAAAGGAACGTCAGTTGTCGCAAAAACAGAACACCACACTAGAGAAATGTACATTAGTGAATTGGAAAGTTGCACATAAAGGTGTGGTTGCTCTCGACTCTTACTATGTGCCGACGACCCTGTTGGTGTTGGCTTCCGTCATGTTGGAGCCGAAGATCCTGGGCTCCTGGCCATGCCGAAGTCAGAGATCTTGGGGTTCAGGTCCTTGTCCAGCAAAATGTTGCTGGCCTTCAGGTCCCGGTGAATGATCCGCACCCGGGAGTGCTTGTGCAGGTAGAGCAATCCCTGCGCGATGCCCTCGATGACGCGCAGCCGCTTCTCCCAGTCCAGCAACGGTCCCCGCTGCTGGTCTGAACCCACGCACAAACAAATAACACCAGGATCGTCGTCGTCAGACAAAACGTGCATGCTTGGACTTTAAATGCATGTAGCGTACCGCGTAGTACGTACCAAAGACGAAGCAGTCGAGGCTGCGGTTGGGCATGTACTCGTACACGAGCATCTTCTCCTCGTCCTGGACGCAGCAGCCGACGAGGCGCACCAGGTTGGTGTGCTGCAGCTTGGCGATCAGCTGGATCTCGTTCTTGAACTCCTCCAACCCCTGCCCGAATGCGCCGCCAGCCGCTTCACCGCGATCTCCGCGCCGTCCGCCAGCTTCCCCTGCAGCCGAATCAGACTCGATCAGTCAATATGGCTGATTATTTGTCATCTCATTTGTCAAGCACTATAGAACCTGGAATGAAACGTCGTCACGAAGCCGCCTTTGCCGAGCAGGTTCTCGTCGGAGAAATCGCCCGTCGCGGCCGCCAGCTCGGCGAAGTCGTACAGCGTGAACTTTTGTCCATACTAGAATGTACGTACTTTTGTCCATATGGGCTCGTTTTCTTTGTGCTCTGATGAGAAGGCCAGCAACCAGCAAGCCACAGACAACAGCAATTGATACGACGAGAGCGATGACGAAGACTTTTTGTGGTTGCTTGCTGCATCGTCATTTTCACAAGTAAAATAAAAAAAAACAATAAGAAGTGATAATAATGCAGTTCGTTGCAACCGTGTAACGTGTTTACTTACCATCGGTTCCATTATCGTCCGACGACGAAGGGCCACCGTGCAGGCCGATCCTGACGTCCGGGGTGCCCTGGTAGAACTGGTACCCTTCGTACCGGAATCCGCACCGGACGCCGGAGATGCGGCCGCCCTCGCGCCCGTCGTACCACTGGTGGTTGAGCTCCCCGAGGCCCTGGTAGCAGTGCCAGCACTGCGCGGGCGCGAGGCCGTACACGGTGGGCAGCGCCGCGTTGATGAACATGACGGCTGTGGCGAGGCGGCGCGACGAGTTGTAGGCGCCGTACATGGACATCTCGCCAAACAGCGTGCCCACCAGGGACAGGAAGAAGCTCCGGCTCGTGGCGTTGCCCGCGTCCCACCCCGGGTACGTCGACGCGTTCGCGTCCATGCCGTTCACGACGGGGGAGCTGTCGACGCCGTCGGCGGTGAGCCGCAGGAAGTCGCCGCCGGAGTAGCGCACCGTGCACAGGTCCGCGTAGAACGTGGCGTCGCGGTCAGCGCCGCAGAGGCGGCGCAGCTGGGCGAAGGCGTCGGCGAGGCAGGCGGAGCACGCGCGCGCGTCCGTCATGTCACAGCGGCACAGCGCGAGGCCGTACGCGGTGGAAGTGGCGGCGGCGGACCCGGCGACGGATGCTGACGCGAAGAGCGACGGGGAGGCGGAGGCGTTGCCTGGCAGCTCGGCGATGAGGCGGTCCAGGTTGGCGGCGAACGCGCTGCCGGAGGTGAAGTTGCCCGTGGTGCCATTGCACGTGTACTCCGCGTACTCGGCGGCGGCGGATAGTAGCTGGGGGAGGAGGAAGAGGAGGCAGGGGGAGAGGACGGCCATGCCGAGCGAGCCCCGGCTCTCGCCTTTTGCAATGGGAAAGCGCGCGCGCGAGGGAGAGAGAGGACTAATACTTCTTGAGTTCTCGTAGTTTTGATGAGACTAGAAAATTTTGCGCGCTTCGCGGCGCCCTACTAGGCTACTCGGCAGATTGTGAAGCACCAGTTTAAAGTAGGAATTATGGAGGAAACTTCCCAAATGAAGGAGAGCAGTGACAACAGAATCATTCAGAAAAATTGTGATGGTAGTGATGTTCTCAAGTTCTTTTCCTTTCACTAAATATAGTTGCCCACTGCTTCAAGGGCTCCCAAGTCAATCAGATCTCAACTGCCAGCAAAAAAACACAAATTGTATTAGCATGAATGTTCTAGTAGCAATATAATATGTGATTGTTCTGGAAGTTTACCATTACAGAAGAAACCAGGGATTGGGATCTTGATTGAGATCCGCAAGGTTTCAAAAAAAGAAAACGTGACTCTTGAATGAACCACTGACATACTAAACCGGCCCGAATAGGTGACACATAAGAAGAGGTAACGTTTTCACAGCATGTGAATGAATTGACTTGGGAGGATCTACAAGGTAAGTGCACGTTTGTGATTAATACCCCCATCAAAACAAATTCATTTTCAGCATATCAGATAATCCAATTGTAACTGGTGTTGGGATAAAAGGGCAAATACAATGCATAATTAATCCCTCATCTTGTGATGAATCATGAGGAGAACATCTACCATTAGATCAGCAGCGGAAATAAACAATAGACACAACGATTTACGTGGAAAACCTTCTCAAGGTGAGGAGTAAAAACCATAGGATCAACCAGTCCACTCCAAGCTTTCAAGCTTCCACTATAATCAATAATGGGTACAAGGAGTCTTGTCTAGAGCATCAAGACGATTACACCAGCAACAACACATTAATCAAGTTACAAACTTGGCATCAACTACAACCACAACCTTCTAACAAAGAAAAATAACAGCAGCCAAACAGAGAAGTCACATATTCTGTTCCCCTCGGTAATCAGTTCATATCTCACAAACTACAGCTTCACTGTGCACTAATTTTGGTAGGCAAGTAGATCTACGAGTCCCCTAACCACTGACCAAATTTCAGCTCAATCGGACACCGTTTGACCACTCAAACAAATCATCTACCAAAACAGCTCTGTCCTGAAACTGCAGTGACCCGAACTGACAAAACCCCTCTCAAATCTGGTGCTCTACTCAACCAATCCACAAACCACCTTAACATATCGAAGTACTCTAAGTGAGGAATGAGCTCACCAAGTTTAGTGCCAATCCAACCTCATTTGAGCCTCCAATCACCGGCTTGAAGATGACCGGTTCAGCGCCACCAAATCTGGACAGATTTCCCTTCTCCTTCTTCTTCCTCTCTTCTCACGTTGTGGTGTGTGTGTTCTGCTCTCTCCCTTCTCACAGCAGCAGCAGCTCTCTCTGTCTGAGAATGGAGGCTATGGTTTTCACTTTTATGCTTCCCAAGAAGCAATTTCAATCATTGATTCATAGACTAGATCAACGGTGCACAAGCACTAGGTTTGTGGGCTGTTTTTGCTGGACTCAATTTCATCCTCCATGTGGAGGGACAGCCCAACTGGAACTGCAAAATATAAGGTAAGCAGGGTGTATCTTAAATCCTACTGCTAATATTACTTTTTCGAGATATTAAAAGGCGCATAAGAAAATGCTTACAAAAAACATGTTTTAATGTGCAAGAAGCACCATAGGATCCATAATTTTTACCAATACTAGAAAATTTGCCCGTACGTTGCAACGGAAAAAAATTAATTATATCAACCATAAAATTATAAATTATCAAAAATGTTTTTATTAACAGCATAAAGGCTATAATCCCAAATAAATCTGTCGTGGATCCATAAGATAGATTTTTGAGAGACCAATACTAACTGGGCGGATGTAGCATTGGGTCAGCCAAGGCTTGAGCCTCCGCCACTGGATGTATAGAGGCCCTCCTAATTCCTCGCTACAAATTTATAGTGACTAAAGATTAGGTTAAATGTAGAAAATAAGAAAGACGTGCCTCTCCTAGCATATGTTTATAGATCCGCCACTGAGCGCTAACTTAAATTGAAGCTTGATCCTAATATGACTATTCAAATAATGCTTCATTAAAAAAAAAACTCTAAAAGTTTTATTGGGCTAGGGCATCGGAGCCTTGGCCAACACTCAAAAAGTCTTGATTCGGTTCTCTGATCTCTCCTAGTCTTTCTTCCAGGATAGTATTGTACTCTATTTGGTCTCGATCTACAGCCTGTTCGGTTGGCTGGTTCGTTTCGTTGCTGGTTCGTGAAGAAGTACTGCTGGCTGGTTTGTGTGAGAGAAAAATATTGTTCCGGCTAAAAATTTACGATCGTTTACGACAAGCCACAACCAAACGAACATGCCGCTAAATCGTAATGTCTTGATTCGGTTCTCTCATCTCTCCTAGTCTTTCCTTTGGGGGACCGGAGGAAATCCAGTTTTTTTTTCAGAGTGGAGATTGTTACGGAAGTAGGGAGAGGCCAGACGAAAATTTTGTCCAAACAAAAATTTTGGCTGAAATTTTGTCGTTTAAGTATTAAGTATAGATATAGATATAGATATACCTGTGCAACTAATTGAAAAAAGAGCAGCACACAACAAAACAGACCAAGACAGCTTCCTGACCAACAAAAATAACACAGTGCTGAGTTGCATAAACGCAACTTTATGCAGTTTTCTAATTTTTAAACAATCCCATTCAGTGTTATTGATATACACCCAGGATCACAACAAATATTGAAGGAGACACAAGTGCAAAGTTCGGAGGTACTCTTATTACAAAGAAGGCTAAAGAAAGTGTTCCTCCATTTAAACAGGCAAGACATATATTTATTTTAAAATAAATACACTACCAATGACTTATGAGAGTCAGGAAAATATTCACAAAGGTAGGATTGCTTAGTATTATGTAACTAACACTACCGTAATGCACAGGTTTGCCGTGTGCCCACGGCACACGGCGAAGGCAAAAAAAAACACTCGGCAAAGCCTTTGCTTCGGCAAACACAGACTCGCCAAAGCTGTCTTTGCCGAGTGTTTTTTATCGAGCACTCGGCAAAGACATTGCCGAGTGCTAAACCCGACACTCGGCAAAAAATATTTCAAAAAATATAAAAAAAAACCACCGCCGCCCGCCCGCAGCTCGCCCCGCCGTCGCCGCCACCAGGCCGCCACCGGTCTATAGAGTATACCAGCACAAGCCTCTAGTCTAGGATATAAAAAAACAAATCCTTACGGATATACCCAAAATAACAAATCCCAGGGACATTGCACCAGGCAAGACATCCACTTCTGATAGAATGAACCATTCAACATTACCAAAATTAACAAGCACAATCAATCCACCACCTACCAAGTACCAACTGAGGGGATCACTTGTAACGTGCAGTTTACAGATGCCATCAGAATTGTCGTGTCATAGGAAACCCAAACCTAGCCCAATCTGATCAGACCCCAATCCAACAACGCTCGCATCGCATCGGCGAATCCACCGCCCTAAATCAACAAGATAGAAAGGAAACGCCCACGAGGAAATCGCAACCATACCATCCAAGGGGTTGCTTTGGAGTTGACGAGGCGTATCCGAGCGAAGCGGCGTGAGGTGACGTCCCCGCAGACGCCGCACCGACACCACACCCTGCCGGCTTTGGTGAAGAGCTCGTGACAGCTCACGAGTCCGAGACGGAGCCCTCCAAGTTGCCCACGTAGAGCGATGTGGTCGGGAGCGGCTGTGCCACGCCGATCGCTCCCGGCGACACCACCGCGGGGACAGCGCCCGAGCTCCCATTCAGCACCGCCGCCGCCGCCGCCGCAATCGGATTGGTAAGTCGCTCGATACTAATAGATTTCACGGATTTCTAATTTTTTGGTAGTTTTTGGTTGCAGGATACAGAGGCCGCTGGCGGAGAGCACGCGAGGGGGGGGAGGGAGGGAAGGGAGGGGTGCCGCCACCGGCCGAATCCTAGAGGGAGGGGTGCCGTGCTCAGGGAGGGAGGGGAGAGAGGAGGGGCAGCGCCGGGGTAGAGAGGGAGAGAGGGATGGGCGGCGCGAGGGAGAGTGGGAGGGAGGGGGCGGCGGCCGCGCGAGTTTAAAAGGTGCCGACTTTGCCGAGTGTCAGATCACGGCACTCGGCAAACTTATCTTTGCCGAGTGCCTATCTTTTGCCAAGTGTTTTCTTTCACGTTTACAGAGTGCCAAACTTTACCGAGTGTTTTTTGCCTCTTTTGCCGAGTGCAATTATTACAAAATCTGCCACAAAAGTGACATCTATTAGATTGATCAAGAGTCATTTTAATTGAAAGGTCCTCAAATTGGAAACATGTTTATAAGTGTTTAAGGTACCTAAGTTTGGTTTTGGATTGATCTAGAAGCATGACAAGCAAAGAGTACAAGGCCATTTGATTGTGGAGTGTATTTGGCACACATTTGGTACTCAAATTGAAGATCAAGATCAAACTTAAGATGAAGAAGAAGTTTAAGTTCTAGAGATTATTGGAGATCATTTGGTAGAAAGAAAATGACTTAAACAAGTAGAAAGAAAATGACTTAAAGAAGGTTTCATGGTTACTCATCAAGTTAAGTCCATCACTTGGATCAATCAAACAAAGTCAATTCAAGAGAGTATCAAGAATGGTTCTTAGAGAGAGGTCACTTCTACCTAGTGTAGGGGTTTGTCGCCTATGTGTAGGTAAACCAAGTGTGGTACTTGGAAGACTAACATGGAAGTGGTGATCCGAAGAACATTTGAGATGCTTAGTTGAAGCAATCAAAATGGTTGATCAAGAAAAGCAAGCAACACCCAAAAGAGATCTAGTCACGACAATTCAAATGATATTCCAAATAGTTCTCTCTTGCAAGCAACAATAAATGATGAAGCAAGCCAACCACAACAAGAAAGTGCACTTCATCATAAGTGGTTCACATTTCAAATGGGTGAAGAATGGATTTCAAATAGTGATATTGGTCTTCATCAAGCTTAGAATTGAACTTCACATTGCGATTGGAGAAACGTATTGGAATCTATGTGACTATCCTCTAGCAAAGGTAATGTGCATGATCATTTCATCCCTTACTAGTATGCGGTTAGTGCATATAGTACATGCTTATTAGGATCATGCATGACAAATGAAAATCTTTAAAATTCATAGCCTACCACTATTGCTTTAATGATTAATTGATCTAGTGGTTAGTATATGAATTTAGTCATGAGCTAGTAAATCCAAGTACTTGAGTTAATTTGATTGCTAACAAGTGACAAGTACAACATTGGCAAGATAACCCTTACAAGAGGTGTGAAGAAGCTTGTCATTGTTTTAAACCGGACTTGGAAACTTAGGCAAATCAATTTAGTTCAAGTCAACTTAGAAGCTCATAATAGCAACAAGAGTACAAGCACAAGACAACAATGCAAATGGATATCTTTTTTTAAGTGGTATCTAGACTCAGTTGATCTATCAAGCAGTATTCACAAGTGGTGTCTAGATCAACAAACAAATGATATCCGACAAGTGGTACTCATGAAGATAGCGAATGTTCAAGAAATAGTTTTTATTGATAAATACATCAAGTGGTTCCATGCTAGTAAATTCTTTCATGTGGTATCACATTTCTATACATGGTATCAGTCATACAAGATGGTGGTTCCACAAGTGATCCTCAACTTTAAGTGATCATCAAATGAAGAATGCATCCCTCACATACAAGAGCTCAAGTTTAGCAAATGGATGACCCATGCAATGACTTAGGGGAAGGTGTCCCACCAATTGGTATCAAGGTCAAAGATCCTATGTGTGGTATCTCAAGAACTGTACAAGTGGTGTCATTCCAACACATGTAGTGGTATCCATAAAAAATGCAAGATTCAAGTGCCAACCATCTACCTCAATGCAACCCTTTGTATCAAGAGATGCACACCTTTTATGGAAATTGATGACAAAGAGGGAGAGATTAGTACAAAGATATCATGGGAAGTTGGGTTTGGACATGGATATGGATAAAGAAGAGGGAGCAACATTGAGAAATTAAGAATGATCAAAATTCTTGGACAAGATAAGCACACAAGTAGGGGAAACAAGCTCATGAACTTTTGATTGATTGCATTTGATATGTGCATATTCATGTGCTTGCTTGCATTGCATAAGTTTTTACATTTAATATGCATGCTTGTGTGGTGTATGCTAGCTGTAGAACTTGATTAATGTTATGATAACTAGCATGCATAGCATGGTAGCTAGACTTGTATTTCTACACGTAATACTAGAATCTTGCTTGTAATGTTGATCTCACAGGGTTTCTAGTATTTTTGTTGTCTAGCTACTCATGGTGCTAAGGATGGTGTTAAAAGTGCAACTCCGATTGGTATCATGCTTCAAAGGTTAATTCTTTACACCTTAGCATCATTTGATAGTAATTACCCTCCCACAATTCAAATCTATGCATATGTGCAAAGCTTAGAACCAAACACTATAGCACATATGTAGGGGGAGCTAATACTACCAACTTGGGTTTGTGGTACTTATCCAAAATCATTTACACATGGTAAAATTGCTTGGGCAAGCAACATGAATCCAAAAGAGCTTAATCTCCATATCTTTGTAGAGTTGTCATCAATTACCAAAAAGGAAGAGATTAAAAGGTCCTTGTTAGGTTTTGGTAATTGAGTGACAACCTTAGGTGGACTAATATGTGTTTGAGTGAGATACATAGGTGATTAGTCCACAGGTACATGTGTGTGAGCAACATATGCCATGGAGGTGAAAATGGCTTAGAGATGTTGCAAAGCTCACACATGTGATGATGAAGGAGCTCATTGCACATGAGACATGACATTGAGTCATGTGATCAAGGTGGAGAAAGATCAAGACATGACTTGGCTCGACGGACCGGTTGCAAGTGTGAAGGGCAAGTTGAGTGATGACTTGGCGCCGATGGATCGAAGCAACGGTGAAGAGCAAGTGAAGTCAAGATCGATGAACCAATATAATCACATGATAATATGAAGTGGATCATATCATTGTTGATCATGTTGGTGTATGTGTTGTATCGACATTGGAGCAGATGGAATAGAATGCGCAAGGCAAAGGTATAACCTAGGGCATTTCATTTCACTAGTCATAGGCGTGTAGAGAAGTTGATGACCGGGTTTAGGATAGATGACCGTACTATTAAGAGGGGCAAACTTATTTGCGTATCGGTCATCTAGTGCCACTTGAGCGATCTAACTTTGCATACGTGTTAGGATCGAGTGGCGTGGTGAATTGAGCGCTAATCCTTTGAAAAAATGTTTGTGAAAAGCTAACACATGTGCACAAGGTGGTGATCACTTGGTGGTGTTAGCACATTTGCAAAGGTGAAGAAGTTGATGAAGAAAAGGAGGCAAAACCGAGCTCGGAGTGGTGCCCTAGGGGCACCGCCAGCCCCTGTCCGGTGCACCGCCACCCCTATGGCGGTGCCTGACTGGCCGAGGCCGAGAGCAGCGTGTTGGGGGCTGGCACCGCCGTGCTTTGTCTGGTGGCACCGCCACCCCTAGGGCAGTGCCCACCTGGACTTGGCAGAGCGCAACTGGAGTCAGGGTGGTCACCGCACGTGACGGTGTACACCACCATGGCATGGATGGTGCACCACCGGGTGCTGTTCGGTGCCACCATCGTGTTTTTCCCGAGGCTGGCGTTTTCGGTGCTGAGCTAAGGGGGTCACCACCATCGGCACCGCCGCCCTATGTCCGGTGCACCACCCTATTAATCTAGAGAGGGAGGAAAACGGGCACGAGCATCGTCAGGGGCACCGCCACCCCTGGGCGGTGCACAGCCCCTGCCTATCCGGTGCCAGGTCTGCAACGGCTAGTTGAAATAGCCATTGGAATTCGACCATTGGGGACACCACCACCCCATGTCTGGTGACCGCACCGCCGTGTCCCGTGTCCCGTGCCCTCGCAGAAAGTGCAGCTTTGCTTCAACGGCTCTATTTGGTTTGGGGGCTATAATAGAGGTGGAGCTCGGACATTTGGCTGGTTGAGCACCTTGGCGATGTGTTGCCCTTGTGTGTGCTTGGTTTGATAAGCCTTTAACTCACTTGTGCTTGCGAGAAGTGTGAATCCATTGCGAGTGAGCGATTCTAGTATGTTGCATTGTGAGATTGCATCGAGTGGTACTAGGTGATCGAGTTGCAAGCCGGTGGTGCTTGTTACTCTTGGAGGTTGCCACCTCCTAGATGGCTTGGTGGTGGTCTTCGTCGAAGCACGCAAAGAAGATTGTGCGATGCTCCGAAGAAGTGATTGTGAGGGGGATTGTGCTCACCCCGCGGGAGCCACGAAGAGCAACTCTAGTAGAGCGAGATGCGAAGGGCGACAAGTGGTCTGGCCGGGTCAAGTGCTAGAGCTTGTGGTAAGCACTCCACGTGGAAGAGTGTGACTTGCGGGTCACCACTAGCAAGAGGACCGGCGGTAACCTTGGAGCTTGTCTCAACGGGGACTAGCTTGGTGGCAACCAAGTAAACCTCGGGATAAAATCACCGTGTCATCCTTGTCTTTCCGTTGGTTTACAATTCCCTTACACAAGCTTGTAATCATTTTCACATTCATTGTGCTTGTGTAGTTGCTCTTGTAATTAGTTAGCTTGTATAGCTTGCTAATTACCTTCTTGCTTGTGTAGTATAGAAGTAGCTCCCTTGAGTGGCTAATTTGGTTTTAGTAACCTTGTTAGTCACATTGCTTAGTTTGTGTAGCTAAGTATTTTGCGCTCTCTAATTTGGATTGTGTAGCCTTGTTATTGAGCATTGCTAATAAGCTTAGGTGGCTTTGTGCTTTTGCTTACTATATTGTATAGGAGCTCTCTCGGTTGTGTGAAGTACTAGTTGCATAGGTTTATATGTCCTTGCAAGCTAGATTGGTTAGGTGAGCTCTAGCTAGCCCGGCACCTTAGTTGCTTGTTTAGGATCTTTTCAAGGTGCTTGATAACTTAGATAGAGGGGTGTAGTCTTGGATAGATCGGTAGTTTTAATTCCGCACTTGTATCGGTTAGCCGGTGCAATTAAGTTTTAGAAAGGACTATTCACCCCTCTAGTCCGCCTTCTCGACCCTATAGCGATGGCGGCGGTTGTCGCTAGGGCGAAGTCTGAAAGAGTCACAAGGCTGAGTAGAGAGTCCCACATAAATTATGGCCCGGTAGTCTTGGGCCATATATTTATTGTTTGTTTGAGGAAGCAAATTACTCGTTGACTCAAGATAGTGATTGATTGTACAGTATGTGACTGATCCACTATTTGAAGAAATTAACAACCCAATTTCCACCTGAAACCATTACGTTTTGTACCAAGTTTTAGTGGAGTTGGTCCCTTTGTTGCAATGCCAGTCTTTGCGAATTCTAATATTTTTACCGTGTTCTACTGTTCTCATCAATACACTTATATATGTTATAGCTCCCTGGCCCACGCAACTGCGCGAGGGCTCCTTCTAGTTATATTAATTATGAACCCTAAACATTAATATTTTATATATATATTTGATCAAAATTGAGTATGTTCGATTTTTCGGGAGGTAAGAACAACCCTTAAAAAAGGGACGTAGGGAGTAAGTATAGATGGCCATATTGCCCGTTATTTTGGCCTGGCCCAACCTAATGGAAGGGTCATGCCTGGGCTAACATCAGCACTATATATATAAAAGTGCTAACTCTAAACCTTAACTTCCTTCACCTGGTTGCCTTGCGTTCGTGTATCACCCCTTGTAACGCCCTAGAGTCCAAACGAGTTAGATCCAGTCTATACGCTGAGTGAATGATGCATACCACTATCCTACTTACGCTTTTATTCTCGTTTTGCGTAAAAGGATTAATTCGGGGATGGTGGGATGGACTCTAGAAGCCCTATATATTGATCTAACACACACCTAATAACCAAGGTGAGATTAAACCCTCCACAAAATGTCAAACATGCACATGGGCCTTCAAACTGGGCGGGTGTGACACCCCTCCCACTTTCTCCCCTTCCTCGATGTAGATCCCGAGCAGCTGAGGAGCCTACGCCCCCCGGCTAGCACGCAGGTATGGTGGCGCAACCCCCTCGGCAGCACGAGAGGTGACGTGTGTCCCCTCGGCCAGTGCGCAGACACGATGTCGTATGGCCTAAGCATGTGTGCGAATGCGATGATGCTTCCCACATGGACAGAGCACGCGACGCTTCTCCAACGTGTGCTTAGATGTGGCAGTGACGTGGCCGCCGTCCTGCTTGCCAGGGCATTGGGTCAGTACAACCCGTTAGGCTAATCGGCCCGGACGACATGGCTTGACCCTTAAAGGGTAATGCTTGGGCCGTAGGTGTAATCCATGGGCTGGCACGACACGATGCGAAGGGTTGAGTGGGTCGTGCCGGCCCGACCCCTATCAAACCATGCTTCGGCCGGGACAGGCCAAGCCGGTGGTCCATTTGGCCATATATAGAAGTAAGTGGAAAACACAACACATAATAGAAAGTAGAAACGACAAAACATAATGGCTAATAGTGGAATTACTGCATAAGTTGGTTTCAACTGTTGTCGCGTTATTTCTCCAAAGACAGGTCTGTTCGGCTGGTATTAAAGCCGGCTGATAAGCCAGCTGAAACTGTTTTGTTATGAGAGAAAAATACTGTAGATTTTAGCTGATAAACCGGCTGATAAGTTAAAGCGAACAGGCCCTCCACACTTTTTTTTGTGACTAATAATGAGCAGTTTCTTTGGTCATGTATTTATTTCTGCTGAGCAAGGAAAATCATCTTATGTATGTTGCAACTTTTAAATGGTGCACGCATGAATCACTTGCAAATGAAGGCTTGCAGTAACATCAAAGGTTATTAAAACCAAAAATTATTATCATTGTGCTGTACAAAAATCAGATGTCCATCAAAGCTACAGTTCTCTTCCTACAAAATCTCTGATTTTGGTGTTTCTTATCTGAGAGGTAAGAAACACGAATAAATTTCTTCATTTTTTCACTATAATATTTGGTTCTTGTACATGCCCTTTGTAAGGTAGGTGTATTTTTATTTCTGACTAAACTCAATGCTTTTAGTTCAGTAACCATGAACGGTTCATTTGAACTTAGCAGTAACTCATTGCTTTGAGTTGTTGGGTCATTCAATTCAGGTCTACACAAGCTAGGTCATCTAAATCTGGAGGGTTATACAGTTACTGCAGCTTGTTTGGAGGTTATATCTGGTTTGTATCTTTTCCTGGGCATACTGTGCCATCAGTTGACATTTCTGCGAAAATATCTTACATTTAGTCTCAAGAAGTCCCCATCTGTGTGCCCATGGAAATTGTGCTAGTGCCACCAATCATATACAGTTGTCATTACATAGTTGATTAAGGATCCAATTAAGGGTGCATGAATAGACGACACAAAAGTTCCCAGATGTCGGACTAGATACCCTGAGAGTGCTTTTCAGGCATTCAGCTACTATCAGGGCAGGTTACTACTACATATACAGCTTGACAGGAACATACCTTATTTTTTCATTTTGTTGCTCAGGTGTGGCGAACACAATCTCATTCAATCATTCTATTATTACTTTCAAAAGGAACTTGTTGGCTGGAGGAGGCATTTGTTTTTGACAAGGGTGTACTTATTTATGAAGTCTAACCATGCCATGTAACTATTCCTACTTACTTTTTTGGAAAGATTTTTGAAAGAGTGGCAAGAGCATTGCTGCACATATTATTAGAAGAAAAGAATTGCCCCCAATTTTTATGGTGAAACCAGGCCCGAAAACTGAGAAACCCCTCGGCCTCGGGTCAAAAAGCCGGCAAGACCCACTACTAGAGGAGCACTCCATACTACTAAGAAAAACAACTACAAAAAACTGGCCAAGAAAGCAACTACGCAAACCACTAACAAAAGACTAAAAGAGGGCGATCACACCAACAACAAACCACTAACAATTACGAACAGCTGACCACATGCATCATTGTCAACTTAGAAGAACTACTCACTAATTTATGGATTTATTTAGTCTTCTTTCTTTTCCCTGTGTGAACAAATCCGTTGATACCTCAATGCACAGGGTAGCCCTTTGGGCTGTGTTTCTCATCAATGTTTGCGTAAACAGCTTCAAGTCAAGCACTTAGGTACCAGAACCTTACTAAGACAGTCGCACTATTGCAGAACTGGCTTCGTTGGTCTTGTTGAATCTAAGTTGGTGTGGCATATGCGATGAAGGCTGTGAGAACTTGCAAGGTAAACATGATGCAGATTACTGACCTTGTTGAATCTAAGTGTGTTATAGGAGATTGGTTCCTTGTTTTTCTTGTCTAGATTAATGGTCAGACATAATTGCTGCAAGCTGGCTGGCTGCCACTAAATTCCATATCCTTCATGACTACAAATTTTGTTTTGTTCATTTTACTGGCACTGCCTTGCAGGTCTTATAAAATTGAAGGCTCTAAATTTAGGGTTCAGCCACATTACAGATGCATGTTTAATTCATTTTAAAGGTAAGTTTTATCAATTCATTATCTTTATATTGGTTCACCATGGGATTTATTATCTAAGAAACAACTATGTTGCATATTTCGTTGAAAAACATTTTGATTTAGTCTTCCGTAGAACCTAATCACTATGTCTAAGAAAAATAATCAGACCTTTTCCCAGTGGCTCATCTCCTTATACTTCCTCCAGCGCCCTGGCCCCTCCTCCTTCTCCCTCCCCTCCCTTCTTGCTCTCCATGGTGCTCCAGCACGTGGGGTGGGGACTCGGGCCTCCCTGCTGGATCAGCCCATATCTTTTCCTAACAAATTGGTACTGTTTCTTTCATGATGCAAGCCTGGAATGGCGTCTTCAAGGAGGATATTGCACTCTTTGTCCTAAAATTATGTGCAGCGCTATAGCCTATAAGCACAACATTTACTGGAACCGTGGAAACCCACACTTCTTGTATTGATCCTTCTAGAAGTGCATCATAATTATGGTGTCCCTTAGTATTGATTCGTGCGTAATGAGAAACTGTTTTTTAGTTCTTTTCTGATGCCCTATGTTCCTTTCAGGTTTGATCAGCTTGGAGTGCTTGAACTTGGACTCATGTAAGATTGGTGATGAGGGTCCATTTCACCTGAAAGGTGAGTGTTCAATGCATTGTTAAATTCTAGATTACAGTGGCAATTATCATTTTCTCCTTGTTTGCCTGGTGCTTTGTTAAGAAAAAGGTTAAGACAAAAACCACTGAATAAACTGTTGCCGTTTAACTCTCTTTTGTGCTTATTAACCATCTCTCTCTGCTGAATCCTAAATGTGTTCTCTTTTTCACTATTAGATACTATAATCTTTTTGTTTTGTTTTGTTTTGTTTGGCTGCCTCAAAGCATCTTTTAATCTATCTTTGCATCTTGATGTGCTATAGGCCTCATGCAGCTAAAAGTCCTGGAGCTTTCAGACACTGAAGTTGGGAGCAATGGACTTCGTCATCTCTCAGGTTTGTCTAAAATGCCTGCACAAATGCTAGTATTATTGGCAATTGATTTGTTTTCTTGTTAATCCATACCGTTGGACCAGTTCAGATCGTGTAACCGCTTGTTAATTTAGTGTGTGTTTGGTTTGAGGAATGGATGGGTCTGTCATTTTTCCCTCACTTTTTTGTTTGGTTTCTGGAATATAATGGGTTGATTCTCCACCATCTCATCCCTCAAACTAATAGTTTGTATAAGCATGAGGAATGGGTGATTCCACTAAAATTCATGGGATGAACTCATGATGCGCCACCTCATATATGGCTGCCAAACTAAACACCTCCCTGGCATTGTTGCTACAGCCTTCGATGAAATCAACATGTGCTCTCAATAGATGTTCCTTATTCAAACACTTATTGTCAATTCCCTATTTTAAATTGTTATTACACTAGGGTGGACCATAATACTAGGATGATTTTAAATTGTAACAAATATATCGTAGTTCACATTGTCTTAAAGATGTTAGATTGATCTCTCAACCAATAAGCCCAACGGCCTATTGGGCCTTGGTCACGCGCCCTGATCGGGGGCGCCCAACCCTACATGGTTGGTGGGCCCCCGTCGCACTGCGCTATATAAAGAGGTGGGGGGCCGGCGGCTCGAGGTACGAGGTTCACCGTGAGCCGTACTCCCACCGACAAACCCTAATTCCGATCTTAAAGAGGGCGCGTAGCCAGCGACGGGAAGCCGCCACCGTCATCACCGTCATCCCGTCGCCACTGCACTGCATCACCGTCTCCACTGCGTCGCCTCTCTTCACCGACCATCGCTGCCCGTGCGCAACCTACATCGACGAACCTGATGGAGGCTACTGGATCCTCCACCCCTGTGGTCTCAGGTTCGGTACCCTTCCCTTTCTCTCCCTGTCTCTCTGTAGACCGTTCTACATGTCCTAGGATCTACCGTTTGACATGTTATACCGAATAGAACAGTCAAAGGCTAGATCTATGATCCTACAGTTCTAACAATGGTATCAGAGCCACGGTTTAGGTATAGATATGGCTAGGGTTTTGATCTAGAACGGATAAATCAATTAGAAAAGGAATAGATGAAGAGATCTAGTGCGGATCTAGAAAGTAGAAAGGCTTCGGCCAACAAAGGGTTCGATTGAACCCTAAACTCGATCCTTTCGGATCTGAGAAAAGATGATGGTTCGGGAAAAGTGAAGAACCGAACATCCAAACCCTAGATCGGGTTTTGGGATAGGGATGAAAACTGGAAACCGAATTAAACCCGAAGGTGATTCGGGGAAAAAGAAAAACAGTGCCGTCCCTAACCCTAACCCTAACCCTAATCGGGAAATCGTGCAAAATCCGAACAAACGAATCAAAGAAACCGAAAGGGGAAGAGGGGAAGGGAGTGGCTTACCTCGCCGTCGTGCACGCCGCCACGTGGGGAAAAGAAAGGGCCGGCCGAGGGTGAACTGCTCGCCGGAACAGGCCACAGAGGCGCCGTGGCCAGGCCGCTCGACGGCGGCGCGCTCACCCGCTGGGGAGCGCGCACGCCAACGAGGGGGCCAGAGACGGCGCCGGGGCTCGCTGCTCGCTCTCGCCGTCGAAGCTCCTCGCTCGGTGACTGCTGCGGCGGGACTGAGTGGAGAGGAGAGAGCAGTGAGGCGAAGAGAGAGAGAGAGCGAAGGCCGAATGGCGCTAGGGTTCAAGGGCGCCGCGGCGGTCGCCGGTTTTTGATCCTGCGATGCGCGCGAGCAGCCGTCGGATGGAGACGGACGGCCACGAGCGAGTGGGCCAAGTCGCGGCCTAGGCGGGCGCGCGGACGCGTGGGACATTGCCGGCCTAGGCCCAGGTTGCGGCCTGGGTGCGGCCTGTGCGCGCGAAAAGAAAAGGGCCGAGCCGTTTTCTGCAGTTTTGGGCCAAAACAGAGAAGATTGAGTCTGGTTTTTGCATTTTCTTTTTCCAGAAAATTGAAAAATGGAAATTGGCTCAAAAGAAATAGAAAAAGTATTTTTCCCTGTGGGTAAAATTCATCAAATTGAATATTTTTCCGCTGCGTATTTAAAGATGCAATTTTCATTATTAAATTCGAACCAACGGGAGAATTTAATTTTTGAAAATGAATATGTTTTAATTGATTATAATATTGTTATTATTCTGACCAACGTTGATTAATGGCAATATTATAATGTCTTTGTCTTGCATTAATTCTATTTCTGCCCCAACGGTGATGTAGATTTAATGTATAAAATAATTGTATGTTTTAATTTTGACCAACGTTAAACTAAGGCATGCAATTATTGTTGTTATTATTTGTGTTCTCACACTATTTGAATTGTGTTTTTAGGAGGATACAACTTGATGAGTTGTATCAAAGAGATCCCCACTCTAAAAGGTGATAACTATATTGAGTGGAAGAAAAAGATAGACCTGACTTTTATCCTCACTGAGGTGGACTGGGTTGTCACCACACCGTGTCCCAGAGAACCTGTGGCACCGGTGAGGGAGGCAGATGAGACTAATGCTGCATGGCAGAACAGAGAGCGGGACTTTGCTCCCGTAAAGATGTCCTATGACCTTGAGCATAGGAAATGGGTCACTGCCAACAAGAAGTGTTTGGCAGTGATAAAGAACACAATTGAGCCTGCAATAGTGGGCTCAAATCCAGACTGTGACACGGTCACAGAGTACCTAGAAAGAATAAAGAGTCAGTTTACTGACTCTTCAAAGACATATGCAACCCAGCTGATCAAGCAGCTGGTAACAGAAAGGTACTCTGGTGGCGGCAGTGGCATTAGAGAGCACATACTGAGAATGAGCAATCTGGCATCTAAGCTCAAACCAATGGATTTGGCACTCAAGGATAAGTTTCTCATTCATTTGATTTTTGCTTCTTTGCCCAAAGAATTTGACACCTTTGTTGTTAATTACAACATACAGCCTGAAAAATGGGATTTAGAAAAGCTCATAGCCATGTGTGTGCAGGAGGAGGAAAGAATAAAAGTTTCACAGGGTGGTACTATCAACTACCTAAAAGATAAGAAAAAGAACTATAATAACAGATCTTCCTCTAAGTCATCTGGAAAAGGTCCCATGCAACAGTCTCAGAACAAGCAATTCCTAGTGGATAAAGACCAGTGTCTCTACTGCAAGAAGATGGGACATTATAAAAAGAATTGTCCTGATTTCTTAAAGATGATTATGAAAAATAAAGGTGAGAACATCATTACATTTGTAAATGAATTCTTGTATGTAAAGTTTTCAAAATCTACTTGGTGAATTGATTCAGGTGCAACTATTCATGTTGCTAATTCATTACAGGGATTCCGTTCGATGAGAACTTTGCAAAGAAGCGAAAGTTTCATTAAAGTCGCAAATGGAGTACAAGCAGATGTTGAAGCCGTTGGCGATCTTCCGCTAGAGCTTGCTGATGGCTTCATACTTTTTCTTAGAGACGTTCTTTATGTACCTTCTTTGCAAAGAAACTTGATTAGTGTATCAAAGTTGGACCATGATGGTTATGATTGCCATTTTAGAAATGGCAAATGTCAGATATTGTTTAATAATAAATGTGTTGGTCTTGCCTTCCGACAAGACGAGCTTTATTTGTTATCACTTCGTGAAAATGTGAATTCCATATGTGATGTGAATGAGAATGTATCCTCATCGAACAATGCAAACAGAAAACGAAAGAGAGCTCACGATGCGTTGTCGAAATTATGGCACTATCGTTTAGGCCATATTTCGAGGGGGAGAATAGAAAGACTAGTTAAGAATGATATTCTTTCTCCATTAGAGCTCTCAGATTTAGAACAATGTAGAGATTGCATAAAAGAAAAGTATGTAAAGAAAATTAACAAGGATATCAAACGAAGCGCAGGAATTCTACAGATTATTCACACAGATATCTATGGTCCTTTTCCTGTGAAAAGTGTGGATGGTTATGATTCATTCATAACATTCATAGACGATTACTCTCAGTTTGGCTACATTTATCCAATTAAAGAAAGAACAGAAGCGTTGGATAAATTTAAAATATTTAAAGCAGAAGTTGAAAATCAGCATGATTTAAATATTAAGATAGTCAGGTCTGACCGTGGGGGAGAGTACTACGGTCGGCATACCCCATATGGACAAGTTTCTGGACCTTTTGCAAGGTTCTTACAGGAGAATGGTATAGTCGCCCAGTATTCAACACCGGGCGAACCTCAGCAGAATGGAGTAGCTGAAAGGCGTAACTGTACCCTGATGGATATGGTGCGTAGTATGATAAGTTACTCCACTTTACCGATGAGTCTGTGGATGGAGGCGTTAAAAAACACCAGTCATATTCTCAATAGAGTACCAAGTAAGTCGGTGCCCAAAACACCATTTGAGTTGTGGACAGGAAGAGTACCCTCACTTAACCACTTGCGTGTGTGGGGGAGCCCTACTGAGGCTAAAGTTTTTAACCCAAACATTGGGAAGCTAGATCCCAAAATAGTGAGTTGCCATTTCATTGGCTACCCAGAAAAGTCAAAAGGTTTTCGTTTCTACTGTCCTAACAGACATACAAAGTTTGTGGAAACGAGACACGCTGTCTTACTAGAGGATGAAATGATTAGGGGGAGCATGGTAGCTCGAGAAATTGACCTTGAAGAGAAACGGGTGTATGCACCCACTCCAATAATTCATGAGCTATTTTTCTCACTACCTGCTGTTGCTGCACCGACAATACAAGACACTGTGGTGCCAGCACCTGTTGTTATCCCGTCTGTGGCAACAATGAATGATGATGAGGAATCTGTTCCTCAGGATCCTATAGAAACTATTGCCACACATGAGGGGGAGCAACAACAGCCTCAAACAGAAAATGTGCCAAATGAGGAGGTCCCTAGAAGGTCTCAAAGAGTTAGAAAATCAGCTATTCCTGCTGATTATGAAGTGTACAACACTAAAGAATTTCAAATGGAGGATGATCCCACCTCATTTGAAGAAGCCATGAAAAGTGATCATTCATCAAAGTGGCTTGAGGCCATGGAAGATGAGATGAGATCAATGAATGCAAATAAAGTTTGGGATTTGGAGATAATTCCTAAAGGAGCCAAAACAGTAGGCTGTAAATGGGTCTACAAAACAAAACTTGACTCTCAAGGGAATATAGAGAGATATAAAGCCCGACTTGTGGCAAAAGGCTTTACACAAAGAGAAGGGATTGATTACAATGAGACCTTTTCTCCAGTCTCATGTAAGGATTCCTTCAGAATCATAATGGCATTAGTGGCACATTACGATTTAGAATTACATCAGATGGATGTAAAGACGGCATTTCTCAACGGAGACTTAGAAGAAAATGTTGAGGACAATTGTGTCTACGCAAAGTTTAAGAATGGGAAGTTTATCTTCCTTGTCCTGTATGTGGATGATATCTTACTTGCTAGTAATGATGTCAGTCTACTACTGGAAACAAAGAAGTTTTTGTCCTCAAAATTTGATATGAAAGATCTTGGTGAAGCTTCGTTCGTTCTAGGGATCGAGATTCACCGAGATAGAAGTAAAGGGGTATTAGGACTGTCACAAAAGGCATACATAGAAAAAGTCTTAAAGAAATTCAGTATGCACAAATGTAGTCCCTCACCTGCTCCTATAGTCAAGGGCGACAGATATGGGGATTTTCAATGCCCCAGGAACCAATATGAGATCGATCAAATGAAAGTGGTTTCATATGCTTCAGCTGTCGGAAGCTTGCAATATGCTCAAGTGTGTACGCGCCCTGACTTGGCATTTGTTACCGGGTTATTTGGCAGATTCCAGAGCAATCCTGGAATAGAACACTGGAAATTGGTAAAGAAAGTCTTGCGTTATTTGCAAGGAACGAAAGGCCTCATGATGACGTATAGAAGATCTAATTCACTCCATATAGTGGGATATTCAGATTCTGATTATGCGGGAGATAATAGAAAATCCACGTCTGGATATGTGTTCACTCTCGCAGGGGGAGCTATTTCATGGAAAAGCTCAAAGCAAACCGTCACTACATCGTCCACAATGTATGCCGAGTTTGTAGCGTGTTATGAGGCAACGGGGCAGGTGAACTGGCTAAAGAAGTTCATACCCGGTTTGAAGGTGGTTGACGACATCAATAGACCACTCAAGTTATACTGCGATAATAATCCAGCAGTACAGTATGCTCACAACAATAGGTCAAGTGGTGCTGCCAAACACATTGACATAAAGTATTATATTGTGAAGGATAAAGTTCGGGATCAAATGATAAGTCTTAAGCATATAAGTACCGAAAAGATGCTCGCGGATCCGCTTACAAAAGGCTTACCACCCAACGTGTTCAGAGAACATGTAGCCGGCATGGGTTTAAGGGAAAGCCTATGATCCCTGGACTATAAAGGGCCCAAAAGTTAAAGTAACTATTTCAGATCAGAGACGTGCATTGTAGCTGTTAAATCTATCGGCGATTGACCGTGACGATGAAACATGCTCTATGCATCATCTGTGAAGAAATGAGTAAGGATAAAAGGATTGAAGTTTAAAGTTTAAAGATAAAAGTAATAGTGAGATCAAGGGGGAGAATGTTAGATTGATCTCTCAACCAATAAGCCCAACGACCTATTGGGCCTTGGTCACGCGCCCTGATCGGGGGTGCCGAACCCTACATGGTTGGTGGGCCCCCGTCGCACTGCGCTATATAAAGAGGTGGGGGGCCAGCGGCTCGAGGTACGAGGTTCACCGTGAGCCGTACTCCCACCGACAAACCCTAATTCCGATCTTGAAGAGGGCGCGCAGCCAGCGACGGGAAGCCGCCACCGTCATCACCGTCATCCCGTCGCCACTGCACTGCATCACCGTCTCCACTGCGTCGCCTCTCTTCACCGACCGTTGCTGCCTGTGCGCAGCCTACATCGACGAACCTGATGGAGGCTACTGGATCTTCCACCCCTGTGGTCTCAGGTTCGGTACCCTTCCCTTTCTCTCCCTGTCTCTCTGTAGACCGTTCTACATGTCCTAGGATCTACCGTTTTACATGTTATACCGAATAGAACAGTCAAAGGCTAGATCTATGATCCTACAGTTCTAACAAAAGAAAGTTCTTAATTTTTCTATTTCTGCCGCTCTACGTAATTTGCAGAGCATCAATTTCTTTTTTACATTGGTTACTGACATTGGTTTGAAGAAGATCTTTGGCTTGAGCTCAATGAAGCCTCTTAATCTTGACAATCGCCAAATCACAGATACTGGTTTAGCATCTCTTGCAAGTATGCTTCTCATATTAGTTGGATATATTGTGACTGTTTTTGTTTAAACACAAGCATATTATCACTTATATACTGTAATGTTTGCGTCATTTCTCTGGTTAGCTTATTGTCACTTCTGGTGTTTTGTTTCACTTAAATGGTATCACTTATGACTGTTTTTGTTTAAACACAAGCATATTGTCACTTAAAATTGTATTGTAGCAGGGTTTTCTAGTGTCAATAGGCAATATTTTGCACAGTAAGTTATATCATGGCATTAATTTAGATCATTTGGTCAGTGCAGGTCTCACTGGATTGACACACCTTGACCTATTTGGAGCTCTCATAGTTGATTCTGGCATGAACTGCTTCAGATGTAAGTATGCATACTCAAAAGACTACCATGTTAGCTCTAAAAAAAATGCAGCAGCTTCTCTTGGTGCATACTACCTTGATGTAGGAGCATTGCCTTATTTATGTCAGTGGATTTCTTTCCATTTGTAAATAAGGAATCTCACTGCATTTTAAACATTGCACCGCTGTTTCAGTTTTCAAGAATCTTCAGTCCCTGGAGGTCTGCGGTGGGTTGATTACAGATGCCGGTGTGAAGAACATCAAGGACTTTGAAAGCCCTGACGTTACTCAACCTATCTCAAAATGAAAACCTCACGGACAAAACCCTAGAGCTGATCTCGGGGGTACAATTTCGTTGTTCTCTCCATGTGCATTTATCAGGACATTGTTCTCGTTTCAATAGTTGCATCTGTTGACAGGCCTGACCACGCTGGTGTCGTTGAAAGTGTCCAACTACTCCCGGGTGTCCAACTCGGGCCTCCACCACCTGAAACCACTGCAGGACCTGCGCTCCGTATCCTGGAGTCCTGCAGGGTGACGGCGGCAAGCGAGATGCCGAGATCGATAAGCTCCCGCTGTTCGCTCTCCCCAACCTGATCAGTGTGCGGCCGGAGTGATACGACCAGAACTCCACAGCGACCTGTAACTGTAAAGCAAGTGGTGCCTGACTAGAGCAGGTCGCCTTGTTCAGAATATTACTAGTAGTTCCATACTAAAATATATAACACCGTAAGCACATTCATATGTGTACAACTACAGTCGCTCTTATACTAAAGTGCGCACATACAAATATACCAGAAGTTTACAGATCAGAAGACCAGTGAAGTCAACTATATGGACCAAAAATTACTGGAGCTAATCAAGAAGAAACTAAAAGCGTTCGTTCATGGGCATGGGCATATCTTGCACCATGTTAACCTACCCTGATCCTTTCTGTCTCTCTTTCCGTGTCTCTGTATTCTGATCATATGACGACCATCCTGTCCTGTACAGTTACCGACCTACAGTAGCCGCCACTAGCTATCTACCTGCCTTCCTCGTGATCCGTGAGGGTGATGCTGGTGATCCTGCAGGAGGACTCGCCGAACGAGTCGGACGACACGGCGAGGCTGGTGATCCGGACGTTGTAGTATGCCGGCTGGCGGGGCTCCGGCATGGTGACCCCCTCGCTCCCCAGCATGGCCACCACCTCCGACATGTTGGGCCGGTCGTCGGCGCTGTCCTGCACGCACAGCAGCGCCACCTGCACGCACCTCGTCACCTCGCTCACCGGCAGGTCGTCGCCCAGCGCCGGGTCCACCAGCTCGTGCCATTTCCCGTCCTGCCACAGCTGGTACGCCTGTATTATCCATTCAAGTGCTCTGTCAGGCTAATCGCGCAACTCTGAATTTCACGCATTGCAGGTAATCTGGGTAGCCGTACTTACATATCCTGTGAGATTGAAGAACTTGCCGTACTGGTAGAACCCGGCGGTCCTCTTCCCGCTTATGATCTCGAGGAGCAAGACCCCGAAGCTGAAAACGTCGGATTTGATGGAGAAGAGACCCTCGGAAGCGTATTCCGGAGCGATGTAGCCACTGAACGAGCAGGACGAACAAATTAATTAAAGACCATTCCTAAATTTGATCAGTGGCCAGTAGTGATTATTCAGCAGCCTGCTGCTGCTCCTGCAAATGGTTAGTAGAGAACTCACTGCGTGCCGACGACCCTGGTGGTGTTGGCCTCGGTGACGTTGGAGCAGAAGATCCTGGCCATGCCGAAGTCGGAGATCTTGGGGTTCATGTCGCGGTCCAGGAGGATGTTGCTGGCCTTGAGGTCCCGGTGGATGACCCGCAGCCGCGAGTGCTTGTGCAGGTAGAGCAAGCCCTGCGCGACGCCGTCGATGATCCGGAACCGCCGCTCCCAGGTCAGGGCCTTCCCTTTCTCGCTGTCTGCACGCACAAGCCGGTGGTAGCATTACGTACATCGATCAGCAAACAAGCTAATAAATACTGACAGAAACGAACGGAATGGATCGAGCAGTAAGTAGAGCGTTAATTATCGAGGAGATGAGTTGCCTACCGAAGATGAAGAAGTCGAGGCTCTTGTTGTGCATATACTCGTAGACGAGCATCTTCTCGTCGGCTTGCACGCAGCACCCCAGCAGGCGCACCAGGTTGGTGTGCTGCAGCTTGGCGATCAGCTGGATCTCCGTCTTGAACTCCATCAGACCCTGCACCGACACCGACGACAGCCGCTTGATCGCGATCTCCAGGCCGCCGGGCAGCTCACCCTGGATGATATAATGATGATGATGCATACGGACACAATGCATGTATACGTGGCACAAAAGATGCATGAGTATGCCAATTGATTGATGGTCATTCTGCATGATGAGATGAGAAACAGGACATTTCTGACAGTACTCCTAGTACCTTGTACACAGGTCCGAAGCCGCCCTGGCCTAGCTTGTGGTCGTCGGAGAAGTTGCTGGTGGCGTCGGCGATCTGGTCGAAGTCGAAGATGGAGAACTCGGAGTCGGCGACCTGCTCCATCTCCATGGACATGGTGGGCACGCTCACCCTCCCTGACATTTCGATCACTGACACATTAAGCAATGCACGCGCGCCGTTAGTGACGACAGTAGTTTGGAGTTTTGATTACGCTAGCTAATAACAAGTCAAGTACTTGTAATAATAAGCACAAGTAACTTGATTACCTCTCCTCCGCTTTCGGATCCACAGGAAGCACGCGAGGAAGCAGGCCAGGAGCACGGACACGGGGACGACGACGGCGACCATCCATAGCGTCGTGCTGCTACCTGACGATGATGAACACATGGCGCGGGGGGTTAATTAGCGCAGTAAGCAGCAGGCAGCATCAGCATGATTGATATAAGGTGGTGCAAGAAAATTAGGCACTGCAGTAGAAGCAGTTAGGCGCGCTACAGTGGTGTTAACATCTGAAGCATCGATCTGTTCTATGTTAACATTGAACACGTTGTATAGTGTCTCAATCTCTCTTGAAAGCAACAGCATAGGAAGTGGAATTGGCAATTTGGCATGCATGGTTGGGCAGCACCAGCAGGCCATGCCTTTGCAACGGCCCCGATCTCCCAAGTCAAGGTCGACTATGTAGCTAGCACTAGGCAGATGTGAATATCTGCACGATCTGTTACTGTTCCGAGGCTATTTGGCATCAGGGCCCTTTGGCACCGCTCCCAGCTCCACCTTCACGCTCAACTTCTGCGGAGTCCTACCAAACGGGCAAAATCACCCAGCTTCACGCTGGAATCTAAGGGAGCGATTATCAGTTTTTTTTATAGGAGGTGTGTAGCAAAAAAACTCTGCTTTTCACGGATTCCTATTGCTCCCCTTCGAAATTGATTCTCACCAGCCTAAGTGATCATAAGGTAGGCTCATGTATTGCTCTACCAAAGTGGCCCTAAGATAGGGGCTAAAGTTTAGTCCCTATCACATCTAATATTTTGTGTCTGTTAGGAGGACTAAACATGAGATAAATTTAAAACTAATTGCATAAGCTAGCCGTGACGAATTTATTAAGCCTAATCAAGCCATGATTAGCATATGTTTACTGTAACACCACATTCACTAATCATGAACTAATTAGAATTAATAGATTTGTCTCTAGAGTTAGTCATGACTTATGAAATTAGTCTATATTTACTACTCCTAATTAGTATCAATCATTCGATGTGCTGATGAGGAAAGTTTAGTCACGCACACCGTGCGCGTGCAGTCTGCACTGCACTGCAGTGAGAAGGGAAGAAGAATGGTACGTGCCCTGTTTGTTTGGGCTGGTTTGACTTATAAGCCATGACTGAAAGTATTGTTGACTGATTTGGTGTGAGAAAAAAATACTGTTCATGACTTATAAGACAGATTCGCGAACATGCTGATGGAAGACGCCATCGGTTTTGGTGGGGTCGGCTGCCGGCAGCGACGGATTCTGGTGAGTGATGAGGCATAGGGCAACACCATGGCCCACGGGGTTGCCATAGCATGAGGTTTGAGGGATCTACCAAATTCGATCGCACGATGGAACGGAACGGAACGTCAATCCTCAAGCCTGCTGTCTGGACTCTGGAGGTCAGGCAGGCCCGTGTGCATCTCTCGCTACCGGCCCAAGGATGACCGGAGAGTCGCAGGTCGCCGTGGGTGGGGAGCGTCCGTACGGAAACACTGTTCGTATTGGTTCTTCCTCTAGGCCTTGTTTAGATTGAAAGTTTTTTTGAACCTGATGAATAGTACCACTTTCGTCTTATTTGGTAAATATTGTCCAATCGTGGACCAGCTAGGCTCAAAAGATTCATCTCGTGATTTCCAACTAAACTATGTAATTAGTTATTTTTTTTTACCTACATTTAATACTCTATGCAAGCGACTAAAAATTGATGTAATTGAGAGAGAGTGAAAAAACTTAAAATTAGGAGGTGATCTAAACAAGGCCCTAGCCGATCTTCTCTACTAGCAGGGGCCTATCGGCAGCTAGCAAGCTAGCTAGTGCTGCGTGCTACTCGTGCTACTCGTGCCAGCGGCCGCCTATCCAGTCAAAACCAAAGTCACCGTCACACATGATGGTCCAGATGGGGACGGATGAGATCACCAATTTTTCTACCACTATCTCTGTTGGTTGATTCCTTCACATGGTGAGCTTGCCAGCAGATTATTAACATTTGTCCACAGCGATCGGAGGGCCCTTACCTATGTAGTATCCTTTTTCGTAATCCCGAAACACGAGTAATAAAGGAGTTTGGATTGGGGGAAATGTGTGTGGATCACGCACGGCTGACTTGGTCGCGGATTCGAAACGCAAAAAAACATCAACAAAAGACCTCGCTCGGCACACACCAAGCCGGCCGGACCGATCGATAAAAGTCACGCTCCGGTCCTGTTCCTGGCGCACGGCGAATCATATCATTCGCTGCCCGAGCATAGCAGGCTGACGTGCTCTTTCGGTTCTACAGGGGCCCAAAGCTGTGGAGTGTGTATTTTTCATTTACATAGATGCACATATGTGTAAGCTACAGCCCACAGCTACAAAAGTTGTAGCATTCGTAAGCAAGTTTTGTACAGTATATTTTTCCTTGTTGGGATCTTGGGTTTTGACTAACATTATCTGAATATGTAGCTAGACCATGCATTGAAAAACTAGACTTGTTTTGTTGCCACTTCTCTAGTTACTATATCTCACAGCCTGCTTGGAAGTTTCCTTAACAAACCATGTATCTCGTAACTTCTAGCTTTAAAAAACCACTGCAGCATTATAAAAATATCGATTATACCTTCTGAATGAGTATCTATTTTTGCTCTGTGTGCCTTTTATCAAGTTATTGTTGTTGTTGTTGTTATTATTGTTGTTAATATAGACTAGTAGAGGACTAGATCACCCAACTAAAATTTTATTTTATTTTAAATGTATCAGAAAAAAACCTATGCCAAACTCCATTATCCTAGTTGTCGATTATTCAAATGAAATTTTCATCCGGTGACTTGTGAAGATTTATCAACATTTGAGGTAGCTTATTCGGAACCAAAACATGCAAAAATAGAATTGGGACATGATTTGGTTTAGGAACAAAAAAAGACGGGTACTTTTACATAGTCCCATTCCCAATGTGCAGATTAGTTAGTAAATCCCAGGGATAAATTGGTAGTCTGAAACTTTCGAATCACATATATAGCAAGTTCCAAAATAAGTCTTCAAACATATAAAAATATGTATATATACTTCAGTCGTCCCAAACACCAAACACCAAAAGTTGGTGTTCTAGAAATTTGAGGATAGATAGATTGTGCTCGAAATTACTCATGTACCTCTATTTATTGAAAGTGAATCATGCTAATTAAGGATTATGCCCCTCATTAAAATGAATGCTTGGAGGTATGTAGACCGCAATCTCAAACGGATATGGGCTCAATCTATTGTCCAAGAACTATATAAAACGCCAAGTTTTCTAACATAGTTTCTGAATCCTAGAACATCAAATTTTCTGGAATGGTTGAGTAGAAAATAATAAAATATGGGATGCAAATAAACCATGGAATGCCAGGGGAAAGGCTGAAGTTATTCAATAAAATCAGCTACTACATCTAGTTAACAAGAATGGGTATGGAAAGGTGATATATGGCATGCATTTTAGCAATCAAACAGTTGTGACGACCCTGTAATAAAATTATTTATCATCACGTCGTCGTATGGGCACTCCCAGGACTAACTATTTAGGGGAAAACAAAACACACTAATATAATTCTACTGATTAAGGTGAGAGAGAGTGAGAACTATGAATGAATTCCTCTGTGTGAATTTTGCATCGAATTTGTAAAACGGGATTCTAGTTTTCTACAAAATTAATGAGAGGACAAAAAAATCATGAACTGGGACTAACCTTTGGTCGAACCCAGCAGCGGCGTGAGCGTCAGCATATCTTGGGTTTGCGCGAAGAAGACATCCTTCTCGTATCTGATGTGGCAGCGCACGCCGAGAATCCTCCCACCCACTTTCCCGGCGAACAAACTGGCCATCTGGTCTCTGAGGTCGGTGAGGCATTCCCGGCACTGCTCCGTCGTGAGATCCTGCGTGCACTGCGCGAGCGCGTACACGTTCATGTCCTCCGGCGGGAACCCGGCCTGGCCCGTGGCGTACCGGGTGCTCCTGCTGCTGGCGGCGTCGGACACCGCGGCGACGAGCCGCGCGGTCAGGGCGTCGAACGCGGCGGCGTTCCCGGCGGACACCTTGTTCATGTTCGAGGCGGCGCTCTCCGGCATGTTGGCGGAGCCCGCTCCGGCTCCGGCGAGGAAGTCCTGGTCGGAGAACCGGAGCTGGCACTGGTCGTAGTACATGGTCGCGTCCACGCTGCTGGGGCACCTGCTGGCCGCCTGCACGAACCCCTCGGCGAGGCAGTCCACGCACTGCTGGCCGAGGAAGTCGCCGCGGCAGAGCACGATCCCGTACGCCGCGCCAGGGCCCGCGGCGCCGAACCTCCCCGCCGAGAAGCCCGACGCCGAGGCGTTCCTCGGGAGCTCGGCGACGAGCTTCTGTAGGTTGGCCGCGAACGTGCTGTTGGGCTGGTACGTCTGCAGGACGCTCGAGTTGGTGGGGCTGCAGAAGGAGGACAAGACGGTAGTCCCCACTGGAACGGCAGCGCCGCCGTCGCCCGACGCCGTCGCCGGAGAAGAGACCACGGCGAGGAGGAGGAGGAGCAAGAGGACAAGCATGGTAGCTAGCTAGGTGCCGAGAGAGGACACGCTGGGGGATCGCGCTGCTGGTGTCGTGCGAGAGTGGCACAAAAACTAGGTGCACTTGTCTATACTAATAGGCATCGGCCGGGGCCGGTAGTTTATTAAGTGCCAAAGCTATACTTATTAACTGTAGTACTTAACTCACTGGATTGACACACCTTGACCTATTTGGAGCTCTCATACACTACCGGAGACGTTCTCTTTGCCGAGGGCTTCTGGGTTTGCCGAGGGCTAGATCTCAGGTACTCGGCAAAGGAGGTCTTTGCCGAGGGTCAGCCCCAGGAGCCCTCGGCAAAGAAGCCTTTGCCGAGGGCCAGGCCCTCGGCAAACAAACGGCCCTCGGTAAATTTTTGCCGAGGGGCTAGCCCTCGGCAAATATGGCCGGATGGGTCACGACGGCCACTGGCGTTAATCTTTGCCGAGTGCCCGCCGTCAGGCACTCGACAAAGATTTTTTTTTAATATTCTTTGCCGAGGGCCATTGGCCAGGCCCTCGGCAAAGACCCCCTTTGCCGAGGGTCAGGCTAGACCCTCGGCAAAGAGTTTTTTTTTGTTTTTTGAACCCAGTTTTTTTTGTGGTGCTATAATACATTATTTAAATCTCAATTTTAAAATTTGGACCAAATTTGACTTTTTTTTATATATTTCCCTAATTTATTTCTTTTCGTTGATTTTTTTTCGAATATTTCAAATTTGAACTGCAGGTGGATGGAATAATGCAATTTAGTGATTCAAAAAATGTTATTCATGATATTTGGTGTATGTTGAGTCCCTATCCATGAACTCGCATCAAATTTCGGGTTTTAGGCATTCGACGTCTGGGTTTTAGGCATCCGATGCCTAAAACCCGAAATTTAATGCGAGTTCGTGGATAGGGACTCAACATACACCAAATATCATGAATAACATTTTTTGAATCACTAAATTGCATTATTCCATCCACCTGCAGTTCAAATTTGAAATATTCGAAAAAAATCAACGAAAAGAAATAAATTAGGGAAATATATCAAAAAAGTCAAATTTGGCCCAAATTTTAAAATTGAGATTTAAATAATGTATTATAGCACCACAAAAAACTGGGTCAAAAAAAACTAAAACTCTTCCGAGGGTCTAGCCTGCCCTAAGAAAGGGTCTTTTTGACGAGGGCCCGGCCAATGGCCCTCAAAGAAAGAATATTTAAAAAAATAAAAATCTTTGCCGAGGGCCCTGGATCCGGGCCCTCGGCAAAGGGCCAACCCTAAATCGGCCGCGCCCAAATTCCCCGCCTACAGACAAAAAAAATCTTTGCCGAGGGCCTAGCCTGGCCCTCGGTAAAGGTCGGCAAAGGGGGTCTTTGCCGAGGGCCCGGCCAATGGCCCTCGACAAAGAATATTTAAAAAAATAAAAAATCTTTGCTGAGGGCCCTGGATCTGGGCCCTCGGCAAAAAACCCAATCAGAATCGGCGAGCCTTCCCGCCTGACAGGCAACGCTTGACTCACTTGTTGCTTTGCCCTTGCCCGCCTTGCGCCCGTGGCCCTCCCGCCCTTGCCCAGCTTGCCACAGCGTGTCCCTTCCTTGCAGCGTGGCCGGCCGCCCGCCACCCCACGCCCCCGCCCCGGCCGCCAGAGGAGGAGGAGGAGGAGCAGGACACGGAGGAGCCCCACCCGCCGCCGCCTCAACCCACCCGGAGGTGCCCGCCTGCCAAGGCCGCCCGCCCGCCACGCCGGGCAGCCCGCCCCGAGGAGGAGGAGAACCTCCGCGCCATCCGCTGGCCACCGGAGAAGGAGGAGGACCCCGCGCCACCCGCCAACCATGTCCACGCTGTCCGCCGTGCCCGCCCCCGTTCCGAGCAGAAGGTAGGAGAAAGTGAGGAAGAGGAGAAGGGGAACAGGAGAAGAGAGGAGGCCAAGAAGAGAGGAGGAGGAGGTGCCCCGCCCCGGCCCCTTGACGCCGCCCCGTCCGCGACCCTCGTCCCGTCCGTGGCCTCCGACGTCTAGGTATGCCCTTCCCTCGCTTCATGGTGTACAATGCTGGTGAAGGAGGAGGTCCAGGTGGAGGTCGAGGTGGTGGTGGCGTGCAATGGTGGAGGTGTAGGTGGAGGTGGAGGTGGAGAAGGAGGGTAGTGTGTTCGTTGAGGTGGTGGTGGTGTGGTCGTTGTGGTGGATGTGGTGGTGTGGTCGTTGTGGTGGATGTGGTGGTGTGGTCATGGTCATTGTGGTGGATGTTGTGGTGTGGTCGTGGTGGTGGAGGTGGTGGTGTGTTGGTGGTGGATTAATATATATCTGGCTATCGGCCATCGTGCCATATTTGTTCCCTTGATATGTGGTTGTCAGCCATCGTGCCGGTTTTTTCTTGCAGGTTTTGGAAACCTCCCCGTACAGGGGAGGTTCTGCTGAAATTTTCAACTTATAGTATTGTGTTTCTTCTTTTGCAGAGAAGAGCACGTCAGAGGGGACTCGGCGACCCCGATCCTCTTCGTCGGCGTTGCGGGTCTGCCTGCATAGCATCGCCTCGTCACTGCCCCGACTCACCACTGCCCCGCTAGCCTGACTCCACCGCCACCCTAGGTATAAATAAACCCTCCTCCCATATCATTGTCTTAGATTGCATAACCCAGTTAGGCGTCTCCCGTTCGAAAGAGATACGGTCGTAGGTATGCGGATCTTTGCATATCTACGACCGTATCTGTTTCGGATTGTCCACGTTTTTTGGACAGCCCGTGGATGCATAGATGGGTTAGTTTCCATGGTCTGCTCCGATCCAAGACTGAGTTTTGACAGCTCTTCCCTGTTGTTCTTCGGATACACACTCTCCCTGACAGGACGTGTATTAGGAGAACAGCGGGGAGGTGCTGCCGAAATTCTATCTCGGAGAGGAGCGGAGCCTGGAAATTGACCTCATCTACGCATCCACGGGTGGGATTAGGACCTATCCTCACCTATTAGACATTAGGAACACCACGTAGATGCAATTGATGGTCACAATACTCTGTGATGTAAATGTTAAAGGATGGAGGACCGTTAGTGGATGTACACGGGCTGGAGAAGCGGCAGTGACTACGACTATGAATGGGTGAAGGGGACAGATCATTTCTTGAAACATGCATTTGGCCCAAGAGCAGAAGGACATTCTCTAGTTTGGTGTCCCTGCAACAAATGTGACAACAGGAGAAAGGTAGACGAGAAGACCATGGGTAGACATCTTGTGTTCAATGGTTATACGCCTGACTATCAGCAGTGGATCTACCATGGTGAAGCAGATCATATAAGAGCGGAGGTGGTGAGAGCACGCCTCGAGGCTTTTGATGATGATGCCGGGGTAGCAGACATGCTAGATGACGCCCACCAAGCTCAGATCGCTGAACGACGTGAGAAGGAGGAGATGGAGGAATCCGCAAAGGACTTCTACAAAATGTTGCACTCGGCACAGAAACCCCTTCACGAGCGTACAACGATTTCTCAGCTAGATGCGGTTGGACGCGTAATGGGGTTGAAGGCCGAGTTAAACCTGAGTCGAGAAGGCTTCAATAAGATGTTGGCCGTGTTTGGCACCATGCTACCGGAGAAGCACACTTTGCCGACGAACTTGTACGAGGCAGAGAAACTCGTTCATATGCTTAAGATGTCGTATGATAAGATACATATTTGTCCGAAGGGGTGTGTCCTATTTAGGAAAGAACACAAGGATGCAAATTACTGTCCGAAGTGTAAATCCTCCAGGTACCTAGAGGTAGACTCTGGTGATGGTCAGAAAAAGCAGCTTTCGATCCCCGCGAGAGTGCTATGGCACCTTCCTTTCCTGCCAAGGATCCAACGGCTATTCATGATCGAGGAATCCGCGAAACAGATGACATGGCACAAAGATGGCAAACGGTACAATCCTAGGAAGATGGTACATCCGTCTGATGCTGAAGCATGGACGTACTTCAATGACAAACATCATGACAAAGCAGCTGAGGCCCGTAATGTACGTGTCGCGCTAGCAACAGATGGGTTCAATCCTTATGGAATGATGGCTGCCCCATACACATGCTGGCCCGTTTTTGTTATCCCCCTCAATCTCCCTCCCGACATCTCCTTTCAATGGCATAATATATTCTTGTCGTTGATAATTCCTGGACACCTGGGGAGTAATATGGGTGTGTTCATGGAGCATGTGATTGATGAATTGATCCACACTTGGGAGAAGGGGGTATGGACATACGACCGAGCTACAAAGACAAGCTTCAAAATGCACGTTTGGTACCACTACTCCCTGCATGACTTCCTGGCGTATGGGTTATTTGCCGCCTGGTGTGTTCACGGGAAGTTCCCATGTCCAATATGCAAGGAAGCTGTGAGGTTCATTTGGTTGAAGAAGGGTGGCAAGTATTTGTCGTTCGACCAGCATCGTCAGTTCCTCCCTCTAGACCATGAATTCAGAGAAGACATCAAGAGCTTTACGAAAGGTGTCAAAGTGATAGACCCTAAACCGCACTTGAGGACTGGTGCCGAGGTTCGTGCTCAGATAGATGCTCTCGTGCCCAATGAAGAAGGTGGTTTTGTGGGATATGGTGAGGAACATATGTGGACTCATAAGTCTGGCTTGACGAGGCTCCCCTATTTCGATGACCTTCTTCTACCACATAATATTGATGTAATGCACACTGAAAAGAATATCGTCGAGGCACTTTGGGGAACTCTCATGGACACTGACAAGTCTAAGGACAACATTAAGGCTAGAGTGGACCTAGCGATGTTGTGCGATAGACCGAATCAAGCGATGCAGTCTCCTAGTGGCCAAAACAAGAACTAGAAAAGGCCTAAGGTCAATTTCGTCTTGCAAATCGATCAAAGGAGGGAAGTACTAAAATGGATCCAGACGTTAATGTTCCCAGATGGATATGCAGCGAATCTTAGTAGGGGAGTGAACTTAGGCACTCTACGAGTCAACGGGATGAAGAGTCATGACTACCACATATGGATTGAGCGGCTTCTTCCGGCGATGGTCCGAGGCTATGTCCCTGAGCATGTTTGGCTAGTGCTGGCAGAGTTGAGCTTTTTCTTTCACCAGCTTTGTGCCAAGGAGATATCTCGGACCATCGCTCAGGACTTGGGAAAAGCGGCACTTGTGTTGCTCTGTAAGCTAGAGAAGATCTTTCCACCTGGCTTCTTCTTGCCGATGCAGCATCTGATTGTGCACCTCCCGTCCGAGGCGCGTTTGGGGGGGCCCCGTGCAGGCCCATTGGTGCTATCCAATCGAGAGATGTCTAAAGACTCTTCGCAAAAAATGTACAAATAAAGCCAGAATTAGGGCTTCCATTGCAGAGGCATGCCTTCGGGAGGAGGTGGCAAACTTCACAACGCAATACTACAAGCCGAACCTTCCTAGCAATCATAATCCACTCCCTCGTTACAATGCTGGCGAAAATAAATCGACCCTCAGCCTTTTCCAAGGCCAACTCGGCGGCGCAAGTGGATCAACCCCGAAGCTATTGGGAAATGAAGAGTGGCGCAATATCATGCTATATGTGTTGAATAACCTTACCGAGGTGCAACCTTTCATCAAGTAAGTTCTCAACGAACTTGTTTCAATACGCCGTCACTATTCTGCATCCAACCCCATTGATTCTCGTTCAGACAGGGAATTTGTTCATGAATTCTGGCATCAATCAAGGGATCCTACCTCGCATGAACAAGACACCCTTGTTTCATGGGGTGCGGGAGTGGGGAGGCCTGATTTTATTTCTTGGTTCAAACAAAAGGTAATGTCCAATTTAGCTCGTACGTTCGATCGTCCAAGGTGATCGTATGTTTGATTAATATAACGATCTATCATGCTTCACCTTGCAGGCCTAGACCGGTTCGTCCATGAGTGACGAGTTGAAACAGGTTGCAAATGGCTGTGACATTAGGGTGAAGTCATTTACCGGCTATGACGTGAACGGATATCGCTTCCACACAACAAGTTACGAGCAGATTTGGCCCAAACAAAAAACCATAAATAGCGGAGTTTGTACGCCCGACACTAATGGCCTCGACTATCATGGTAGAGTTGAGGAAATCTATGAACTCTCATTTCATGGAGTCAAACCTCTTAAACCTATCATGTTCAAATGCCACTGGTTTAATCCTCGATCAACGAGATGAACCCCTCATCTTGGGCTAGTCGAGATTCGAGAAGATTCCATCTATCCTGGAAAAGATGTCTTCATTGTGGCTCAACAGGTCGTGCAGGTGTATTATACTCCATACGCCAACCAAGACAAAGAGGATCTTAAGGGTTGGGCTATTGTGCACCAGGTATCTCCACACGGTAAACTACCTGCCCCAAACGATGATGATTACAACTTCAATGCAAACACATATGATGGACAGTTCTATCAAGAAGATGGGCTACCAGGCATGTTTGAGATAGTCTTACCCGAAGCAATCGAAATGGAAGTAGACAACGAAATGGTTGATGGCGAGATCGATGGAGATGTGGTGGTAAATGTCAAGGACATAGCAATGCTTGAGCGATTACTTCTAGGCAATGACTACGATGACAACATAGAACCTTCGGATAGTGTTGCCCATTTGGACAATTTTGACAGTGATGATGAGACCTATGATCCCAATCATGAAGATTATTCCTAGTACATGTAATACTATGTTTTTTTTAATTTGTGTTTTGTTTATATATTTTGAATCTATTTCTAATATATGTACTAATTAGTCTTGTTCATTCTTTGTGATTACAGGTGATTGAACAAAGATGGCGAGCAGACGTCCATGCCGTGACACGCCCTCGGTTTACGGGAGAGACCGCCCTCTCCTTCGAGGTGAGGGGTTGTTGTCTGGGGCAGCGTCCGTAGGAGGTGATGAGAGGAGGACTAGGGGTAGCAACCGTAGGAGGCAGCGGTCTCCTCCCTCACCACATGATGAGGTGCTGGAGGAGGAGCACGTGATGGCCACGGCCACATGCTCATCGGAGGACGAGAGGGGTCAACAGATGGGCGAGGGAGGCGAGGCGCTCGAGGGCGAGGGAGGCGAGGCGCTTGAGGGTGAGGGAGGCGAGGGGCTCGAGGGCGACGGAGGGGGTACTGCTACCCAGACTCCCTACGAGCGAGGTCCTGCGAGCCTCCCTCCGGTTCTGCTTCCTCACAACCACCCAGTGATTCGGCCTATGGCAAAGAGGTAAGTAACTATAGATGTTATCATAACTACTTCATAAGATATGTTGGAAATCATAAGAGAAACTGATAAATTTTCTTAATCACTTGTGTAGGTCCTGGTTGGTTTTGTCAGGTACTCCAGCATGCACCCCCACGAGCATCCTTGGTGTTTTGTGCAGGAAATGGTACCCCGACATTGTGCAACTGTCCGAAGAGCCGGTGGTGCGGGAGCCGGCCTCCAACTGGGACAGGTACGCGCTGGTCACGGATGACACTTACCGCAACAAGCAGGAGCGGGTATTGGCGGAGTTTTGGGTAAGTTTCTCTCGCACAACATTGCTTAATACATCTCATTCATTGGTTAAATATTTTATTGAAATAATGAATGGATACATCGGTTTTGTATGTAGAAATTTTTCAAGGCCGAAGAAGGACTTGAGACCCAGGCGGATCGGGCGGCTGCCGCAACTTGTAGAAAGTACGTCACCGAGATGCACCACCATGGGCGCGTCCAAGGCCACATAGACTACTACAGGTCGGTATTTAAGCAGTCCCTCCCCAAGCCTCAAGCAAGACTGATTACGCTGACCCGGGACCAGTACCTTGAGGTAGGCGAATAACATTCATAATGATTCGTTTTGATATTAAGTAGGTTCAATTTCATCTTCTTATATGTCAAATACTCGATGACTTGTAGGTGATTCCTTGGTGGTGCCGATCGTATCCTGAGTGCAGGGCCATGATCGTGGACAAGTGGTTATCACAGGACTTTGTTGGCACGCACGAGAGGCTGCGGGAACATCGTCTGATGAGGCAAGGTCCAACTCACCATCAAGGCAGCCGCAGCCTCCCTAGATACAAACAAGCATACGTAAGTGATTTCTTTCATTTATTTTGATGCTCAATTCTGCTTGATTTCTCACCATCTTCCCGTCTTTCTCGTAGGAGGCTGCGCACCCGGGCGAGGAGGTCTCAGAGTTCTCTACGTGGGCTATGTCCCACATGGGCAGGGCATCGTCCTCTGTCTCCTTCAACCCGGCTGCCCCGCCCCAGGTGTACTCTGACCCGAACGTATACACTAAAGTCCAAGAGTACACGTCCTCGGTAAGGGAGATCTATGGGGAAGATTACAATGTGCGCACTGAGCCCATTGATGCAGAGACGATCATGAGGCACGGAGGAGGCAAGAAGCACGGGCGGCTGTGGATTGTAGACGGCGCCATCGACTCCACCACTGTTCCCTCCCTCGACGCTATCCGAGCACGGAGCACGAGCTCCAGCCAGCCCATACGCTCATGACCTTCTCTAGCACTGCAGCAGGTCCAGGCACTCCAGGTAATTCCTGTTTTACTCGTCGTACGTTGATATTTACACACCTAAATTAGATTTGCATTACTGATACATTGGAGTGAAATATTGTAGGCCGAGCTATAAGAAACAAAAAGGCAAAGTCAAGAGCAGAACGCGAAACTGACCGCATAGCTGCAGGCCCAGCAGGTCGCGTTCGAGGCCGCGTAGAAGCAGATGGCGGAGATGATGGTGATCATGCAAAGTCTTGGGCAAGCATCGGGTGTACCTATGCAGTTTTTAGCTCCTCCACCTCCTACTCCTGCAGCTACTCCTGTAAGTATGAAGGTTCACTTTTCGCTTGTGCTTTGCATGTATGTCGGCGTTCGTGCCGTTGTGGATGTCGGCGTTCGTGTCGTTGTTTCTTGAAGGTTTTGGAAACCTCCCCGTGCAGGGGAGGTGCTGCCGAAATTTTCAATTGAGTCTAATCTTTTTGTATTCCTAGATTACTAGATGCAATCTCTAAGTTCCAAAACTGTTTTCCCGGATTACTCACACATGCAATCTCTGCTCCTTTGTGCAGCCTCCGTCCGTGGGTTCCAATCAATTTGGTAGTGCGTCACCGGAAGATCCCGCCTTTCCTTCACCACCGTCTCATAGGCTACCTTGATGAGGACTAGTGCTAGGTGATGTGGTTGGACTTTATTGTAATATTTGTGGTTTATGGTTCTAACTTGTGCTTGGATTTCATGAACTTGTCGTAATAAACATGTGAATGATGATGAACATGTGACTTGTCGTTGTAATATATTGTGATTTGTGGCTCACAATTATGGTTGTGATATATTGTGAGAAAATGGGTTCTGTGTGATGTATACATGTGATGGTTGATATATATATGTATATATATGAAATGCTTGTGTCGATGGAATGCAAAAAAACAAAAAAAATTAAATTTCTGCCTCTTTGCCGAGGGCAATGACCAAGGCCCTCGGCAAAGAAGGTTCCTTTACCGAGGGCCGTCCCATTGCCCTCGGCAAAGATTTTTTTTAAAAAAAAAAATTTCTGTAATATTTCTTTACCGAGGGCCATGGTTGGAGGCCCTCGGCAAAGACTTTTTTTTTAAAAAAATAAAATTTCTTTGCCGAGGGCCTGCGTGGAAGCCCTCGGCAAAGAGTTTAAAAAAAGAATAATTCTTTGTCGAGGGCCGTCCCATTGCCCTCGGCAAAAAAATTTTGAAAAAATTCTGCACATTTCTTTGCCGAGGGTCATGGTTGGAGGCCCTCGGCAAAGATTTTTCAAAAAAAAAGAATAATTCTTTGCCGAGAGCCCCCGGAGACGGCCCTCGGCAAAGACTCCGTCCCAGGCGCTGGCGTCGTGACGGCTGCTTTTCTTTGCCGAGTGCCGCTCCAGCCCTCGGCAAAGGCTTTGCCGAGTGTCCGATAAAGGGCCCTCGGCAAAGACCCTCTTCGCCGACTCAAAATTCCCCGAGAGCTCTATGCCGAGGGTCGCCCTCGGTAAAGCCTTTGCTGAGGGTTAATGGGCCTTTGTCGAGGGCCGTCTCCAGTAGTGATAGTTGATTCTGGCATGAACTGCTTCAGATGTAAGTATGCGTACTCAAAAGACTATCCTATCCAAGAAGACTACCATGTTATCTCTAAAAAAATGCAGCAGCTTCTCTTGGTGCATACTACCTTGATGTAGGAGCATTGCCTTATTTATGTCAGTGGATTTCTTTCCATTTGTAAATAAGGAATCTCACTGCATTTTAAACATTGCACCGCTGTTTCAGTTTTCAAGAATCTTCAGTCCCTGCAGGTTTGCGGTGGGTTGATTACAGATGCCGGTGTGAAGAACATCAGGGACTTTGAAAGCCCTGACGTTACTCAACCTATATCAAAATGGAAACCTCAAGGAAAAAACCCTAGAGCTGATCTCGGGTACAATTTCGTTGTTCTCTCCATGTGCATTTATCAGGACATTGTTCTCGATTCAATAGTTGCATCTGTTGACAGGCCTGACCACGCTGGTGTCGTTGAAAGTGTCCAACTCCCGGGGCCTTGTTTAGTTTACATCAAAATTCCAAGTTTTTTCACTCTCTCTCCATCACATCAATTTTTAGCCGCTTGCATGGAGCATTAAATGTAGGTAAAAAAAATAACTAATTGCACAGTTTAGTTGGAAATCACGAGATGAATCTTTTGAGCTTAGTTGGTCCACAATTGGACAATATTTACCAAATAAGACGAAAACGCTACTATTCATCAGGTTGCAATTTTTTGCAATCTAAACATGGCCCGGGTGTCCAACTCGGGCCTCCACCACCTGAAACCACTGCAGGACCTGTGCTCCGTATCCTGGAGTCCTGCAGGGTGACAGGCGGCAAGCGAGATGCCGAGTCGATAAGCTCCCGCTGTTCGCTCTCCCCAGCCTGATCAGTTTGCGGCCGGAGTGATACGACCAGAACAACACAGTGACTTGTAACTGTAAATCAAGTGGTGCCTGACTAGAGCAGGTCGCCTTGTTCAGAATATTACTAGTAGTTCCATACTAAAATATATAACACCGTAAGAACATACATATGTGTACAACTACAGTCGCTTTGACACCTTGCGTCGGGATGGCCCTTCGCCGGCGCGGGAGAAGAAAGGCCGAGCCGGGGGGCAGCTGCTCGCCGGGCTCGGCCAAGGGGGCGTCGCGGCTGGGCCGCTCGACGACGGCGTGCTCACCCGTTGGGGAGCACGTGTGCCGGCGAGGGGGCCGGCGCCGGCGCCATAGCTGCCTCGCTCCACCGCCTTCGCTCGCTCTTGGTTGCTGTTGGTTGCGGATGAGAGAGAAAGGAAGACAAGAGACGCGAAGAGAGAGCGGCGAAGAGAGAGAGAGAGAGAGCAAAGGGGCGAATGAACTAGGGTTTTCTTGGGCACCGGCCGCGGCACTGTTTTTGACCGGCCCAAACGGCCGATCGGCCGTCCGATTCGATTCGACGGCGAGATTTCGTCGGGCCGGCTTTCAGCCCAGGCGGGCGTGAGCGGGAGGCCGCTTTGCCGGCCTAGGCCCAGGTTGCGGCCTGGGTGCGGGCAGCGCGCGAGCGTGGGCTGCTGTAGCAGGCTGGGCCGCACACTGTTGTTGATCGGGTGGTTACTGTTCCTATAGGCCGGGCCAAAATGAATAGAAGAGTATAGAAAGGTTTTATTTAATTTCAGAAGCTGATTTGAATGAATTTTGATGAATTTCAATGGTTTAAAATTTCTGGTGGGATTACACCGTGTTATTTTTCCAGAAAGTAGATATGAACCAGAAAAGCTTCTAAAAAATAGATAATGAATTTGTCCATGCTTTTCCTTTTTCCAGTAAATGTTTATTTCCTGGAAATTGATTAATGGCTTAAAGAAAATAGAAAATAGATTTGTCCTGTAGGCAAAATTCATTGAATTGAATTATTTTCCGCTGCTAAAGAAATTGTTTATTCTCCAGTTATTTTGAACCAATGTGGTATTTAATTGGAGAAAAAGAGATTTGACATGATTATGATGTTGTTATTTTCTGACTAGCGTTGTTAATAACAATATCATAATTTTAATGATTTATGCATTAATTTCACGGTGATGTAGAATTAGTGTATGAGAACAGTTGTAAAAGTTAATGATTTATACATTAATTATATTTCTGTCCAACGGTGATGTAGAATTAGTGTATACGAACAATTGTATGTTTTGATTTTGACCAACGTTGGAATCAAGGCATGCAAATGGTGTTATTTTTATGTTAAGAAAAGGTTTGTCCTGATTTTCATCTTATCTAAGGTGAACTGGGTAGTCATCTCACCGTGTTCCACTGAGTCTATGGCACCGGTGAGGGAGACAAACGAGGCTGATGCCGTTTGAACAACTAAAGAGAGGAATTTTGAATCCCGAAAGATGTAATATGCCCTTGAGCATAGGAAGTGTGTCACTGCCAACAAGAAATATTTGGCTGTGATAAAGAACACGATTGAGTCTACAATAGTGGGCTCAATCCTAGAGTGTGATATGATCACCGAGTACCTCGATAGAATAAAGAGTCAGTTCACTGGCTCTTCAAAGACATATGCTACCTAACTGATAAACCAGCTGGTGACAGAGTGTTACTCTGATAATGATGGCATAAGAGAGCTCATGATGCGTCGTTGAAATTATGGCACTGTTGTTTATGCCATATTTCGAGGGGAAGAATAGAAAGACTAGTTAAGAATAATATTCTTCCTCCATTAGAGCTTTCAGAATGCATAAAAGGAAAGTATGTAAAGAAAGATGACAATCGAAGCATAGAAATTTTATAGATTATTCACACAGACATCCGTGGTCATTTTCCTATAAAGAGTGTGGATGGTTATGATTCGTTCATAATATTCACAAATGATTACTCCCATTATGACTACATTTATCCAATCAAAGAAAGAACAGAAGCATTGGATAAATTTAAGATATTAAAGATTAAGATAGTCAGGTCTGACCGTGGGGGAGTACTACGATCGACATACCCTAAAAGAATGGCATAGTAGCCCATTATTCTACACTGGGCGAACCTCAGTAGAATAGAGTAGCTAAAAGAATCAATCGTACCCTGATGGATATGGTGGATAGTATAATAAGTTACTCCACCTTACAGTTGAGCATGTGGATGGAGACGTTTAAAACCGCCATTCATATTCTCAATAGAGTATCAAGAAAGTCGGTGCCAAAAACGCCATATGAGTTGTGGACAGGAAATGTACCCTCACTAAACACTTATGTGTGTGGGGGAGCCCTACTGAGGCTAAAGGATTTAACCCAAACATTGAGAAGCTAGATCCCAAAACAGTAAGTTGCTATTTCATTGGCTACCCAGAAAAGTCAAAAGTTTTTCGTTTCTACTGTCCAGAGAGACATACAAAGTTTGTGGAAACGAGACACGTTGTCTTCCTAGAGGATGAATTGATGAGGGGGAGCATGGTAGCTCGAGAAATTGACCTTAAAGAGAAGCGGGTGCATGCGCCCACTCCAATGATTCATGGGCCAATTTTCTCACTACCTGATGTCGCTGCACCGACAGTGCAAGATACTGTAGTGCTAGCACTTGTTGTTATCCCACCTGTGGCAACAATAAATGACGATGAGGAACCCGTTCTCCAGGATCCTATAGAACCTATTGCCACACATGAGGGGGAGCAACAACAGCCTCAAACAGAAGATGTGCCAAATGTAAAGGCCCCTAGAAGGTCTCAAAGAGTTAGAAAATCAGCTATTCCTGCTGATTATGAAGTGTACAACACTGAGAAATTTCAAATGGAGGATGATCCCACCTCATTTGAAGAAGCCATGAGAAGTGATCATTCATCAAAGTGGCTTAAGGCCATGGAAGATGAAATGAAATCAATAAATGCCAATAAAGTTTGGGACTTTGAAATAATTCCTAAAGAAGCCAAAACAGTAGGCTATAAATGGGTCGATAGAACAAAAACTTGACTCTCAAGGGAATATAGAGAGATATAAAGCGCGACTTGTGGCAAAAGGCTTTATGCAAAGAGAAGGGATTGATTACAATGAGACCTTTTCTCCAGTCTCATATAAAGTTTCCTTCAGAATCATAATGGCATTAATGACACATTACGATTTAGAATTACATCAAATGGATGTAAAGACGACATTTCTCAACGGAAACTGGGAGGAAAATGTTTACGTGGCACAACCAAAAGGTTTTGTCATGGAAGGAAAAGAATGAATGGGATGCCGCCTAAAGAAATTCATTTATGGATTAAAACAAGCTTCAAGATAGTGGTACTTGAAGTTTGATCAGACAATAAAGGATTTTGGGTTTTAAAGAGAATGTAGAGGACAATTATATCTATGCAAAGTTTAAGAATGAGAAGTTTATCTTCCTTGTCCTGTATGTGGATGATATCTTACTTGCTAGTAGTGATGTCAGTCTACTACAGGAGACAAAGAAGTTTTGTCCTCAAAACTTGATATGAAAGATCTTGGTGAAGTCTCGTTCGTTCTAGGGATCGAGATTCACCGAGATAGAAGAAAAGGGGTATTAGGACTGTCACAAAAGGCATACATAGAAAGAATCTTAAAGAAATTCAGTATGCACAAATGTAGTCCCTCACCTGCTCCTATAGTCAAGGGCGACAGATATGGGGATTTTCAATGCCCCAGGAACCAATATGAGCTCATTCAAATAAAAGTGGTTCCATATGCTTCAGTTGTTGGAAGTTTACAATATGCTCAAGTATGTACGCGCCCTGACTTGGCATTTGTTACCGGGTTACTTGGCAGATTCTGGAGTAATTCTAGAATAGAACAATGAAATTAGTAAAGAAAGTCTTGCATTGTTTGCAAGGAACGAAAGGCCTCATGATGACATATAGAAGATCTGATTCACTCCATATAGTGAGAAATTCATATTCTGATTATGCGAGAGATGATAGAAAATCCACGACGGGATAGTATTCACTCTCGAAAAGGGGAGCTATTTCATGGAAAAGCTCAAATGCAAACCGTCACTACATCGTCCACAATGTATGATAGTTTGTAGCGTAATATGAGGCAACGGGGCAGGTGAACTGACTAAAGAAGTTCATACCCGGTTTGAAGGTGGTTGACGACATCTATAGACCACTTAAGTTATACTGCGATTATAATCTGGCAGTATAGTATGCTCACAACATACGTCAAGTGGTGCTGCCAAACACATTGACATAGAGTATTATGTTGTGATAGATAAAGTCTGAGATCAAGTCATAAGTCTTGAGCATATAAGTACAGAAAAGATGATCGCGGATCTGCTTACAAAAGGCTTACCACCCAATGTGTTCAGAGAACATGGTCTTCAGAGAACATGTAGCTAGCATGGGATTATGGGAAAGCCTAAAATTCCTGGATAAAAGAAGGCCCAAAGATAAGTATCTATTTTAGAACAGAGTAGTGTGTTGTAGCTGTTAAATCTATCGGCAATGGACCGTGACGATGCGACATGCTCTATGCGCTAATCTGTAATGGAATGAACAAAAGTAAATGATATAAAATTGAAAGATGGAATGAGATCAAGGGGGAGAATGTTAGTTGATCTCCACCAATAGGCCCAACGGCCTATTGGGCCCTTGCTTCTACGCCCTGATCGGGGGCGCCCAACCCTAATAGGTTGGTGGCCCCCCTGTCGCATAGCACATATAAAGATAGGTGGGGATCACGGCTCGAGTCACGAGGTTGGTCTGAGCCGCAATGATCCCACCGATAGAAACCCTAATTCGATCTACAGTGTGCTGCCAGTGACGGGATGCCCCACCACACCGTTGTCGCCTCTGCAGGATCTCCACCGGTCCATTGGATCGCCACCTCGCCTCCTTACCACCGTGCCAAACACCGGCGTCCGCGAGGCGGCATCTAGGGCGAACTTGGCGTCTACATTGCTGCGGCCCAACTACGCTAAGGCGAGGAGCCTTACCCGGATCCACGGTTACATAGAAAGGTACACCTCGATACTAACAGTTAGAACTCACTGCGTGCCGACGACCCTTGTGGTGCTTGCCTCGGTGACGTTGGAGCAGAAGATCCTGGCCATGCCGAAGTCAGAGATCTTGGGGTTCATGTCGCGGTCCAGGAGGATGTTACTGGCCTTGAGGTCCAGGTGGATGACCCGCAGCCACGAGTGCTTGTGCAGGTAGAGCAAGCCCTGCGCGACGCCGTCGATGATCCAGAACCGCCGCTCCTAGGTCAGTGCCTTCCCTTTCTCGATGTCTGCACGCACAAGCCGGTGGTAGCATTACGTACATCGATCAGCAAACAAGCTAATAAATACTGACAGAAACGAATGGAATGGATCGAGCAGTAAGTAGAGCGTTAATTATCGAGGAGATGAGTTGCCTTATCGAAGATGAAGAAGTCAAGGCTCTTGTTGTGCATATAGTCGTAGACGAGCATCTTCTCGTCGGCGTGCACGCAACACCCCAGCAGGCGCACCAGGTTGGTGTGCTGCAGCTTGGCGATCAGCTGGATCTCCGTCTTGAACTCCATCAGACCCTGCACCGACTCCGACGACAGCCGCTTGATCACGATCTCCAGGCCGCCGGGCAGCTCACCCTGGATGATATAATGATGATGATGCATACGGACACAATGCATGTATACGTCGCACAAAAGAAGAATGAGTATGCCAATTGATTGATGGTCATTCTGCATGATGAGATGAGAAACATGACATTTCTGACAGTACTCCTAGTACCTTGTACAAGGGTCCGAAACCTCCCTGGCCTAGCTTGTGGTCGTCAGAGAAGTTGTCGGTGGCGTCGGCGATCTGGTCGAAGTCGAAGATGGAGAAGATTTTTTTTTAATTTTAACACTTTTTGAAACTAATGTTAATTCTAATACGGTCGTTTTTTTAAAACTAACACTTTTGGCCGCGCCTATTGCCCTGGCGCAGCCAAATGCCTATGCCGCGTCATGCATGGTGGCGCGGCAGTGGGCCAGCGTGGTTGCGACCGGAATCGCTGACCGGTGACGTGGCAGGGGTCTGTCACGCCACCGATCTTGGCGCGGCACTGCCGCGCCCTGATCTGTGGCGCGGCAAAGCCGAATAAAACCCCTGTAGCGTCCCACGTCCGCCAGTGGCCAAGCAGCCACCATTGCCCGAGCAGCGCAGCAAGGCCACCTGGCCGCCACGCCCATGTCCACCCGCCGCCGAGCACGGCATGGCCGGCGCGCCCGCACGCCGGCCATGCCCGGCGGCTGCTCGCCGAGGACTGCGCCCGCGCCTCTTGTCCCGATCTAGCGCGCTGCAGCGAGGTACTCCCCTAATATAGTTAGTATAGTTAATAAAGTTAGTAAAATTATGAAAGTATAGTTAGTATAGTTAGTAAAGATAGTTAGTTTAGTTAGTATAGGTAATATAGTAAGTTAGTATAGGTAGTAAAGTTAGGTAGTTTAGTTAGTACAGTTATTGAGTCTAGTTATACATAGGTAGAAGTATGTTCCACCACCACCTTACACAACGACTAAGCTTGAGCAACTGAAAGCATCTAAGCCCCTAGTGGGGTTTTGGTGATTAATGACAATACAAGATTACTATGACTAACGTGTGTTTTGCAGAGGTAATTAAGTTAGGTCATGGTAATGGAGATCGATTGAGCAATCGAGGTGGTCATGCCCCTATGATGGAAATCGTTTCGATTTTCAAAGGATGGACGATAAGGTTAAGGATGACTAGTTCTAAGTGTCGGTTGGAGTTGGAGTGACACTTAGAGTAGTTTAGGACTTTGTTTTTTCTTTTGGCCATACTATTAAGGGGGGTATGGACGGGTAGCTTGACCTAGGTGAGTCTAGTGAGTTAGGTGTGGTGCACACTTGTTAAAACTAGCTCTAGGTAGCTCCTATGAATGCCTAAGATCCTTTGGAGCAAACTTCATTCACATATGTTCGAGAGTTGTAAGTGAATGGAGGGTCAAATGCTGACCAGATGCTGGCTCCGGTGCGACCGGACGCTGGCCGCAGGGTCCGGTCAGTTCATTTGATCAAGAGACTACGTTCGGTGCGACCGAACGCTGGAGAGGTCAAGTGACCGGACGCTGAGAGGCAGTGTCCGGTCGACTCCAGTAAGGTTCCAGAGAAGGGAATCTGTGACCAGACCCTGGGGGTTCAGCGTCCGGTCGAGTATAGTAAGGTTCCAGCAAGGGTTTAATGCGACCGGACGCGTCCGGTCAGTGGTGATCGGACCCTGCCAGCGTCCGGTCAACACATTTTCACTGGAATGCGGGTAGAACTGACCGGAGCGTTCGGTCAACATGACCGGAGCGTCCGGTCACCCCGTAGCAGCTCATAATGGTTCATTTTTTAGGCTGCCTTATAAATAGAACCTCCACTCGTGTGTGGAGTCACTTTTGCTCATTCCAACAGCTGAGAAACACATTTGTGAGTGCCAAAAAGAGCAAGGTCCTAGTGAGGTGATTGAGATTTGTGAATCCAAGAGAGTAGCCTCATTAGTGAATCAAGAGTAGCCAAGTGTGCATCCATCTTCTCATTAGGCTTCGCGGGGTCAAGTGAGAGTTCGTGCTTGTTACTCTTGGTGATCGCCATCTCCTAGACGGCTTGGTGGTGATTGGGAGCTTGGGGATCACCCGGCGGAGCTTGTGGGTGACCCAACTCAAGTTGTGAGCGGCTTTGGGTGATTCGCCACGATGGAGTGTCGAAGAATCAACCCGTAGAGAGCACTTGATCCTTGCGCAGATCAAGGGGGAGCCACACCCTTGCGCGGGTGCTCCAACGAGGACTAGTGGGGAGTGGCGACTCTCCTATACCTCGGCAAAACATCGCCGCATTCCTTTCTCTCTATTTACTTTGAGCATTTACTTTGAGCAATTCAATACTTGTTCTTACATTCATAGAATTGCCATGCTAGAGTAAGTTTGGAACATAGGTTGCAAGTCCATTGTGCGTTAGATTAATAGAAACACTTTTCTAGGCATAAGGGGTTAATTGGGCTAACCGTAGGATTTGATTATTGCAAGAAAATTTAGAATTAGCTCAATTCACCCCCCCCCCTCTTGGGCATCTTGATCCTTTCAATTGGTATCGGAGCCTCGTGCTCACGTTTTTAAGCTTAACCGCTTAGAGCAAGATGTCTCACGGGGATGGACCTCCTCCTATCTTTGAGGGAGATGACTTTCCATATTGGAAAATCCGTATGGAGGCGTACTTAGAAGCTCTAGACGTTGGTATTCTTAGACCCACCTCGCAAGGCTTCCCAAAACCTTAGGATGCTACTAACCTACAAGGCGATGAGGTTAATTATGAAAAATGGAATACAAAGGCTCGCAACACCATCTTTAGAGGCCTTTGCAAAGATGTGTTCAACCACATAAGGAACCACAAAGACGCCCATGCACTATGGTCGGACGTTTGTGCGCTTCATGAGGGAACCAAGAGTGAGCGTGAGGAACGCTATCATCTTGTGATTAAAAAGCTAAATTCATTTGAGATGCTTCCCAAAGAATGTGCCAATGAGATGTATTCACGTTTGAATGTTCTTGTAGAGGAAGTCAATGGGCTTGGACTTACTCAAATGTCACAATCCGACGTTGTAAGAAAGATCTTGAGTGTCCTCCCCTTTGACAAATATGGGCATATTGTGACCGTGCTACACCAAGGTGATCTTTCCACCGCTACACCGACACAAATCTTGGGAAAGATCAATGCTCATGAGATGTACATGCACATCACGCCACAAGATGGTTCATCCTCTAACAAGAAGAAAGACAAAGACTTAGCATTCAAAGCTAGCCAAGAGAAGGGCAAGGCAAGACTTGAGTATGAAAGCTCAAGTGAAGATGAAGTTGATGATGAAAGTCTTGCTCTCATGGTGAAGAAGACCGCCAAGATGCTAAAGAAGCTCAACAAGAGTTACATCAAGTTCGATGGCAAGAAGAAGAAGTTCTTCACAAGCTCAAGAAGAAAGCCTATCTCCGAGATGGATTGCTATAATTGTGGCGAACTTGGCCATCTTGCTCATCAATACACAAAGCCCAAGAAAGACAAGTTCAAGAACAAGAACAAGGGCAAGAAAGATGACTCAAGCAATGAAGATGAAGATGAGAAGAAGAAGAACAAGCCATATAAGAAGAGAGATGGCAAAAAGAGAGACTTCCACAAGAAGAAGAGTGGAAAGGCCTACATCGTCGGTGATTGGCTTACGAACATTGATTCATCTAGTGGATCATCCGATGATGATAGTGACAATGAGAAGGTGGCCGCCATTGCTATTGATCCTTCATCTTCACCGCCACCATCGCCATCATCCTCTACACACCTATGCCTTATGGCTAAGGGTGAACGCAAGGTATCAAATGATGGTGATAGTAGTGATGATGATAGTGATAACGATAGCGATGATGATGATTCACCTTCATATGATGATCTTGTCAAAATACTAAGAAAATACACTAAGATCATTAGGAAGAGTAGAGCTAAAAATGAAAAGCTTGATGCTAAAAATGATTCACTTTTAGCAAAATGTGATACATTGGAAAAGGCTAATGATGAGCTTAGAGAAACTAATGATACTATATCATCCAAATTCAAGGAGCTCAAATCTTCTAAGAAAGAGCTTAAAGATAAACATGATAAACTTGAGTGGGTGCACAATGAGCTCATCACTAGCCACAACAAGCTAAAAGATGAATATACAACTCTTAAGATCAATCATGATACTCTTATTATTGCTCAAGAATTTTTACCAAATGAGCCACATGATGCTACTAACCATGTTGTTAAGATTGATATAGCTACATCATATGATGATTTGATTGATGAGAGCATTGAGCAAGGATCTAGTGGCAAAGGCAAGCAAGTGGTTGAGTGCAATGACTATGATGAATATGTCAAGCTCAAGAGTGATAATGAGAAGCTCAAGAAAGATCTTGAAGAGATCAAAAGCCACAACGCCATTGTGCTAGAAACTCTTGATCATGACAAAGAGTTGATTCTTGAGAATGAGAAGCTCAAAGAAGAAAACAAGAAGCTCAAGGAAGAGAAGAAAGATGATGCTCTAAAGGAAGAAAATAAGAAGCTCAAGTTGGAGAAAGAGCATCTCAAGATTGGGTTGAGCAAGTTTACTAGAGGCAAGCATCTCCAAAGTGAGCTACTTATGAACACCGTCATGAAGATAGATATGTGGCAAGTGTAGAGAAGAAGAAGGCTCAAGCTCAACAACAACAATCAAAGCCAAAGCCAAAGCCAAAGAGATGTTTTGAGTGTGGACAAGAAGGCCACTTTGCTCATGAGTGTCAAACTCCACCGCCACAACCCTTGCCCAAGCATGCTAGACCCTTTGCCTTCAATGCTCACTACATGCTTAGAAAGGACTCTAGTGGGAAGATGAAAGTCATGTTCTTAGGACCCCCTAACAAGAATAGGCCTAAGAAGATTTGGGTGGCTAAGTCACTTGTTGAGAAGGTGAAGGGCCCTCAACAAGTTTGGATTCCTAAAGCTTGAATCTCTTGTGTATAGGTGAACTACAAGACCGGTGGAAGTCATTGGGTTATTGATAGTGGTTGCACTCAACATATGACCGGTGATCCTCGTATGTTCACCTCACTAGATGAAGAGGTAGATGGACAAGAGAAAATTACATTTGGAGATAACTCAAAGGGCAAGGTTAAAGGATTGGGCAAAGTGGCAATATCAAATGATCATTCCATCTCTAATGTGTTATATGTTGCTTCATTGAGCTTCAATTTGCTATCCATTGGACAATTATGTGATCTTTGCTTCCAATGCTTGTTCACCGAGAAGGGGGTTGTTGTATCCAAGGTAGATAACAATCAAGTGATATGCAATGGATTTAGATACAACAACTTATATCTAGTGGACTTCACCTCCGAAGATGCAAATTTGAAGACTTGTCTATTCACCAAAACAACACTTGGGTGGCTATAGCATAGAAGACTTGCTCATGTTGGGATGAGCTCACTCAAGAAGCTTATGAAGAATGATTTGGTGAGAGGGTTGAAGGATGTGAAGTTTGAAAAGGATAAGCTTTGTAGTGCATGTCAAGCCGGCAAGCAAGTTGCAAATACTCATCCAACCAAAGCTTTCATGTCAACCACAAAAGTGCTAGAACTCCTACACATGGATTTATTTGGACCAACAACATACAAGAGTTTGGGAGGGAATCTCTATTGTCTTATGATTGTTGATGACTATTCAAGGTATACATGTGTATTCTTTCTTTATGACAAATCTGAAGTTGCATCTTGCTTCAAGAAGTTTGCGAAGAGAGCTCAAAATAAATTTGAAGTAAAGCTCAAGAAGATAAGAAGTGACAATGGAAAAGAATTTGACAACACAAACATTGAAGCTTATTGTGATGAAGTTGGGATCAAGCATGAAGTCTCTGCAATTTATACTCCTTAACAAAATAGTATAGTTGAGAGGAAGAACCGGACTTTGATCACTCTTGCAAGGACAATGCTAGATGAGTACAACACCCCCGAAGCTCTATGGGCGGAAGCAATCAACACCGCATGTTATGTATCCAACCGCCTATTCCTTCAAAAGTTCCTTGGCAAGACTCCTTATGAGTTGCTCAATGGGAAGAAGCCGGACGTCTCCTTCTTTAGAGTGTTTGGTTGCAAATGCTACATCTACAAGAAGCGACAACACCTAGGGAAGTTTCAAAGACGTTGTGATATTGGTTTTCTTGTTGGTTACTCATCAAAGTCCAAAGCATATAGAGTATTTAATCATGCCACCGGCTTGGTTGAAGAAACATATGATGTGGAATTTGATGAATCTAACGGCTCCCAAGGAGCACATGAGAATCTTGATGATATAGGTGATGAACCTTTGAGGGAGACTATGAAGAACATTCCGGTTGGAGACATAAAGCCAAAAGATGATGAAGATGATGTACGAATCATTGATCAACCTTCTTCATCAAGTGTGCCACAAGATGGTGAAAAAGATGGGAGAAAAGAAAATGAAGATACTCATATCTCCCATGGGCAAATGGTGGTACAAGCACAAGATGTTGATGCTCCACAACCGCCTCCTCAAGTGGTCAATAGAAGAAATACACATCTCCTACAAGATCATCCACAAGATCTTATCATAGGGAGTCCATCAAATGGTGTAATGACTCGATCTCAAAAACTTGCTTCATTTATTGCTTTTCACTCTTTTGTCTCTTGCTATGAGCCTACCAAGGTAGAAGAAGCTCTCAAAGATCCAGATTGGATCAATGCCATGCATGAAGAGTTGAACAACTTCACTCGCAATGAAGTTTGGACTCTTGAAGAGCGACCAAAAGGTGCAAGAGTCATTGTAACAAAATGGGTGTTCCGCAACAAGCAAGATGATCAAGGTATTGTTGTGAGGAACAAGGCAAGACTACTGGCAAAGGGGTTCTCTCAAGTTGAAGGTTTCAATTTTGGAGAGACCTTTGCACCGGTTGCAACATTAGAAGCCATCCGTATCATACTTGCATATGCATCACATCATGAAATGAAACTATATCAAATGGATGTGAAAAGTGCATTTTTAAATGGCTTTATTAATGAATTAGTCTATGTTGATCAACCTCCCGGGTTTGAAGACCCTAGATATCCTAATCATGTTTATAGGTTGTCCAAGGCACTATATGGGCTTAAGCAAGCCCCAAGAGCTTGGTGGGAGCGCCTTCGGGACTTCCTCATTGAGAAGGGCTTCATCATTGGGAAGGTCGACACCACACTATTCACTAAGAAGCTTGATGGGCATATCTTCATTTGCCAAGTATATGTTGATGATATCATCTTTGGATCATCAAATGAAGACTCATGCAAAGAATTTGGTGAATTGATGTCGAAGGAGTTTGAGATGTCCATGATTGGTGAGCTTACATTCTTTCTTAGTTTTCAAGTCAAGCAAATGAAAGAAGGCATCTTCATCTCTCAAGAGAAATACACAAAAGATCTTCTCAAGAGATTCAAGATGGATGAATGTAAGCCAATCAAGACACCAATGCCTACCAATGGACATCTCGACCTAGATGAGGGAGGTAACCCGGTTGATCAAACTCTCTACCGTTCTATGATTGGTAGCTTGTTATATTTAACCGCATCTAGGCCCGACATCATGTTTAGTGTGTGTATGTGTGCTAGATTTCAAGCTAATCCTAAGGAAACACATTTAATTGGCGTAAAAAGAATCCTTAGGTATCTCAAGCACACACCAAGCATTGGCCTTTGGTATCCCAAAGGAGCTATATTTGAATTAGTTGGCTATTCCGATTCAGATTACGCCGGATGCAAAATTGATAGAAAGAGCACATCCGAAGGGTGCCATTTGCTTGGTAGATCACTTGTGTCTTGGTCCTCCAAGAAACAAAATAGTATGGCTTTGTCCACCGCCGAAGCGGAATACATTGCCGCGGGTGCTTGTTGTGCACAAATTTTATACATGAAACAAACGTTGCTAGACTATGGTGTAGTTCTAGAAAAGATACCTCTTTTGTGCGATAATGAAAGTGCGGTAAAACTTGCAAATAATCTGGTTCAACACTCTCGCACCAAGCACATAGATATCCGCCATCACTTTCTAAGAGATCATGTTGCTAAATATGATATATCATTAGAAGGTGTAAGAACCGAAGATCAATTAGCGGATATCTTCACTAAACCGCTAGATGAGGCTACATTTTGTAGATTGCGGAATGAGCTCAATGTACTTGACTTTAGCAACTTCACTAAAAATTGAGCTTGTGTTGTCCCTTGCATTCATTATAGTATACAACATGTTTAATTTTTGGCAATGCATATAGGGCTTGTCTAACATGGTTAAGATAACCGCCGAAAAACGTGTGAAGAAACTTAACCTTGGATCAAACTTGACAAGCAAATAGATTTACTTACAAAGTATTCCATATGCATGCATGTTGTTTTGTCGTTTTGTTCCATTTGCCCTCTTATTGACTATTTTTTTTAAAAGAACTATAGCCTAAGGCAAAATATTTTGAAAAATATGAGGGTTTGAGAGAGGTCACTCACATCAGTCCCAATTGGTGTTTATTTGGATCTTATTCAAGTTGGGACTTGATTGGGAATAGGTAGCGCGAAGGAACTTTGAAGATTTGCTGGAAAAGGACCACCGGACGCTGCATCGGACGCTATTGTCCAGCGTCCGGTCAGTTCACAGGAGGTGAACTGCTGCTGAAGGAGTGACCGGACGCTGCGTATGTGCGTCTGGTCAGGAAGGGATCCTGCGTCCGGTCGTTTGAAGAAGAAACAGGCTGTACTGACCGGACCCTGCCTGCGTCCGGTCATGGACCACCAGAAGCATCCGATCATGATTCCAGAGGAATTGGACCTCTCTGGAATCGACCAGACGCTGGGTGGTAGCGTTCGGTCGCTACCACCGGAGCGTCCGGTCTGTGGATCTCGCGCGGCATCAGGACTCTTCTTCTGTTTCCTTATCTGTTGCATTGGGGGACCTATTTAATCCAATCCGGCCGTACCACCCCATCCAGTCCAATGCCCTAGCCGCCGATGCCACCACAGCACGCCTCGCCAGCTCGCCGCGCGCCTCCCGTGTAAACGCCGTCGTCCAGCTCCATGCGCCGCCATCCACTACAGCCGCGTGCCACCAACGTCCGCCCCTGCTCCGCGCCCTCGCTAGCCGCGCATGCCACCGAGCCTCCTCGCGTGCTCAAGCCACCGCGCGTCACCACATCGCCGTCCTCTGCTCCCACGCGCCTCTCATGATCCAGCGTCACCGGAGCCGAGCTAGTGCGTCCGACGTCTCCAACCAGCGAGCAGCTCCACCGCGCCAATCTACCGTGCCCCAGCCCTGCCTCCGCGCCGATAAGGCCCTTCTACCGATTCATCTGATTTCCTAGCGTCCACGCAGCAACCCTAACTTCGTCATTGTCGCTGATTCCCAGCCGATTCTTCACAGAGCTTCGAGAACCCTAACCCTAGCCGGTTCAGTGTTTCCCCACGCGACGTCTCTTCTTTTCTCGGATCGCTGATCGTCAGGTAGCTTGCCTGTCATCTCAATTTCGTACCTACATTGCTTGCTTCCTAGGTCTTTCGTATCTATTAGATATATTGTATTTATTTGTATATCCATCTATTCCATCGTGCAGCGAGTCGGTGCCGTTGAGGTTCTTGTGGCAGTTGTTAGACAACTCGGAGCCAAGCTTGCGAGTACGGATCGAGGCCAAGCCTCAGGAGTGTCAGTTTGATAGTTGATCTTCGTCAGTGGTAGTTCATCTTCTTGTCAGATCAAATGGCTCGCACGAAGAATGTTGGTGGTGGTCCAGGAGATGATGATCGGAGGCCGCCACCTCGCCAGCCTGTAGGATCGAAAGGCAAGGCAACAAAGCAGGTGACATCCAAGAAGCGCAAGTACCCCGACACAGAGACAGCGAGAGCAGCAGCAGTCGTTGAGGTAGCATAGCGTGTCGAGAGAGGTGGTGCTCGCAGTGGTGTTGTCATTGTAGATCCACAGCTCACACCAGCACAGAGGGCAGCAGTTGAGGAGGCTGAGAGTCATCTTGGTGGTCCACCTGGGACTCTCATGATGGCAGGACGTCGACTGGCTATTGAGGAGCCTCAGCGTCAGGGGGAGTCCTAGCAGGAGCCACAGCAGCAGCCCCCACCAGCAGAGCCTCAGCCAGCTCAGGAGACTCAGGAGGGCCAGCAGGCCGAGGAGACTGAGCCGGCACCCCAGTTATGCCACTCTGGTCGTACCAGTGCTACAGTTCCACCGAGGCCAGCTACACAGCGCAGGGGTTCACGCCCACCGCCTAGACCACAGGGTCCGCCTCTAGTGATACATCTTGACTTGAGGGCCGCCACAGTCAAACAGGTTCGCCAGCTAAGGTTTGTTGAGTTTGACGTGTGGTTCCCTCCGAGGAGGGATGAGAGAGCAGCAGAGGGGTTCTACACGCCACTGCAGGAGGATTTCTACAATGCTTATCTCAACAATGGGGCAGTGTTCAGATCTCAGAGAGTCTGTAGTATAGAGTCTATTGTGGCAGCAGTCGGAGAGCATATCCGCCCCTACTTGTCATATTTGCCGGGGCTCACAGATCTAATTGGCCGGACAGGAGTATATGTACCATCTTGGGTTTGGCAGTTCTACGCATCACTCTATGTTGACCCACAACATAACTTCATTCACTTTGCATTCAACGACAGAGATTACAGGGTGATGAGTTTCAGGGCCCGGGAGATACTGAGGCTACAGGATCAGCCTGTCAGATTGCATGAGGTGTGTTATGGATAGTAGGAGCCTCCCACACATCCTCATGGAGGGTTGGTGCCCCCACTGATCTTGTGCGCCATTGCTTCAAGGAGCCCTTTGGTGAGGGGTCGAGGAGGAACCCCAGTGACCTGACTCCTATAGCTCGAGTACTAGAGGCTATCATCAGGAGGACACTACTTCCCCGGTTGGGATACAGAGAGGGTCTGACTCGCTTACAGCTCTGGCTCCTTAATGCCCTGATGCAGCAGACCATGTTTGACATTTGAGACCTCCTTCTATCAGAGATGGAGTATACTATAGCTGAGGGCTTCAAGGGTCACAGACAGCTTCCTTATGCACATTGGATCACATTCTTGATGCTCAAGTCTGTGCAGGTCAGGACCCCAGAGATGGTTGTCGAGTACAAGGGTGCCACTATTGAGTTTCCAGCTTATAACATGGCACAGAGGATCAGGCACAGCACACCACAGGCACCCACTCGGCCCAGTCGTCGTCCAGATGTTCCAGAGTCAGCAGCTTAGTAGGATGAGATCATCAGAGGCATAGCCGCTACTGAGGAGGAGCAGCTTGAGGCACAACAGGAGATGACCGAGTCCAGTGACAGTTCGGATGATGACTATCAGCCGATTCCTCATATGCCTCCCCACAGACATGATGCAGAGGCCGGCAGTTCTAGCTCAGCTCCACTTGCACCACAGACGGACCCCGCCTTGATTGCTATTCTTGAGCGGATGCAGCAGGATCAGGCACGACAGGCACATGAGACTGCTGCCAACTTTGCATAGTTTTAGGCTCATCAGGACGAGTTCTAGCGACAGCAGCAGCTTCTTCAGCAGCAGCAGCTTATGCATCAGCAGCAGTTACTCATGCAGCAGTAGCTTATGGGATTCATGCAACATGTAGTAACAGCACTTGGGGCCCCACAACCACAGCCTTCGCCCCAGCTTACTCAGCTTGCCACCACTACGACGACTCCAGCAGTACAGCCCAGTGGGCTTCAGAGTCAGGGACAGCCTCCAGCTCCTTTTGCTTCACCCACAGTTTAGGTGCCCCAGTGGTTGTCCTCACCAGTGGTTGCCCCACAGTTCACACCATATCATACGGGCTTCTCACCGGATCAGTCTTCCTCGCTTTTTGTGCCTAACACGTCAGTCTCCAGGAGTCTTGGAGCATCCTTCAGCGAGTTGACCGGCATGCCTACACCGCCTCATATGCATGCCGTCGGTCCTTCTACAGCAGCTCCAATTGTCATGACTACTCAGAGGCTCCCCTCATCTGTCGCCTCGTCAGATCCTACGACAAATGTCCTAGCAGCATCACAGGCAGCACCTGCCCCAGCTCAGAGCTAGACCGCTTCAGTGACACTTCCTACCACAGAGGGTCAGTCAGTATAGAGCTCAGGGTCCAATGATGATGGCGCCTAGTTCCAGCTTGCCCCTCGTACCTCAGCGCCCGGCTCGTCCGCTGCAGCCCCGCCGACCGACCCTTAGGTTTTGCTGTTTGACGCCAAAGGGGGAGAGGGTTCGAGTATGTAGACTCAGGGGGAGCGACGTTTAGGGGGAGCTAGTTATCTAGTATTAGCTTACTATATACATTTGGAGTTTTATTTGTGTGATACACTATTACTATTATGCATTCGTGTGTTACTTTCATGCATACTATTATATCTATGTGATAGTGATATCTACATGATTGTGATATATGACATGTGTGCTCTCTACTTTACATTATTTATATGTCATATCACTAGTGTTATGCTCATTTTCCTTTGCTTCCGCGTTTATACTCCGATGCAAATGAGCCTTGTTACTCGTACTCATGCTTAATTCATATCCTTTGAGTATATTGTGTTGTCTTGGGTCATATAAGCTTGACTAACACTTTTGTTCTTATCGACAAAAGCTTATATGAACCAAGCCCATCAAAAACCTCACTCTTTCACATACTCGAGGTGGTATTGTCATCAATCACCAAAAAAGGGGAGATTAAAAGCACCTAGGCCCCTAGTTGGGTTTCGGTGATTAATGACAATACAAGATTACTATGACTAATGTGTGTTTTGCAGAGGCAATTAAGTTAGGTCATGGTAATGGAGATCGATTGGGCAATCGAGGTGGTCATGCCCCTACGATGGAAATCGTTTCGGTTTTCAAAGGATGGACGACAAGGTTAAGGATGACTAGTTCTAAGTGTCGATTGGAGTTGGAGTGACACTTAGAGTAGTTTAGGACTTTGTTTTTTTCTTTTGGCCGTACTATTAAGGGGGGTATGGACGGGTAGCTTGACCTAGGTGAGTCTAGTGAGTTAGGTGTGGTGCACACTTGTTAAAACTAGCTCTAGGTAGCTCCTATGAATGCCTAAGATCCTTTGGAGCAAACTTCATTCACATATGTTCGAGAGTTGTAAGTGAATGGAGGGTCAAATAATGACCGGACGCTGGCTCCGGTGCGACCGGACGCTGGCCGCAGGGTCCGGTCAGTTCATTTGATCAAGAGACTGTGTTCGGTGCGACCGGACGCTGGAGAGGTCAAGTGACCGGACGCTGAGAGGCAGCGTCCGGTCAACTCTAGTAAGGTTCCAGAGAAGGGAATCTATGACCGGACGCATCCAGTCAGTACTGACCGGACCCTGGGGGTTCAGCGTCCGGTCGAGTACAGTAAGGTTCCAGCAAGGGTTTAATGCGACCGGATGTGTCCGGTCAGTGGTGATCGGACCCTGCCAGCGTCCGGTCAACACATTTTCACTGGAATGCGGGTAGAACTGACCAGAGCGTCCGGTCAACATGACCGGAGCGTCCGGTCACCCCGCAGAAGCTCATAACGGTTCGTTTTTCAGGCTGCCTTATAAATAGAACCTCCACTCATGTGTGGAGTCACTTTTGCTCATTCCAACAGCTGAGAAACACGTTTGTGAGTGCCAAGAAGAGCAAGGTCCTAGTGAGGTGATTGAGATTCGTGAATCCAAGAGAGTAGCCTCATTAGTGAATCAAGAGTAGCCAAGTGTGCATCCATCTTCTCATTAGGCTTCGTGGGGTCAAGTGAGAGTTCGTGCTTGTTACTCTTGGTGATCGCCATCACCTAGACGGCTTGGTGGTGATTGGGAGCTTGGTGATCACCCGACGGAGCTTGTGGGTGACCCAACTCAAGTTGTAAGCGGCTTTGGGTGATTCGCCGTGACGGAGTGTCAAAGAATCAACCCGTAGAGAGCACTTGATCCTTGCGCAGATCAAGGGGGAGCCACACCCTTGCATGGGTGCTCCAACGAGGACTAGTGGGGAGTGGCGACTCTCCGATACCTCGGCAAAACATCGCTACGTTCCTCTCTCTCTATTTACTTTGAGCATTTACTTTGAGCAATTCAATAATTGTTCTTACATTTATAGAATTGCCATGCTAGAGTAAGTTTGGAATATAGGTTGCAAGTCCGTTGTGCGTTAGATTAATAGAAACACTTTTCTAGGCACAAGGGGTTAATTGGGCTAACCGTAGGATTTGATTATTGCAAGAAAATTTAGAATTAACCCAATTCACCCCCCCTCTTGGGCATCTTGATCCTTTCAGCAACTAAGGTCTAAGAACGTACCTTTTAGGGGCGTTCTGAACTATAGGGATGTCAGCATGACGGATATGGCAGTTTGTGACACCGGTCTCTAGATGTGTAGGAATTTATTGTACAACCATGAGAAAGAAACCCTTAGGAAGGGGATGATATTCAGCACAATGTCAGAGATGAAACTCTTCCTTCAGGACTATGCTGTGTACCACCATAGGCCGTACACCATCACTCATTTGGACCAGGAGTTGAGGTACCACGTGATATGCAAAAACGGTTGTATATGGAGGTTAAATGCATGAAAGAGACAGAGTGATGGCAAGTGGAGAATAACTAAAGTTGTCGAACGCCACACTTGCCTAGACAATAGGGGGAAGGAAAATCATCAGCAACTCACTGCATGTTACCTTGCCCGTCATATATTGGGGCTCATTGATGACAATAACGACATCTCGGTGTCTTCTTTACAACAGTCCATATCTGGATTCGTTAAGTACGATGTGACGTACGAAAAGGCTTGGCATGCTAAGCCAATTGCTTTGGCGATTCGATGGGGTACTTGGGAGGAAGCGTACAACAGGGTGCCCCGCATCTTATGTGTAATGCATTACTACAACCCTGGCTTGAAATGGTTTGTGGACACCAGAGGGATGTTTTTTTGGGACCCATTGAGGTATGTCCTCTATCATATGTTCTGGTCGTTCGCGCAAACGGAACATGCATTCCAGTTTTGTCGGCCAGTCGTACTTGTTGATGGCACTTTCCTGACAGGAAAGTACAGGGGCACCTCGATGATGGCTGTTGCTATTGATCCCGAGGACCAGATAGTACCCATGCCTTTTGCTTTGGCAGAGGGAGAGAACAATGAATCATGGTCATGGTTCATGCGGCTTCTACGTGTGCAAGTGCTTGGCCCAACTCGCACTATATGTTTGATCTCGAACCGTCACGCAGGGCTTCTTAATGCTGTAGCTGAGCATATAGATGGGTTCCCGCCTCTAGTACATATATGGTGTATGAGACACTTTGCCGCTAATTTCTGGCGGCGTCAGCGGAAGCAGGAGGTATGTGACAAAGTAAAGGCTCTATGTTGTGTATGTATAGAGCACTAGTTCAAGGAGACAAAGAGAGAGCTAGACAAGATGGTAAATACAACGGGAAAGGCCTGGTTAGAGGCGCAGATGGAACAGAAGGCTCAGTGGGCGTTAGCATATGACGAGGGGGGTTTTAGGTATGGCATCATGACCACTAACTCCTCAGAGTCCTTCAACCGTGTATTCATAAGTGCAACGAATATTTTGTGAATAGGTGGGAACTTGCGTAGAGGAATATAGCTGAGCAGGGACGTTTTAGAAAGGCCGGAGCTGAATATTTGAAGGAGGCCGAGGAATTGGCCAAGCAGCACACCGTCGAGCCGTATAGACCCCACCGCCATATCTTTAGTGTATGGGGCAAGGGTGGCACAAGCTTGGGCGGCGAACGTTATGGTGGACGAAACTATCGAGTTGATCTTGAAAAGGTAGAGTGCAGTTGCAACATCCCTCAGATCATGCATGCCCCTTGCTCTCATATGATCACGACCTGCAGGGTTCGCGGGTACAACTATAAGGATCTACCATATATGTCACCCTTGTATCTCTGTTCGAACACCGTTAGTATTTGGGAGATGAGCTTCGAGCCATATCTTGACCCGACATAGTGGCCACCTTATAATGGTTATGACTACGTGCCGCATCCGGATTTAATAAAGGTAGGGAAGGGTAGGAGGAAAAAGAAGCGACTCAAGGGGAACATGGACGCTATGAGAGGGTACGGCAAAGACATGTACGGTAGGGGAGACTTCAACGAGACCCGTGGCAGGAATCTTTGCTCCGTTTGCAAACAATCTGGTCACAAGGCTAGCCAGCATAGAAGACGAGGGCAACATGTGATTTCATATCGTGTTCGTATTGCATAACAAGTAGTTCAAACTTTGCAATGCTACATAATGTTAATCTGAATATTATTAATTAGAATACTCTAACCCTTTGTTTATCAATTTATAACAGGATGGCCCCTCCCACGCCGCACCAGCTGTACCCCCTTCTTGAGGTGGAATATGACGACCCCTTCTTCCACCGGACGATGAGGTTTCCAAGAGGCGTTCGAGGGATCCTTACATTCTTGGGACTTAGTTCATTACGTCGAACTTATGTCGAATGAATATTGTCGTCGAAAACTTGCAGACTCATAAACCAATGAAAATGTTATGTGGCAACTTATCGTCTATTTATTTGCTTTATGTTCATTTCAACTTGCGCACGATCGCGGCAGCACTTGTACAACACCGACAATAACTCAATTGAAGCTGGATGTTGCCTGTCCGCGTCACTCCCACGCCGTGGTCTATGGCGCGTCACTAACGCACCGTGGACTCTAGCGCGGTAGAACCTGGGCTATGGCGCGGCAGAACCAGTGGCCTATGGCGCTGTATTCGAGATAATTTCACCCGATTACGTTCGTTTTAGAAATTTTGAACGCATGATACAAACAGATGTGATCACTTAAGATCGATCATGGGTAATCCGAGTACATGATACATGGGTACAATACATTAGTAGTTCAAATGGAATATAAGACAACACAATGGAATTTCTACTACATAGCTACTTTGATCATTAATAAAGCATGGAACTAACAGACGGCGCAATCAAAAACCCTCAGTCAGAAACATACTGAGTAAGTAACTCGTCGTTCGAGTACCAATCCTCAACCACAACCCTATTACTGTAGCTAGGCTCACCTGCATTGCCCTGATCTACCTTTCGCCTGTAGTAAGCGGCCTCCGCTTCATCTGTGGCCTCTGCGGCCTGAGTAAAGAACGCGTCGTCATCCTCCTTCACCTGTAAGCCCACCTCTGCTAGAGCGATGAGTTCGCTCAGTCTATCAGTGTCGTCCTCAGCCTCCTCCACCTACAAGCCCGCCTCTGCTAGAGCGATGAGCTCGCTGAGTCTGGCTGTGTCGTCCTCCTCATCCTCGTCCCCCTTATCAGACAACACAATCGGTGATTCAACGGTGCGACCAGCTCATTTTCTGTGCTCATCTAACTTCTTTTCCTCGTACCCTGCATGAGCCACCTCTGCAATATGGTCCTCGCTGCATCCAATCCCTTCATGTATAAAATACAATCAGTTAGCAACGTGACTATATTATATTTAAAATCAGGCAATGAAAAAAGGCTTCCAAGCACTCACTGGTATATAATGAAACAACATGCTCGTTCAAGACCTGTATATGTACTCTTGTCTCCTCCCTTGCCTCCTTCCTTGCCCTCTCCTCCTCTAATGTCATCCGTGTCTCCGATCCCCATTTGACAAGCCCAACGTCGATCGGGTTACAAATACCGCGCTGTCTAGCAAACTCACGCATCTTGTCTTTGTGATGTTTAATGAAAAGAGTGACGTAGTCAGGTCCATATCCCCTCTTTCATGCAATTATTTGCTCCCCCTTCAGTTTATCCAAGAACTTATCTTGACCATCATAACATTTCCACCTGCATTTCCTAGTGCTCTGTTCAAACGATAAATTATATCATATATGTCTTAGTAAAAGAAATAAAATACGATTTCAAGGTTACCACAAAAATAATCAACTTCATCATAGACAATCATATAGCTGCAATAATGGCCTATTCCAAGCTCCGAAGGGACTAGACCATAGTTGGATTTAACACTACATTCGCACTTGACTGGCGGTGCGTTGTAAATTAACCTTTTCTTCTTCTTTTGCTTTGCTTTTGGAGGTTCTTCGGGCCATTTGTTCTTAGGACCATACAACCACTCCTTAAAACGACACTTCTCCATTGAATACACCTAAATAACGTGACATTAGTACATGACACATGTAGCTCAACATTTCAACATATACACTTTGCACTTACTTCATGTTTGTTTGAACACACAAACTTTAACGTATTGTCAGGGTTTATCACGGCTCGGTCTCCGCAATGGCATAGAGGAGGTTCCTCGAGTCGTCTAACTGCGGCTAAGTGCTTCTCCTTAGCCGTCATTGGAGGGGGTTAGGGGGAGGTGGAACCCACCACTCGAAGTGCTCTCGTGGATGTCGCCCTCTCCATCAAACGTCGAAAAGGAGGTACCTGGGGTCAAACTTGTCTGCACCGTCGATCCACTGAAAGAAAATGCACCTCTCATGGGCCTACACAATAAAATTCCAACAAAATATTAGTAACCTAGTAATACAAATAAAGAAAAAACATACGGAAATAATTACTTACATTAAAACGACTGCATGTGTAGAAGCAACGAACCGCTGTGTCCGGATGTCTCGATTGAAACACGTCGGCCGGACGACCACAATCACAGTTAGGGATAGGGAGTTCAGGAGGGACGGGGGCATCTTTGCTAGACTCGTCGGGGTACAATTCTTTAGGACGATCCCGTTTTCGCCATAACTGAATTCTTTAGGACGATCCCGTTTTCGCCATAACTGCTCCCAAAACATGTCTTCCATCTAATAAAACGGTTCAAATTAAACATCAATCAAAACAACGTAAATTAATGTAAAATATAATCATTTGCAATGCAACTAAAATAATATAACTGACAATTATAGCAACAAAAAAATACATGGTCAACATACTTCTAACTAAATAATTAACCTTAACATTGACAAAATCAAACTAATATCTTCCTTCAAACCGTAAACCATAGTTTCCAAACATAATTTTCCTCCTAACCTTAACTCCCATTCATAATATCATATCCACCATTCAAACGAAAATAAAATATGCGTCATTACCTTAAACGAAGACGAGGAGGGAGGGAGGCGGCCGGGGAATGGAAGGGAAGGGAGGGAGGTGGCAATGGAGGGCCAGGCGGGGGGTGGGCTGGCGCGGGCAGACGCGGGCGCGGCGGCCAGGCGGCCTTGCTGCTCGGGCAGCGGGACTGGCCGCGGGGGTTTTATTCGGCTCTGCCGCGCCACGGATCAGGGCGCGGCAATGCCGCGCCAAGATCGGTGGCGCGGCACTGCCTTACCACGTCACCGGTCAGCGATTCCAGTCGCCGCCACGTCAACCCGCTGCCGCGCCACCATGCATGGCGCGGCACAGGCATTTGACCGCGCCAGTACAATAGGCGCGGCCAAAAGTGTTAGTTTTAAAAAAACCGACCGTGTTAAATTTAAAATTGGTTTAAAAAAGTGTTAAAATTAAAAAAAAAATCGGAGAACAAGGAGTCGCTCTCCTCGACCCGCCAGAGCTTGAGCGCCTGCTCCATCTCCATGGACATGGTGGGCACGCTCACCCTCCCTGACATTTTGATCACTGACACATTAAGCAATGCACGCGCGCCGTTAGTGACGACAGTAGTTTGGAGTTTTGATTACGCTAGCTAATAACAACTCAAGTATTTGTAATAATAAGCACAAGTAACTTGATTACCTCTCCTTCTCCGCTTTTGGATCCACAGGAAGCACGCGAGGAAGCAGGCCAGGAGCACGGACACGGGGACGACGACGGCGACCATCCATAGCGTCGTGCTGCTACCTGACGATGATGAACACATGGCGCGGGGGGTTAATTAGCGCAGTAAGCAGCAGGCAGCATCAGCATGATTGATATAAGGTGGTGCAAGAAAATTAGGCACTGCAGTAGAAGTAGAGTTAGGCGCGCTACAGTGGTGTTAACATCTGAAGCATCGATCTGTGCTATGTTAACATTGAACACGTTGTATAGTGTCTCAATCTCTCTTGAAAGCAACAGCATGGAAGTGGAATTGGCAATTTGGCATGCATGGTTGGGCAGCACCAGTAGGCCATGCCTTTGCAACGGCCCCGATCTCCCAAGTCAAGGTCGACTATGGAGCTAGCACTAGGCAGATGTGAATATCTGCACGATCTGTTACTGTTCCGAAGCTATTTGGCATCAGGGCCCTTTGGCACCGCTCCCAGCTCCACCTTCACGCTCAACTTCAGCGCGGAGCCCTACCAAACGGGCAAAATCACCCAGCTTCACGCAGGAATCCAAGGGTGCGATTCTCGTTTTTTATTATAGGAGGCGTATAGCAGAAAAAACCATACTTTTCACGGATTCCTATTGCTCCCCTTCAGAATTGATTCTCACCAGCTCCCCATCTTGTTCTCCCATGAGAATCATTTTTTTTGGGGATTCAGGAAGTAAAGCTCAACCTAAGTGACCCTAAGGTAGGCTCAGGTATTGCTCTACCAAAGTGGCCTTAAGATAGGGGCTAAAGTTTAGTCCCTATCACATCTAATGTCTTGTGTCTGTTAGGAGGACTAAACATGAGATAAATTTAAAACTAATTGCATAAGCTAGCCGTGAAGAATTTATTAAGCTTAATCAAGTCATGATTAGCATATGTTACTGTAGCATCACATTCACTAATCATGAACTAATTAGAATTAATATATTCGTCTCTAGAATTAGTCATGACTTATGAATTCGTTGGCCTTGTTGAATCTAAGTCGGTGTGGCATATGCGATGAAGGCTGTGAGAACTTGCAAGGTAAACATGATGCAGATTACTGACCTTGTTGAATCTAAGTCTGTTATAGGAGATTGGTTCCTTGTTTTTCTTGTCTAGATTAATGGTCAGACATAATTGCTGCAAGCTGGCTGGCTGCCACTAAATTCCATATCCTTCATGACTACAAATTTTGTTTTGTTCATTTTACTGGCACTGCCTTGCAGGTCTTATAAAATTGAAGGCTCTAAATTTAGGGTTCAGCCACATTACAGATGCATGTTTAATTCATTTTAAAGGTAAGTTTTATCAATTCATTATCTTTATGTTGGTTCACCATGGGATTTATTATCTAAGAAACAACTATGTTGCATATTTCGTTGAAAAACATTTTGATTTAGTCTTCCGTAGAACCTAATCACTATGTCTAAGAAAAATAATCAGACCTTTTCCCAGTGGCTCATCTCCTTATACTTCCTCCAGCGCCCTGGCCCCTCCTCCTTCTCCCTCACCTCCCTTGCTCTCCATGGTGCTCCAGCAGGTGGGGTGGGGACTTGGGCCTCCCTGCTGGATCAGCCCATATCTTTTCCTAACAAATTGGTACTGTTTCTTTCATGATGCAAGCCTGGAATGGCGTCTTCAAGGAGGATATTGCACTCTTTGTCCTAAAATTATGTGCAGCGCTATAGCCTATAAGCACAACATTTACTGGAACCGTGGAAACCCACACTTCTTGTATTGATCCTTCTAGAAGTGCATCATAATTATGGTGTCCCTTAGTATTGATTCGTGCGTAATGAGACTGCTTTTTAGTTCTTTTCTGATGCCCTATGTTCCTTTCAGATTTGATCAGCTTGGAGTGCTTGAACTTGGACTCATGTAAGATTGGTGATGAGGGTCTATTTCACCTGAAAGGTGAGTGTTCAATGCATTGGTAAATTCTAGATTACAGTGGCAATTATCATTTTCTCCTTGTTTGCCTGGTGCTTTGTTAAGAAGAAGGTTAAGACAAAAACCACTGAATAAACTGTTGCCGTTTAACTCTCTTTTGTGCTTATTAACCATCTCTCTCTGCTGAATCCTAAATGTGTTCTCTTTTTCACTATTAGATACTATAATCTTTTTGTTTTGTTTTGTTTTGTTTGGCTGCCTCAAAGCATCTTTTAATCTATCTTTGCATCTTGATGTGCTATAGGCCTCATGCAGCTAAAAGTCCTGGAGCTTTCAGACACTGAAGTTGGGAGCAATGGACTTCGTCATCTCTCAGGTTTGTTTAAAATGCCTGCACAAATGCTAATATTATTGGCAATTGATTTGTTTTCTTGTTAATCCATACCGTTGGACCAGTTCAGATTGTGTAACCGCTTGTTAATTTAGTGTGTGTTTGGTTTGAGGAATGGATGGGTCTGTCATTTTTCCTCACTTTTTTGTTTGGTTTCTGGAATATAATGGGTTGATTCTCCACCATCTCATCCCTCAAACTAATAGTTTGTATAAGCATGAGTAATGGGTGATTCCACTAAAATTCATGGGATGAACTCATGATGCGCCACCTCATATATGGCTGCCAAACTAAACACCTCCCTGGCATTGTTGCTACAGCCTTCGATGAAATCAACATGTGCTCTCAATAGATGTTCCTTATTCAAACACTTATTGTCAATTCCCTATTTTAAATTGTTATTACACTAGGGTAGACCATAATACTAGGATGATTTTAAATTGTTACAAATATATCGTAGTTCACATTGTCTTAAAGAAAGTTCTTAATTTTTCTATTTCTGCCACTCTACGTAATTTGCAGAGCATCAATTTCTTTTTTACATTGGTTACTGACATTGGTTTGAAGAAGATCTCTGGCTTGAGCTCAATGAAGCCTCTTAATCTTGACAATCGCCAAATCACAGATACTGGTTTAGCATCTCTTGCAAGTATGCTTCTCATATCAGTTGGATATATTGTGACTGTTTTTGTTTAAACACAAGCATATTATCACTTATATACTGTAATGTTTGCGTCATTTCTCTGGTTAGCTTATTGTCACTTCTGGTGTTTTGTTTCACTTAAATGGTATCACTTATGACTGTTTTTGTTTAAACACAAGCATATTATCACTTAAAATTGTATTGTAGCAGGGTTTTCCAGTGTCAATAGGCAATATTTTGCACAGTAAGTCATATCATGACATTAATTTAGATCATTTGGTCAGTGCAGGTCTCACTGGATTGACACACCTTGACCTATTTGGAGCTCTCATAGTTGATTCTGGCATGAACTGCTTCAGATGTAAGTATGCATTACTCAAAAGACTATCCTATCCAAGAAGACTACCATGTTAGCTCTAAAAAAAATGCAGCAGCTTCTCTTGGTGCATACTACCTTGATGTAGGAGCATTGCCTTATTTATGTCAGTGGATTTCTTTCCATTTGTAAATAAGGAATCTCACTGCATTTTAAACATTGCACCGCTGTTTCAGTTTTCAAGAATTTCATTCAAGAATCTTCAGTCCCTGGAGGCAAAGTTATTAGGACCGGACCGGAGATTGAACCGGCAAGGCCATCAGTTCACTGGTCTAACCATTTAGAACCGGTTGAACCGCCGGTTCAATTGTTTTGGACCCAACAAATTGAACTGGCCAGTTACTTTGAACCAGTATATATATATATATATATATATATATATATTTGCTATAATTAATAATTGACAGATGATAAATAAACAACACAAATTTAATTGCACAAGTTTTTAGATTCAAAACAAAAGTGCATGATAACCGATAAGAAATGCAGCTCATCTGTTACTACTTTAGCCATGTAGTGGAAAACTTAGAAATCAATCCTAAATTAATCAAATCTGGAGAAAAGAGATGCCTAATAACTAATATACTCTAACACGAACACGAGCTTCATATATTTATGAATCTTCACATTGACAGATCATAGATGCCTAATTTAATCTTAACCTAGGCTCACCATTAGCCATGTCGCGAAGTTTAGGCATGGTCGTCTGGAACTGGAGAACAGCAGGGAAGCGCTTGGAGGCATGGAGCGGTGGAGCCTAGAGCAGAGTAGCAGACAGCAAGGCTGCAGCCGCACGCCGCTGCCGGTTGCGGACGACGCAAGCTCGACCCGCCGCGGCCGCCCGTGGCCAGCCGCGGCCACTGCGACCGCCCGTTGCCTGCCGCCAGCCGCACGCCGACCCGCCCGTAGCTGCTTGCTGATGCTCTTGCCGCCGCCTGCTAGACGCTGCACGGAGCAGAAGCTCCGCGCTGCCGCCCAGAACACGAAAAGGCAATTTTTCCCTCCCACTCGGCCACTCCTAGCGGCAAAACAACCCTAAAGAGGCATTTGGAGCTAATTTTCAATAATACCCCTAACTAGATAAGGTCGTCCAGAGTGCACAGAGAGGTAATTTTGAAAAAACTCAAAAACTCACCGGTTCGTATGGAAATTGATTGTTCACCGGTTCCGTAAAAAACTGGCCGGTTCAACCGGTTTTTAGCGGTTCGATTGCATAGACAGTCTTTTAAGTGAACCGGACCGGTCTAGGCTCTGGTTCGGTCTTTTAGCGATCGAACCGCCTGTCCGGTCTGGTCCTAGTAACTAGGCCTGGAGGTCTGCGGTGGGTTGATTACAGATGCCGGTGTGAAGAACATCAAGGACTTTGAAAGCCCTGACGTTACTCAACCCATCTCAAAATGGAAACCTCACGGACAAAACCCTAGAGCTGATCTCGGGACTCGGGTACAATTTCGTTGTTCTCTCCATGTGCATTTATCAGGACATTGTTCTCGTTTCAATAGTTGCATCTGTTGACAGGCCTGACCACGCTGGTGTCGTTGAAAGTGTCCAACTCCCGGGTGTCCAACTGCAGGACCTGCGCTCCGTATCCTGGAGTCCTGCAGGGTGACGGCGGCAAGCGAGATGCCGAGATCGATAAGCTCCCGCTGTTCGCTCTCCCCAACCTGATCAGTGTGCGGCCGGAGTGATACGACCAGAACTCCACAGCGACCTGTAACTGTAAAGCAAGTGGTGCCTGACTAGAGCAGGTCGCCTTGTTCAGAATATTACTAGTAGTTCCATACTAAAATATATAACACCGTAAGCACATTCATATGTGTACAACTACAGTCGCTCTTATACTAAAGTGCGCACATACAAATATACCAGAAGTTTACAGATCAGAAGACCAGTGAAGTCAACTATATGGACCAAAAATTACTGGAGCTAATCAAGAAGAAACTAAAAGCGTTCGTTCATGGGCATGGGCATATCTTGCACCATGTTAACCTACCCTGATCCTTTCTGTCTCTCTTTCCGTGTCTCTGTATTCTGATCATATGACGACCATCCTGTCCTGTACAGTTACCGACCTACAGTAGCCGCCACTAGCTATCTACCTGCCTTCCTCGTGATCCGTGAGGGTGATGCTGGTGATCCTGCAGGAGGACTCGCCGAACGAGTCGGACGACACGGCGAGGCTGGTGATCCGGACGTTGTAGTATGCCGGCTGGCGGGGCTCCGGCATGGTGACCCCCTCGCTCCCCAGCATGGCCACCACCTCCGACATGTTGGGCCGGTCGTCGGCGCTGTCCTGCACGCACAGCAGCGCCACCTGCACGCACCTCGTCACCTCGCTCACCGGCAGGTCGTCGCCCAGCGCCGGGTCCACCAGCTCGTGCCATTTCCCGTCCTGCCACAGCTGGTACGCCTGTATTGTCCATTCAAGTGCTCTGTCAGGCTAATCGCGCAACTCTGAATTTCACGCATTGCAGGTAATCTGGATAGCCGTACTTACATATCCTGTGAGATTGAAGAACTTGCCGTACTGGTAGAACCCGGCGGTCCTCTTCCCGCTTATGATCTCGAGGAGCAAGACCCCGAAGCTGAAAACGTCGGATTTGATGGAGAAGAGACCCTCGGAAGCGTATTCCGGAGCGATGTAGCCACTGAACGAGCAGGACGAACAAATTAATTAAAGACCATTCCTAAATTTGATCAGTGGCCAGTAGTGATTATTCAGCAGCCTGCTGCTGCTCCTGCAAATGGTTAGTAGAGAACTCACTGCGTGCCGACGACCCTGGTGGTGTTGGCCTCGGTGACGTTGGAGCAGAAGATCCTGGCCATGCCGAAGTCGGAGATCTTGGGGTTCATGTCGCGGTCCAGGAGGATGTTGCTGGCCTTGAGGTCCCGGTGGATGACCCGCAGCCGCGAGTGCTTGTGCAGGTAGAGCAAGCCCTGCGCGACGCCGTCGATGATCCGGAACCGCCGCTCCCAGGTCAGGGCCTTCCCTTTGTCGCCGTCGAAGATGAAGAAGTCGAGGCTCTTGTTGTGCATGTACTCGTACACGAGCATCTTCTCGTCGGCCTGCACGCAGCAGCCGACGAGGCGCACCAGGTTGGTGTGCTGCAGCTTGGCGATCAGCTGGATCTCCGTCTTGAACTCCATCAGACCCTGCACCGACACCGACGACAGCCGCTTGATGGCGATCTCCAGGCCGCCCGGCAGCTCACCCTGGATGATGATGCACAGACAATGACAATGTAAGTACGTGGCACAAAAGATGAGTATGCATGCCAATCGATTGCTGGATGGTCTGCATGATGAGATGAGACACAGGCAAACAGGGGATTTCTGACAGTATAGTACTATATAGTACTCCCAGTACCTTGTAGACGGGTCCGAAGCCGCCCTGGCCGAGCTTGTGGTCGTCGGAGAAGTTGTCGGTGGCGTCGGCGATCTGGTCGAAGTCGAAGATGGAGAACTCGGAGTCGCTCTCCTCGACCCGCCAGAGCTTGAGCACCTGCTCCATCTCCATGGAGATGGTGGGCACACTCACCCTCCCTGACATATTGATCACTGACACATTAAGCCACGCACGCGTGCCGTTAGTGACGACAGTACTTTGGAGTACTGATATTACGCTAGCTAATAGCAACTCAAGAGTACTGTAATAATAAGCACAAGTAACTTAACTTCCTCTCCTCCTCCGCTTTCTGATCCAGAGGAAGCACGCCAGGAAGCAGGCCAGGACCACGGACACGGGGACGACGACGGCGACGATCCATAGCGTCGTGCTGCTACCTGACGACGATGAACACATGCATGGCGCGGGGCGTTAATTAGCGCAGTAAGCAGGCATGCAGGCATCAATATACAGTGGCAAGTGACAACAACTACTCAAGACCGCAAATCCGCGATGTACTATAGTCTGCAGTGCAGTGAGAAGGGACAAGAAGAATGATATGGATGAAGCTAGCCATCGGTTTTTGTGGGGTCGCCGGCCGGCAGCGACGGATCCGGCCAGGTGAGTGATGATGCATGGGTTGCCATCGTATGAGGTTTGAGGGGTGTGTCAAATTCGATGGCACGATGCATGGAATAGAACGTCGTCAATCCTCAAGCCTGCTGTCTGGACTCTGGAGGTCAGGCAGGCCCCTGTGCATTTCGCTACCGGCCATAGCCACCAAGGATGACCCGAGACCGGAAGGGGACCGAGGCCCGGAGCGTCAAATAAACACCGGTGCTCGCCGTGGTCTCTCCGGTCCGGCGGCTAAAGAAGATCGCCGTGGGTGGGGACGAAGCCATCGATAGATGTCACCTCACCATCGTCTCATCCGCCGTCGACGCAAAGTAGGTCAAAGGAGGTTTGGATACCCAGCCTAAACTTTAGCCCCGTCACATCGTCACATCGCATGTTTGATACTAATTATAAGTATTAAACACAGGCTAATTACAAAACTAATTCGACATATGGAGGCTAATTCGCTAGACGAATCTATTAAACCTAATCAGTCTAGATTTGATAATATGTGCTACAGTACACGTGCTAACTATAGATTAATTAGGCTTAATAGATTCATCTTGCGAATTAACCCAAGGCTTCTGCAATTAGTTTTATAATTAGCTTATTCTTCCTAATTAACGTGCAAATATTCGATGTGATGAAGGAACGCTGAGGGCAAAGCGAAACATAGTAGTACTCGTATTCTGTTCTGTTTCCCCCTTTTTTGGCTAAAAAACTTCAAATTTTTTAAGACACTGAACATGTGCTATATAACGACTAATCTTATATTTTTCATTGTTTATATTGCATATTCTTCTATTTAATAGATATGTAGTCATAAATCATACGACTATTTGTTTAGATCCAAATTTTTCCGTCCATGCTGTCGCTAATCTTAAATCAACCGTGTCCCGTGTGAATGAATGAAGAGAATAAAAACTGTCCAAAAATTAAAAAGTACTAGGAGGCAAAGCGAAACATAGTAGTACTCGTATTCTGTTCTGTTTCCCCACCTTTTTTTTCCTATAACCAAAGGAGATGAACCGAAGTACGACTACGGGCTACGGTCGGCAGCGGCAGCCTGCAGCTGTCTCGGGAAATGCGCTCGCAGAGCTGGCGACTCGTGACGCACGTGCCGAGTGTCGCCTATTATAGCCAATCCACCAGTCAAACACAAAAGTCACCGTCACATGGTCGGTCCAGATGGGGACGGATGAGATCCATGTGCCTCAGCTTTTGTTTTCATCGATCTCCGATCCATTCCCCGAAACCGAAACCAATGCAGTTTTTCTACCACTATCTTTGTTATCCCAGTACTATACGTACGTACGTTTGGTTGATTCCTTCACATGATGAGCGTGCCACTGCCAGCATATAGTCCCACAGCGATCGGAGGGCCCTACCTAACCCAGGCCTGGTTTAGATGGGTGTAAGAGCGATCGGAGGGCCCTAATTATCCCAATCGCTGTCATCGATTTTCTCGTAATTTACAAACGTTGGTTAATTTATTTTTATCTAATTTATAAAAACTCCTAATTAATTATTTTTTTTATCTACATTTAATACTCTACTAAAATTTGATGTGATGAAAAGAGAGTGAAAAAACTTAAACAAACAAGGACATCGTTTTGTATCGCCGAAAAGGCCAAGTAATAAAGGAGTTTGGATGGATCACGGCTGATCGATTTGGTCGCCGATTCGAAACGCAAAAACACCAACAAAAGACCTCGCGCTCGGCAGTCGCCACACCAAGCCGGACCGATCGATAAAAAGTCACGAATCATATCATTCGCTGCCCGAGCATTTTCCTTAGCTAGCAGGCTGACGTGCTCTTTCGGTTCTACAGGGGCCCAACGTCTCAAGCGGGGCCTACTCCAAGATAAGCACCTAGTACATGTTGATGCGACACACATATATTTTAACTCCAACACGTCACACATGGGGAAGAAATGTTGTGGAGTGTGCATTTTTCATTCAGATGCACATATGTGTAAGCTACAGCCCACAGCTACAAAAGTCGTAGCATTCGTAAGCAAAATTTGTATATTTTTCCTTGTTGGATCCTGGGTTTTGACTAACATTGTAAACATTGGATGTCTGACCTATTGTAGCTAGACCATTGCATTGAAAAACTAGACTTGTTTTGTTGCCACCTCTCTAATTACTATATCTCACAGCTTGCTTGGAAGTTTCATTAACTAATCATCTATCTCATAACTTCTAGCTTTAAAAAACCACTGGAGCATTGTATATCGATTACCTTCTGAATGTGTGTTCAACTGAAATTTTCATCCGGTGACTTGTGAAAATAACTATACATATGTTAAAGCTTGTAGACATTTTATAAATAATTGGATGTATCATATCCACATTTGAGGTAGCTTATTCAGAACCAAAACAAGCAAAAATATAATTGGGACATGATTTGGTTTAGGAACAAAAAAAAAAACTGGTACTTTTACATAGTCCCATTCCCATGTGCGGAATAATTAGTAAACCCCAGGGATAAATTGGTAGTTTAAAACATTCCAATCGCATATGTAGCAAGTTTCAAAATAAGTCTTCAACATCGTCTAATAAAATTACGGCAAAACTCTTACCGCCTTTCTAAAAAAATAAGTCTCCAAATATAGAAAATGTATATACTTCATTTGTCCAAAAATTCCTTGGTGTTCTAGGATTTTTAGGATAGATTGTGCTCAACCGAAATTACCCACCCCTCATTAAAAGGAATGCGTAAAGGCATGCAGACCACAATCTCAAACTGAAATGAGAGCTCAATCTATTGTCCAAGAACTAAAACACCAAGTTTTCTGACATAGTTTTTGAATCCTAGAACATCAAATTTTCTGGAATGGTTGAGTAGAAAATAATAAAATATGGGATGCAAATAAACCATGGAGTGCCAGGGGAAAGGCTCAAGTTATTCAATAAAATCAGCTACTACATCTTGTTAACAAGAAAGGGTATGCAAAGGTGGCATGCATTTTAACAATCAAACAGTTGGGACCTTGTAAAATTAGTTATCATCACATCGTCGTCCCTACGGGGACTCCCAAGACTAAGCTATTTAGGGGAAATTAAAACACACTAATTCTACTGATTAAGGTGTGTGTGAGAGAGAGAGAGAGAGAGTGAGTGAGTGAGAACTAATGAATGAATTGCTCTGTGAACTCTGCATCGAATTTGTAAAACGGGATTCTCGTTTTCTACAAAATCAAAGGAGAAAAACTTACTATGAACTGGGACTAACCTTTGGTCGAACCCAGCAGCGGCGTGAGCGTCAGGATATCTTGGGTCTGCGCGAAGAAGACATCCTTCTCGTACCTGATGTGGCAGCGCACGCCGAGAATCCTCCCACCCACTTTCCCGGCGAACAAACTGGCCATCTGGTCTCTGAGGCCGGTCAGACACTCCCGGCACTGCCCTGTCGTCAGATCCTGCGTGCACTGCACGAGCGCGTACACGTTCATGTTCTCCGGCGGGAACCCGGCCTGGCCCGTGGCGTAGCGGGCGCTCCTGTTGCTGGCGGCGTCGGACACCGCGTCCACGAGCCGCGTGACCAGGGCGTCGAACGCGGCGGTGTTCCCGGCGGACACCTTGTTCATGTTCGAGGCGGCGCTCTCCGGCATGTTGGAGGCGCCCGCTCCGGCTCCGGCGAGGAAGTCCTGGTCGGAGAACCGGAGCTGGCACTGGTCGTAGTACATGGTCGCGTCCACGCTGCTGGGGCACCTGCTGGCCGCCTGCACGAACCCGTCGGCGAGGCAGTCCACGCACTGCTGGCCGAGGTAGTCGCCGCGGCAGAGCACGATCCCGTACGCCGCGCCAGGGCCCGCGGCGCCGAACCTCCCCGCCGAGAAGCCCGACGCCGAGGCGTTCCTCGGGAGCTCGGTCACGAGCTTCTGGAGGTTGGCCGCGAACGTGCTGTTGGGCTGGTACGTCCGCTGGACGCTCGAGCTGGTGGGGTTGCAGAAGAACGACAAGACGGTATTCCCCACTGGAACGGCCGCGCCGCCATCGCCCGACGCCGTCGCCGGAGAAGAGGCCACGGCGAGGAGGAGGAGGAGGAGCAAGAGGACACGCATGGTAGCTAGCTAGGTGTGGAGAGAGGATCGGACACACTGGGGGATCGCGCTGGTGTCGTGTGAGAGTGGCACAGAAGCTAGCTGTACTTGTCTATACTAATAGGCATCGGCCGGGCCTGGGCAGGTAGTTTATTAAGTGCAAAAGCTAGACTTAATTCTAGTACTTAACTCCCTCCGTCTGAGAGTAACAGCAATTGAAAGTGATATTTGATTGATTAAGAATATATTTATAATAAACTTATTTTAAGATATAAATGCTAATACTATTTTTCATATGCTTAGTTAAATTTAAAAAAATGACTCTCAAGAAACAAGATGCATGCATAATTATTTTGGAACAGATGGAGTATAATAAGATATACTAATACCCAAACCCAATGAAATACGTTCTCGGAGTTTTTCATTTGAGCCGCTGTGAGTCAGTGACAGTGCAAGTATATTTATTAGTTTATAAGCTGGAGAGGGTTGACTTCGATCAAGGAACGGCGCCAACTACAAATCAGTGACAGAGATTGGAGGCCAGGAAATATGAGATAATTTCGTGTATCATTCTCGACTGGACATGTTGCTTATTATTAGCTGTGCTAGCTGATGGCTTTGCTCCCCAAAGCACGTAGTTTTCAGTTCTACAATGGATGATGCTCTGGCTCTGACACACGAGTGAGTCTCTGACGTGTCAATGGTTTCTTTAAGGATTTGGTGGGCCTGAACGTAGCTTATTAGATCTGGTATCAGCAAGACAGACGGTTTGTTGTTTGGACAGGCTACTGCTGGCCAATTTTGTAATGCGTTTGCAGTTTAGCTGCATGCACTTGGCCTTGTTTAGCATCGTCTGTTTACCAGATAAGGAGTAGAGAATCAGACTGTCATGTGTATGTCTCACTGACGACTCCACTGGTGCTTGGGGGAATCGATGTACTCATGCATACTATGCAGTAGACCATCGTCAGGCATTATTATTATCTCATCTCCACCGGTGGCGTACATCCCCGGGTGACAAATTATATAGATCTGCATTCTGTGCAATAGTCCCACTGAAGAGTCTCTCATCCACCTATTCCTTGAATGCCCATTTGCCACGCAATGCGGGGCGTGGATCAGTGTTCAAGTAGATCAAAGTGTTGACCCTTTTCAGAATTTACAAAACTTCAAGGATCAACTCCAAGTTCCTTTTTTCATGGAGATAATCATCTTGATGTGTTGGACAATCTGGAAGATAAGAAATGATATGATTTTTCGCCAAGAGAATCCAAGTTTTCAGTCGGCTAAAGAGTGTTTCAAGACAGAGCGAAAGTATCTCCCAAGGTTTAATCAATTAATGGATAACAAGTTTAGCTTAGCCAGGATGCTTTCAGTGTTAGCTTTTATCTTTTTCTCCTACTTTTTTGTTTCCTGAATTCCTTGACCTCAGCTGCCAGCTGCTTGTAACTGTTTTTCGGTACTCTTTTTAATTTAATAAAACTCTGTAAGGGTGCAAACCCCTCCAGTTTCATCAAAAAAAAAACAAATTATATAGATCTTGAGATTTGGAAGCTATCTTGCAGCCTCCAACGTGCGGGTGCTGGCCCTGTGCAAGACCACCTCCATTTTGCATTTTGGTTTATAGTAACGTGCGTAGTAAATTGATGAATTAGAAAAAACAATTTCTTTACATGTTTGTACCTATGTATTTTGTTTATTTATTTTGGACTTCGTTATTCCATTACCTCATTATTATTAATAGAATCTTATAGCCTGTTTAATCAATTTTTTTTAAAAAAAGAATAGGCTTACTTCTTAGATTGTTGTCGTTTTCTTTTACATCTTGCGAGCTTTTTGAAGATGGCAATGATAGGGTTAGAGCTTAGGTGGGTGGATTATTGGTTACTCGCGTCTGGCTTAGAGGGAGGAGGGCACAAATTGAGATGGTGGCGGCGGCGAGACCATTGGCCATATGTAGGCTTTGTTGGCATGGATACTGGACAACATTGTACTCACATATTCATATTGGGTTGGATATCTGTGTGTAATAAAATCATAGAAATATATAGAATTAGTCTAATCAATTTAGACCATAGATGTAGAATTGCAAGATAGAATAGAAATTCTAAGAACCATGATAGTAGCTAGGCAAGAACTAGCACCTTGTTTGGCTAGACCACCAGATGATAGGGGTGTTGTTATTATCTATTCCTAGCAAAAAAAAAACCATTTTAGATGATTACATGGCCAATTTTGTTTTGAAATATTTATAAATTGTTCATACACACCCTTCATCTAGTGTTAAATTTCCTACCAACCAAGATTTATGTTTTTTTTTCTCAAATACGCACAAGCCATGTGTATCATTGTATTAAGGTAGAAAGGAGTTGAGTTACATGACTCGCGATTCTAAACATGCGCACTAGACTGCTTAAAGATACAACTCTGAAGGTCAAGCAGCCTAGCTAAGATACAGTCAGTCTATGATGGTGTTACTACAAACGCCCTTTGTTGAGACAGCTAGGCTACTAGGAAGCTGCGGTGTGCGCGCTAGGATCTCGGTGGACAAGATCGGCTTGGTGTGCGCCTGAGGCAGCTCCTCTCGTGTTAGTTTGGCAGCTTGCAGCGACCTTCGGCGGGTAGCCCTATTTTGTAGTGGCTACTCCGGTGTGGGACAACTGTCTTTAGAGATGGCGCAAGCGGATCTGATTGTGGAAGGGCTACATGGCTTGCAGCGGCTTGCAGCGGCTAGCCTTAGCAATGGGCTACTCGGTGCGGGACATCGTCGGCAACGACGGCGCAAGCGGTGACAAGGGTGTTTTCGTATTGACAACTTTGTCTTTCGGGGGGTGGCGGTGCAGTGTAGTGACCAGTTCGTGGTGGTTTGGTGGCGGTGAAGGTGTGTTTTTTGTTGAGTCGCGGCTCGTGTCGATGTCCCATTCCGATTGGCTAGAGTTGTTTTTTCTTCTTCTTTGATTTTGTAGTTTTGGTGCGTGTTGATGTTCCCCAATCCAACCGACCGGAGTTGTATCTGTTTACTTTTGCCTAGTCTGGGCTTAATCTGCTTTTTAATATAATCGGCAGCTCTCTGCATGATTCATTTTTTTTAAAAATGATGGTATTACTCGACAAGGACAGAACAAGATTTATGATTATTCGATCATTGTACTATTTGAGCTCTGGTTTGCGTGTTTATTTCTTGACAATGCAAGGACTACTTGCTTCCCGTCTCTTTCGATTGAAAGAAACAGTGTATATTTATCTCTGAAGTTTGACAAATTCTCCTCGTGTAAAGATAAAAACTTGGAAAAATGGTTGTCATGTGGATTCCATTCTCTACAGTTATATACTCCTTCTTGATTGCCAATGCCACCGGTCGGTGTGACCGACCACGACGAAAGAAAGCAGCAGGATTAGTTGGCTGCTGCCTGATCTTGCTTCAAGTTCAAGCTCATCATCTTAAACAGTTTTACAATATTTTTCATTGATCATGTGCTTCACTTTTTATCCATTTCCTTCTTTGACATCTTCAACATCTTAGTACATAACTGCTACATAAGGCTAGACGGTCTTAGCTAGTTTCCACGCATCGTATTCTGTGCTCCTATATAGAAAAATTAACCAAACGTTAGTTAACTCTTGAGAAATACTCCTACTTTAGCGCCGAAGTAGCCTATTTCACATGGGGAGCCAATAATTTTGTTTGAGCTCGAACTGCATGGGGCATCAAAAAACAATTTACAATGACTCTACTTACCCCATAAACTAAAGCTCTGTCACATAGACGTTTCTCACAAATAAACTCTCTTACTTCTTACTTCTAGTGCTACCTAACCAGGTTTTAGCTTAGCTTTGGAACTTTATTCATGGCAGCTGAAAAAAAAGTTGGTAGCAAAGATTTCATCGAAGTTAGTGGGAAAAAAGCTAGGGTTGAAAAGAGAAAAGGAGACATTGTTGAATTTCATGCTTATTATTAGAGCTTAGTTTATATAACTATTATAGAGTTGCGAAACGAGAAGCTAGGGAAAAAATGCTTCATCAATTTTTAGATTTTAATTATAACCGGTTTTCATTAAGAAGACAGTGAATATCAAGTTTAACTCCATTTGTTGGCTATAAAACTGCAAATCCTATATAATAATGCCATGTAACGACATGTCAAATTGGCTACTGCCTATAAACTAGCTTGTATCTCAAAAAATGGTTTATTTAAAAATGTAGGTTAACTAATTAATTCTAATGATATAATACTAAAATAATGTTTTGACTATTTATTATACACGTCACGTATCAACTTTTAGATTTCACTCATCATGTATGCTCTATATGTAAGTTGTTCTTTATTCATATATTCTCTCTCTCGTCAAGAGGGAGATAGAAGAGTTACGTCTCGCATACATTGGGCATGCCTTTCTTCCTTCATATAGCATCTAATACTAGCATAGAACTAGCCATTGGAGGTGCCCTAAGCACACAAGCATGCATGGGTTTATTAAGTATTATTCACTTTTACAAGTGGAACCCACGATGAAGTTTATAGAAGTTATGTCTCCCATACATTGTGACATACCTCTCTCCCCTTCATATGGCATCTAATACTAACATAGAACTAGTCATTGACTCATTGGAGGTGCCTTAAGCACACAAGCATGTGTTTACTAACTATTATTATTCACTAACTATTATTCACTTTTACAAGTGGATTCCACATAGAGGAAGTTTGGTTTGCACCCTCATAAGCAAAGCGAGGCTGCCAGATAGCAATTCTAGCATGAGGCATCCAAAATTGGATGTCCAGGGCGACACTAACGCTAGGAAGGTTTGCCTAGGGGCAAATTGAAAGTCCCATAAACAAGGGGATATAGTCTTTATGTTGTAACTTGTAACCTCAATTGATTATGAGAGAAATGACCCCCCCCCCAAAAAAAAAGAAAAAAAAGAAAAATGCAGACTTTCTTGAGCCAATTTTGGTACTATAAGTGTGTCTTTAGTCCTAATAAATATTATCGCTACTTTACATGTTGTAAGTACAAGATGGTCCAATAAACTGATCTCTTTTTTCTGTCCATTGTCTCATTTGCATGGATTTTGCTAATACAACAACTTTAGTCAAGTGACCAGCATAATCTCACTGGATTAAGATGGTCTGTTTGGTTCATGACCAGAATGTGCCATGCCCCAAGTTAGTCACGCCACAGTTTTTCTAACAACTGTTTGGTTCGCTGCCACAGTTACGGCTGCCACACTTTCTTAGCACACTGTCCCACATGTTATAGACTCATATTCTTGCTAAACTTTACCACAAGTGTGACTTCAATTTTTCTTCGCCGAACTTTCTCTGGCGGTCATAGTTTGCCAAAGGTTTGACGTGACAAACTAAGGCACCAACCAAACATGCCCTTAGGATTAGGATAGAGCTATTAGTATTAAACAAAACGTGCGGGTTCAGTAGAACATAAACAAAGAACACATCAGAAGGTGGTTAGAATATGTTTATCCCGGCCGGAAGATAATCTCAGTACACACTTTATAGATGTTTGATGATTGAGTGGCCTCGTGTGTAGCGAAAATTACGAACGAACTAGGAGTACTTGTTATAACACTAGTATAACCGATTGCCTCATTGCCATCATGTCGAAAAAGACTTCCCAGCTGCGGCATATATGCATGAAGATCTGATCTGTCACGTAGGCAGACACAGATAGATATGCATGAGAGGTAGTCAGGCAGAGCGCGTGGCAGCATTCTATATATGCTAAAAACTATGAGTTCATATGGAAAGTTTGACTTTGGGTTCGAAGCAGCTCAAGCATCTGCTGCTCTGCATTGCATAGTATAATCTTAGCTCACTGTAGAAAACTGCTGCATGAGCGAGTTTGTCGTGACTTTCAGTGCTTGGACTTAATTCGTACCATATCAGCCATGCAGCATACTCCTTCGTTACAAAATAAATAAATTTTTGTTATTCAAGTTTAATATTAAAAGGACAAACGGTAGGATGGACCGTCTCTCTCGCGACAGGGGCGACCCGGGCGACACGAGCGACCCGAACCACTGTGACGAGGGTGGCGCGGCGAGCACGCCAGGCGGGCAGGGAGGGGCCACGCCACGAGCCCAAGCAACAGGAGCGTGCGCACGGGTAGGGCCTGAGTCAGCTACGCTTGGCACAGATGCGGTCCAGAGATGTGGAAAGGTGGGACACATTCAGCCTGTTCGCTTGCTCGTAAACGATCGTAAATTTCCAGCCGGGAACAGTGTTTTTCTCTCACATCAAACCAGCCAGCAATAAATAATCCACGATACGATACGGCCTCCCGAACATGCTCATTGCTAATGTCTGTCCTAGCCCTGTGGTGTGCTCTAGATGCCATATGGAAGGACATGTTGCAAGAATTTGTTTGACTAAGATGCTCTAGGAGTTTATCTCCCCTTTCTGTGGCCTATCTGCTTATGGTCAGGGCTTCCATGTTATTGAAAGCACCAGTACTAAGGAAGGGATAAAAGACATGTCTACTACTTATGGCAGAACCGCCTAATCTAATGCCTCTCAAGAGTACTTGTCTTCTATTAGACACTAAGCACTTGAAGGAGAACACTAAATTACGCGGTCCCGTCGGGCACACCCCAGGGAAGAACCCAAAAATCCACATTTTTATATCAGAATCACAAATGAGAGAATAAAGCTTACATCATTCTTAACCATTTCTTACATCACTTTTAATACACCATCAAAGTATAATATTTATTATTATAACAGCGGAATATAATCATATTATCAGAGTTATGAATGATTTAATGTAACAACGGAATATAAACATGTGATCAGATTTACAGCGGAAATAATTATCTATCCATGGTATGATAAAGCATTAATATGTAAACTATGATAACGGATTATAAACATTCATTTATAAAAATATTTAGTGAGAGTTATAAATAAAAACTATGATTGTAGCGTAAAAGAAGTCATCTCTGAGCCCACCAGGAGTAATCCACACACAAGGGTCAGCTCTAGCATCCACCTATCACCTGCAACGGGGAAATAAAACCCTGAGTACTCAATTGTACTCAGCAAGATTTATCCGACAGGAGGAAAGAAAAGACTCCAATGATATGCAAGACTATCTGGTTTGATGGGTTAATTGCATTTGCAGGAAGCATTACTAGATGTGCGTCCTTATATTTGATTTTTATTAGCAGTCCATTAGTTTATTAACTAACCATTCTATATAAGCACCATTGCTATTTTCAAGCAGGTGGTAAACAATCAGAGTTCCTTTTTCTATCTTTCATTTTCCAGTTTTTACTACGGTGCTAGACTCAAAACAAGCCGTACCGGATCGCCCGACGATTTACGAATCAATGCCCCCAGCTGGGTACCCCGAAAACACACGCCCCGCTTATACCCCGGGCACAAGCAGGACCAACCCACTACCCTCCTGTCACGGGGTCCAGGTCCCCGTCCAAACTGGGACTCCAAGCCCCCGCCCCTGAGTCCCGGACTCAGTGCGGTGCAAGGACCTCCTAACCAAAAAACCACCATGACAGTCGGTCCAAAAAGAGCCAGAACCCATGACAAGAAAGTAACAAGTCTTTCAAGCACCCATACATAAGTATGTGCTTAGGATAATAAATCTGTGACTTGCCTGGAGACTTATGCAACGGTCGGTCCTTAACCGACACAGACAGGGAAAGCAGTGTAACCAAGCTATGCCCCATGGCCGTAGGACACAACTTCTTACACCCACCAATACCTAAATCATATCCCTGCCCGGTCACTATTTTCCTTTCCACCATTTATATTTTCTAAGTGATAATAATATAGTAATATATTATCTATTTCTCGCGAGTGACAGGCAATCACTCGACTTCTATCGGGGTCCTGTAGTATAACAATCTACACGATCCTGTTATACTAGTAAGACTCATAGGATAAAGATATGTATATGCAAGTGGGCTTCAATCAACTCCTTAAAACTTAATGCATAAATATAATTTAAACTACAGAAAAGTATGGGTTATGCACCGGAGCTTGCCTAGGTAAAATATAACCAAAAGTTAGTATTTGCATCTTCAGATCATCCACCATCATCTAAATAGAAAGCCCATTGCATCATCTCCCGGAGAGAACATCATTACATCATCTTCAGATTCTCACTCATCCTTCACTTGATCCGTTGATCTATCATCGTACCTATATGATATGCAATGTGATGCAATGCAAAGACGTAATTAATCAACTGCAATCGTGACTCGTAAAAATACGATCTACGCCTCTCAAGTTAACGAGCTAATTCTAATGACGACCGTACTTAGGCTACATATCAATGTTGCCAAATAAAGCATTATTTCCCAACAATTATTTTAGTTATATAAACCGAAGTTGTTTCTTTATTTTATTCTATCGATTTAACCATTATTCGAAATAGGGCATCATTATCTATCTAGCAAACCAATTATTCTGGAGCTACAATAATTACAATGAGTATCTAATATTGCTAGGAACCTACTGTAGAAATTTCAGATCCAACACTATTACCAATTTACCATAACAATTCTTACAAGTTTACATTTTCATAATATTAAGCATTCTAAATCAATTAGAGCAACCCTAGAAACATCTTAAAACTAGGTGAACAAATTATACTAACAAGTAGATCATGATTTTAAAAACATAATAAAATTAGTTTCACAATTTTTGAACAACTACACAAATTTATATTGATTTTACAAATTTGCCTTATAAGCTAAATTAGAAATTGCTGTAGAAAAAATAAAGGGCCAGTGACCACCTACTCGGCCCAGCGACCCAAGGCAGGGGTCCGCACAAATGCGGCCCAGGCACGGTGGCCGTCCCCAAAGCCCCAGCTGCTCGCTCGGCCTGGCCTTTCGCTTAGCGCCGAGTGGCCTAATCATGAGGCGCGGCAAGCCGGCGATCGAAAGCAGGCCGGCAGTCCATCGCTACGACGAAGCGCGCCAGAGGCTCAAAGCGGGCGCCAGCAATATCGGCGACCGGCGCCGCCCAACGCTTGGGCGCAAGCGATCCAAAAACCCATCCCACGCGCGGCCTGCCCCAAACCGGCCTAGCGATTCATGCAAAAAGGACCTTGCGTTTTCTCAAAATTAACCCATAGTCCAACATGTACTATTCGTATGAGTCACGTATTTGCAATAAGAACCCGGTATTAGTTTTGATTCACTGTTCTCACCTTTTCCTCTCCTCAAAACAGAGCACCGGCAGTGGAGGCCATCCGCCGGCCAAGGGAGCGGCTCGCCGGCGACGGCGTTGTCGCGGGTCGGCGCGTGGGGCAGCGAGGGTACCTGCCGCACCCGAGGGTGTTGGCGCATGGCGAGGACAGCCAAAGCGGTCAGTGCCGTGGCCAGCGGCGGCGGCCGATCGGGGCGCACGGAGGCAGAGCGGACAACAATGGGGGGGACGCAGCGACGACGCTTTCGAAGCGACGTCGCGGGCCTGGCGAGGTGGTGGTGCGGAGCATGCGGGGCTTGGGCGCACTATGGGGCTGCGGTCCGAAGCGGCCGTGGGGCTCGTGCGCGCTCACGCGGGGAGGACCGGCAAGGGGCGGGCGAGGGGCGCAGCGACGGCGGTCTCGGCGCGCAGCGGCGCTGGACGGACATACCCCTCGGCATCGGGCGGACCAGGCGCGCACCCGGCTGGGGCGGTGCCGTGGAGGCGGAGTCCCACGGCGGCAGCAGCAATAGGGCGGGTCAGCGAGACGATGGTGGGGGCAGCCTTGGCAGGTGCTGCGGGGTAGAGGGGATTCAAGTGCACCCGCGAGGGAAGAATGATGATGGCGGCACAGCCAAGGCAGGAGCTCACGTGAGGTGGTCCCAGAATACCGGCGCGGCTACGGGGCACAGTGGCCGACAAGGCAAGCTGGGAGGGAGGGCAGCCCAAGCGCACAAGAGGAAAGGCGAGGCGCCGCACGCGGCTCGGGCGTGGATGAGCAGCGCGCTCTCACGGGGCGCCTTGGCGGCGGGGCGCCGGCGCGAGGCAAGTAGAGGAGGGGCGGCGCCGTGGAGCAGCAGGGACGGCGCGGCAGTGGCAGCTCGGCCTTCGGCTTAAGATGCACGAGGGCAGCAGACAGGCGCACAAGGCCAACAAGCAAGTGCGACCATGATCGGAAGGACGAGAGCGGGACCGACGAGGAAACAAGCGCACGTGGGCGGCCGGCAAAGGCGCATGTAGGGCAGTGGCCAAGTGCCAGCACAGACACGCGCTTAGCCAGGAGCAGGATAGCAGTGCATGGACGAGATGATGCGAGCAGCTAGGTAGAGACAAGCAAGGCAGAGAGCAGGAGCATGACAAGAGGCACAGGGTGAAGCGACAGAACTGGCAATGAGGGAGGGAAAACAAGCAAAGCAGTACATGGCAGCAGCAGCCCGGCCAACTCATCCATCAACGCGTGCGTCATACCGGCGAGGTAGGTGGGGCGAGTGGCCCGCGGCACTCTCGTTATTATTTCAGCTCTCAAATATTCATTTACCAAGCCGACTATTTATATTTTCAACACGGCTAAAGCACTAAAGTTTGTTACTCGATATTTTAAATGCAACCAAAATAATGCTCTGAATTTTACTAAAGTACTATATGCCAGTCATATCGTATTTTTGTTTATAAAAAAATGTTTTTCATGCTTAATCAATTAAACAAGTCGTTCGCCGTCTACTTGCTAGAATCGTTATCGGACATTCCTAAATATTTCTACGCACTGCGTAATTTAATTTTGAGCGTTTATTTGAGTCCACGAAACTAAGTCACACATGATTCGCTTATCGCCTCAAGTATGTTTTAAATCAAAAACCCGAGAAACTCGTTTCGAAAATTTTTCTTAGGCCTAAATCGCGGTGCTAAGCAAGCTTGTAACACCAGAGGTGTTACACTACTGCTCTTGTGATTGTCACTTCTGGTCAAGCTGCTGCTAGACAAATTGAAAACGAATTCAAAATCAAGGCTGGGCCAAATTCTACTTGGAGATGGTATGCTAAAAGAGTGGGAGAGGGCAAGTATTAGATGAGATTACCAAATGCTCAGAATATTGAAGACTTAGCTCACTTTACTGAGATGAGAATGAGGTCTGTGCCAAAGGTGGTCATAAAGGTTGAGAAATGGAACCCCACCACTAGGTCCAAAGGGCCCCTGGATGTGGCTTGGTTCAGGATCTCCAACATACCTTTTGAGAAATGATCCTACTCTAATGTGTGCATCGTTGCCTCAAAGGTGGGTCTTCCCTTGGAAGTTGACAGAGATAGCCTGAACAAAAATGATTATGTCAGGGTCAAAATTGGATCTAGGGACATCACTAAGGTACCTGCTTCTGTTGATGGGGTGCTGGACTTCCATTTCTATGACTATTTTTTCAGAGAGAAGTGCCACAAGATGGATATACTGATCCTTCTGGTGCAAAGTGGATAAGTAATGAAAGAGATCAACCAAAGGATGATGTACCATGTCCTAAGAAGCAGAAGATGGATCAGAGTAAGCAAACTGGACAGCCCTCTGAATCTGGTCCCAGCAACAACTATAATGCTAGCAAAGTGAAACATGTCACTAATGATTGCTCTGGAAAAGAAAATCAGCAACAAGCTTGTTCTGAGGAAGACAGTGAAGATGAGAGTCTGCTTATGGGAGATCTTGTTGCTCCTGGCTCTGAGCAACTGAGTGTCGGTGTTTCAAGTCACCAACTAGTAAATTTTTAGATTGTGCGTCTGGCCCGGATGGTGTGCTCGAAGGACACAAGGGTTTATACTGGTTCGGGCAGAATGTCCCTACGTCCCGTTTGCTGCTACTCGTGTTATCGGCACTAGTTTGTAGTAGGGGTTACAAACGGACGAGAGAGGGAGAAGTTCCGAAGTCTCTGGTGAGAAGAACGAATGGAGTTGAGTCTTGCTGAGCTCGTTCAGCTATGTGTTCGTCGTGTGTTCGCTGTGTGTTTGCTATGTGTTCGCTATCAGTCTGTTCGTTGGCCCCTTCTTGTGGGGCGTCCTGCTTCCCCTTTTATAGGTGAAGGGGAAGGCGCCGGTTATAGAGAGAAAGAAGGAGAAAAGCCAGGGAGAAGAAGACCTCTAGGACCGCCGGGTCATTCTTCTCCTTTACGCGGGTCCCACCGACGTTGTAGATGGTGACGGGGATGGCTCCACGCGGGCTCCTGTTCACCACTGGTGCCATGCCCCGGCGTCATCAGTTGGTCGCGGCGTCCCATCCTGTCCCGGCGGACGACGCGGCGAACCATCATGCCAGTTGTGGGGGTATTAACCCCTATACCCTTACGGCTAAGTTTGGGCCGACCCGGACCAGGGAGTCCGGCCCACCAGAAGTCGACGCACGGCCCAGCCGATCTGCTCGGAGTCCCGCGCAAGGAATCAAGGCAAACTTGGAGATCAAGCAAGATCCTGGTCAGTTAGAATAGGAATCCTTATCTGGCCACCTATGGCAATTGTAACCGGTTGGGATTAGTTTCTAGATTTGTAACCCTGCCCCCCAGACTATATAAGGCGGGCAGGGGACCCCTCTCAAAACATGATCATCTCATTTACATACAGCAATACAATCAGACGCAGGACGTATGTATTACGCCCTCACGGCGGCCGAACCTGGATAAAACCTCGTGTCTGTCTTGCGTCACCATCTCGTTCGTAGCTTGCGCACCTGTCTACCGATAATCTACTACCTTGGGCATACCCCTAGGTAGACTGCCAATCATATTTCGTCGACACCAGTCAGCGGCCGTACGGGGAGTAGGCAGCACAGTGACCACACACCCATCATTGTTGGCGATGTGAACCCCCAGGAGTGGCCTGTCGTGGCCATGGGTCACGTCGAGACATGCCTGCTTCCTGTCCGGTGTCAGAAGTTTGACCTTGGGGTCGTACCTTCTAACCCATAGTGGATGGAGGCGGTATGGGCCCTCGTCGGGCGAGACAGAGCCCACGCCCTAGGGATCAGGCGAGACGGAGCCCGTGCCCTCAGGGTCGGGTGAGACGGCTTCCTCACCCTTAGGGTCGGGCGACGCAGGGCCCGTGCCCAAGGGGTCGGGCGAGACAGAGCCCGCACCCCTAGGGTGGGGCGACGCAGGGCCCGTGCCCTCAGGATCGGGCGAGACGGCTCCCGTACCCTTGGGGTCGGGCGACACGGGGCCCGTGCCCTCAGGATCGGGCGAGACAGCTCCCGTACCCTAGCGGTCGAGCGAGGCGGAGCCCGCACCCCAGGGGTCGGGCGAGGCGAGACCCGCGCCTTAGCCGTCGGACGAGGCGGGGCCTGCGTGCCTGGGGGCCAGTTAAAGCCATATTCGCGCACTTGATTGCTCGGGCTAATCAGTGTTGATGACTATTAGCTTCTCCTCTTCGGGTACCCTAATATTGGTCCCCGACAGTAGCCCCCGAGCCTCTGGGCGATTCGGTAGGGTTTCCCGCCTCCGCATCCTCGCCACCGTCGAGCTCGCATCCATCCGCCCCCACCTTCAATGGATCCGTGGTGCCGCTCCGATATCACCTTCCAGCGCATGGAGGGCCTCATCTGACGTGGTCTTTTCCACACATGGACCGCGGCCGAAGAGTGGGTGCTGCCCGGCGATGAGGAGTCGCCGCCGGATGGCTATGTCGTGTCGTTTGCGCACTTCCATGAGCGCGGGCTCGTGACCCCCACCCATCGATTCCTCCGGGGGCTATTGTCCTATTATAAGATCAAGCTGCAGCATCTCAACCCCAATGGGATCTAGCACATGGCGGCTTTCGTCGCGTTGTGTGAAGGATTCTTGGGGATTAGTCCCCACTTTGACTTGTGGAGGTATTTCTTCGCCGTCAACCTCCAGAAGAAGAGGGAGAGGGGTCGAGCGAAGCTGCACATGCCGATGGGGGCGCGCCATCCAACTTCGGAACAATCAGGCCGGAGAGTACCCGTCTATGTGGTTGTCGATGTCCAACAAGGGGTGGCACTCGCAGTGGTTCTACTTGAAGAACAACACTGCCGCCCCTCTGCCGGAGTTCTCCGGGCGCTTGATTGAAGAGGCCCCGGATCAGTGGAGGAAGTGGGGCGTTCTGGAGAAGGACAAGAAGAAAATCCAGGATCACATCGCCGCCATCAGGATCCTAATGGAGTGTGGCCTAAAAGGGTCTGACATCATCGAGGCATACCACGCGAGGAGGGTGGCGCCGTTGATGGCGCGCATGCTCCCGCTGCACCTGATGGTGCCTGGCGCATCGCTCGAGGGAACGGCGCTCGCCGAGGAGGCGCTCCCCAACTCCGAGATTGCGCAACACATCAAGACGACGATGGAGCCCCCGTAGGACGACACGGGCGCTATACTCGACTTCATCTACCCAATGCGCATCATATACTCGACTTCATCTACTCTCTCTCAACCTCTTCTCCTCCGATTGATTTCATCATCTGTTTGTACGGCTCGGGCTCCTCCGAACCGGGCTTTGTGAGCCACAAATCGGCTTTTCAAAGGCTCTCTCAACCTCTTCTCCTCCGATTGATTTTCCGACCCTGTTAATCTGATTTTGAGAGGGGACGGGCCAGCCGAGGGATCTCACCCTCATCCGGTGCAAAAAAAAAAAAAAAAAAAAAAACCAACAAACGGGCCATTTTGCTCTCCACAACTCGAAGGTCGCGGCCCGGCAGGCGCCAGCACGGGCTGCCCGCCGGCGAACGGGGCGAAGGAAAGCTACCCAATGGCGTGGCTGCGCGGACAAGCACGGTAGCCACTGGCTCAGTCCTCAGTGGCTGGTTGCGTGCATCTCCCTGGCTCTCCGCCGGCCTCGCAGGTTAATGTCCTCCTGTTACTTCACCACGCTCCCCACCCCCACAAACCTAATTTTCAGGTCTACTTTTCACAGCTCGCGAAGATGCTGATTTACTCTCTCTCTAGAATGCAATCTTAATTCTACTCAGGGTAGGGGTTTATTTCGACATTTTGATTGAATTTAGGATGAAGTCGAAATCGACTTCGAAATATAGATCGTGGTACGTTTTAGTGGAGTGTTTGCCAGGGATAAATTGATGGTCATGTGCTTTTGCATTATCAAAGATTTAATAGAACAATTCCTTGGAAAAAATATTTAACAAAATCAAAACCACGCAAGTGGTGTTCGCATGATGTCTCTGTTATTATTGTTCATTGGTTCTCCTGCTACACGCCAGTGCTGAGTGGAGAGACTCAAGTTTTTCATACTTGTCTATGTAAGCCTTTAGTTATCCCAATTTGAAATTTGGTACTGATATAGCACCTGCAACTTTTGTCAGTACTAGGATTTTGTAAATACAGACGTGCTTGATGCTCTGATTCATGCACAACTGATTAGGACAACTTTGCACACTTTACTGTCTTACTCTAACAGAATGCTTGAAGAGGAGCAGCAATGAGTTAAAGCACTTGAAGCTTATTTGTGTTGTCATGTTACAATCAGTACTCCTTACAGCACCCAGAAAGCCATTTTAGCATGTTACTGTGACTACAGCAAACATTATATATATTAACAAAGAAGGTTAGAGTTATATAATACTGATTTGTACTTTCAAGTAGAAAACTGGAAACAATGTTTGGCTAAACAATGACAATGTCATTATCGTACATATAGACAAACCACTTGTTAGGCTTGGACCATTCCTACTTCCTTGTGTCATAGGAAGTCAGAAAACATGGTTCACAATTTCATGGATTGACAGTCTACCTTTCTAATGTAATACTTATATTGAAGTTGCTTGATTGGGCTTCTGACTCGTTAGAACGTACAAAGAAATAACCTGGTTGCCTTGGCTTAGGCAAACTCACATTGTCACCATTTAGCATGGTAACCACATGGTCCATAGTAGGTCTGTCCTCTGCACTCTCTTGGACACATAACAGTGCCACCTGAATGCACCTTTCTATCACTTCATGATCATTTCCTATAGGACAGCAGACCAGCTGGTACCAGTCTCCTGCTCTCCAGAGTTTTCAAGCCTGTTAGAAATCAGTGTTCTGTTGTCAAGCAAATGATACTCCTAAGGCTATAACATTGTACAAGCAAGCTGACATCAAATCTAAAAATAATTAACACTTACATAAGAAATGAGATTGTACAATTTTCCACCATACTGGTAGAAACCAGTAGTCCTCTTTCCACTTATTATTTCCAAGACCAAGACGCCAAAGCTAAACACATCTGATTTGATTGAGCAAATCCCATCAAAGGCATACTCTGGAGATATGTAGCCACTGTTTGGAACAAGAGAAATGGTTATATATAATATTACCATCTATAGACCCACAAGAAGTATATAAATTAAAATTAACTTTGTCTATGCTTTCTGAAAGAAAAGCCCAAATTTGGTAATACATTTAATTATGGAGATTAGTCTGTGTAATGGGACTGCTATAAAGTTTGCATTATTCTCATTAGAAAAGTGTAGAATTGCTTTTTTTAGATATAAACTTAAAATCCACATGCCTTTTATACTTACTGTGTGCCGACTATTCTGGTGGTATTTGATTCTATCATATTTGAGCTGAATATTCTAGCAATTCCAAAATCAGAAATTTTTGGAGTCATGTCCCTATCCAAGAGAATGTTACTTGCTTTCAAATCCCTATGAACAATACATAACCGTGAATGCTTGTGAAGGTACAAGATCCCCTGTGCTATCCCATCAATTATATGTAGACGCATGTACCAGTTTAACTGTACTCTTTTCTTTGGATCTGCAAAATAGGAACAAAATTATTGAATATTTAGATTTCAAAAAAATTAAAAAACTCACAAGTTACAGAATATATGAAAAGATGAAATCTTATGGATGGCTTGCCAAATATGAATAAGTCCAAGCTTTTGTTTTGCATATATTCATAGACAAGTATCTTTTCTTGATCTCCTTCGATACAACAGTCAAGCAACCTAACGAGATTTTTGTGTTGAAGCTTTGCTATCAGCTGAATTTCATTTTTGAACTCTAGTAAACCTTGTACAGAACATGCTGCAAGCCTTTTGACTGCTACTTCAACACCACCAGGCAATAGGCCCTGAAATTAGTAAACATTACAAAAAGAGTAGTACGCTTTTTATTCATCACTTTATAGCTGGTGCTACAACAAACATGCATCATTTCCTCTCTTTTTTTTTTCCTTTTTTGAAAGAGATTCAGAAAAAAAAAGCACACGTTTAGTAGAAGATATTAGGTTTTATTTTTCTTGTGAAATATATGGGCATGGTTGTTTCTCAGAAATGGAAAAGTTATTTATAAAATACAACATGAAGTTATACAATAACAAAAATAGTTGAATTTGAATGCTAATATGCTAGCACATTTACCTTATAAACAGGTCCAAAGCCACCCTGTCCAAGTTTGTTTTCACTTGAGAAGTTGCCGGTGGCTTCTTTTATCTGAGAGAAATCGTACAGTGAAAATCCTGAGTTTCCTTCTTCAATCCTCCAAAGATTTATAACATTTTGTATTGCCATTGACAGCAATTGCAGTTCATATCTTGCTCGTTCTGGAAGCCATTGTGAAGGTATTTTGTTGGTACTCATTATTTACCATTAAAATCAAAGCAGAAACAAGGTTAGTGCCATGAGACTAATACTTTACCTCTTTTTCTCTCTGTTCTGATCCATATATGAACAAGCAACAAGAAACAGAAACCACGATGGAGAATGACCCAATAGTGATCCAGATCCAAAATTTGTTTGCTGCACATCCATGTATATGAGTTATAACCAATGAAAATTCTAGTCAGTAGTCAATGCTGGATTTCGAGAAATCTTAATAAGAGGGTCACATGGTAGATTGATACCTATAGCAAGTAAATTTTAATGGAAGCAGGCAAACATTTTCTATGCTTTCAAAATCATTTTGGTAGATTTAACACAATGTTATAATGTAGTATGTGCACCCCAATTTTGACCTTCTAAAAAAAAAAGAGGCACTTTGTCTTTTTGGTGGGGGGAAATCTAATTTTGCATTCACCTGAGTTTAGTTTCTTTTTTTGAACATAAACCTGAGTTTAGTTTCAATCAGATGGTTAGAGGAGATGAAGATGAAAACTTGAAACAAGTCAACCAACTCAGGATTGAAGATGTACTCACGTGGGGGGTCTACGGGCATATCTACTGACAACGTCGGGTTACCAGCAAAGAACTTAACTTCAGTCTGGTACCACAAGCTGCAGTACATCCCTAGGATTGCACCTCCCATCTGGCCACTACCAAGCCATCTGCTTCCTGTTGTTTATAACAACCCTTCAGGTAGTATGACAATATTTTTTATTTATATATCAGGAGATTATATAAAATTCTTGTCATATATACCTATTAATATCTTCTATATAATATAATTATTTGAAACACAACTAGATAATAAAATTATCGCCTGAAAAAAAGACCTGTCCCCCCTAAGTATAATTCTGACTGAGTATAAATCCTGGCTCACCATGTCACTCAACCATCTGGTTCCTGTTGTTTATAATGCCCTTCAGGCAACCTCTGAGTCATCCCATCACTATCATCTGAGGGTGCACATTAGGCCATATACTATCTGATTTGTTTGAGGGAGCTGGCCCTGGAGTCTCGTCCTGATCTGACTGATTTACTGGGCCCAGTTTCATCAGCAAGCTGGTGTTCATCAGTTTGGAAACAGGCACATGAACTCTGGGTCATCACCATCACTAACTGGCCTCAAGGCGCAGATTAGCGCAATCGTGGCCTGAGAGTTGCTGGAGCTGGAGTTGAAGTCCTGATCCAGAGAATATTAGCTGGCACCAGTTTCTGTCGTAAAAATGGCTTATGTGAGTTTGAGCTTGTGATGTTGCAAGAGCTACTGCTGTTGCTGATGGCTGCATAAAAAATTTCAGGAGCTGTGAAACAAAAGAATAGCCTGGGGTTGTGTCTCTCTGCATAGAACCGCCTACCTATAGACCCTGCCAGCACCTGTTCCGGGGAAAGCCATGAGGGCTGAGTGTGAGTTTGAGGGGCTGTGATGTTGCCAATCAGGTCTTCAGCAAGGGATTTCAGGCTCGACATGTAGGTACTGCTTGGCATGCATGCGGTGTTAGCATTGCTGCAGAAGGGACCTTCAGCTAACAGCTTTGGGGAAGAAAGAAGTAGGAGGAGGGAAACAAGTAGCATCGTGCGTTATCCTTGTGTTTGAGTATGGGACTAGTGGCTTTGGACACATGGAGTACATATGAATGCGTATTAAATAATGTATGCATTGTTTTTTTTTTTGCAAGAAGAAAGTTACTTCCAGCAGGAAGAAAAAAAAACACAGTGACTGGCTTGTGATATTCTTGTGAGGGAACTTCCTAGTCCTTGCTCACGTCACATGCTTGAATGCTGTAAGAAATAACAAATTGACCTGATGTCGACTGGCAGTGTGACATGGGAAGCAAGGAAGGTAGAAATTCTTGAGAGCGTTTAATTATAAAATGACCCAACTGGCTATTGGATTTAAGCATTTTCTTATATGAATTCCTTTTGAGAGGCCTTATGATTTACATGCTGATATATTGTTTTGGTAAACTTTTCTTGAGGACTTATTTGGATAAATGATGCAATACATGGTACTACTCCACAATTGTTTTAGTTTTTTTTCTTTGAAAAGGGAGTGGAAATATCCGAGAACTATGTTGTGTAGTTTCAGATTAAGACCTGGAAATATCAGCGGGTCACGCTGTCGTTTGTTTTCCTGGAAAGGTATGTCACTATTAGGTTGCAGCTCCCATATTACAGGCAGCTCCGAAGTCCGAAGAATGACTTGTCTACTGGAACCTACGCTGAAAAATCCCTACGAACAGGTCACGTATGTCCATTTTTCAACGCATGCAGAGTGTTTGGTTGGAACTTGGAAGCTCTGAAACTGATGGCGAGATCTCCTGTCTGAACTGAACACCGCTTGTTCCAGCCGCCACCAGTCAGTCAGTCGGTCAGTCGGTCGGTCATGATTATTTTCTTCAGTGTTCAGTCAGTCCTCCCCGGCCGGCCAACAAGGTTACAATGCGAGTGGTCGACTAGTGGTAAATGGTAATACCAGCGGGAGCAGCAAACTAGCAGCAGCTAGCAGGCAGTCCGCATCAAGCATAAAGCATCAAGCAAAAGGTGCGCGAACCTAAACTATAGTCCCTATCACATCTGATATTTAACACATACATAGAGTATTAAATATAGATTACTTACGAAACTAAATGCACAGATTGAGACTAATTTGTGAGACGGATTTTTTAAGTCTAACTAATTAGTCCATGATTTGATAATGTGGCGTTACAGTAAACATATGCTCATGACGGATTAATTAGGTTTAATAAATTCGTCTCTTGTATTACTGAGAACTTATGTAATTTGTTTTATTATTACTATCCGAACACTCGATATAACATCTTCATGTAACACCCAATGTGACAACCCTAACCTAGCAGTCAGTCTTGTTGATCCCCGATAGGAGTGTTGGCGTGTGTTGTACTGGTTTGTGGTTTCCATCCCGTTGGAAGCGACTGCGTGGAAGTTGTTACCGAGCATCGTCATGCGGTCAGGTCATTTTTTAATTAGGGCTCATTCGGAGAATAATGCCAAGATTCGTTCCAATTGCTATAAAATTATCCTATGGTTCCAGATGGAAATCTTCCAGGGCATAATTCCTAGAGAAACGAACGGACCCTAAGCATTCTGCTGCAACTAATACTAGTCTTTCAGCCTGTTCGGCTGGTCTATAAGCCGCTTGTGTCTTTGGTTTGTGCTGGTTTGTTGTAAGAGAAAACAACTTACCATGATTTATTGAACAAGCGAGAAAACTCACTGCACCATGTCGTATCGTGGATTATTTATTGCTGGGTGGTTTGGTGTGAGAGAAAAACACTGTTCCCGGCTGGAAATTTACGATCGTTTACGAGCAAGCGAACAGGCTATCTATCTCTTCTCTTCTTCTCTACATCGGCATATATCGTATTTATAAAATTGTATAGAAATTTTATCATGATTATTTTTTTAATGTAATCTTGTGCTTTGAATCTATATAGCTTGAGAAAACTAATTTAGGACAAACCAAGATGAACTTGTATTGATGATTAGATTAGAGGAAGGATAATATACGTGGCCTAAAAAATAGTACACCCCTAGTCCTACTCGTACATTGTGTGATCCGGCCCAATCAAGACTCACAAGAGAACATGCTGGGCCCTTATTACGTTTGGTTCAACTCGATTAGCCCACGGCCCAGGCGGCCCTGAATGGGACTGGCGAGTGGCGACGACGGGCTCGAAGTGGAACTGGTGAGTGGTGACGAACAGCGACGGCGGGCACCCTTGCGCCGGCCGCCAGGGACGCACCCTGCCTGCGACGGGTACGGCGGCGGACTACCGCCGCGACCTTCTCCGGGTTCAGGTTCGCGTGGGTGTTGACACAGACATTGCGCCACATGAACCGAGGTTCGGCCCTACGAGTCCCCTCTTTTTCGCTTTTGCTTTTCGATTTGAGTCAGGGATTCATAGGAATTAACCTCGTGCGGAGTGCCGTCTGCTTCCCAAGTTGAGAGCACCCTACGGTAGCGGTTACTGTACCCCCATTATGTGTGTCCCAATTGCAGTTTGCCAGTTCGTGCTCATGAATTTATCTGATTGGTAGTGGACATCAATGTCATGTACTATCTGCTGTGAAGTTTACTCTAGGAATAAAGCAACTCAAGATCAGAGTAGTGTTGTTGCTGTTTTTATTTGAAACTGTGTTGCAACTGCTGCTACTGTGGTTTTCAAAGTGCCTTTGTTTTAGGATCAGACACCCCATTTTGTTGTTTAAGACACGAGGTTGAAATTTCAAAGGTTCAGGTTCAGGTTCAGCCCAACAAGTGTTTTGCATATCCAAGCAAAAATGTAAAAATGTGTGTTGTGTTAATAAATTTGCATAACAATCAAACTTACTCGTATGACTATATTGGTGCAAACATTTTCCTCTTGATGCAGATAATTACAAGCATTTTTCTCAGAAATGATGACAATGCGCTTCTACCTTTCTAGCGTGATACTCATAGTCATAGTAACGCTCCGTGATGAAACTTCTTCCTCACTAGGATTTACATTGAAGTAAGCTGGCTGCATAGGCTTGGGTAAGCTCACATCCTTATTGTTTAGCATTGTGACAACTCGCTCCATATCAGGTCGATGCTCTGCGCTTTCTTGAACACATAAGAGTGCCACATGAATGTGCCTTTCTATCTCTTTACGTACATTGCCTGGAGGAGAATAAATCAGCTCACCTAATTTTTCGTCCGTCCAAAGTTGCCAAGCCTGCCAAAGTAACATGTTTTTTTGTGAAACAAGTAAGATAGGTTACGCATTTATAAGGAAATGGGCATGCACAGATAAAGTTCTGGGTTCGTTAAGGTTAATGACACTCACATATGAGATGAGATTATATAGCTTTCCATTGTACTCATAGAATTGGGCCGTCCTCTTTGAGCTTACTATTTCCAATGTCAATACCCCGTAGCTAAAAACATCTGATTTGATGGAGCAAACCCCATGAAAAGCATATTCAGGAGGTATGTAGCCACTGAGGATGGAAGTTAAATAGTGTCAATGTAATGCAAAAAAGTGGATTTTTTAAATTAAGTTGATGACATGCTACAATGCTCTTTTTTCATAGAAGCACCTCTATGAATTTTAAATGTACTCAAAGTGCACAGATCCATATGTTCTTACTGTGTGCCCACTATTCTGGTAGTATTTGATTCTTTCTCATTTGAACAGAATATTCTGGCCATCCCAAAATCTGATATTTTTGGATTCATTTCACTATCCAAGAGAATGTTACTTGCTTTCAAATCCCTATGAACAACACATAACCGTGAATAATTGTGAAGGTAAAGAAGCCCTTGAGCTATCCCATTAATTATGTGCAGACGTTTTGACCAGTTTAGGTGTTGCCCCTTCACGTTATCTGCAAAAGATGTACAATTTATCAAAACCGTTGATATACTGTAAGCAACATTACACATGTAGAAGAGATGGTCCTTGCCAAATATGAAGTAATCTAGACTTTTATTTTCCATGTATTCATATATAAGCAACTTTTCTTGATCTCCTCTAGTGCAGCAACCCAGCAGCTTAACGAGATTTTTGTGTTGAAGCTTTGCTATAAGCTGAATTTCATTTTGGAATTCCAATAATCCTTGTAAAGAACACGCTTCTAGTTTCTTGACTGCTATTTTAATTCCACTTCTCAATTTGCCCTGCGATTGATCAAAATAAAATAAACAAGTTACTGTTTTCAATAACTTGTTCTCCTGGAAACTTATATGCGTCCTATTTAGTCACAAAAATATCAATTAAATTATGCATCATTGCAGAATGTATCTCTACAATATAATATAGAGAAGGCATCATATCTGTATGAACAACATAATGTTTAATTCACTTCAGGACTTCATTTGTGGTGTTAGGACATAATACCTTGTATACAGGACCGAAGCCACCTTCTCCCAGTTTATTATCAACTGAAAAGTTATTTGTAGCTTCTTTTATATGAGAGTAATCGTACTGTGAAAATCCCAAGTTGCCACCTTCCATGCTCCATAGGTTTATCACACTTTGTATTGCTGAAGACATTTGTCGTAACTTTAATATTGCTTGTTCTGAAAAATAATATTGAAGTTATACATATAAGAGAGCACTAATTAATGGCACACATTTTGATCTGTTGTTATGTTAGTGCAGACCTCTCTGTTGCTGTGTTTTGATCCATACATGGATAACCAAGCAAGAAACGGATATTACCACTAGGAAACCTCCAATTGCCACGAAGTCATCAATTGTTTTGTCTGTAAATCCATGCATAGGATCAATGAGTTGTAGTTTGAGAAAAGTTCTATTGATGCGATTGTTGAAACAATTAATGTTAACCAAAAGAGAAGTTTTGGCATCTGATGTATGCCATCAGTGCTCCAAGAGCTGCTCCTACGATTGCTTACCCTTACCCTGGGCTGCATTAGTCTATATTTAGACTTGTGCAGCATAACTTACCCTTGTTTGGTTGCTCACACAGGCCTTTATGCAAGTTTGCACATTGCTCAAAGAAGGCCCAATGCTGCATTACCTAGCATCCTAGATTTGGTTGCTTGCACAAGCCGATGGAATAGGGATGGATAACGAGCCAACTGGACTTTTTTTAGCTTTCTCCGGACGGTACTATGCAAACTCGATTGAGGTAAATTCACCACCATGATCAGTTTGCAACACACGCAACCTCTTCCTCATCTCCGCCTCCACTGGGCCATAAAGTGCTCGATCGCCATTGCCACCTTGTCCTTGCTCGACAATAGTGTCATCCACATGTATTGGCTGCTGCCGTCCATGGGGAGGAAGTAGCGCCTCCCTCTGTGTGTGGCCGGCATGATTGTCCCACATAGGTCCCCATGCACCAGCTCGAGCAGTTCGTCGACATGGTAGCTTGCCTTCTTCAGGAAGAGAGTCTCCTCTGCTTCTGGTGAGGCAGTTGTTGGCTATTGCAGAGCTTGCTGGTGTGCTCGAGCATCGGGAGGCCATGGACCAAGCCGTGGTGCGCCATGTTGGCAGTGCGAAGACCTCGCACTACCTTGCCATCAAGGAAAGCGATAGACTCGTGCTCCTGTCGGCGCTGCTACGCCCTTGCCTTCCTCACATGGTCAGAACCAATGCACATCGACTTGAGGCTGTCCCAAGCCCGCTTTGCAATGGCCTTGCTCCCAAGCGCCAAGACATACTCCGTTGGGACCACTTGTTGGATGCCATGATGGGCTCGCCATCTGGTCCTCCACCTAATCTGTGGTGTGGGTATCCACCGCATGCCACAGTTCCTGAGCCTAGTGCATGACCTTCATTAACACCACCCAGTTGCTGTAGTTGGTACAGGTGAGAACTAGGTAGGCCGTGCCTCCAACCTCACCATCTTCTGCACCACGAGCAGATGACACTCTAGTGACAGGGAGTCAGGGACGGTTGGCATCCACACCGATCCAGGGAGAGAGAAAGGCCGCCTAAGCCTAACATCTCTATCAATCTCCCAACCTCAGGCTTTGATGCCAATTGTTGGCCAGCTCCCATGCCTTCCCTCAACTCACATAGAAGAAGAGAGAATAGAGAGCACAAAAAAACTTGGTGATGCTGAACTAAATAGTGCAGCCTGCCTCTCTTTACTTCATATAGCAAGTTAAGATGTAGTAAAGATTCTACCAACTACTCCTATTGCAAGGCCGTGCTGGCCATACCATCTACAGCTACTGCTAGGCCATACAAGCATGCTCCTGTCACTAGACAGGGGAGACATGGCCAAAAGAACATAGCACTATCTGCTCATAACGCATGGAGGGCAAAGCAGCAAGAGCTAGCCAGATTAACAACACCATTCCTGTAGCTGAGTGCACCTTTACTGCACGGGTGAACTGTGTTCTAGTGAGGGAGATTAGGTTAGATTTGTAGGTGTTGTTTGGCGTGTACCTGGCACCATTATAATCACTGCAGAAGGTCTGGCCAACGAATGGTGCTGGGCAGGAGAGGAAGACAAATAGGAGAGATAACAGTTTTATAATGACTGGTAACTAGAGCGCCATGGCCTTTGGTCACAGATGAGTGCCAAATGCAATATTCGCTTCGTCTTCAAAGAGGTAAACTGGTAAAGGAATTCAATGGCCAAGCTTAGATTCCATTCAATCTGTTAGTGGAAAATGATTGGTAAGACTCGTTCTCTGAACATAAATTGAAAGATGGTGACATGACCATATTTTCCATGGAAGACTGGTCCAGAGAGCTGCCTCTTGTGGATTCTTCCACCTGATGTGAAGTTTACTTTGTTCACTTGTGAGCAGTGGACTTGTCTACATTCCACATGCTGCTGTACTTCTTAAATACGTATTACGTCTTCTAAATTCTCATGCTGATGTCTTAGACTGTGAAAAAATAAAGAAAGACTAAAAACAGCCATGATTAGATTTATGATATTTCCAAACAAATGATATCTATTGTGGGGGTGTATATCTAACGAATGCTGTCTATTATTGGGGGGAATGTGATTCACTATCACACCAGAACATGTCTTCTAAATTCTCATGCTGATGTTTTAACGAATGCCCAGCGGTAGACACTTTGGGACTGAAATATAAATTAGTGCTGTCTCAGTTTATATAGAATAATAAGGAAAATCTTGTTAAATATGTAAAACCAATAGTCAAAGCAGCCTAACACAGGTTTACTGGTGAGATACTGGTGAGAAACTGCAGAACACAATGACTTACAATTAATTAACACAAGAAGGATGACCAAGACCTGTAGCTCACACTTTATTAACAGTATATTCACATTCTATTATCTGCCATTTGTAGTAGTGATGGTTACATCATTTCTGCTACTCAATACAGCGACATTTACTGACACATCTAATTTTGCATAGGAGTAAGCTGGCTGCTTTGGTTCTGTCAAAGTGATGCCATCACTGCTAAGAATTGCAACAACATCAGGCATTGTGGGACGATCTATTGTTTTTTCTTGAACACACAGCAATGCCACAGCAAGGTATTTCATCAGCTCTTCCATTTCATAGTCATCACCAAATGATTGATCAATGAACTCATTCGATCTCCTATCTTTCCACAGTTCCCAGGCCTGAAAAGAAAAAATGATTTTTTTACATGTGTATGATGGTATATCTTCAGCTGTTAGATGTAGCTACAAATGCTAGACAATAGCAATAAAACATGGAGGAGGTAAAGGAAACCGCCCTGTACTTTGAGCCCTATACTTCGTGGAAGAAATAATGTAGAAGACCATAAAAATACACCATTAATAGTAACTGATCTGTTAGTATAATGCAATCTTGTTATAAGGGAAAGCATATCTGTTCCACCAATTTTACAGATTGTTAGTCCTTAGTTGCTTACGTATTCAAGAAGGTTGTAAAACTCTCCATTGTGCTGAAAACCTGAGCTCCTCTTTCCACTTATAATCTCAAGAAGCAGGACCCCGAAACTGAAAACATCTGACTTGATCGAGAGAAGGCCATCAGATACATATTCAGGAGCCATGTATCCACTAGAAAAGGAGAGAATGTGGGTAGTCAGAATGCAAATGCTTTGATAGAAATATTAGTAAGTAACAGAACTAGTATAATAATACCCTTACTATGTTCCCACAAGTCTGCTGGCTGTTGCTTGAGTGGCATCCGATGGAAATATCCTTGCCATCCCAAAATCAGAAATCTTAGGGTTTAGATCAGAGTCTAACAGGATATTACTTGCTTTCAAGTCCCTATGGATGATGCGTATTCGTGAGAGATTGTGAAGGTACAGGAGTCCCTGGGCTATACCATCAACTATTTTAATTCGTCTCTTCCATTTAAGCGATGCCTGTCTGATTGGATCTACAAGCAATGTAACACAAGACTAAGTGTTAGTTCTGCATACGAGAATGAATACATTTATGAAATAATGAGCATTTTATAGTAAGGGCATGCCAAAAATGAAGTGGTCCAAGCTTTTGTTCGTCAGGTATTCATAGATCAACATCTTCTCTTCTTCATGGATGCAATAACCAAGCAGTCTAACAAGGTTTTTGTGCTGAAGTTTTGCTATAATCTGGATCTCATTCTTGAACTCTATTAGACCTTGCCGTGACCGAGCAGACAGTCTTTTTATTGCTACCTCTTGTCCATCAGGAAATACTCCCTGCAAAATTCATCATATGTGGAGCTTTTTCATAAATTGATGCATGACATACTAATAGCATTATAGCAAGGAAATACCTTGTAAACTGGGCCAAATCCACCCTCTCCTAGTATATTTTTGGGTGAGAAGTTGTCTGTAGCATCAGCAATCTGAGAGAAATCATAAAACGAGAACTCTAAACTAGCATCTTCAATCCTCCATAACCTCAGTATTTCATCCATATTCTGGGGCTCCTCCGTCAAGTCCATTTTCCCTAAATGTGCATCTCTCCATTAGTTTTACATGAAATTAGAATAAAGTATTTGATTTCTCTTTTCTTCTTTTTTTGGATATAAAAATAATAAGCTTACTTTTTTGTTTCCTCCAGACGCTTAGCAGCCAGAAAAACAAGCGTGTACAGAGGACTGCCGAAGTGTAAGCTGTTGCAATGATGAAGAACGCACGGTCTTTCTTCTTCCCTGGACATGGTACACGAAATGATCAGTGATGGGGTTTAACAACTTCTCAAGAACTTTGGAGTGCCGATACTACTTCGGGGAGCCAGCTGAATTCTTGGAGGTTTCAGAAATAACTCATCTTGGTAACAAGCATGACGACCTTCAGGTTTGTAATGCATAATAGTAGAAGAAAACAATTTTTTCTTTCAGTTTTTTCATGCTGAATACCGGACATGCTTAGGCAGGAACTTACGTAGGGACACCATCTTGCTGTTGCCAGTGACGTTGAAGAACTGCACGTCCATCTCATACCGCAAGGTGCACCGCGCCCCGAAGACCGCCGTGCCCATCTTGCCGCTGCCGATCTTGCGTCGCCTCTCCGCCATGACGCCACCAAGGCAGGCCCGGCAGTGGTCCGGCGGCATGTCCCACGTGCACTGCGCCAGCCCGTACACCGTCCGGTCCCTGTCCCCGGACGATGACCACGGTGCTTCGCCGACGGCCCACCTGCCCGGTCGCCCTGCCGCGGCGTCAGCAACCGCGCCCAACAGCTCCATGACCCGCTCGTCGAACTGCGCGGCCACGGCGAGCGGCACGAGGTCTGGGTTCGTGACGTCGACCCATTCCGGCGCGTTGCTGAAGTTGGCGAGGAAGTTCCGGTCGGAGAAACGGAGCTGGTACAGCTCGGAGTAGACGGCCACGTCCCTGTGGAGCGCGCAAGGTGAGCGCCCGTCGCCGTCGATGGCGGCAAGGGCATCCCGGAGGCGCCTGGCGCAGTCAGCACCCGCGGAGTCCGCCCGGCAGAGCACGGCGCCGTAGACCCTGTCAGGGTCCTTCCCGGCAGCGCCGGTGGCCGAGTGCAGCCTCGCGGCGTCCCCGATCAGTGCTCCGGCGAGCGACCTCAGGTTGGACATGTAGATGCTGTCTCGCTTGTACGGGGCATCGTTGCAGAAGGACTGGTCACCGGCCGTCGGCGCCGGTGTGCTGGAGAGGAGGAGAATTGCGAGCGCTAGTAGATTTGACATCGATAGTACTAGTAGTTTTTTCTTGGTAACTTTACTAATTAAAATGTTGACCACAGCGCTACACAATTCCTATCAGAAAAGGGCAAAACTGAAAGGTAAAGGAAAGAGGAAAACAACCGTTCTGGACGAGCTAGCACTTACACATGTAGCAGAGCACTCTGCAAATCTACATGCACATTGTACGCCAAATTATCGGGCATCCTAGCTCACGGACGTCCGGCGCAAGCGCCGCGTCCGGACGCCGCTCCCCTTCCTAAACTGGCCGCCTCCCACGGAATCGGATCACAAACCGCCGGTCCCTCGCAGAATGGAATGGAATGGAACAGAATGCGGACGCCGCTCCCCTCCCCAACGCACCCCGTTTTTCCCACCACGCCCCTGTCCCAAATAGCACGAAACACTTCAAGCGCAACATCGCAGGCATATGAAAAAACTATATAGTGCAACATCATAATATAAAATACTGCAACATCGTAAAAATATGTATTGTAACAGGAAATACATGTACTGCAGCAATGAAAATCATGTACTACAACATCGAAAATTATGTACTGCAACATCGAAAAAACATGTGCTGCAACATCGAAAATTATGTGCTGCAACATAAAAATTATGTGCTGCAACATAAAAAATCATGTGTTGCAATATCGAAAATTATGTGCTGCAACATCTCAAACAGTAGTACTGCAACATCGCAAATACATCTGTTGCAACGACCAAAAAATCCCATTGCAACATTCGAAAATCATCTGTTACAACATCCAAAAACCCCATTGCAACACGGGAGAAACGACAAAAAAGAGCGTGCAAAACAGCCCCTGGCCCATCACCTTCGAGTTCGTCGGAGGAAGGAGGGCGGGCGCGGCGTCCGTCCCAGAGGAGCAAGTAGGCGCAGAGAGCGGCGCGGCGATGTGGCAGTAAGTGGGCGCGGGGGAGAGGGGCGTCACGGCCGCGAGGAGAGTGCGGGCGGAGTGGGCGCTGGAGAGCGGGGAGGGGGGTGTCATGGGATCGGAACAAAATGGGATGCGTCCGGCGCGTGAGTTAAGGACCGACGTCCTAATAGAATGATTATCGCCAAATTATTGGCCTCGTTTGTCCATCGGGCAAGTGGATAAGAGTATACTACTGACTGAGACCAGCAAAACTTTGAGGACCCACAGACTTCATGGAGACGTACTCTGCCAACAGCCCAACACGGCACACGACGCCGTACGAAGCTGACATTGAGGTTAAAGAGTGCTCAACAAATTTTTGGCTCTCTGTTGTCTACGGACCAACTAGGCACCGTGCAAGGCAAAGGTTCCTAGAGGAACTAAAGGAAATCAAGCCAGAAAATAATACACGTTGGCTGATCCTCGGTGATTTCAACTTAATTTACAAAGCGGCGGATAACAATAATAGAAGATTGAACCATAGGCTAATGCGGCAATTCAGAGATGCTTTGAATGAATGCGAACTGAAGGAGATACATCTCGAAAATCGCAAATTCACATGGAGCAATGAGAGGTGTGATCCAACATTGATGAAGCTAGACAGAGTTTTTTGCAATGCCGAATGGGACTGCACGTTCACCTCTCATGTTCTTCACGCTCTATCCACCTCTCTATCAGAGCACCCGCGGCGGCCGAGGACATTCCATTTCAAAAATTTCTGGACCATACTTCCACGATTCAAAGAGGTGGTGACGAGGGCTTGGACAGCAACCTCAAATCATCATGAACCTTTCCACATCCTCTACAACAAGCTGCTTGTCACAGCCCAAAACCTAAGAGGCTGGAGCAACAGAATCATTTCAGATGCTAAAATGAAGCTGCACATGGCTCTAGAAGTCATTTTGCGTTTGGATGTCGCCCAGGAAAATAGAAGTTTGTCTCCAGCCGAACTCGACCTCAGAGCTAAGCTTAAAAAACGGGTTCTCGGCCTAGCGGTCATTGAGAGGGCAAGAAGTAGGCAAGCCTTGCGTGTCTCCAATATTAAGCTGGGAGACGCCAACACTAAATATTTTCACCGAAGAGTTAACGCTAGAAGAAGAAAGAACCACATCCAAAGATTATGAAATGGTCAAGGCTGGGCGGTCTCACATGCCGAAAAAGTGACAGGAGCACTTCCAAAATATCATGAAACGTCCGCCGCAAAGACGTGCTGATTTAAATTGGGGGAGACTACAAATTTCTACGCATAATCTTGACATGCTCGCCGACGACTTTATAGAATCCGAACTCAGGAGTGCCATAAATCAGATGCCGACTGATAAGGCGCCCGGACCGGATGGCTTTACGGGGTTTTTTTTTCAAAGAATGCTGGGATATTATCAAAGGGGGCGTCATGAACGCGGCTAATGCTTTCCATCGACTACGCACCTCCAAGTTAGCTATCCTCAACACACCAAACGTCGTGCTTATTCCAAAAAAGGATGGGGCGTACTCGGTATCGGATTTTAGGCCCATAAGCCTAATCCACTCCTTCGCGAAGATCATTGCAAAGGTCTTGGCAATGCGCCTGGCACCTCACATGAACAGTCTGGTCTCCAAGAGCCAGAGCGCCTTCATCAAAAAAGAAGCATCCATGACAACTTCATGTCGGTCCGATGTGTTGTGCGTCGATTCCATAGATCCAAGACCGTAACCCTATTTTTCAAGCTCGACATAACCAAGGCATTTGACTCAGTTCGATGGGAATATCTACTCACCCTAATGAGCAAGCTTGGCTTCCCCCAAAAATAGAGACTGCGTGGCTGCCCTTCTATCATCATCATCTTCCCGCGTCCTGCTCAACAGAGTCCCCACTACACCTATCAAGCACGGCCGAGGATTGCGCCAAAGGCGACCCTCTTTCACCCCTGCTATTTGTCATTGCTATCGACCCACTACAAAAAATCCTTGACCTTGCGACGGAAGAGGGACACTTAGCAAAATTCAGGGGAAAAAACACTGTCATACGGACATCCATGTATGCGCACGACACGACAATTTTTGTTAAGCATATAAGAGGGATGCCACTACGCTCGCTGAAATTCTCGCCAAGTTCAAGGACGCGACTGGGCTAAAAACAAATGTTGAGAAGTCATCTGTCATCCCCATAAGATGTCAAGGTGTCAACCTGGATGAGGTCGAGCAATTTCCCAGCAAGACGAGCTCGCTTCCCAACAAAATATGTGGGGCTACCTCTAACAATCACCAGATTGCGAAGGATCAATTTCCATCCTCTTGTTGACAAAGCCGTGAGCAAGCTCACTGTTTGGAATGGCAAGAATATTAACCATGCAGGAAGGTCCACCTTAGTCAAAGCAGTACTCACCTCCCAAGCTGTGTACTGCCTCACATCCCCTAAGAGCTCTCAAAGCCACGCTGAAGGAAATTGATAACCTTAGAAAGAGTTTCCTCTGGGCTGGATCCGAGAAGCTAACTTGGGGGAAATGTAAAGTGAATTGGCCACGTTTCACAAGACCAACTGAATCTAGGGGTCTTGGCATTCTACGTCTTGGAAAATTTGCAAGAGCACTACGTCTCAGATGGCTGTGGAAAGAATGGGAGGGAGAAAGAAGGCCGCTAACCAACTTAGACACACCATGTGACACGACTGATAGGTTCCTATTCGCTGCGGCAACATCAATCACAGTTGGCGACGGTAGGAGAACATCCTTCTAGAGCAGCGCGTGGCTCCAAGGTCAAAGGCCCCAAGATCTAGCGCCAAATGTCTTCCAAATTTTAAAAAATAAAAACAAGTCGCTCAACGAAGCTTTGCACAACAGAGCCTGGATTAGGGACATAGACCTACAGCATGCAGGTTTCACTTCCCAACACTTCGTGGAGTATGTGCAGCTTTGGCACGCCCTAAACCACCTTCAGCCCCAATCGGACAGGGAAGACAACATCATTTGGAATTTCATGCCAGATGGAAAATTCACAACAGGGTCGGCCTACCACGCGCAATTCATTGGATCAACGACGACCAATTTCAAACGACTAATTTGAAAAGTCTGGGCGCCACCAAAATGCAAGCTCTTTGGGTGGCTCGCCATCCAAAACAGAATCTGGACCTCCGATAGACTACAAGCGCGAGCATTGCCAAATAATGGTGTGTGTCCTCTTTGCAGACACAGTCAAGAATCTGGAGTCCATCTCTTTCAAGACTATCGTTACACTAGGCGCATTTGGGAGGGCATTGCAATGTGGCTAGGCAACGAACACCTGCGCCCTTCCATCGGAGACTCCGTACAAACTTGGTGGGAAAACCTAGATCGAACACCGTCGACGGCGAGGCGAGGGCTGCGTTCCATTATCATTCTTGTTTGTTGGGAGGTGTGGACCAAAAAAAATACAAGAATCTTTGAGCGCAAAGAATCCGCACCAATGCATCTCCTCCAGAAGATCAAGGAAGAGGCTGGCTTGTGGGCAATGGCAGGAGCAAAGCATATCTCCAATTTATTATTGCGCGTGTGATTTGAGGCCACCTAAGGTGGAGCGTGTCGGGCTTTTGCCCTCTTGTACACATTTGTATATGCTTGTACAGTGCCTTTCTAGACTCCCTTCTTTTTAATACAATAGGCAGCTCTCCTGCCGGTTCCGTTTCAAAAAAAAAAAAGTAATTGGGTAAGAATTATATGATTCAGTACATATACACTAGATAACATGATAAGTCTAAAATTCGAAGATTAAGGTGAAAACATACACAAATTACACTATAAATAGTTCAAACACCGTTCCCACAATTCAAAATATAGATATAAAATTGAGTAATAGACTTACAATACTACTTATCTGACTTCTTTAGCCGATGCTCTTTTTGAGGGACATGAAGTCTTGATTATATCATGCTTCTGAAAAAAAAAGATGCAATGTCTCCACTTCTCTGCATAGTAACTTCATAATTATTAAAAACACAATGCTAAACAACTAAATAAATCACACTTGCACGGATTAAATCTAAGTTCTCATATGTGACTGCATAAACACACATAATATATACTGAATTGTTGATCAATCTTGACAGTCTCCGATGTTGGACTAACGAGCCAATTGGACTTTGTTTTTAGCTTTCTTCGAGATTGATATATTCTTGTGATAGACCGAACCAAACAAACTGTATTTGTGATTTGTACGATCAGGGTTCCCATTTCACTGCAACGTAGGGGTATATATATTTGAAACGCAACACAAAAGCGCTGAAACTGTAGTCCATTTGTCTCTCATGATAGCGACGCAGAGCGTATCGCATATCTCGGCGTCCAAGTGAGGTTACCTTGTTTTGAAGCGTCTGGGACTAACCAGCGGAATGTCATCGCCATTGACGTCGGCCCTGATGGTGTACGACGAAATCTACAACGGCGACCCCGGTAATATGCAGGCACTACGTGAGTTGATCCCACCGGACAGCGATGTGGGTCAGCGCAAGCAGCGCCGCCATCGCTCGGCAGCCTGGGCATAGGCCTACTAGCCAGGTCCACAAGTCGGGTTGATTAGCGTTCAATGTAACAACAAAGCTTGAAGTACACTAGGGAGCGTCCGAACGTCCATGTATTACTCTTCTGACCACATAGGGCGTCGTTAAGGCGTGTTGTATTAAACATTTTTCTATCTTAATATAAAGACGTACAAATATTTTGCGTGATCGAAAATAAACATAAACTCCGCTTTTGAGATTTTTTTTCCTAAGAGGTTGCTTGAGGGACCTTCTTCTCCTTAGCATGCTCGGAAAATTTCTCAGCAGCTGCAGCCAAAAGCGCCGTGCTCACCATAGCTTCAACCTCTGGGTGCGCATCATCAATCTCATACTCGATAGTCGACCTGATCACCGACGAGTTGGGCCCTTTGGAAATGATGTCAACCCGTATCATGTAGGCCAGGAACCCCAGCTTCAGAATGTCGCCATCAATGGCTTCTGCCTCCTTGGTATAGTTCTCGTTGTCAACTTTGATGAACTTCTCCGTGTAACTCTGGAGCCCAGGCCGGATCCCTAACAAGAGCAGAGCAGAGCAATTTAAATGTTACTCCAAAAGTCATGACTGAAAGTACTGTTCGCTGATTTGTTGTGAGAAAAAAATATTGTTCGCTCTCTTAAATAGTAGGGCTCGTAAGACAAGCGAACATGGCCTAGCAACATCAAAGATTATGGCATATATACGTGTCCTTATATATATACAAATAAAGTTTCTCTCACCAGGAGGAAATGTTAGCTGCAAGATGGTACCAACACCGCCGTCGCCGCTGACGAGGTCCGCCTTGGTGAGCAGCTGCGGGAGCAGCTGCGGCAGGAGCTCCGCGGCGCGGAGCGTGCCGTAGATCGCCCAGAGCTCGGAGGCGGGGACGTCGGTCTCGTGCTCATGGACCTTGCTCCCCTTCATTGCTAGTTCCTCGGCCTTTCAGCTGCTGTGCTGCGTGATGATTCTATTGTCTGAGCTGTGGTGTATGCGTTAGGTGTGCCGCCTGTGCAAGCTCTCCGGTGTACATATATATATAGACAAGCCAGCGTACTGAAAGATATCTTTTCTGCTTGGCATCTCCAACGGCCAGAGCAAGGCTGTCATTTGGCTGCATCTGTGGAGTGTCTTGGTGGTTGCCCCTCCAGACGAGTTGTCGCGTGATTTGCGCGCCCTAGCAGCCCAGAGCCCCAGACCGTGGAGCAAGCGTTGACACAAAATATTCAAATGATAATGAGTCTCAGGCCATCAATATCTACAACATATTCGCAATTGTGTTGGATCCCTAATATTCGCAATTGCCTCCATAGAGCATCACCTCACCGTTTCTTTTATTTTTCGTCTGTTCACCGGCATCTTCGGGTCAGAGTCTGCATTTGTGTAGCCCTGATAGATAGGTCTCAACCACACTGCATTATTAGAGAAGTATGTCAAGATCTAACTTATGCAGATCAAGAGTGTAGTAATTCTTTACGGCATGATGATTTGTTTGGGTACAAACTGATGGTAACATTTTGGTCACTATGACAACGTCAGACAAGAAAAACACACATATACAGTTAGTTCTCACAATGACAATAACGTGCACGCAAAACCAAACAGAGAATATGATACAACTTCATTCGCTACATATAATGGAAAAGATGATAGTAAACAAGTTAGTTCTATATACAACCAAAGCTCCATTAGTTATGAGCTGTTGCAACGATGAAGAACGCACACGGTCTTTCTTCTACCCTGGACATGATACACGAAATGATCATTGATGGGGTTTAACAACTTCTGAAAAACTTTTGGAGTGCCGATATGCATTCCAGATTGATTAACTCTACTTCAGAGAGCCAGCTGAATTCTTGGAGGTTTCAGAAATAACACATCTTGGTAACAAACATGACGACCTTCAGGTTTGTAATGCATAATAGTAGAAGAAAACAATTTTTTCTTTCAGATTTTTCATGCTGAATACCGGACATGCTTAGGCAGGAACTTACGTAGGGACACCATCTTGCTGTTGCCAGTGACGTTGAAGAACTGCAGGTCCATCTCATACCGCAAGGTGCACCGCGCCCCGAAGACCGCCGTGCCCATCTTGCCGCTGCCGATCTTGCGTCGCCTCTCCGCCATGACGCCATCAAGGCAGGCCCGGAAGTGGTCCGGCGGCATGTCCCGCGTGCACTGCGCCAGCCCGTACACCGTCCGGTCCCTGTCCCCGGACGATGACCACGGTGCTTCGCCGAAGGCCCACCTGCCCGGTCGCCCTGCCGCGGCGTCAGCAACCGCGCCCAACAGCTCCATGACCCGCTCGTCGAACTGCGCGGCCACGGAGAGCGGCACGAGGTTTGGGTTCGTGACGTCGACCCATTCCGGCGCGTTGCTGAAGTGTTACGCTCACGACGGGTTCTGGTATTTGGAATATCGATCTTACAGAATTTAGGCGAGTAGCAGGAACGGAGCAGGGGAAAGGCAGCAGAGCACGGGGTTGGGTATCAGAGAAAGCTTGCAGGCGGAAGCAAGAGTTTGTTACATTAATCTTTGATGCCCCCTCTTCTCACAACAATCCGTATATATGTTGCTGAAGCTTCACGCCTTGGCCCAGTCGTTGCCCGAGAAGCGCCGGTTAGGAAGTCTGGGCCGGTTGGACCTTCGCAGCTGCGGCCCATTCTCCCGCTGCGGCTCCAGTCCGTCTTCAGCATCTGGTGCCGGACTCGCCACAGTAGTAGGTCCAGACGTAACACTCCCCCTCCCTTGTGCGCCGAGCCGGTTCCAGACGGCGGCGCGGGGAAACTACTGCCGAAGAAACTCCAATTCCTCCCAAGTAGCTAGAGACCTTGGCAAGTTAGACCACTAAATTAAACCTTGAGTGATAGAGCGCGTACCCTTGGTGATGGATCGAGTCTGAAGAATCCGCTCAGGAACACTCCAAAGGACCGCCTCAGAAGGTGGATGACTGGTGACAGAATGATGAGTTCCCACTAACTTCTTGAGCTGTGAAACATGGAACACCGGGTGCACCGAAGAAGAAGCCGGAAGCTCAAGTCTGTAAGCCACCGCTCCCACACGAGCCAGGATACGATATGGCCTGAAGAATTTGAAGGCCAGTTTCTGATTGCTGCGCTGTGCTAAGGAAGATTGCACGAATGGCTGAATTTTGATGAATACCAGATCACCAATCTGAAACTGACGTTCGGACCGATGCTCATCAGCTTGCTTCTTCATACGCTGCTTAGCGTGGTTCAGATGCTGGCGAATCACGTCAGACATCAGGGCTCGGTCAGACAACCAAGTAGCCAAATCAGGAATGTCCGTGTCTGAAGAAGTGGCAATGCCAAAATGGCGCGGTGCATAACCATACAATACCTCAAAAGGAGAACGCCCCAAAGCTGAATGCCAATTGGTGTTGTACCAAAACTCGGCTTGATCCAACCACTGTCGCCACTGATGCGGGCAAGCATGCACGAAGCAACGTAGGAAGGTCTCAACACATTGATTGACCCGTTCGGTTTGACCATCCGTTTGCGGATGATAAGCAGTACTCATCCGCAGCTCAACTCCAGCCAACTAAAACATCTCACGCCAGAAATGACTCATAAAGACTTTGTCTTGATCCGATACAATGGCTTGCGCCATACCGTGCAGCTTATACACTTGAGAGATAAAAGACTGAGCCACTGATCGAGCAGTAAAAGGATGCTTGAGAGGCAGGTAATGGGCATACTTGGAAAAAGATCCACAATCACCAGGATGTAGTTAGAACCTTGTGAGGATGGTAGCCCTTCAATAAAATCCATGGATATCACAGACCAGGCGCTGTTAGGAACTGGCAACGTCTGCAGCAAGCCGGGTAGCTTGGAGCGGTCAGGTTTAGCTTGTTGGCAGACAACACAAGCAGCAACAAAAGACTGAACTGCTGACTTCATGCCGGTCCAAGCAAAGATTTGCTTCAAACGGCGATAGGTGATGGACATGCCGGAGTGTCCACCAACAGCAGTAGAGTGCACCGCTGTAATCAACTGAGTTTGCAACTCAAGGTCAGCCCCCACCCAGATACGGCACTTGTAGCGCAGCAGACCATCACGAAGAGTAAAGTTGGTTACTGAATCCGGTGCCATGGCCAACTTGGCAAGCAATTCTTGGGCTCGAGCATCTTGAGAGTACGATTCCACCACTGCCTCCAACCACTAAGCCTGACAAACTGACAGCGCGGCCAATTGCGCAGAAGGACAACGGGAGAGTGCATCAGCCGTGCCATTGTCCGCGCCCTTGCAGTAGACAATCCGACACTACAGGCCAATGAGCTTGGTGAAGACCTTTTGCTGCCAGGGTGTGTGAAGCCTTTGGTTTGTCAGCTGCACCAGGCTACGATGATCGGTGATGATCTGAAACTCGGCATGTTGCAGATAACTGCGCCAGTGCTCTAGTGCCAACAAGATAGCCATATATTCTTTCTCATATGTGGATATCCCTTGCAAGCGGGGTCCCAAGGCTTTGCTCAGGAATGCCAAGGGATGACCCCCTTGCATAAGCATGGCACCAATCCCAGTACCGCTGGCATCAGTTTCCACAGCAAAAGGGTGACTGAAATCCGACAGGGCCAACACCGGGGTGGTTGTCAGAGCGTGCTTCAGAGCTGACAAGGCCTTGTCCTGGTTGTTTGTCCATACATAAACAACACCTTTGCGAAGAAGATCCATCAAGGGTTTTGATATGATGCCAAAGTGCTTAACAAAACGCTTGTAGTATCCTGCTAGGCCCAAAAAACTACGCAATTCCTTAACTGGCCGTGGAACAGGCCATTTCAAGATAGCCTGAACCTTATCGGGGTCAGTAGCCACGCCCTCCTCTAAAATAACGTGCCCCAAATAACGAAGCTGTCGTTGTGCAAAGTGACATTTGGACATCTTCACCTGGCACTGATCTTGCTGAAGCAACTGAAAGACCAACCGCAAATGCTCAACATGTTCTTCATAGGAACGACTAAAAATGAGAATGTCGTCGAAGAAAACGAGTACACATTTGCGCAACAGAGGGTGTAGGGTAGTGTTCATAGCCTTGATAAAGGTGGCCGGAGCTCCTGTGAGACCAAAGGCCATGACACGAAACTCGTAATGGCCGATGTGAGTTTGAAAAGCAGTCTTGAATTCCTCCCCACTCTTCAAACGAATCTGATGGTATCCCGCTGTCAGATCAAGACAAGAAAACCAAGATGCATGTGTGAGTTCATCGAGGAGCTCTTCAATGACTGGTACTAGATATTTAGCTTTGACTGTGATGGCATTGAGCTGTCTGAAATCCACACAAAAGCGATGCGTGCCATCTTTCTTCTTGACCAGCAAAACTGATGAAGAAAATGGACTAGAACTGGGCTAGATCAGGCCGGCTTGTAGCATTTCAGTAACTTGACGCTCAATTTCATCCTTAAGCAAGGGTGAGTAATGATAGGGCCTTACTGAGAATGGACTGGCACCATGTATCAATGGAATGGCATGGTCACAATGGCGTGCCGGTGGATAGCCAGCCAGAGGAGCAAAGACAGACTGAAATTTTATTAAGAGTGCTGCAATCTCAGACGGAATAGGCTCCTGACGAGCTACAGTATCATCTGACAACATAGTGGTAACCTGAATGATAGAACCGGCAGGCAGACTCATCATCTCACCTTGCAAGAAATTGTGGCCTTGACCATAGGGAATTATCATCCATTTGCTGTGCCAATCCACCTGCATCGGGCTACGAGAAGCCAACCAGTCCATTCCAACAATCAGCTCATAAGACGTCAGAGGCAAAATCTTGTTCAGAGACTGCATCCATTGTGGTGACAAATGGTCCCACGACCACAAGTGTTCAGAGACTGTCCAACTCCATGTCTTACAGGAGTTCTGGGACATCTGTCATTCGGATGACTGCTCAGATTCTGCATCGGTCCAGGATGATGATGCACCACAGTGCGCGGCTATTTCCATGACAGCATCATGTAGTACTCGACCTGCTTGTGCTATTCAGTTTTTGGGCACTGTACAGGGACATCCGGCTCGGATTTTGGTGGACTCCAGAAGCACTCATACTTTTGTCAATCAAACTCTAGCCTCTCAGCTGTCTGGGGATCTACTTTCAGTCCTGCTCTCCAGGTCACCGTAGCTGATGGATCTCAATTGACTTGTTGCTCCCAAATTGATCAGTTGTCTTGGTCTGTTCAACAATGTGACTTTGTTTCCGTAGCCAAGATTTTGCCTGGACCGATGCAGAATTTGAGCAGTCATCTGAATGATAGATGTCCTAGAACTGCTGTAAGACATGGAGTTGGACAGTCTCTAAACACTTGTGGTCGCGGGACCATTTGTCACCACAATGGATGCAGAGACCTCGAGCTCGGCGGTAGTCGTGTAGGGTGTTCAGCTTGGACTCAATCCCATGGCCGCACTTGTCATTAGGCACAGCTCCTGGCGCGGCTGGCTTGTCCTGACGTTCAGTCTGGAGGGGCGGCAGAGGTAGGGGCAAGGGACCCCGTGGCGCCGCCTTGGAAAAGGTGAACGGCTCTAGCCTCCGAACATCCCGCCGATGTCCCGGCTCCATCAACTCTTCCTGCAACAAGGCGAGCATGCAGGCAGTATCCAGAGTAGCAGGACGTTGCAAATGTATAGCAGCACGAATATCAGCATGGAGGCCATCAACAAAACGCATGGCATAGTACAGAGGATCGGTATTGTGACCATAGGCGATCAATTGCTCAACTATCCCAGTGTACTTATCAATATACTCCTGCATGGACCCAGCTTGGTATATGTGGAAGAGCTAGCGGATCAGAAGAGCATGCTGATCCTTACCAAAGCGCTCCATGACAGCCTGACAAAAGGATTCCCAAGTTCCCTGACGAATCTGATCTTCCACCGATTGGAACTAAGAGCCACGCCATGGCTACGGTCATGTGCATAGTGGCGACCTTAACCCAGCGGTGGTGTGGTACCGTATACATGTCAAAATAATCCAAACAACGTCCTAGCCATAATTTTGGGTTCTCTCCATCAAATGGGGGAAAATTCATTTTGGCTATGTGTTCGTGAGTTCCCTCCCTAAACCAATTGCCTCTAGGAACCCCTTCCCCATGCCAAGTGCGACGCAAAAAGCCGTCACCCCCACCCGATCCACTGGGCACCCCCGCTATGAGAGATGATCCAGAGTAAGAGCGAAGAAGCTTGGGTTTAGGATGAGGATTGGGTGGAGTGAGCGTACCCTTGACCGGGGATTGAGTTGGATACTCGAATCCCCGGTGGCTTGATTCCTCGCGGTGCCCTAACGGGCTAAATTTGGTCCAGCCAGCGGGAATCGACGTGGCGGACACCTTTGGAGGCGGCGGCAGCACACCGGTTGGCATGGCCGGCGCGGCGTCGAGGACGGAGCGGCTCACGGACTTGCGCAAGGCGGTCATCTCTTCCCGCAACGTCTCCACCTTCTCATCCGTCTTCCGAATCGCGTCCACCTCCGCACGCAATTCCTCCACGGTCGCATCCATCTTCGGCCGCCAAGTGTCGAACGCCTTGGCCGCATCCTCCAGGGAGGCGACGCGCTTGCCGACGGAGTTCTCCACCAAATCCATGCGGGCGGTGAGATTCGACTGCACGGATCGGAGTTCGTCGAGGATGAGCTTGGTGTTAGGATCCATATCGCCCAGCTGCTTGCGGAACCAGGTGAAGTGGTCGTGGAAGATCTAGTGGGGCTCAAGCGGAAACACCGGCGAGGACCTCGACTCCGAAGAGCGAGCAGTCGAGGAAGTGGTGGACCATGGCGCTGCGAATTCGGCTCTGATACCAATATGTTACGCTCACGACGGGTTCTGGTATTTGGAATATCGATCTTACAGAGTTTAGGCGAGTAGCAGGAACAGAGCAGGGGAAAGGCAGCAGAGCACGGGGTTGGGTATCAGAGGAAGCTTGCAGGCAGAAGCAAGAGTTTGTTACATTAATCTTTGATGCCCCCTCTTCTCACAACAATTCGTATATATGTTGCTGAAGCTTCACGCCTTGGCCTAGTCATTTCTCGAGAAGTGCCGGTTAGGAAGTCTGGGCCAGTTGGACCTTCGTAGCTGCGGCCCATTCTCCCGCTGCGGCTCCCGTCCGTCGTCAGCATCTGGTGCCGGACTCGCCACAGTAGTAGGTCCAGACGTAACACTCCCCCTTCCTTGCGCGTCGAGCCGGTTCCAGACGGCGGCGCGGGGAAACTACTGCCGAAGAAACTCTTGCAAGTCTACATGCACATTGTAGGCCAAATTATTCGCCTCGTTTGTCCACACGGGCCGGTGGAAACTTTGATGACCCACGGACTTCGCGCAGACGTACTGTGCCAACAGCCCACACCGCAAACGACGCCGTACGAAGCTCGCCAACCTTGAGGCCCATTCGAAGTTCTGGATCTCCCCCCTAAGTTCTGCATTTTTCTTCTCAGAAAAATGGAATTGATTCTTACCAAAATTTTGTATGATTCATAAGAAATTTGTGTGCTTCAAATGGGACCTTGTTTCCGTAGGAAGCATCCATAGAAGCAAACTAGCAAATTTATGTGTGGGCATGTTTTAATCATTAGGCAGCAAGCTATTATTGATCTTGTCTAATGTTTTCATTTTGCATCCCATAACACCACTCAATTATTACCAATACTGATCTTGTCTAACATTTTCATTTTGCAGGTTGAAAGAAACAACAAAGAGCTCTTAACTGAAGCGAGTGCTGGACTCAATGATACACTAGCTCTGAAAGGATCTATGGAGCGGGCGCTTGAGGGCCTATCTCAAGCCGCTAAAGCTACGGCAAGGGAGAGGAAGATCATAGTCAAACAAAGAGGCTATCAATGATAAGAAAAAGAAGTCGGAAGGTTTATCGGCCAAGTGAAAGGATATTCAAACACCAAGAGACAGCTCTGCCTAGAGATTCGTTCAAGCCATCATGAAACTCATGAAGCAAGGTCAATTCTAGCAGCTTTTGATGCTGTTGCAGCTGGTATGGGTTTGCCATCGTACTTTTTTGTCTTAATGTTTTGAGCAACTTCTCAATGGCATTCTTTCTTTTCACTCAAATGACATGGCATTCTGTTTTGATTAGGGGAAGGAGAAGAGGTTGTTTTGATTAGGGGAAGGACAAGAGGTTGTGGCTGCCGCCGCACGACCAGAGGGGAGGCTGCCACTGAACCCTAGCTTGGATTGCTGGTATTTTTTTCATATCATTAGGTTTGTGGTGGTACTCATCTATTATTCAACTATTATTAGTGTCTGAATCTATTTTTTTAAATAGCATGCTTTTATTTAGATTCACCATTATGCTCAGCTTAATTAGCATACCACACCTCATGTAGACATTTCATATGATCTGATTAATGTTTTGTCCACCTATGATGATGACCTAATTATGTGTCCATGTAAGGCATAAGTTGTATGCATCAAACGATTAATTGTGTCTATCTTTCTGTTGATAAATACCATAGAGTCTAATTTGCACAGTTGCTTATATGAGGGCTAAATTTGTTTCCTCCCTACGGTGGTCAGAACAACATTATATCACCAAACAAGGATAACATCAGTTATCATATTTTTCGCATTTTATGATTTTCGCCGTTGAAAAGGTGCTTTGTTATGCTACAATGTTATATGTGAACTGTGGTGGTCATATGTTTTGTCAACTTATAGTGTATTCATATTCATCATATTATAACTAGTGTTTTATGTTGACTTGAAATTAGAATAGTTGTGTTCATGTCAATTGCCATTTTTCGGCTGGAGTGTCGTTGGGTTGTAGTCCTTCACTTGTACCACACCGGGATGAAGGTGCTAAGGTACTTCACCGGGGTAAAGGGTAAGCTAAGGTACTAGTTCCACACAGGAAGAATAGAATGGGAGGAAATGAAATTAGGTTTTTGGAGAACGAGGGGAACCCTTTTGCCCTTGCGCCTTTGACTCTATTTATAGGGGATGTGGGAGGAGCAACCTTTCTCTCTACCCTTTTTGGTTTGCAAATTATACTGAGGTCCTTAGACCTCTTGGACCTTGGGCCTTTTAACGTGGAAGGGTGTAGGCGCAGCCGCCCTTACCCCCAACCCCAACAAGTGCTGGCATTGGATGTTCATGTTAATTGTTCATATGTTCATTGTGGGCGTTGATCATCCATATCCCCTCATCCCCGCTTGCTCCGGTGGCCTGCAACGAGAGGCCCGCTGCCACGATGGCCTCTCCGGGGGTCTGCAACGAACGACCTACTGCCACGATGTCCTCTCCGGTGGAGTGCAACGAATGGCCCGCTGCCACGATGGCCATCTTGGTGCGGTCAAGGCTGGGCATGCATGACCGCAGCGCGACAGATTGCGCGCTGGTTGTAGCTCCGGCGGCCGCTGCACCAATCCACGGTCCTCATGCACCGCGGGCTTGGACGAGTCCATCCACGTGCGCCGTACGTGAGCCGCGTGATCGAGAAGAGCAGGAGGAGGAGGGGCAGGTGAGCAGCGTGATCGAGAAGTAGAATCCGGCGTTGCTGTTTGAGTAGGAGGAAACGGCTAGCGAGACTGCAAACAGCTAGCGCATGGAGAGGCTGTTCCGATGGTTCGGCTGTCGCTTCTCGCATGGTTGACAGGTTGAGCGTGTGCGATTCAAGGTTTACTCTACCGATATTTTTTAAATCTAGGTGGTCACGGATAAACATAAATATAGGATATATTGGAATTCTATCCGTGATAGAAAAAAATCTAAACAAAAAATAGCACATTTTGTTTAGGAAAACACATAGATCATTTCTAATGCATTTAACATAAAAAACTAAATAAAACCATATTATCAATTGCCCATTCAAAGAGGAGGGCAGCGACGCGGCTGGAGCATGCAAGTGTGTTACGGTGGTGGCAACTTGAACCTTGAAGAGAAGAGGAGAGAAAATGAAACATTGATTAAGAATAGAGCATTGGGTGAGCTTTGTTGTCTATTTGGGCAGACAAATTTTGAAATTCTAAAAATTTCGGGTGATAGAGTAAAAATTTCGGGCCCAAACGATAAATGGGATATATTGAAAATTTCGGAATTTATTGTCATGGTGCGATTTAGAAGGAAACGCAGAAAGGGCAGGCTAGGTCGGTCCGGGGGCGGAAGGGGAGATTCTGTTGGTATGTGCCTCTGCGCGCATTTGATTCACCGTCCAGGTGTTACGCTTGGGACCGCTAATCCGTGGGCGGGCTGGGAGCTGGTCGGTGAGCGATCAAGGAAGCCCTTCACAAACGAGTGAACGACAGTGGGAGAGGGATAATATTTCAGGCACGTCCTGATCACGTTCAAATTCGTGGAGAATTTGTGACCGCGTCCTGATGTCGTCCCCGATAGGTTCATCTGGGCGTACAGAGCTTTCTTCCAAGGGGGCGTCCTAGGCTCCTAGCTTGCCGTTGTCGGTTGAGAATTGTTGACACACACCTGTGTACGTACTTCGATCACTCGTACAGGCATGACTTTTTTTGGCCTGGATGGCGACCAAATACCGCTCCTAATCGGCTAATCCCTTTGAAATTCAACGCCCATGAAACCGTAGAAGCCACCGTGTTGATGTTGAGGTGACAACGATGGCCGCAGGACAATGTAAAGCCGAGTCGCAAACTGCTTCGGCTCTTCCAGGCAAATTCATTCACCAAATCATACCGGCACAAAGATGCCGTGCTCTGACCAGGTCAACATTACCGTCGTGTTAGAGCTAGCCGCCACGACGCCGAGCATGATCTCACCAGCTTATAAACGCGAACGTTCCAACGCCATTATTGTATACTCCTGGTCTCCTGCAGCTTCTAGCTCGCTTTCCATCATTCCATTCCATGTCATCACCGACGCAAATGGCTTCGCTCGCTATTCTCGTTTCCCTCGTCTGCGCAGCGCTTGCCTCCGATGCCGCGGCCGTCCGCGTGGAGCTCACGCGCATCCACGCCGACCCCAGCGTGACCGCGTCCCAGTTCGTCCGCGACGCCCTGCGCCGCGACATGCACCGGCACAACGCCCGGCAGCTAGCCGCGTCGTCCGACGGCACGGTGTCCGCGCCGACCCAGATCGCGCCCACTGCCGGGGAGTACCTGATGACGCTGGCCATCGGCACGCCGCCGCAGTCGTACCAGGCCATCGCCGACACGGGCAGCGACCTCATCTGGACGCAGTGCGCGCCCTGCAGCTCCCAGTGCTTCCAGCAGCCGACGCCGCTGTACAACCCGTCCAGCTCCACCACGTTCGGCGTGCTCCCGTGCAACAGCTCCCTGAGCAGGTGCGCGGCGGCGCTGGCGGGGGCGGCGCCGCCGCCTGGGTGCGTCTGCATGTACAACCAGACGTACGGCAGCGGGTGGACGTATGTCTTCGAGGGGTCCGAGACCTTCACGTTCGGGTCGTCCACGCCGGCTAACCAGGCCCGCGTCCCGGGCATCGCCTTCGGATGCAGCAACGCGAGCGGCGGCTTCAACACCTCGTCGGCGTCCGGCCTTGTCGGGCTGGGCAGGGGGAGCCTGTCGCTCGTCTCCCAGCTCGGCGTCCCCAAGTTCTCCTACTGCCTCACGCCGTACCAGGACACCAACAGCACCAGCACGCTCCTCCTCGGGCCGTCGGCGTCGCTCAACGACACCGGCGTCAGCTCCACGCCTTTCGTCGCCAGCCCTTCCAGTGCGCCCATGAGCACCTACTACTATCTCAACCTCACCGGCATATCCCTCGGCACGACGGCACTGTCCATCCCGCCCAACGCCCTCTCGCTGAAGGCAGACGGCACCGGCGGCTTCATCATCGACTCTGGCACCACCATCACATTACTGGGAAACACGGCGTACCAGCAGGTCCGCGCCGCGGTCGTCTCCCTGGTGACGCTGGCCACGACAGACGGGTCGGCAGCCACGGGGCTCGACCTGTGCTTCGAGCTGCCGTCCTCAACGTCGTCGCCGCCGGCCATGCCGAGCATGACGCTCCACTTCGACGGCGCGGACATGGTGCTCCCGGCGGAGAGCTACATGATGTCGGACTCCGGCTTGTGGTGCCTGGCCATGCAGAACCAGACCGACGGCGGGTTAAGCATTCTCGGCAACTACCAGCAGCAGAACATGCACATCCTCTACGACGTTGGGCAGGAGACATTGTCGTTTGCTCCGGCCAAGTGCAGCACGCTCTGATCAGAGCTTTACAGAACTGCAAACATGTGTGTGCATAGGTTTCATGATGATTTATCTTTTGAGTTTTGTTATATATGTAATAATGGGCCGTCAAGAAATCTGTTTCAATTTTTTTTATGGAAATCCTATTCCAATTCAAATGCTGAAATTCGAACTAGACTACCACAAGCAATAGATACATATAGCATTGACTTGTCGGCTGGGCGCAGTGCTATTTCCCTTGTGACAGTCTAGTTGTGGTTTAGTTTGATATTTATTTTTTGTTTTAGGAAAAGGAATTTTTAGGGCGTGTACTAGAGTTGTGTTGTAAATAAAGCAGGAGATATTTTTTCCTTTGGGATCGATGTACTTCATTCTTCATTTTTTTGTCAGGGTTTTATTCTTCATTTGAAATGCACTTCTCAGGAGCATATAAGCATCACAAATTCATTTTCAATACCTACAAGAAACAAAATTATTTATCTTTGCATGTCCTCTCTATTTATCTTCTAACGCAGTATCCATATAAATACTTTATAACCTCTATCCAATTTTTTTGTAATAAACTTATCACCTATTGTATATGTTATTTCATCCATGTCCATATTTTTCCTCTCTCTCTCTCTCTCTTTCTCTCTCTCTCTCTCTCTCTCTCTCTCTGCTGAGCACTTACGTGTGCCTCCTAGATGAATTTAGTTGATACCTTGTTTGTGCAATTTTTTGTTTCAAATTTAAATACAAACTCTTGTGCATATTGTACTGTTTATCAAAACTCTCGTTTAAGGATGCACCACAATGCTCAAGATAGCATATAGTTTAAAGTGAGATCTAAAACTAGGCCTAGGTCTTATAATTACGAGAATATTATAATTAAGACAAATCTCAAAAACTTGGGAGATCATAGTCAATTTTGGTGTGCACTAACCTCCTTCGTGGCTCAAGATATTGAATTGTCTTATCAAGAATTACATGTGTAGTGGTACTTTTTTATAAAAGAAAATAGTATAACAATACTATCAATATAAATGTCATAATGTTTTAGTTGAAATATAAAATTGTATCTAAAGTGATACCTGTGTAATGACCCAAAAAATACAATCTTATTAAACTTTTTGTTAAATCCTTGTAAAACATGCCTTCTACCTTAGGTCAGCCCGAGAAGCCCAAGCCCAGGTGTGGATCTTGGTTGAGGCCAAGATGGACCATGGCCCTCCTTACTCAACTTAATCACCATTAAGTAAATAATAGTTTCGGTACTGTTTATGGGGGGGGGGGGTTAGAGCTCAGTTACGACTAGCCCGTCCTATTAATTCGGTCAAACTCCAACACTGCTGAGCTCGTGACATGAGCCTAACCAACATATCACCATCCTTGGATGTCTTGGTCATAACCTTTTCTCTAAAACCCTCTTGCATCATCCCTCTCGATAAGATGTTCCTCGGCGGCGTTCTCTACAACAGTGGCATGACCATTGTAAATCCACATCAATGCACCTTCTTATCTTGAGTAGTGCCCATTCAAACATATTCCCTTCTCTATGTACAGTAAACTTTGATAACCTTCACCCTAAGCAAAACTATGATAATCTAATTCTTGCTTGTTCCTCAACAAGTTGGCGCCTCTCCATTTCGAGGTACGCTTGTTGATCCCTCGAGGCGCTTGAACTGTCCACGGAGGTACTCATGGTACTCTTGAGGGCCCTCCACCATTGTGGGGTGTCTGCCATGTATCACTCCCCGAGACGGCTGGTAGCTTCTCATGCTTTCATTATCTTAGGCGGAACTACAGGTGGAGTAGCCAAGAAATTGCCAAGGATCCGGAAGTGGGTAAGATCAGTGATGTTGAACTTGGTGATGTCATCTGCCATTAGGCTAATCATGCCAACAAACATGTAGTGGAAGTCAGGGACAAAGTGTAGATGCATCTTATGGAGAAGCTCATCTTGGATGGTGCGGGGCCGTGTTCCCGAGCCCGACAGGGTACTCTTGAGGCCCCTCCAATCGTTGTGGGGTGTCTCGTGTCCGCCAGGTAGCACTCTTGAGATGGTTGGTACTTGTCATGCTTTCATTATTGGATGCAGAACTACATGTGGAAGTAGTCGAAGAACCTGGCGAGGATCCCAAAATGGTTAAAATTAGCGATGTCAAACTTGGTGATGTCGTCCGCCATCGGGCTAATCATGCCAACAAACATGGAGTGGAAGTTAGGGACAAAGTGTAGATGCATCTGGAGAAGATTGTCTTGGATGGTGCGGGGCCGTGTTCCTGAGCCCGACGGGGTACTCAGGAAGGGCATGTGGCAATTCCTCTGCCAACAAAAATCAAATATGAATCATAGAGGTGGAGTTTAGCAAATCCATCTACCATGAAATCTAGGCTTCTGAATTGGAAAGCCTGGATGCTAACAAAGGTGGGGGCAATGCAAAGTTACCCCCAACAAGTTAGCGGTGAAGTCCATACTATGCCGAAGGCGATGGTGCTGCCTAGAGCTAAGTCGTCAATGCCATTATCGAAGAAACCCATCCGACTTATTTAAACGAATCTGCACCCAATGTTCTCCTACCTGGTGTGCCAATTGTCGATATTTTTTAACCTCCGACGATGATGAGTAATCAACGAATCATGTGCATTAGATTAGAGAGATAGTGTAGTTCGGGGATAGGGTTACAAATAGAATGATGCCCCAATTGAGTTACAAGTTGGTTAAATAGACAGTGGTTTCTATGTATACCCCTTATCTGTTTTAATTTTTCCTCTGATCAGTTGGATCCGCCCCCACTCCCTTCCATGGCATTGGTTTTTTTTATCTTCGGTAAGGATAGCCAGGGACCATATAGTTGACAAGGGTCCAATGTAAATTGTATAAAAAATTGATCAAAACTAAATTTTCCAATGAAAATTACACTGACTTAGGGTTCCCACTCCCTCCACCACTAGCTTCTTATGTAATGTTTTTTCCCCATCTGGCATTGCCGTGTAATTGAAAAAAAGGAAGGTTGTGTTACCCTTGCGTATCCATGTTATTTATTCTTGGATCTTGGTGTGCTCTCGGCCATTCTATTGATCCCAATACAAGGGACGATCTTGTTTAAGGTAGTGTCATAGTTCCATCTCCTCGTTTTAATCTGAAGCCTCCATAAAAGTCATATTCTATCGCCAAGCATAGGCAGTGGTAGAACTCAAATAAGCAATCACCTGTAGATCGGTATTGGGATCGAAAAGACTTCGTGCCATTCCGTTATACGTTAACAGGAAGTTTCTCATGTATCATTTGCATGTTGATACGTCCATTAATTTTATCCTTGGCTCAGCAAATTAGGTTGAGATCACCAGGAACAACTAATGTGGTTGCATTAGATTTTTTAGATCAACTAATTCAGAGATAGAACTCAATTTGTCACGCCTACCATACTTTGTCACGCCTGGCCTCAGCATGACAGCGGACAGCCTATGTGGTCACAGCACACGTGCCATGACATGAAAAAAGAGGGTCAATGGTATTGTTTGGAGAAGGATAAGGTAGTACCGTAGTAGTAGTACATTTACATGGGTTAGAAATAAATAAATAAAAATCACTAAACCAAAATAGCTGTTTTCTTTGAAGAAATAAGCATTCATCCTACTTTACTTTATCTTACTTCATTGCAACCCTCATCTTTTTTTTTCTCCATCTCCATGTTCCGATTGCTGCTGCTGATCTCAGTTAGTACCAACAGAGGTGGAAAAATTTGCAGTCGATACCTGCACACGGTTCTTCGCCTACGTTCTTCTGATTCAGTCAATTTCCTGCATCTGACCTGCTTTTGGACCACGACGGCTGCTGCTGCTTCCTCAAAAAGTGCCTAACAATTATCCAACGACCACAGGCCCCGTTCAATTTAGTAGAACCATGTTTGAACACTTATTGCCCGCACGCCGAACAAATAGGTCACCTAATCCCTTAAAAATTCAGCGCCCATACAACCGTAGGCGACACCATCTTGGCGTGAGCACGACAACAATTGCTAGAGCTGCAGACTGTTCCATCTCTTCCAGGCAACTCACCAACTGAGACCAGCACAAGATGGCGGCTCTGACCAGGTATTAGAGCCTTAGAGGCTAGCTTAGATCAAGCAAGCCACAGGTCATCCATGATCACCTTATATGATGCTCACATTTCTCGATGCCATTCCATTCTTGCATAATCATTCCAGCCACCACGTCTTGCATGCTCCTAGCTTGTCATCACTAGATCAATGTTGTCATCGACATCACAAATGGCGTCGCTCGCCGTGCTCGTCTTCCTGGTGGTCTGCGCGACGCTTGCCTCCGGCGCCACCAGCGTCCGCGTCGGGCTCACGCGCATCCACTCCGACCCCGACATTACCGCGCCCGAGTTCGTGCGCGACGCACTGCGCCGCGACATGCGCCGGCAGCAGTCCCGGTTTTTCGGCCGCGAGCTCGCAGAGTCCGAGTCCGACGGCGGGCGCACCACGGTGTCCGCGCGAACCCGCAAGGACCTGCCCAACGGCGGGGAGTACCTGATGACGCTAGCCATCGGCACGCCGCCGCTGTCGTACCCGGCCATCGCCGACACGGGCAGCGACCTCATCTGGACGCAGTGCGCGCCCTGCGGCGCCCAGTGCTTCGCGCAGCCGGCGCCGCTGTACAACCCGGCGAGCTCCACCACGTTCGGCGTGCTCCCGTGCAACAGCTCCCTGAGCATGTGCGCGGGGGCGCTGGCGGGGGCGGCGCCGCCGCCCGGGTGCGCCTGCATGTACAACCAGACGTACGGCACCGGGTGGACAGCGGGCGTGCAGGGCTCCGAGACCTTCACCTTCGGCTCGGCGGCCGCCGACCAGGCCCGCGTCCCCGGCATCGCCTTCGGCTGCAGCAACGCCAGCAGCAGCGACTGGAACGGCTCGGCGGGGCTCGTCGGCCTGGGCAGGGGCAGACTGTCGCTCGTGTCGCAGCTCGGCGCCGGCAGGTTTTCCTACTGCCTCACGCCGTTCCAGGACACCAACAGCACCAGCACGCTCCTCCTCGGCCCGTCGGCGGCGCTCAACGGCACCGGCGTCCGCTCCACGCCGTTTGTCGCTAGCCCGGCCAAGGCGCCCATGAGCACCTACTACTACCTCAACCTCACCGGCATATCCTTCGGCACGAAGGCACTGCCCATTTCTTCGAACGCCTTCTCCCTGAAAGCCGACGGCACAGGCGGCCTCATCATCGACTCCGGCACGACCATCACCTCGCTGGTGAACGCCGCGTACCAGCAGGTCCGCGCCGCGGTGCAGTCCCTAGTGACGCTGCCCACGACCGACGGGTCGGACTCCACGGGGCTCGACCTGTGCTTCGCGCTGCCGACTCCGACGTCGGCGCCACCGGCCATGCCGAGCATGACGCTCCACTTTGACGGCGCGGACATGGTGCTCCCCGCGGACAGCTACATGATCTCGGGATCCGGCGTGTGGTGCTTGGCCATGCGGAACCAGACGGACGGCGCCATGAGCACGTTCGGAAACTACCAGCAGCAGAACATGCACATCCTCTACGACGTCCGGAAGGAGATGCTGTCGTTTGCTCCGGCCAAGTGCAGCACTCTTTGACGATACCAATACCATAGTTGTATATATATATACAGTTACTAATATATATGTGTGCATAGGATTCACGATTTTTGGAAACTGGAATTTGTTCAGAATTCTTAACTGAATAGTCCAAATGTGGCTTGAAAAATACATGAACGAGACAATCGATATATGGGTTTTGAGTTTTGACAAGTAAACATGGAATCGATGACTGAAGTAGCATACATTGATCTGACTTAGCATACCCTTGAGTTATTGAAAACTGAGATTTGTTCAGAATTGTTAACTTAGCATTCCAAATGTGGCTTAACAATTACATGAATGAGACACTCGATATATGGGGTTCAACAAGCAAACATGAAATCCATGACTGAAGAATACGTAGGTCTGACGTGGACAGACGACCAAAAGATATACAGCCTGTTCGTTTGCTCGTAAACGATCGTAAATTTCCAGCCAGGAACAGTGTTTTTTTCTTACACCAAACCAGCCAGCAGTAAATAATCCACGATACGATACGGCCTCCCGAACAGACTGATAGTTCTTAACAGGTCCCGGGCTAAGCGACGATATGCCACTCAATTCAACCTCCCACTCTGACCCCGTCTTCTCTTCCTTTTGAAAGACACCCTCTGGGCTGGTTTGACATTTTGATTTCTCATGAGCTCCTGACGGTCTCTCTCCTCCTGTCTCTCCTCCTGCAATAACGCGAACATCAGCTCCGAGTATTTGCCATAGTTTGCCATCCTATGCAGCTGATGGCGGATACGCTGATCATTTCTTCATCTGTGATTTCTTTGTCACAGAGCTTGAGTTGAGAGACTGTGCGTCGCAGAGCCGAATCATATGCAGTCACAGAGTCAAAATTGCCGAAATGCAGGCTGTCCCAGTCCAGCTTCGCTCCTGGTAGCTCTACCGCCTTCATCCTATCAAAGTGATCCTTCAAAGATTGCCATATAACAAGTGGATCCCGTTCGAGCATATACTCGTTTTTGAAATCTTCGTTCAGATGGCGGCTGATGTAAAACAAAGCCTGTGCCTTCTGCTGATTACTGCACTTGGTGCCTGAGACAATTGTGTCGCTGAGATTATTCTGCACTAAATAACTCTCAACATTTCTGGCCCAAGTGACATAGTCTCTTCGAGTACCAAATGGCATGAGCCTGGGAAAGTCTGGTTGCACCACGCTAGACATATTCCTACGATACATAAGAGATACTTAGGCTGTGTTGCTATATCAGGTGGTGCATAATGACATCAGCCTATGAATTATAGTGGAATAACCCACTCCTCATGCATAAACTAATTATTAGATTTTAAAAAATTAATGGTGATAAATCAATCCATTCCATTCTATGCGGTGGTGGATCTAGAAAAAAAAGTTGGAGGGGTTGAGCATATATAAAAAAAAGTCTTTGTCCCAAACAAGTTGGGGTAGGCTAGAGTTGAAACCCAACAGAAACAATC